>CM041551.1:12183241-12783241 GCA_023238725.1 Scortum barcoo
TGGAAACTGAGGTTGCTGACTTTTTGTGAGGCCTGTGGGACCTCTAATAAACACAGAAAAAAAAGTCATCATTTGCAGTTATAGGTAACACCAACACAATCTACTTTGTTAGGTGGATGTATACATAGTGAGGGAGAAAAGGGGAAGTCAAAGCATGAAAAAAAAAAAAGATGAGGTGAGGGTGGGTGTTTCACACATTCACACTTTAACACGGCAAAACTAAATTCAAGACGAGACAGCAAAGCCTATAATATACCGTACATCCGGTGCACACTACTTCCCTCTCGGCTCACCAAACCAGTGCCCCTTTTGTGGCCCCAACCCAAGAATATCAGCCTGAAGAGCTTGACTGAATCGTGTATACTCGTGCATGCTTTCTATTCTGTGCCTTGAATGATACACATGAATGAAAGACTCCCTTTTTAAATATTCCTGGACAAAAAATGTAGCACCCCTTCACATACCTTGGCCAGATCCTCCTCAATGACATCATTCCTCATCTGCGATGCATCCAGCTGTGTGTAGAATCGAGCTCCAATCATTGGCATGATGTCATTGACACTGCGCAGGCGAGACTGTTCAGTCAGCAGATACCTGCACATAAACAAAAACATCCGTTTGCCTTCAGATGAGAAGGAAAAGCTGAATACAGACAAGCAACATCACCGACCCTCTGTTTTTATTCTGATGCCAACACTCAAGTCTTAAAGCAGCCTTTTCATGGGTATTGACGGTTTGCTCTACACATAAGCAAAGGCGATAATGTAAATACTGCTATGTCTTGGCAAGTTGAGCAGTTATATTTTTTGGCTTCAGAATCATTTCAACAGGCTGCCTGTAATTTTGTAAGTTTGATATCTTCAATATTTTCAAACATATATGTTATCAGCAGTTTAAGCCTTAACACAGATATGCCTACTTCATTTAAAAGAGCATGTTACTGGCCAATCAGATTAATGCTTTATCTGATTGTTTGGATTTGTTGTATCTGGAATTTCCATAGAGTCTGGATGACTGAGTGCCCATATGATCATATACAGTATAACTGCAGAGAAGATGCAGGTGTGAACTGAGCCACTATACCTATGTTGTACTACATAACTCGTGGGTGGACGACACCAATCATATGAGTTCTGGTAAACAGATATATGGTATATCTGACTGCTGTGTCTTTCATTATAATCTTAACTCGGGTTGGGGGTTAATATATTGGATGTATTATGTTTATTATTAGTCACTTTGATTGAAATCTGAGTCTTACCACAGATGTTTATCAAAACTCAGTTTGAAACCCTTCATTTCCACACAGACAGCACATTATGGGCTGATATGTGAGAGGTCAAAGGAATAATTCGTGGAAAAGCTGGCACAGCATGACTGCCATGCTAAAATGTGATTGCATCTTGTGGCCAGAGGAGAATTAATGTTGCTTGAGACACACTGATGTAATTGATCAACAGCATGTGGACAATGTGATGTTAACAGAACATTCCAGTCAGCTACAGATACATGGTCATTATCCAAAACCTGAGCTCACCTGAGCAAAAAATTAGTCCAACTGCTTTCTGTGTCATGTCAGACTTCAATCAGCACAAAATAATAGTCAACACATTTTTTTTAACAGGTGTTGTCTGAAATAGACAACACATGCTGCTTTATGCCACACCACCTTCCTTTCTTACAGAATGAGGTTCTTGAGGTCTGAAGAGTAGTTGATGGACACCAGCTCCATGGCTTTCTGCAGGTTCTCCCTTTGAATGCCAGCCAGGGAGTTGCACGCCAAGGCCAGTACCACCTTGCCCAGCGACACGAGGTCTGCTTGCTACACAACAAAACACACGTGTCAGAAAAAAAAAAAACACAGTCTGAAGCTGTTTTGTCAATGAGATACAATCTTCATTAGGACATGCAGTGCTATTCTTCTGTAATGGCTACTCATGTAAAACTGAACACTAACAATAAAAGTACCTGGTACTGTGGCATTAGGGCAAGATGATTGGTCTGACTGTTGTCAAAAGTTAAGACATCAAACACCCCAACACAGTTCACCCGTAACCTGCAAAGATAAGAGACCATTATCATGAATAGTTTGTGTGCATGTCTGCATTGAGTGTGCACAACCACATAGTTGTGAAAAAAGGAAGCCTTTACTGAAAATGCTCTTCCGCTTTTAATGCCTTTACAGTAAACAGTCATATCTACACTTAGTGAGCTGGAAATTGAAAATGCTCTTCCATACACAGCTATTTATGGTTATGTGCGAAAGACCTTAATCATCCACACTCATCAACCTATGCTGTATGATGAAGGATATTAAGATGCACGTACCTGGTCTTGCCAGTAATAAGAATCTTGCTGGGGTCCATGACACGGCAGGCCAGGCCGGCTGTGTGGATGGTGCGCAGAGCAGAGCTAAGCTGGACAATGTATGCCCAGATCAGAGACTCTGGGAGCAGACCTGCGTGCTGCCGTGGTGGGGGAGGTTCATGTTGCCCTGCACATGAAGACATGCTTTATCACAAAAACACAGCCTGAGGGGTGAGGCATTATTCAACCTCAAACTGACATCAACTGGCAATCTTCTCTTCATGGAAAAACAGCCTCTCACAGTTATGAGGTCAGTAGCACATTATTCATTCCCAGTCAGTTTCAATTGAACCCAATTGATTAATCTGCTGACTATTTACTCAGTGAATCCAATTACTGTACAGTCCTCATAATGTCAGATAGTGAGAGTGAAAAATGTCCACCATAATGTTCACTTATTATCAATTCAGTGCCTTGTGGTAAGCCTTACCGAAATTACCAGCAAGACAAACATACAGTTTACAGTCTACAGAGTGTTAGGGTGTGTACTGCGCAATACAAGCCACAATTTCACAGCGAGAGCGAGAGTTGGCCAAAATGCTTGTTTCCCTAAATGCCCTTCCAAAAGGAGATGAATATGCACAACATGATCCAGTGCTTTTGAGGTATTTTTAGTAATTATGTAAATATGTGCAATTCTTTCCAATTCATACATTATAGTTTATCATCAGTGTTTGCTGCAGACTAAACAAAGCCCTGGGTCTGGATGGTTTTGCTTCCTCTGTCTGCATTCCTGTAGGTAGGCCCTAGAGCACCTGCCTTAGGATCAGTTTCAGCCACAGTTTCCTCCACGACCCCATGTTTTTCTTGCACAGACACACGCATGTTAACTGTCAAACTAGGACACTTTACAAACTCCAAACACCTGAATCTCAAAACATCCACAAATGTCACTTTTTTCTTGATTTTAAGTCAATCGTGTGATTTTACATACACACACACACACTCCACACACACACAGATGCTCACAGCTGTGAGCACAACCACATGCAAAACAAATATAAAAAATGCACACCCAAATAGACCTAAGCTCATGACCTCATTAGCAAATAGGTAAACAAACTCAAAATGTGTGAAGTGGAAGGATGCAGAAGGTAGGTGACGCTGGGTCTATTTCAGTATGGAGACCAACTCACCCCACTTCCTCTTGGTGAAGTATGAGTCTGCTGCTGGATCATTGAAGTGTCTGCTGAACATGGTTTCTGCACCCGCATGGAAGTCATAGGAGAACACCAACGCTAGGGTGAAAATGATGGAGAGTTAGAGGTCAGAAACAAAACAATAAGCAGCGGCTGTACTTTGTTAAATTCCACTAATAATTCCACTTGTCCTGCACTGTACATAAAAATTGCTTATATACAACAAGCACTCACAGTGGTCTCCAAAGGCCTTTGTGGTGAAGACCTCCCTCAGTGTTACAGAGTTTGAGTGCTGAATCTTTTTCCACATGTCCACCAGCATCATGCACTTGGTGTTAACAAGGCGGAAACCTGGACACATTTTAAACATACACCACAGACCAACAGGCAATCAATTAATAAATTAAGAAAGATATACACATGAATTTCATGTTCATTCTGATGGCAATGAAGAAAAAAAAAATCACACTTGCTGCACAGCTAATAAAAAAAACAAACAAATAAAAGCTGTAGTAAAGTATGTTTGTGTTTTCTGGACAATATTAATGCATCACTTTCTTTTAAAAGGGGAAATTGAATGTTGATGTCTTCATGACAGCAGGAATAACAAGGTAATTTGAATCTTTTGTTAAACAATTGAACAATTATTCTAATCCTGCAAGTAAGTGACATTTTAGTGGCTCCACTATACATTTAGATCACTCCACTTTAATCACTAAAACTAGCTTTAAAACCATACCTTTTGCACACTTTGGAGGCAAGTTCATATCTCATGTAGTTGTTTTCTTTTTCACTTATATAAATAAAGTTACCTGAAGGGTTAATGCATGATTCCACCATTTCTCACAGTGACTGTTTTTGGTGTGTGACATCTGTATTACGCTTCTTTAAAAAGGCGACCACCACCTTTCTTACCATGTATCCTCCTCAGGCAGTAAGGCAGGTCATCTTTGCTGTTGACCGCCTTGTAGCAGGATGTGATGTAGCTGAAGTTGCTGGTCTTCTGCATGCGGTTTGGTGGGGGGAGGGGCTCGAGAGGGAACAGGCTGTGGTAGCTGTCCACCTCAGACGGTACATCTGTCAATGGCAATAGTAGTTTCAAGAGTAAAAAACAATAACACACTACTGCACAAACACATACCATCAAACACAGATCCTATAGCCTTAAGCAAGCTCAAAATCATAACAATTACTTGTTTTAACCAATAGTGAATAAACACAAAATTTCCTATGTGATATGTTTACACATCCACAGAATAATGTAATTTTACAGTTTACAACTGTAGCCCATTATTGTATGCCAGACACCGACAAAAAACATGTGAGTAACTGGAAGAAAAAACCACAGAGACCACATACATCTATTTCAACATTCTTTTCACACATACACAAAGAAATCTAAAATAAGAGCATCAAAATATATATTTCTTCGGAACTGATCACATCTTTCAAGAACTGTTTTATTGCAAGTCTGACTCATTCTGTTGCACATGAAGAGTAGTGAAAAAATTACTGGATTAATAACGACCCTTTACCTGGGTTCTCTGAGTGGTCTATCTGGGCCATGGTTATCAGATGTCTGTTTATCAACTCCTAAAGGAGACATAAGAGGGCATCGCATAAGACATTACCTCAAGAAAGGAAATCGTAGGACATATGTAGTGAAAAGGAACACGCGAGTAGGAAATACCTGTCGGAGTTCATCAGCCATGAAGAAGGACGGGGCGTTTGCTTTCGGCTGCATGTAAGCCACATGAGGCGCAGTGGGGGGATAGATATGGTAGGTAGGAAACACCTGTGATGAAACCAGAAAAAGACAAGCTTCCTATTTATTGAGAAATGGAAAGCAGTGCCATCATACATGTATTGTTTTTTCCAACTATAAGACGATAGCTGCAAATCTGCAAAAAAAGGGCAGCTAACAGACTGAAGTGTAATATTTTATACACAAATTCAGGAGCCAATGCTCTTACCTGCCAAAAGAAGCTCAGATCATGTTGAGTTTAAAATGCAGACAGATTCAAATGCAGTTAGGTGTTTGGTTAGAACTTTAAAGGTCTTCTAGAATATTCCCCAGCTATAGTCTGCACATTTCCTGACTAAAATACCAAGTAGGATGCTGTGTACAGCACATACCATCCCAGCCATTGGCGCTGGTGTGTTGTCTGTGTAGAAGTAGGTGGTCCCCCCTACAGTCTCTTTCTGGATTATGTGGGTACCCTGGTCAGATGCAGTAGTGGGCACCATGTAGTTGGCAGGGTTTGGGGTGTGACTGCGTCGACGTGGAGCAGGTGAGGTGTGCGGTGTAATTTTTGGGGAGTGGAGAGGAGAAGATCCCGCAGACAGAGACATGCCTAGAATTGAAGACAAAGTGACAAATTATTTCAAGAAAAATAATGCTGGCTTCATTCACTGGCTGTAATAACATAAAACATCTGAAAGGAGAACAGCACACGAAAACGTCCATTTTTGTTTCAGCAGAAGCAAATGTTGTGCTTCACCCAAGAGGGAATTCCCAAAGTTGCTGAACTATGCAATTTCAGGACTAAAGATGGAAAACAAAACCATGCCATGTAGAAAGTAGAGCAAAGCACATATAACAAGGTGATTTCTCAGTTGGAAATGCTCCAAAACCCTCACCTGGAGCCAGCGCAGCAGCTGTGGAGCTGCTAAGGACCAGGATGTGGGAAAATGGGTGACGGAAAGGCCTGGACAGTGGACTGAGCCATCGTGGCCATACGAGGAGCTCCCTTTGGGATAAACTCACTTGCTGCCGGGTTAGGAGCCTGATGACACAAAGAAAAACATGAAAGATGATACATGAAATCTACCACTCATTAGAGGCAATAAAAACAAAAATGGAAGTTGGAATTAATCTTAGTTAGATTTTAAGCACTCACTCATACAAATGTGCTGTTCTGAACTGAAAAAGCACTTTAAAATAATTACTCTCACCTTTCTCCTTTGGGAAATACTTAGAGCACCAAAATCACTGAACAGTGAGGATGTCGGGGAGTTCACTGGATCTGTGGAAGACCAAAGTGTGAGAGGAGTCGAGCTGTGGTGCTCTCAACATTCAGTGGATGAGATACTGCTCCATAGAGCGCTGCAGCTGTCTTACCATGAGTGCTGTGGCTGAAGTTCTTGGCACCATCATTGAGGAGACTGGGAGAGCTGCTGCTGGTAGTCATTCGCTGGAGGAGGCAGCATCAAGAACAAATGTGTTACAGAAGGCACTCTAATGTGCAAATATACTTTTATCAATAGATTATCAGCATCAGTTTTACTGACCAGTTATGTGTATGTTGTGCTCTCACTGTACATAAATAGTCAGTGTGAACATATAGTGTGATTAAAAACTACTCTGAAAATTTATGTCACCTTCCTGTTGTAGGTCTCCAGATAAACTGATGTGCTTAGTTACTTAAACATTTTACTTCAACCATTATTGTGCTCTGATAAAACTTGAGATTCAAATTAATTTTACGCCAACTGCATGAAAAAATAAATTTATGGAAAACATTTAAATATCTCATGTAGCACCTTGGTTTCTACAGTGACCTACAACAGGTGACCACTGGGACATCAATTTTCAGAGCAGTCCTTTATCGCACTGTATGTTCACACCAGCAGTACATCCACAGCTCCTCTTTTGTACCTGCATCATCGAGTATTTGGGCTCCGCTGGGCTCCCAAACCCATTGACCCCAATAAAGCTGCTGCTGAAGTAAGAGTTTGTGAGATTGGCATCACTCAAGGTCGCACCGTCCATCCCTGGGACTGTGGATGACAAAAACAAATGTTTAGCACACTATCTACAGCTAAAGGTGATATAAGTGAAGAACAATGTTGTGCTTTGACAGAGACCAGGAGAAGAAGTGTGCGTGTTAAAGTCAGCACTACTGGAGGTTGGCTTCCTCAATCACAGAGCTAATTAGAAAGCATGTAAACAGATTCACTAGTAAAGCCTGCTGTAGGACTATAACCACTTTTAGAGTCATTTAACACAGTTTTATACACACATTTACTGGTTTAAACGGTGCCAAGTTAACCTGGAAAGTACACTTGTTGAATGTTACTTAGTTGCTACTTGTTTACATTGCGAAAACACGACAACTAAACGCAAAAACGAAGCCCCCTGAACAGCTAGTGTTGCTATGCTAACGTTAGCAAACATTACACCTCAACAGCAACACTACATCCCCAATTAACATCATTTAAGTGGATAAGAACTGAAAGCACAAGTATAGAAACTGATAACACCTCCCTTGAAACAGAGCCAAACACGATAAAGTGAGTTAAAGCGGTCAAATTTAGCGCTACTCCAGCTAATCGCTAAAGCTAAGGCTAACTTTAGTGGGTCGCGTATTTTGTGCCCACTCACAGCTGTCACACAACAGCAGGCCTCCTCCAGGTGAGAGCTGCATGGATAAGGTTATATGTGGTTAAAAAAAAAACACTGCTTTGACGAACAAAACGTGAGTTGTTTACAGCTACAGAGCTCCACCCGACCTGGCTGCACACATGGAGGGAGGACGTTTGGCTACTGAATGTGACTCACGTTGTTTTAGGCCTCACTCGATCCCCGGGCTAAATTTTAACAGAGGCCGAGAGGTAAGGTCACAGTCAGCCGTCCGCACTGTGAGGCCTAGTGGGGAGTGTTTACTCACTGGTTAACAGCTGTCCCTCCAAAGCGGTGCTTGCAGGCCCCAGCGTGTCGCTCTTCTTGGACACCCCGGTGCCTCCGCCGGCCGCCGCGGACCCTCCAAGGGGATACCCGGCCGGGGTCCCGCCACCCCCGGCCATGGAGAGCGGGACGGGACTGCCTCCTCCGCCGCCTCCACCTCCTCCGCCGTGAAGCGCCATGGACGGATCCTCATGCAAGAACTGGCACTCGTCTCCATAAAAGCAGGTCTTGTCTTTAGCGTAGTATCTGCAAAACTTCACCTTGACACTGGGTATCCCGGCACCCCCGAGCGGAGCGGCTGAAGCTGGGAGTCCACTGTTCATGGCACCGCTGCTGCCGCCGCCGCTGCCGGAAGACACTCAAACATAGAGAGAGACGCAGAGAGCTAGCCAGCTAGCCTGCAAACAGTTTCCCCCTCAAAGGCACGAATTAATATCGCTTCACCTGGCGGAAAAAACACCTAATATGCTCCAGTACTCACATTATAAGGCTAACATGCATGGTGGTTTGAGATAGTATAACTACACGCGTGGACGCCTGGTTGTTGTTGTTGTTGTCGCTCTCCATGTAGCCGCCTGTTTTGCAGAGTAGCCTGTTGTTGTTTTCGGGGCTTCAGTCAGGCTGCTCTGCTAGGCACCAGCTAGCAGCATGGCTTTGCATTGTGGGTACAGTTTGGCAGAGTTAACCTGCTGCAGGCTGACCGTCCGTGCAAACACGTCGTGCAGCTGCAGGTCTGCAGGATCAATTCAGTCGGTGCCTGCAGCAATCTGCAAACATTACAGCAACCGAAGCACAGCACAATAATAATTTAATTTATCAAAAATAAAATATACAGCGCAGATGCATGAGAGTACATCAAGAGAGGGGAAAAAGCAAACGACAGGAAGAGAAATTTTATTTGCATATTTAAAAATAATAATAATGTAGAGAAGAAATTGAAAAAGTTATGCGCAAACATATAGAAAAATCAAACTTTTCTTTTTAATCAGCTCTTGTCTGATCCCACTGTGTTGAATCATACATAATCTATATTTTGTTTTTCTGAAGTATAACAGCTCAAAAAATAACTTTAAATGCCTCTGCATATTTAGCGTATATTTATGTGGTATTTTATCTCCCATAATGTTATAATAGCCTCTTGTAATTAGATTACAAAACAATATAATTACAAAATAACATAAGTCGTTTTCAGCACCTTTCATAAATATTTTTCAGATTTTTCAGGTTTGACAATACGACTCAAAAAGAGACGAATTGTCAATACGAGTCAGGCGTGGCTGACCGCGTCATCGTTTAGTGAACCTTCCTCTGTTTTAAAAGGTACTCGCCCATATTTTGTTCATCAAAGTGGCGCTCTGACCTGTGATGAATATGTGACACTGACAGAGAGAGGGCATCAATGCGGTGGCAGAAAAATATGATTGCGGGTGAGTCAAAGCTTCTCAAGCCTCTGTCCTGTGGGCTGAGATGTTGGCACTGCCGCTTCACAGGGGATTCAAGTTTTTATGTTTTTTATGTATTTATGTTTTTGTTCATCATGCAAAGGTAAAAATATCAACAAACCATAGTGTGTGTGTGTGTGTGTGTGTGTGTGTGTGTGTCTGTGCGCGCCAGACTTTATCAGCAGCGTTTTAAAGAATATAGTGAATAGTATAAAAAAAAAAAGTTGTATATCTACTGTGTAACCGCAAAAACAAACCACTGAAAAAAACATACACTAAATAATTACCTTATATTTTTGTCAGTCATTTAATGTTTCTTGTTTTTCATTGAACTTTGTTTTATTTATAATAGCACTCATCTTAAAATACTACTTATACTACGCACTACTTAATTCTACTTATTTATTTATTTAATTGTTTGCCTAATTTTCACAAACATGTGAAATAAAGTTAATTTTTTTTGTTCTTTAAGCTGTTCTGTTGCTGTGTGCTGTGGGGCTGCAGTGCTCTGAAGGTGAGGAAGCGCAGAATCAGGCCTGCGTGCCCAGCTATGAGGTAAAAAAATATTATGTCTTACATGAAAATATCACAGTTATATGCATATATGTACTAGTATTTCTGAGTTTCTGCACCTTTCTGAAACATAATTGAGTTGAAGGAAATTATTATTCTTTCCATTTACATGAATTGTAATGTAAATGGTTTCTTAACTACAGCTTTGACAGATAATATTGATATTTAATGTTGTGACTAAGCTAAGATAGTGTAATTTTCTTTAAGAGCACATGACATGGAGTCACTTAGAAACTGAGAAATAAAACTGCCGAGCAATAAGAGGTTGTAAAACATCAGACAGGGAAATAGCACAAACGAAGATGACAGCTTGCAGACCTAGAAAAGCAGAAGACATGTTTCTTTTTTAAAGTTGTTTTTCAGATAACGGTGGCTGGATTCTGTATAACTGTTTAATATTCAGGGTTCTGACATTGGTCATGCTTTCTCACTGTTACAATGTCATGACTAACTAGGAAACAGAGTCATTGTTAACGTCATAAGTCGCACATGAGTTTTTCCAGTAAGAAGTCAAAACACCTATTTATACGTGTAAATCTTGAATTATGACTAGCATGCAGGATGATTAAAGGTTGAGTTTTGTCTTTCAGGTGGCATGTTTTTGGCCCGCTGATGATATGAATGTGACTGGTTCCGTCAGCGTGGAGGTGTTTATTGGTAAGACACTTATTGTCTCTCTGGAGCACTTCTCTGAAGACCCGGTCTGCCACTGGGCCAAAGGAGAAGGCCCAGTACTCACAGGGTAAGTGAATGTCTGCAGATGTGGAATGTAACTAAGTATATTTGCTCAAGTATTGTACTTAAAATTTGAGGTACTTGTACTTTACATGAGTCTTTTCATGTTACCTCACCCTACTCCAGAGGGAAATTATTATTTGAATAGTTTTAATTCCATATGTACTTTATTGTTTTATTTTCAATAATTTGGACCATTAGTTGAACAAAACAAGCATTATGATGGTGCCACTTTGGGCTCTATGTAGTTGTGATGACATTTATCACTATTTTCTGAATTTTTACAAACCAAACAATCTATCAATTAATGGAGGAAGTAATCAGCTTATTCATCCAGAACGAAAATAATCAGTAGTTCCAGTCTTGTACAAATTAGTTCAGCATGAGCTCCACCTTAATCAACTACAAAAGTAAAATCCTGCTTTTACATCGATGTGTGAGTAATAATAATGTAATGACATGAAACATAATGTACGAGAGTCACAGGGGTCATTTCTCTGCATTAAGTACATTTACTTTTAATACTTAAAGTATCTTCTCCTGATTATATTTACATATGTCTACTTAAGAAAGAGTTTCCCTTTACTTCTACCTGTGACAGAGTTTTTATTTATTTTTACAGTGTGGTGTTGTACTTTTAGTTTAAGTAAAGGGTCTGATTACTTCATGCACCACTTGTGTTTGTGTTTATAAAGTTATTTTTATGTGCATATTATTAATAAATGCTTTTTCTTAAACCTTAACAGAAATGGGAGTTACCTCATCATCATGCCAAAGGTTTCTGAGGCAGATTTAGGGGAGTACACGCTGAGCTGCGAAACCAGGAATCAGACCAGGTCTTCGATGACGGTGTCACTCCATGCAGCAATACGTAAGTAACACTTCTCCCTGCTACAGTGTTCAGCCAGCACACCATACAATGGGCAAACACTAAACAGTTTGACACTGATAAGTCGGCTATAATAAAAATACATTAACAACTGGCATTTTTCTAGAACGACCCACAAAACCATATCTGACGCTGGACGATGTTGATGACCGAAGGAAGTCCCCTGTTTTCACGTGTGTCTCCGAGGGCTACCCAAAGCCCACTATTCAGTGGTCTAAGTAAGATGTTACATATGCGTGCAAAATTTAGAGCAAATGATTATAGTCTGCAAGCACCAATTTTATCTTGAAAAAAAGAAACATGTTATTATAGAATATTTTTCTAAATGATGTTTCTCCTCTTTTCCAACAGAAAAATTGATGGGACAGATGTTGCTACAGACAATGGAAAGACAAAAAGCAAAATATCGAGTAGTAAATTCTCTGATGGTGGAATGATGTGCTGTGCTACTAACGCTGAGGGACAAGAATGCTCCCAACTGTATGATTATGGTAATGTAATATTTCAACAAGTGTATTAAATATATCAAGATTTGCCTATAATAAGTTATGACACAAGCAAGCTCACGTTGGACTTCAACCAGCTGAAAGAGTCAGAGCAAAAGTGGTTTACAGTCCATGGACTCTAATCAATTATTCCGTAATAAATATTAACTGACAGTTAAATTTGTTATGTGACTTGTGTTTCAGATATTGGCACTGACTTAATGAATGATCATGAGGTTTATAATGTTACCGTGAGCCCTGGTCAGCCTTTACTCCTTCGCTGCCGAGAACAACAGGTTGTGAAAACACCTGAGTGGAAGAATGGTGGGCAGACATTGGATGACACAACATTAGGATGCTCTTCTAAAGTCAAGAGGAAGGTACAGTAGTTCCTACTGATGCAACTGAGATTTTCTTTAAATGCTCGTGACCAAATTCGTATTCCTTCACTTTGTGTGTGTCTTAAATCTAATCTGCCATTTTAATATGTCACAGTTCTGCATTAAAAATGACGTGCATTTCAAAAATCGGATGGCCTACCTGTTCATCGAATCAGTCGGTGCAGACCTCAGTGGCACCACATTCACCTGCAAATCAAGTCCAAACAAAACAAAGTCTGTCTACATTCATGTCCAGAGTTAGTAAACTAATTTCAGTTTATTCTTTCTCTCTGTATGTGTTGCATTTTTTAAAACAACAAACAGCTCTTAAAACCCATTTGTACCATTTTATACTGATTTCATTCTTGTTTTGCCCCAGCTGAGGGCTTCCTCTCTGTCCAGCTTAATAAGACCAAGATCATAGCGGCACAACATGCAAGCCACTCCCATTTGCAAGCCAGTGTTTCCTACCATCCTGTGCTCCAGCACTGTTCCTGGGAAGCTCCTAATAAAACTATGATTAAATGCTCCAGGGAGACTTGGGTGACAAAACACAGGTAGCTACATGAAGCATGAAGTCCTAAAAATGTTCAGTATATAGAAATGTACCAAATATCTAAGGTCTTTCCATGAGTATAAATAGACTATTGGAAAATATAATCATATGATATGAGTCATATCATTATGGATGGATGGTTTAACATGTATCATGAATGTTGGCTTTGACTCTGTTTTCAGGACTGTGGAGCTACGTGATACCCTCAAATCAGGAGAGTACAAGTTACACTTGGTGGCTGGAGGACAAAAAGAAACAAAGTCTATATCAGTTTGTGTTGTGGGTAAGAGAGAATTATTGTGCATAATTTCTGTGCGGTTATCTCACTTTTAAAACTTACTTTGCAAGCTTATTGCCCAAAAACTTTTTTTCAGACAAACCAAAGTTCATATTCAGGAACAATGAGGGTAATAATACCTTCACCTCTGAGGGTGTGAGTCTTGTGCCAGCAAATTACACCTGGATGTCTTGTTCTTCACTCAATGACAGGTACACTATCAGAGGTGCTCAGGTCAGAGGGCATTGTAGCTCTGATGTACACACTTACACACGCACATGCACACACACACACAAGACTGAGATTTCCTTACGTCCCTGCTCTTTGTCTCATAGCAAATGTGATTCAGAATCTTCCTGGAAAGAGATCACCAACACTTCTCAAACAGACTCTGATGTCTTCTGTAACAAGACAATCAAAAGTTCTCTGAGAAGAGATCTGGTGGGCGGACTCTATGTGAGGTTTTGTCTGACAAACTCAGTTGGCACCTGGTGCGACCCTCAACACGGCATATACGTACAGTACTCGTCTTCACCCCAGGCCTCCAGAGGTAGAAAGATCTATTCACATTACAAAACCATGAAATTAAAGTGTTTTTTAATGATCTGTCATTTGAAACTGTCCTTTGTCACTTTTTTAGGTGTTTCAGATGATAATAATGGCAGCTTGATGGTGCTGAAAATTGGCAGCTTGCTTTTGCTTCTGGCTTTGGCCATGGTTAGCATGGTGCTCATATACTTTGTCAAAAAGAAGGTATATATGAACTATATATCAAACATTGACATATGCACACACATACACATCCACACAAACACAAATGGTGCCAACCCCTCTGTGTTTCCAATAGAAACCCCAGTATCAGCCCCAGCTTCAGATGATCCAGATGGTTGGACCCAATGACAATGATTACATCTACATAAACTTCAAGGACTTTCAGTATGATCTGAAATGGGAGTTTCCCAGGGAGAACCTGGAACTGGGTATGAATTACACCAAGAAATAGACATGATACCAGACTTTTGGTGGTGGAAGAACTACTCAGATCCTTTACCAAACACCAATACAACATTTATGAAATACTCAATTACAAGTAAAGTAAATGTTTACAAACATTTAAAATCCTAATCAGGTGAAAGTAAAAATGATTATCAGCTGATTACTTAAAATATTGAAAGTAAAGATACTAATTTTTAAGTAAGTTGGGCCCTTTGGCTGACATACAATGACATAATTGCTTTTTTATGTTGTATTGTTCCAAGTTTTATTACAATGTGCCAGTAAATTCACACCTACCTGTAAGCTCATTGTCAGTAGAAATCCAAATTAAATTGTGTTTCTGTGTCCTCCCCAGGCAAAGAACTAGGCTCTGGTGCTTTTGGCATGGTGGTCCAGGCTACAGCTTATGGCATCAACAAGCCCGGAGTCTCACAGCAGGTGGCCGTCAAGATGCTCAAAGGTCAGTGTTTCATGTATTTATTCAGTCAGTGAAATGAAAAATGTCACAGAGGTCATTTCGGTGGCTGACGTGGTATCTGACCGTGCAGAGAAACACCAGAGGATGGAGAAGGAGGCTCTGATATCCGAGCTGAAGATGCTGACTCACATCGGTCAACATGCCAACATTGTCAACCTGCTCGGGGCATGCACAGACTCAGGTACATTACAAAGACACACACACAACAAAGAGTGATGGGATGATGCCGCTAGTGTCATGATTTCAGATGAGCTTATGACTGAATTCAGCACACCATACTACACCTGAGTTTAATTACTATTTGTTTTCTCCCACACAGGACCCACATACCTGATTTTCCAGTACTGCTGTTATGGAGATCTACTGAACTACCTAAAGAAAAACAGAGAGCTCTATCACAAGTCTGTGACTGATGCTTTCAACAAGGACCGTTTCAGCAGCCTTTACCACAACCTGCAGCCCCGGAAAAGCTCAAGGTGGGAAAAAGGGGAAACAAAAAAGGGATGCGAAGAACAATATTGGAAATAAGGGGCAACAAAGGGTATATAAGTAAGGCATATTTGTAAAATGTCTCTGCTGCAAGTCTGCTTTAACATTACAATAACAGTCAGGTCACGTTTGTGTTTTCCCAGTGAGGGCATCAGTGCAGGGGACAATTATGTGCCCATGTACGGCTCTACCACCAGAGGGCAGGAGGACATCGCCCTGCTCAACCTCAGCTCTGGTGACATGGACAGCTTTGAAGGTGAAAAGACAGCGTCTGCAGTACGAGCACGCGTGTTGATGAACTAATGGGTTAATGCCTTGAGCTCACTGATGTGTTAAGTGGGAGACGTGTTGATCCTAACTGATCCCAGTTTGCCTGCAGACCCAGAGATCTTTGAAAACCCAGATGATCAGATGGAGGACCCGCAAACCCTGACCTTTGATGACCTGCTCAGCTTTGCCTACCAAGTGGCCAAAGGCATGGAGTTCCTCTCCTCCAAGAATGTAAGAGACGACAGGCCACTGTGCAAACTTCTTTACATTTACCATCTGTTAACCTCCACCTCCTCTGGACACACACACACAAGGTCACTTGAGCTGAAATGCTTAGTTGATGTAGATTAGTCAAAACACAGAGAAATAATTGTTGGGTTGTAAACTATTAAGCAGACATAACAAGCCATCTGAAGACATTAACTTTGGCTGTAGTAAGTTGTTATGGACATTTTTTATTATTTAGGACTTTCTAAATAACAAACAATCAACCAGTTAAATTAAAAAAATCTGCAGATTGGTGATAAAAAGATATTTGTCCATTGCATTCCTTAAGATCACACTTTGAATTAAAAATAATCTTTTTAAATATGTTTTATATTACCAATATACACATAAACTTGAATATACACTTAAATATTTATAGTGTTGTTTATGCAGAAATTAAAGACATTTTAAACTAATCTGTTGTACCTCCAAATGCTGGACTTTTTGACCAGATTTTTATAAATACTGTAAAACATAACTATTAAAACTGTTGTTAGATACTGTACTAACGTGTTAATCCCGTAAATATGAGTGTGGATTATGATGTGGTGTGGTTGACTGAAGTAAATATCCTGACGACTGGTTCTGTCTGTCTTACAGTGTATCCATCGAGACCTGGCGGCTCGAAACGTGTTGGTCACAAAGGGCAGGCTGGTGAAAATCGGTGACTTCGGACTGGCCCGGGACATCGAAAACGACTCCAACTATGTCGTGCGAGGAAATGTATGCCAGATTATGCTCATTTTACATCAGCCCTTGGTTGCAAATTTCTGGGTAATTTTTCATCACTTCTCACACATTATGTGGATGTCGTTTCCTGTCTGTCAGGTGCGTTTGCCGGTGAAGTGGATGGCACCGGAGAGCACCTTTCAAGGGATTTACACCATGAAGAGTGACGTCTGGGCTTACGGCATTCTGCTCTGGGAGATCTTCTCACTCGGTAGCCTTCGCCAGTACTCTCCATGAGCAGTACATTTAATATTCCTGCACAATGATTAACACCAATTCTGTCTGTCTGTCCAACTGCTGGTCTCAGGTGTCACTCCATACCCAGGCATGAAGGTGGATCACAAGTTCTACTCGATGATTGAGAGAGGATTTAAAATGGAGTGCCCATACTATGCCGATGAGTCTGTGTAGGTGTCTTCAGACTGTATACAACACTTTTGTTTCTTACTCAAGTACTGTACTTCAGAACAATTTTGAGGTACTTGTGTTTCACTTGAGTGTTTCTGTTCCTGTTTTCTTCTACTTTCTACTTCCCTATAGAAGGAAATATTTTACTTCAGTACTTTTTACTTCACCACAATTATTGCTAATTTTAAATACGAAAAACACACCACTGTAGTAAGAATAGTCCAGCCTGCTTCCAGTACAAATAAAGTAAAAAATTAAGATTAATTTTTCATCATTGTATAAGTTGTTGCCAGAAATGTCTTTATAAGATGTGGGTAATTTCACTGTTGGAAATTTAACTGCTTAACTGTATATGAATTAGTTAAACTAGCTCCACCCCTACAACTGTAAAATGCTATTTACACTTTAATCATTAACATATAATATATAACACAATGGACAATTTTACACGCTGGATGCTTTCAGTAAATTTTGCTGACAGTACTTTTACTTGGGTGGGAATTTTGAATGCAGAACTTTGATTTATGTTGTTTCTTCATGACTTTTCTCTCTAGGTACAGGATAATGTGTAAGTGTTGGGCCCTGGAACCTTCTAACCGTCCATCTTTCCCCAAACTGGTGTCCTTTATGTGTGATCAGCTGACAGACAGAGAAGAGAAGGTAGGCCTGTGAAACACATCCACATATACAAACTATATGTCTATTTGAGTTTCATCCCATGTAAATACGATAAATGATCTATGAGCGGCATTATGATCTAAACTTATTCTGTTCCCTCCTGCAGCTCTACCATAACATGCTCGACCAGACGTCCAGCAACTACCAGAATGCATCGGCCATTTTGGACATTTCCACCTTAACAAAACAGAGTGAGAGCCAGAAGTCGGCCAACGACTACTGTCAAACCCACGTGACCGAAGAAAGCGAAGAGCAAACATCTGAGTTGGACACTGTGGTCATTGAGGAGAAGCCTCTGAAGCCATCTGATGCAGAGTAACCACTGAATGCATGTTGACTAGATGTTCAAACCAGTTCAGCTCACCGTAGACTTCAGTACAGTAGAATGCACTTGCTTTATATTCTATTAAAATACCACATATTGATATCAGTTAAGCATGTTTAGAATCGTAGACTGAATTAAATGTAGCATAATAATCTGCAGATTCACAGAACATACATTCTCATTCTGACGACATGGTCTGATTGTAAATACAGTATTTTTGTTACTTTTTATTGTGCAGCTAAAAGTAAAAAAAATTATTTCATAAAAGGATCGTAACTATTCTAAAGACTACAAGGAGTATTTAAATATTCTAAGGGTAGGAATTGCAGGTATAATCTTAATATTTTCAAAGTAAGTCTGTGGTTGCACCACCTTCCTCTCCAGACATGAAATAATGATAACACAGTGAGGCAATGTCAAATTTCAGGCTGTAATGTGCACCTGAAATTTAAAAATTGATTGATTCTTATTCATTTTGCATCACAGGAATATAGGTTGTGGATTATTTGACGTTTATTGTATATGAGCTGGTTTTCTATATTAAGCATTAATACATTTATATAACTTTTATACTTTATTGTTGTAATGAATATTTTACAGTGAAGTGTGATTATTATGTCTATCAGCAGCTGCCATCTGCACATTAAACCCACAGCTTTCCTATATTAAACATTTAAATATTTACAATGTTTAGTTTGTTCTGTCATGTTTTAACGTTATGCCTGCAATAAAATGTACTTTACAAATTGAACAAAAATCTGGTCATTTAAGATTGTAGGTCGACTGCACATATCCAAACAGTGACTTTTCCTCTCTGATTGTTTTAATTGAGTGATTTACAGAGGTCTTAGGAGGAACAGCTCTCCACCATTTCACAAGAAAGGAGCAAAGGTGACAGAAATGGTTCAATCCTAAAAGTCTATAACATTTTTCCCCCTTTCCCATCCATTCAATTATATTTTAAGACCTATCATACTGACACGTAAACCTGTGAGTTGCTTTCTTTTTGCGCCAGGAGACGCCAGAGATCAGAGTCTGCACGTCGGAGAGGCGATTTGTGTCTTTACCCACCCCCTCTATTTTTTTTTAACCTCTTCTGCAAACTCCTGTTTTTTCGTCGCCAGCCGATTGGCACTTGATCTGACAGAGAAAATATTAACCACAGCCAGGCGTTGGGGGACTTTGCCTGACAGTGCATTAACCCTCGTCCCAAGGTCAACTGTGCCTGTCCTGCGGCCAGAGGAGCCTCCGCACACCAGCATGGACATCAGCGCAGTCAACGCTCTCCCTTACGAGGACTTTGTGGACGTTTTCGGCAACGTGGTGGAGAAATGTCCTCTTATAACAGCCGCCGTGTGGTCGAGGCGCCCCTTTGTGAACTTTGCAGCTCTGGAGGCTGCGATCGGCGAGTTCGTCGACGCGCTCCCGGAATCAGGTGAGACGCACACCTGCATCCTTGTGCACTTTTAACACGCGCTTTACACTGCGCGCAATGGCATGAGCATGGGCGCACCAACTGACCAGCCGCCGTCTGTCGTCCAGGTAAAGAGGGGATCCTCAGGTGTCACCCGGACCTCGCGGGGAGGGACCTCCAAAGCGGCACCCTGACCCGGGAGTCGCTCCAGGAGCAGGCGGGGGCCGGCATGGACGCGCTGGGCCCCGCGGAGGCCTCGACCATGGCCCGGCTCAATCGGGAGTACAAAGAGCGCTTCGGCTTCCCGTTCGTCATCTGCGCGCGGATGAGCGACAAGGCGCACATCCTGCGGCAGCTGTCCGAGCGCTGCGGGGGCGAGCGCGCGGTGGAGAGGGCGCGCGGCATCGAGGAGGTGAAGAAGATCTGCCGCCTGCGCCTCCAAAGCCTCATCCTCACCGAGGCTCCCAACAAGCTGTGACACTCATTTACTGGAGTTTTAAAGCTACTGGACTCCTCCTGTCACAGACTGATCACCTGCGCGTAAAGACTGCCACCGGCCTCTGCTTTATTCCAAATTTATTATGTGTGTCATTCATCCATCATGTGCACAGTGACTTCTTACATAATAAAATATGTCTCATTGATTCTAATTAACACTTTACATGATATATCTTTATATACAAGTGGACATTAATGATATGGCATATACAGTACAGTCATAATGCGCATATATACATTACTAAGCTTGATTGAATACTACTCACATGTCCGAGGTGAAAAACTGCGTAAAACTCGATAAGACCATGCAACAGGTTGTGCAAGTGAATCCACGTTGCTGCCTCTAAAAAAAAAATGGGGTGGCAAAATATGCAAGGTGAAGAAATGACTCCCTCAGTCCAGTGGATAACAGGTGGTATCCAATGAGGAGGTCTAAGGTGGTCCTTGAGAGAAAGGAGTGGTGGGAGGGAGTTGGGGAGGGGAGGGGAGGGGGGTCTCTGGAAAATTAGCACCTGATTTAAACACCATCTCGCACCTCAGCTCGTAAAAAAAAAAGGAGACTCTCGCTCTCTTTCATGACCTAACCCTGATTCTTAAAGGATTCCTGAAAGAGTAAATCCTCTCTGGTGCTGCTGCCTTTGAAGTGTGGGGGGTTTTGAAAAGTACTCCAGAAGCTCCCGCGGGTCTATGCGGGCTCCCTGGATCCAGTGGCGGGGATGGAGTGAGCGTGCAGCGGGGACACGGGGGGGGAGGCGGCGTGGTGCGGTCCGTTGGTGGAGGAGACCCCCCCGGCGGCCTCCCCCTGGTCTCCCGAGGTGATGGAGGAGTCCTGGTCCGGGTCGGCCCCCCTCGCCCTCCGCCGGTCCTCCTCCTTCTTCCACTTCATGCGCCGGTTCTGGAACCAGATCTTGATGTGGCGCTCGGTGAGGCTCAGGGTCAGCGCCAGCTCCACGCGCCGCGGCCTCGAGATGTAGCGGTTGAACAGGAACTCCTTCTCGAGCTCCAGCAGCTGCGCGCGCGTGTAGGCCGTCCTCGTGCGCTTGTTCTCCTCCGTCTCCGCCATCACGTACGGTCCTACAGACACACACAGGTTTAATGAGAAGTCAGGCTTTTATCTAAAATCTAAAATGTAACGTTTATTTTATGATTTTTTTTAATAAAGTGCGAATGGGATTTTTTTTATTTTACTGGAAATGACCTGTAGGTTTTATTGGAGGTGCATTACTTTAATTTTCACCCCTTCAGAAGTCACCTGCAGAATCTACAGTGCATATCTGAGTTATGATAGTCAGACAAATAAATAAACATTTTTTTAACTTAATGTTACAACAAGCTTATAAATTCATTCAAATTTACTAAGAAAAAGACCACTTCCTTGACATTTGGAAGCAAGGCACTCATATCAACTGTTTTTAAACCACGAGAATGGTTTAATTATTTTACAGATTAAGATTTTGGTTAACCTGGTCGGGTGTGTGTTGGTATCTGCTCTCACTGTGCATACAAAAATACATATATATGGCAGCTGTGTAGTCTACATGTGGTGATCCACATGTTTAATCCATACCGGTGATCAGATATTACAAAAAAAAGCAACAACAGGATAGAAGAGTTCGCACTGAGAAACTTCCTTCCAATGTGGTTTAGTCTCTGACACTTCTTGCACGCAAAGGTTTTTTTTTTTGGGGTCAATCGCTGCGGTATGTTTCTGCTTTTAAGACAACCAAGAGTGAGTCAAATAACTTCTTACAGCCTGTAACCGCACTGCTGCTCATAATCCGGGACCTCTTGACCGCCCTCCACCGACGGCCTCACAATGTCATCATGATCACAAATAAAAACAGTCGAATGAAATTATTTATCCCCAAAATAACATAAAAAAATAGTACACATTTTATATAAAGGTAAGCTTAGCCTATATTTCGTAGCTGGCCTTGTTAGTCGTGCATCAGTTACTCTGAAACTGTGTTTAATAAAATGTTCAGCTTGTGCAAACCTAAAATCAATAAATAAATCCATCTCTTCAGAACAGGACTGGCATGTGACATTAAATGTGTATTTCTTGTACATCTTTCCCTGTTAACGTCCTTTTGTGTTGATCAAACTGAAAGCTAAATTGAGGCTTTTCTCAAATAGTGAGATATATTTTAGCAATATTTTCAGTTATAGGCAATATTTAATAATAACTTTTTTTTTAATTAATGCAATGCATTAATGTGTGGCCATTTGGGGTGTGAAGGCCTGTTTATGAATCACAGCGATCACTCTGGTCCACTCAAACTACCACTGACACCTAAAATACTTTTTACGAATCACCCTCCATGAAGTCACCTTTGTGCCATATTGTCTTTCAGAACTTTTTGCAGTTTATTATATTTGGTGGACATGAGCTGTTATACATACATTATTAATACATATTATTATATACATACATTTTACCCATTAAAGTCATCGATAGTACACTATAATTGACAATCCCAAAAAACCTGTGCGCAAAATAAACCAAAAGTAAGTTGCAGTATCACAGAGTTTGAATCGATGGTAAAATCAAATCAGTGATGCAAAATAAAAATGTGTTGACCAATCTGAAGCTTTTCTATGGTATGAGAAAAGTTTATTTTAGCTGCAGAAACTTTATGGTTTCGTGCTTTAAATTTTTCTCTGAGGAAAACAAGCTCAATGGAGAATAACTTTAATTTGATAGGCCTATAATCAACACCAGCTGTCTCGTATGATTAAAAAAGGCTAAATATGAATAAAAAAATCAGTAATTTAATTTAATCTGTAAGATCTGGTGAAGGCGAAGTCCAACATGTTAATAAAAGTTCTTTCTTCCATGTCGCCAGTCCTGCATGAATGACAAACGATTGCGGTAGATTTAAGGGCCTATTATAATTCTCTCTATGAGCCTATTGATGGTTAAAGATATGGCGATTTGTGAAAATGTTTTGTAAGAACAAAACCCACTTTTCTTTTCTTTTTTTTTTCTTCTTCTCTTTTTTGTGACGATAAGATCTGATAAAAGCCAGCGCTGACCTTCCGGGCCTTTTCACAAATTGACTGACAAGGTAAACTGGAACACCCAGGATCATATTGTTGGGAGCATGATGTCATTGTAGGCCTCAGAGGGAGTCAGGAGAAACTCACCTGTTAGTGCTGTAAACACACCTGAACGTCTATTTTGCGCTAAGATTATAAATTAAGTCCCGACTGTGTGCCTTTGTTGTCACAGATCTCAGACGCCTGACATCTGCTGATGTGAGGCGCCTTACGGAGGGATTACCTGCCCACTGCGCCTTCCAGGTGTGCGAGTGAGATTTGGTGGTTTTCATCCAGGGGAACGGGAGGTGGTATCTGCTCTGCTCCCCCGCGTCTCCGTAGCCCGCGGCGGGCGGCAGAGGCTGCTGCTGGAGCCCCTGAGGGTGGTGGAGCTGCGGCACGCCCGGGTCCTCCCGCATGGGCAGACTGTAAGTGGGGGCGATGTCAGGAAGGCTGGCCTGCGGCTCCAGGGCTCCCATGGACGGCGGCGTGTAGACGGAGTTCACCTGCCTGCTCATGTAGAGGCAGGGCGGCGGGCTCTGGCTGTAGTCCTCCCCCCGTGGTCTTTGGTAGGCACAGGAGTCCTTAAAAACCTGGGAGGGGTAATAGTGATCTTCCCGATTCATGGCTTCCCGCAGACCCGCACATGTACCGTACCTGCGCCCTGCACCTTCTGCTCCGCACCTGCCTCTGGCGCGACTGCGAGGCCCCCGCGGCTCCGCACAGGTGTGTCACTCTGCCACCATGTGACTCGGCAGCGCCAAAGCCATTGGCTTCAGTGTTTGCTCAGACCTCTGGCCCTCAGTCTCTGGGTTACTCTGCAGCTTGTGGGATTTTTCACTAAATTGAACAAGACGGCCGTCAGCGCGTAAATCAATGGCACTCTGTAAATACACCGCCGACGTTTACCTGGCACCCACCTGTGTTTGTTTGCCCCACAGCGGCAAGGTGGATCAGGAGATACTGTCTGCGCACACGCACACACACACACGCACACACGATGCGCAAAGAGCTCCTTATTAGTCTGGAGTGCGCTAAAGGAACACGTTTCTCATGCGGGATTGCCCTCAAACGAAGCAGCACGGACACGTTATAAGAGCATATCTGTGGCACGCACTCTGCCTCTGATGAATCGATACGTATGCGTGCAAACAGCGGCTGACCTGCGAGATAAGAGAGCTGGATGGAGAGACAGTTGTCGTGGAAACTCGGCTGAAAAGCTGCAAACACCATATTCTTTCTCCACGAGCTTTTTCCCCCCACTTCCTTCTTCGTTTGTCCACACCTTTGTGACTTTTAAAATGTGCCCATTACACTTCTGAAAATGCATCATTTAACACCATTTAGCGCATGTGTGTGTGTGTGTGGAGGGGGTGCACGGTCCCTGCACGAAGGGCCCTTGGCGATAAAAACACGGAGCCGCTGCACTCTCGCCGTGTTTGCCGGCCATTAGCCTTTGGCAGGTGTGTGTCCGGCCCATTAGGCAGCAGCTCTCGTGGTAAACCAATTAGGTTAGAGTGAGCCGCGGAACTCAATTAACCCGGCGGGCGCGTGCGGCGCGTCTCCACAGCCCGCGGTCGTTTATGTAATATTTTGAGCCCTCCGGAGAGATTTAACTGTCCTCCGTGCAGACCGGGCAGGACGGCGGAGCTTTTACCTCCATAGTGACTATTTGCACTGAGTTCTTCAGCGGCAATCACGGCGCTTTCCACGGTATCTTAATGGGGCACTCAGCGATGCAATAAAGTTCAAGTAAACCAATTCTATACAAATCGCCCCCCCCGCGCTGTGGCTTAATGGTGTTTATATTTGATCATTGTTTCAAAGAGGAAGGAAACAGTTAACCGAGGCTATCACTCCACTACAGTGGACGCGGACAACGAGATTTATGAGGCGTGAGGCGCGTTAAACGCATTTTAGCCGACTTTTCCACACCCAGAATTCAGAGTAATGGCTTAAGCGGAGGAGTGATGCGGGACAGATTCTGCTGTGATCGACCTGTGGGTAATCATGGCCGAGCAGACTTTATAAAACGCCCGGGATGTGGAACAATAAAACTTAAAGGCACGGACACGTGCCAAATGGATAGGAAACAGCATAAAGAGCATTACAAGACTTTGAACGCTTGAGCAAATGTCCATCTGCTGTCCTGAAACTTCCATGACTCCACTGAAACAACGAAACACTGTCTTTAAGTTTAATTTAAGGATTTTTATTATTACAGTAAATAGTTATTGTTGCCATTGCAGCCTCATTAGATTACCATTAATCCATCGCTGGAGGCCGCTTGTTCACGAGGACTGTTGCACATGTAGGAGTGTCAGGAAAACAAGATTTTTTTTCTCCTTTGACAAACAAACCCGTTTCTGATAGCCGGTATATACATGCCAAAAAGTTGGACACGCGATAAAATGTGCTTACCCAGTGGCGACAGCAGCATGGCTTATGTAAACATTAGGAGCAGTGAATAATGACAGAAGAATGGTAATGATATTATAATTGAAATCAAAACCTGCTCTACTGCAGGTGACACCAAACAACGAGTCGTGTGAGAGGACAGTGAGCCACAAATGGCTGAAGGGAAGTTTTGTGAAAAGTGCTCATGTTTTCCTGAGCTGTCAGGGTTTATTAACTCCAATTTCAGGGGGGAAACAGAAAAAAAATAACATGATAAATTACTTTATCTCGTCTGATTGAATCAAGAGCAATTTGAGGGTATATAACTACAAAACTTCAAAAAGTGAACTGTAAACTAGAAGACAACTCTCTGCTCTCCTCCATCTGCAGGGATATAAACTTCTTCATGAGCAGGAGGAGGTCTGTCAAGCCTGCTCTCAGCTCCTTGAGGTGTGTTGGCTGGTCTGAGAGCAGTTTCAGGAGTGTCCACCTCCCTGCAGAAGGAGTGGCCTTTATCAAAGTTCCTCCTCCGGACTCTTTTAATCCGCACACTCAGTCTTTGTCCCTGCTGTGGCCATCCCGCTCTGCGCCGTCCTTGCGCCTCTCTTTGTCTCTGTCCCGTTTCTTATCTCTGTTACTGCAGCTGTCCCTGTGGTGGTGATGCTGATGGTCTGACCGGCCCCCGTTGCTCCTCTGGTCTCGGGGGGGTGATCTGCTGCGGTCCCGGCTCCGGTCCGGGGAGTCGACCCTCGGGCGCCCTCTGGCGGCGGAGCGTCCCCCTCTCCGCTGCAGGCCGGTGGAGCGCAGCGTGTTGAGGAGAAAACGTTTGTTGGTGCTCCGCAGGGGACACTTCAACCTGCCAGAGGAGCGAGCACACCGGCTTTTTAAACGGTATAAGGCTTGTTATACATATATCTGAGACCTGTGAATTGTCTGGTTTCTGCAAGGGTCTTCTCATTGACTAAGCTTTACATCAGATCATACACATTTTTGACAGGATGATAAACAAACAAACAAGCTTTAGACGTTGTTCTAGCAGCCCAGATGTACTTTAGAATTTGGGAGATTTTAGCAACCTTGAGGGAGTTACAACCTGTGATTAAAAACACACACATGATTAATATGTTGATGTGTATTTTATAGGGTAATTCCAGCATTAAGTAGATTATTATTTCTCTATAGACTAACTAAAATAAACAAGTCATTCGGTATATTCCCACCAGAACCGTTTTTCATTTAAGGATTCGGAGTAGTATTTAGACATGTCAAATCTGGATTACTGGTATTTTCTACAATCCTAGCCATTACCCTGCTTTTATCAGGAACAGACTGGTTTTCAGTATTGTATACTGAATTATTGGAGAGAAGTGAAACACAAAACTGAAGTTCGAGACATTCATTCCACTGAGGAATTTTATTTCTGCTTCTTGATATTTGACTATGATTTACTGAGGTACAAGGGAAAATTAATAATGTATTTTGCAGGGATTATTGTCAAATATCTCAACACTTATTAGAATCGTTATGAATATATTTGGGGATTGACAAATACCTACAATAACTGAGACACGATTATACTAATTTGATATAATTATGCTTATTGCAGTAAAAAAAAAAAACCTGAGACTGTGCCCTCCACTCAGATAAAGCTTAGAAGCTTATTTCTTGGTAACGTTTGGTCAATTCCTGAATGTCTATGAAATCATGACTATATTATTTGATCCTATAAGGTAATAATTCTACTTTATGTTTATTAGTGAGTTCCTATTGGATAGTGTTGTTGTACTGGAGTGCATTATACTGGAAAGGTGTTTTTAATATTTTGTTCACCACATTTACATACATGAGAGAGGCAGAATATTAAAACCACCTTTCAACACCATGCACTCCATTACAACACCACCAACAACTATACAATATCAATAATAAACAGTTATTACCTTTGAGACGGTGTCACCAAAACAGAAAAATTATAAGCTTCATAAAAGTAGAATTCATGGCAGAGCTGTTGTATTGGATCCCATTAGACTGTACAGATGTTCTTAATGTTGTAGCTGATTGTTGAATAATATCATTATGTATGTATTGCATTTCTATTTGTGTATATTTCTATTCGATTTAATATTTGGATATTTCATTTCAGTGTGCTATATTTTGTTTAATTTACCATACTGTATTATAATACTTTTATCTTTTGCACAATACATAATATATTTTTGCACTTACTAATATATTCTAAGTTCACCTTTACTTGTGAGATTGTTCTGTATGATTTTTTGAGCATTGTTGGAAGGAACCTGAATCTTATGTAGAGCTGTGTTTTGCACCTGGTTTTATTTTATTGTGTTTTGTCATTAGTGTTGTTGAGTATTACTGTGAGTATGCACCATTTGCATAGACATTTATGTGGGCAGAGCTACTGAGGACATAAACAAAGCATAAAAACAAAACAAACTGTGCATGGAGTAAATACACACTCAAAGAAGCCTACAGTCAAGCTGATCGGGGTCAGTGAAATGTCCAGAGATGACAGATGTGTGCAGGTTGATATGGATGCCTGTCAGACTCACCATCCTGCAGGGCCCATGGTCTCTGCTCTCACTCGGGCCCGGTCCGTCTCCTTCAGCAGTTCCTCCACAGCCCGCCTGGATGGACAAACAAACAGAATCATGTGAAGGAAGAGGACAAAGATGGGGGGAGCCAAGGGGATGATTATTTAATTTAGCCGGAGAAACCGGAGTGTAAACGGAGAGAGTGAATCATTAGCGAGTGTCCTCGTTTGACCTGTGCTGCTGAATCAGCAGACACTCTCTGATTTAGCCGACCTTTAACCACACAGCTAATGGTGACACACTCGTCTTACAAACACGATAAACACAACAGCTGTCCTCCAGAAATACTCCACTGGTGGAGGATATGAAGGGTTTTGAAGGAAAGCCAGCAGCTGTGAACACATTGAGTGATTATAAATACTAAAACAGACACATACCTCTCTAATTCATTGTCTTCTGCCATCGCGTTGTACTCAAAAACACGTTATAGGTGAATTAATTTCTCTATAATCGATGTTTGTTTGTTAATTAACGAAACATCTTTTTTTGTTTACTTCTCAGCGAGGTCCTCCAGCTGAGGACCCCCGTCTTTTAGCTGCCCTCCGCGATGCCTGATCGCAGCCACTAACAATAAGATTAAACTGTTTAAATGTCACTGAACACCTTAAAATTATTTGAGTTTTATTAATTAAATGTATTAGGATAAAATAGGTTTATGCATTTTCAGCAACAAGTGATTAAAATTAAAACACTGTCAGGGTCAAACCTCAAATGACAAACTAAAGCTTTTTCTATAATAGTAAAACAGTTTATGGTGCTGCAATATATTTTGAAAGAACATTTTTAAATAACATAACCACTACAAAAGAAACCCCTAGGCTGCAACATTAAATTTACCAAAATGCAATATAGCAAGACATGTATTTAAAAAAAAAAAAAGACATTATCTCTATGAAACTATATGTACATATTAGAACCTTAATTATATTTGCATCCTATTAGTTTAACAGTAGCATAATTCTGTTTGTATTATTATTCTATTTTATATCTTTTTATGTTATATTTGTTTAATACTGTACTATTCTCTACTCCTATATCTTGAACATTAGTCATTTTTACTTGAGGAATTTTATTTCTATATATTCCGAACATTATTTGAGGAGGCATGTGGCTACTGTGCATAATTGCTCCATGTCATTGTTGTGCACATGGCAAATAAAAATCTTGAATCTAGAAGAGGTGAGTTTTTGGTGGATTTCTTTGGCCAGGCTGTTTGGAGGCCACCACTGATGCCGCTTTGATTGACAGCCACTGGCCCCGCCCCGTCGCGCTGACGGACAGCGGTGGGCGGGGCCAGCGCCGCCAAAGGCACGGGGGCGTTTTCGTGCGGGTTTGCGGGCCGGGCCGTTGCGGTGAATGCGTGATTGAAGTCTGATAATCGTCCCCCTTTTTGGGGCCGGAGTGTGGAGGAGCAGCCGGAGCAGGTAATACTGCAGCTGCATACATATATATTCATCTTTGGCTTTGCATTGATATTGCCATTGTCGCTCCATCTGTCCTGGCCTCTCCGTTTGGGGAGGGTGGGATGGAGTCAGACAGATGGGGGGGCAGTGATTGGAAAAATGCTCTTGTCTGTGTGTTCAGCGGGTTGCTTCTGGATCATGACACCTCAGTTGGTGCGTTGTCAAGGTAAACTGGGGCTGTGACAGTGGAAAGAAAAAAGGAGAGGGATTGTCAATTAAATGAGTGTCAGCTTTTGTTGTTATCTCTGCATGTCTGACTGTTGTGACAAAAGCAGCCCATTGCAACAGACCTGGCAGAGCAGCATCAGGCCTGGTCTTGCAAGTGGCTGTGTTTTTTTTTTAAGATAAGAGACGATGAGATGGGGTTTATGAAAATGTAGGCTAAGCCGACAGGACCTGAGATTTTTATTATTATTATTTTTTTAAATCTGTGGCCTAAAACATCATCTCATCTTATTTGAAAATGTCATTCCTGCAGGCGAGGTTGCTGGTGGCTTGTCCTGTGTTGTCCTATGTTGTAAGAGTAGATTGTCATCTCTAAAAAAAAAGACAAAAAAAAGAAAAGAAAAATGAGCACAGACAGGTGCAGGGCCAAGACTGTTATTTATTAATATAGAAAGCAGTGCAATGACAATAATAACAGCATGGCCTTGGACTCTCTCTCTCTCTCTCTCTCACACACACACACGCCCAAAACACACACACACACACGTACACACACACGCAGTGGGATTAAAAGGGAGATATTTCACAAGCATTTTGCTAGTCTTCATATGACTTGTGTAAAGGAATCTGTTGCTACAGAGTCCTGCTATGTTTAAAATAGATTTAAGTGCTTTCCATGGCCGAGGCTCGAGACTGCTGCCACAGTGAAAACCTGAACACTTTACTTATTGATAAAGACTATTCGCAGGATCTGGTACCTAAAAAGCTTATGTGCGTGATGTGTGACTTGTGCTTGCATATCTACAAGTCTGTGTGTGTGTGTGTGGTGTGTTTGTGTGTGATGTGGTGATGTCACAGCTTTGTTATAGGAACAGAGGAGCCTTGTGTCCTCATGATTAATTCATGTCCAGCTGCGGGATAGAGACAGAAGCAGCCAGTCACACACAGACAGGAGCACGTACTTAAAGGAGGCTGAAATAAGTAACTACCGGTCCGGTAGCCAAGGAGACAGGAGAGACAGGTTGTCACAGAAATGGGTAGCCACGGAGACGAGATGAGAAAAGCAGCAAAAAAACGAAGCAAAGGGGGCTCTCATCATCCTCTGCGTTGTCTGACAAGCTTTCAGGCTGTACCAGGGAGGAGCACAGCATCCTGCTGAGAGAAGTGCATCTGTTGTGTCGCTCCTCCGCATCCTTCTCCGGCTACACTCTGAATGTCAAGCCCCACTGAACAGAACAGGCTCCAGGTCGTCATGGAGACAGGAGCAGACCCCTGCTGGAACAGAGGCAGGTAGTCAGTGTGGTTTGGCCGGCCTGCTGTGTGCTGAGGCACGCCCTCTGCTGTCCGCTGAAAGCAGCAGGCCCACAGGAGCCTCGGCTAATAGAGCGTCTGAAGGTCTGAATGGCTCTGGATGTGAAACACTGTGGAAGAGATCAGTGCATACAGTGCATTAGCTCTGGGGACGCACTCTCCTCAGTGGAGTGCTATATTTCAAGACTTTGCTTTAGGCATGTTCTCTCTCTGTTGCAGAGGAGACTGAGTGCATCTACTGTACATGGCCTGAACTAGAAATATCACGCTTGCTGTGGGGAATGTTTCAAGAATGCCTACTATTTTCTTTTTTGCTTTCATCTCATTTTTGTGGGCACATCCTCTCTCCTTTTTCCATTTTCTTTCTGCGCTTCTTTCAGATTTTTCCATCCCATTAATCTCTTTCACCCCTCATCTTATCTCCCTTTCTTCCTCCTCGCTCAGTCCCTGCTCCTTTTTTACCACTCGCTGGCACTATTTTCTCTCTCTGTTGATTTCCCAATCCCACTTCCTCTGATCTGTGTCCTCTCTCTGCCTCAATCCCAGATAATTCCCTCTCTGTGGAATTGGAAGATTGCAGCAGGCGAGAGCAAAAGAGAGATTATACTGCCAGATTAGTGGACAGGAGCAGCAATACATAATCTCAGCACACTCACTGACACGCACACACACAGAGCGCCACGCTCAATCTCATGCAGACACGTGTGTACACGTGCACAAAGCATTTGCCACATGAATAAATGCACGAGCACATAATCAGACACTTGTTGTTTTTCTGAAACAGCTGTTTAACCCTCTTGCTTTGCCTTCTGACCTCCAGGGTGATGTGCCATCAGCCACTGGGGGGCATCTGTCCTCTCTGTAACTTGTTCATCCTGTGAAGCTTATGGGATAGGAGTGTGCTTGCCCCTTCCCAACACTGCTGCTCCACTGGAGTCATTTGTGCCAAAGCTGAGTTGCGTCAAAGGAGCAGAGATGGGCAGCCCGGGCTGCGAGGTGGGTCTAGCCGGACCGGTGGAGCCAGCCTTGGAGGCTCTGTGTCCTGAGTGTGGCCAGATCCACCGCAGCTGGGAGAACCACCTTTACAACTACCGTCTGGAGGTGGACGACGACCTGGTGTGCCACATCTGCCTGCAGCCGCTGGTGCAGCCTCTCGACACACCATGCGGACACACCTTCTGTGCCCGCTGCCTGCGTAGCTTCCTCCAGGAGAGGGACTTCTGCCCACTGGACAGGACGCGGCTGCAGCTGCAGGCATGCCGCAGGTCCAGCATACTGGTGCACAAGCTGCTGGACAAGCTGTCTGTGTCCTGCCCTCTGACCCCGGTCTGCTCCCTCAGCATGCCACGGTGTGACCTGGAGGCCCACCTCAAACACAGGTAATAAAGCCTACATACAGACATGATAGAGGAGTGCAAACACACACACACACACACACATACATACACACACACACACATACACACATACTTACAGATAAAACACTGCACATGCATGACAACCAGAATTTTAGTAGCCTTATACAGGTGATGCAGCTGACAATTAACAAAGACATTAGTTACTAGTGTGTTACCCTTTTGTGCAAAAACACCAATAAGTCACTGGTACTAGCTTCTCAGAAGATTATTTGCTGGTTTACATTGTCTTTGTTGGCAGTGAACTTAATAGTTTTGTGCTTTTAGATAGTTCGGCGGAGCAAACAGGCAACTTGAAGACATCACTTTGGACTCTGGCAAATCACAACAAGCATTTTTCTCCTTTTATCTATTCATGGACAATGAAACTGACAGATTAGTCAATAAATTGCAATTCTAGTTATACTATATGAAAACTGTACGTTGAATTGAGAAACCATCCATCCTCACGATTGGCTCGTCTCTGGCAGGAGCTTTTAGAAGCTCTTGGTCCAGAGATGTTAGACTCATCCGCCATCCTTAACTTCAAGGGTTTCCATACATACACACACTTTGGCTTTAGGCCCAATTGGACCAGGTGCTGTGAGACCCTGAGGGGATTATTTGGTCTGTAGGTCATGTGACGGGGGATTAGTGGTTCCCTACCACAGTCATGAGTTGGCTGACCAGGAGCTCCATGTTCTCATTCTGCAATCATGCTGAGCAACTTCAACACCAGAGACCTTTTCAACCATTTCTTCTGTGAGACGGCCAAAGGCAACCCTGGCCTGTGGTGAGTTAAACATGGCGGGGTGTGAGGTCAGCGTGAGTTGGGATGGCAAAATGGCGCGTTTCTTTAATTCTTTCTGCCTTTCAATTGAATCTCTACCTTGCTCTCTCTTTTTTGTTTTCTCTGTTGCCTGATCTTGTACTGAAATGCAAGAGTGTGTGTGCATTTGGCTATGCATCAGATTTGCTATAAGAAAACCGGGTTCGGTTGTCTTTCCTGCTACATGGATGGAGGTAGTGTGGCTGTAAATGTGTAAAAGAATGGGCTGCAGTGGAGGGCACTAATATTGCAACCATTGTTATTGTTTTTGGAGCAGACTTTCATATATTTTACATGTTTATATGATTTTTTAGGAAGGTATCTGTCACTTGTGACAACTGCTTGTTGAATAGACATCCACTGATCCACCCGACATCTCAGTTAAGCCAAGGAGATTTTCCCTAACAAGCTGACACTAACAGGCAATTGCTAACAAGCTGTTATGAGTCAGTCTTGTGAGTCAGCTGTTTTTACGGCGGGAGACCCCCAGACATAGACAGGTCAGGTTTAGACGTATAAGTAGACAGGAGTCAAAAAGCAAACAGATTGATTTGGTTTATAATCTTGGTGACACAGCAAATCAAAAAAGCAAAAAAAATCTAAATTTAGTCACCATAAGCTTCTGTTCACACCAAACCAGGTAGGGCCGCTGCAGCAAAACCCCTTATTGTATTAAAGTGAGCAATGGTTTGTTTAAATGATTTTAAATTTAGCATTTCATTTGTGAAAGGATTTGTAAAAGGAAAAATGTTTTATTTCATCTTTCAAAAGTCACATAGTCTCGCTTTAAGTGTATCTGAGTCTGAAGAAAAGTCCAAAAACATGAAAAGGCAGGAAGTTCCCGAGTTCTCTTTTCATTTCTCATTTCATTTCTCATCTCTTTCATTTCTTTTCTCTTATCCAGCGTTTCATAGCTGCAGCCTATTTGAACTTTATTGTCAAGAGTCTCCTTTTAATCAATCACATCAGCAGAGGGGTACATCTCAGGGAAGGTTGCACAGATTATGTCATGTTGAGAAGGCGAGGAAAGGTGGTTTCAGATCAGATCAGATCAGACGAGGTCACCGTGAGGACTGACGTGACATTCTTCAGCAAAGATTAAAACTCCGGCCTATGTGTGTCTCGCAGCTCCCCACCCTGCAGACTTAGGTCTAAGATAGTAACAGGAGCTAAGACTGTGCTGATCACTGTGCAGTCAACACTGTATATGCTGAAGATTAGGGATCACTGGGCATCAGATTAAAAGGCGTGAGTGCTGTGCCACAGTGTTCCTCGGCGGTCGAGGTGGGCTGGTTGAGCTTATTAACCCAGGTGATGTGTATGTGTGAGAGCTGAGGTACTTTCACTCTTCAGTTCTTCTTGGTCTTGATGGGAAACAGTGTGGATAGATGAATGTGAAAGAGAATTAACTGAGAAAATAAACTCACGATGTGGGTAAAATTACATCAGGCCTCATAGCTTTACAACGCCTGCTGTTGACTGTTTTCTATTTTAAATAATGCACAAGCAAAGAATAATGGGACAGCAGAACCTGTTTTTCCCTAGGAGGAAGGACAGGAGCCTTTAAATTATTCAGCCAGCTCATACTGTAGCTGCCACTTACAGTAAATACTTCTGAGTCAATTAAGGGTGAGACCACATTGATGCCCTGAGTCTGTCTGTGTTTATTTTTAATTCTTTTTCAGTAAAGAGTTTCTATTTGTGGGAGTGAGGGACTGGCTGAACCTTTTTGAGACTGACCTATATGTCATTATCTAATCATTTAAGGCACTTCAGTCAACTTTTACTGGTTTCAGCTTCTGAAATGTGAGTATTTGCTAGATCGTTGAACATCTTTAGGTTTTAGACTGGTGGTCAGTAGAAGCAAGCCAACCCAAGAGTCTCTTTGGACTTTGGAAAATTGTGATGGACTTTTTTTTTTTACTATTTTCTATGTTGAATTTATTGATTTATAGAAAAAAACATTTGATAGATTTATTGTCCTGGGGGACAAAAATTTGTGTTCACAACTGTCTCATGTGGAAAGCATACAGTTACACACAACTCACTCAATATACACACATTCACACATGCACATGTACTTTCCAAATATTTCCACAAATACTTGTATGAGATAAGGAGATGCAGAAGATCAGTGTGTCTCCATCAGAATTCAGTTTTTCACCTACTGAATCCTTCCCATCTAAGTGCAACCCTGGCACTCTGACCTTCTTTAAGGAGGGGACAATGAAAAAGTCACTTTCCCTGATGTCGTCCACTGCAGCACATTGAATTAACTGATGCTGAACCTGATTTTCTTTACACGTCAGATGGACTAACAAACTGACACCTGTTGCTTGGTGAAAGGTGTCCCGGGACGCGGTGTCAGCAGACGAGCGTGGACGGTCCAAGATGTGAGAGCGGGGACGAGCCAGCGATGGTGACCAGCCCTCCCAGGTCACCCGGCTCCCCGCAGACCGATCTGAGGGACCGCACACCCTCCCCGCCCTCCAGACCTAATAACACCACCGGAAATGGACCTGCGTGGACAGATGATGCCGGCCTTGACAACCCTGCCTTTGAGGAGAGCACAGAGGACGACAGTGAGTCGAAGTGAAGAGGTTTAGGTTGTCAGTGTAGTTTAGATTGAGACAAAATCTATTGATAAGACACGGCAGAAATGGCATCCGTCTCTTCATGTCTTTAGGTGTGGTAGGGTTGGAGTGTGTGGTCCCCAGGGTGAAGCGGCCTCTCAGTAATCCATGCATCCACCTCCTCCGCTCTGTCAGCTCCACCTCCTCTGGCTGGGACTGCCCTGAGTCTCCGCCTCTCTCTGCTGAAGAGGGTATGACACCACTTCCCCCCATTTGACTGAGCATCTTCCTAAAGGGCTGAATACTAAAGATCTGAGATATGAAATATTGCGGCTTATCTTTCTTGCAGCTGTAAGAGCTGTAATCTTAGACGGCGGGATAATCGCATTCAGGCAACATTATGTTAAAGCTTAGGAGGATGTGGAAAATTGAATTCTGACATGCAGCTGTGTAATGTGATTTCGTGTGTCCATTAAGGCTGCGTGAAGTTGCCCTCATTGCCTGAAGGAGAGATAACTGCCATAGAAGTCCACCGGGCGAACCCGTATGTTGAGCTGGGCATCAGCATCGTTGGGGGAAACGAGACGCCTCTCATCAACATCGTGATTCAGGAAGTGTACAGAGACGGGGTGATTGCACGAGATGGGAGGCTGCTGGCCGGGGATCAGATACTACAGGTAAGAGCTTTTGTTTTTTTTGGGGTTATCAATGAAGACACGAAGATAAACAAAGATGTGATTTAACTCAATTTTCAAGAGAGGAGCCTCCAAAACATTCTTTTGAACATCTTAACTATTATTGATTGGTTTCACTCAAGTTTCAGATTAAAAGTAGGTGCTATGACAGACGGTGGTATCAGCATATTAGTTACTGGTAAACTAGTAATTTACCACCTTTTTTTTTTGAGCAAGGTCCAAGGATTATCATCTCACCTAATCTGAATCATTTCATTTAATTAAAACTGCTCCATCATTATCATTAGATTAATAATAAATGTGAAAGGGGTTGCAGAAAACAGAAAATGATCTGAAAATGATTATCTGGCTTTGCCAAAAACAGAAAATGAATGACTAAATGAGTGGTAATATTGTTATGAGCCTGCAGGAAAACAACAATTAATGTAGGTTTAAATGTTTATTTCTCCCAAGGTGAACAATGTGGACATCAGTAACGTCCCACACAGCTTTGCCCGCTCTACGCTTGCACGCCCCTGCACCACTTTACAGCTGACGGTGCTTAGGGAGCGCCGCTGTGCCTCCCGGGCGCCTCCCTCCTCTTCCTCCTCCACCCCAGCAGTGCCCCACGCCCCCTGCTCCACCCCTGAGGGTACCCCGTCCAGCCCCGCCACGCTGAGAATCACCCTACACAAGCGGGACTCAACAGAGCAGCTCGGCATCAAGCTGGTGCGGCGAACGGATGAGTCAGGAGTGTTTGTGTTGGATCTGCTGGAGGGAGGCCTGGCAGCAAAGGATGGCAGACTGCGGAGTAATGACCGTGTGTTGGCAGTCAACGACCAGGACCTGCGCCATGGCACCCCGGAGCAGGCTGCACAGATCATACAGGTGAGGACACATTAGCTCATTCAGGCTGGATTTCCTTTGGTGTTATTTAGAAGTAAAAACCTTAAAAACAGGAATGGAAATGTCCCTAAAATAGTGACTGTCTTTCTAGGCCAGTGGAGAGCGAGTCCACCTGCTGATTGGCCGACCCAGCAAACCAACTCCTCCCCCACCGCCAAAATCAAGCTCCACCAGAGACCTCTACTGCCTTGACCACTTCCTGCCTAACCACAGCTCGACCCCGAGTCCTGTGCCCATACACCTCTCCCGCACCAGCACTCACAGAGTGAGCAGATGAGATATATATAATTTGACATTTCTTATGTGTGTGTGGATGTGTTTTTGCTTCAAGTTGAGGAATATAGATAATAATCAAGTGTTATCAGGGCCCATTATTTTTCGTTTAGTCTTTACGTATTTTATTATTAATATTATTAAGTAAAAAAATCTTGTGTTTAATATTGAATTATAGGTGGATTTCAGGGTTTTAGTCAAGTCTGTATTTTCTACCTTTTTTACTGCTTTTTATTTGGGATGACATTTTTTTAAAGAAAAACAGTAAAAAAATGAAAACAGTGATCAAAAGCAAGAACCTGTACTTGTGTGTTTGTGTTGCCTTCGTGTGATTGGACCCAGGACCTTTCCCAGTGTGTGACCTGTAAGGAGAAACACATCACTGTGAAGAAGGAACCCCTTGAGTCTCTGGGCATGACTGTACTGTCGCATGGGAGGGCGGGGCAGTAAGAGCGGGGAGCTGCCCATCTTTGTGACCAGCGTCCAACCGCACGGCTGCTTGTCGCGATGGACGGACGAATCAAACGAGGTAAGCGCTCCCTCAGAAATGACAGTAATAGTAGTAGTGAGGCCAAATTCAGCCGGATCAAAAGCATCACATCGGAAAACGTCGGCGTCTTCTTCCCCCTTTCCCCCAGGTGATGTCCTGCTGAGCATCAATGGGCAGGACTTGACATACCTGAGCCACAGCGAGGCCGTGGGCACCCTGAAGGCCAGCGCTGCATCACCCTCAGTCCAGCTGCGGGTGCTGGAGGTCAGCATGGTGGAAGAGCACGAGCATGACGAGCTGCTGCCCCACACACACGACAGTGACTTTGATGCCAACTGGTCCCCCTCGTGGGTCATGTGGCTGGGATTACCCAGGTGAGCACACAGAGGACAGGACAGATAATTGAGGCATATATTGTCTCCAGATATATGAATAACATTATAAACAACAGATGCACAAGAGACAGTACATAACACAGGTTCAATGTCATTTTTTGTTGTCCCTATTAAATGAAGCGAGTTGTGAGTCAGTGAAGGTGAGTCTGAGATTCATAATGTCTGTAATTCAATTTTTTTTTTATAAATTGTCCAGCCCTCTTCACTTGCTGCTTGTACTACTATTCTTCACTCACTAATTTTTCCTCAAATGATCCTTGAAAAGTATAGATCAGATCGAGGTATTCAAAAAACTGATATAGGGATGGTATCTTGATTGAGCTCAATTTTTGGACATGTTTGGAAATGACCTCACTGGCAGATTCAACTACTTTTAATAGATTCTTAAGATTTTAAGATTTACTATTTTCTAAAGAAGCAGCAGCATCTTCATTCTCAGACTCTATCTATAGTATCTATCGGGCCCTCCTTCACTCTGCTCTCTCGTCTCTTCTTGCAGCTACCTGCACAGTAGTCATGAGATCGTACTGCGGAGGAGCCACCCAGGCAGCTGGGGCTTCAGCATCGTCGGGGGATACGAGGAAAGCCATGGCAACCAGGCATTCTTCATCAAGACCATCGTCCTCGGCACACCTGCCTACTACGACGGCCGCCTCAAGTGAGTGATCGCTTGTTCTTCACTTGACTATCTGTGGCTTATGTTAGCTGTGACACAGCAGTGTATTGGCAGGTAGATAAAGTGCGACCTCCAGCTGGTGTTTGATAAGAGTGGCATGATGATAGGCTTCACCCACAGAGTGCATAACAAGAGCAAAACATTGTCTGTTTACCTCAGAGTTAACTATTTATTTTACAAGTGTACCTTTAATAAAAGTCCCTGCATTTATTTACTCTACTTTTTTTCCTCTCATAGTAAATAAGGTTTCATTTTTATACCACACTTTGTACGTGTGCCCTTTTTGCCATATCATAAGGATCTTATCTGCAAACAGTTACTAATAAACCAAAATTAATGTTGTTTGACCTCATCTTTGCACACGTGAGATGAATGTTAGTCAGAAAGACTGATACCTATTGGGGGTAAAATAAGAAAGGTAAACCCGTTTTGTAATTCAAAAGTAAAAGATGTAACATTTATTAAATGGTACCTCTGCTGAATCATTTCTGTTCAATTTAAGTTCCCACAAGTGAACCAGGATTAAAGGATCCATACATATTTTATATTTTTCATTTCCATACAAAAGACCAATACGTCTGTGCCATAGAGCTCCATTAAGGTCCAAAAACTATTAAAGACACATCAGTGACCCACACTGTTGGACTGGCTGACATTATGTTCCTTCTTTATGAAGTACACAGGAACTGTGGTTGATCACTCTTTCATACACTGTTATACTGTCATAAATACTCACTAGAGCAACAAATGTGTATTAAAATATAACTCCAAACAGGTACAGTATTTGCTCTTACTTGAATCATGCTTGCCAAGATTTGACAGTTCCCAACTATTTTAGACTTTTAAAAATGAAACTGTATTTTCTGTGGCCATTTTTAAATCTTTTGTGGGAACGAAAGAACTCAAAAAGCTTTCCGATTGTAAATCCCTTTGAGGCAAGGTGTGATTTTGGGCTATTTAAATAAAACTGACTTCTCTGGACTTGAAAGATATTTAGGTTACTGTCATGGAAGAAAAACAATGACTATTTCCATTTGAGATGCTGGAACCTATGAATTTTTGGTATTTTTGCTTTAAAAATCACAGTAAAGAACAAATAATTATCCAAGTGGCCATTTAAACTCTAGTTCTAATTCATGTAAAATCATTTAAACTCTACTTCTAATTCATATAAAATAGTGGATAACAACATGTAAACCTTTGCCAGCCGCATCCTTTAACTGTGTTTTGTAAGCTACTAAGATCTCAACGGCCCGTCTTCATGATATAGAGCTATTTGAAAGTGACGCCTGTCCAAGCTGTCAGGCCCTGTGTATCATCCATACTGACTCGTCTCTCTGTGCCTCACTAGGTGTGGTGACATGATCATAGCAGTCAACGGCCTGTCGACAGCAGGAATGAGCCACTCAGCGCTGGTGCCCATGCTGAAGGAGCAGCGCAGCCGGGTGGCGCTTACTGTAGTCTCCTGGCCCGGCAGCCTCGTATAGCTAGGCCAGATCATGAGCAGGCTGCGCACCACGCTGAGTCCACCCAGAATGTTCTATATCGGGAACAACCTTGGCCAAAGTGAACTGGTACACGCTACTGTACATCGCTCCATACCGGGCTTAATCCAGGACCAAAAGCATTAAGAACTGTAGTAGACCCAGCAGGACCAAGCCTGTCCTGACCAGGTGGGAACTGATCCAGATCGTGCCACGTCACTCAACAGACTGCACTCACAAACACACTGCTGAGTTCATATGGTCATGTTGTCTTCACTCCCACAGGGAGAAATGGTACTGCAACTGTTAACAGGCAATCTGTGCTGTATTCACCTCACCAGGCAGTTGTAGAATCCAGGGCTGTATTCAGGTGGATGCATCGTTGCAGGTAGAGATAGATTTGAAAAAAAAAAAAAAAATTTAAAAAAGCCTGTGATCCTCTGTCATCTAGGATAATGACCTGTAATCACTCTAATCAAGATTTTCTGCAGTATCAGCGCTGTATCCAGCTGAATAAGCCTCAGGCCTTATTAGAAAACCTGCCGCACTCTGGGGGCTCAACTGCCCTTAGGCCTCATCACCATGACAACCAGCTGTCCCATCAGCTGGAGTTTTATACATGTGTGTGAATGTGTGTTCTGTTTGTTTAATAAACATTTCCTTCAGAGGATTAACGGCTCTACAGTGTGCTTTGCTGGTGGAAGGTTTTTACGAGCAAGAGTTTCAGTAACAGATCGCTGTATCGTGCTGTATTGAGGCTTTATTTAAAGTCACAAACAAACAAAGTAGCTCAACAGAAATATTACGTGATTTGTTTCACCATTGACTGCCTCCAAGCAGATATTTATATAATGGAGCCTCAAGATTTGTTTTCCTTTAAAGTCGTTTTGCGCAGCTTCGCAGCAAGCTTGTTGGTCTCCGCTTGATTTGCTGCAGCTGCCTGTCTGACCCGCTGTGCCACGCGCCAGGGCTGGTTCTTTTTAGGACGCAGTTTCTGGAAGGGGAAAAGTAAAGCAAAGTATTAAAAAATAAAAATATATAAAGACAAGGATAGAGAGGAAAAGTCAGTTCCTCTTTAAAAGGAAGTTGACATGGTCATGTTACCGTCAGCTTTGTCTTTGCTGGGTCATGCACCACTCCATGTCGCCACAGACTTTCCTGATTCAACAACAAGATTGGTTAACACCATCAGTTCACCTAAAGTCAACACATCTGATTTTTAGTGTGGTTAGCCATGTAATGAGGTTCATTTTTTAATTTTTTTTTCTTTTTAAATGGTTTTTGAAATATGTCACCAACTGGAATATCATTACTGAATGTAGTTCATGCTGCTCAAAATATACTAAAAAGAATTATCACATCTAGCCAAAAATAAGTTTCCCCATCACTCCAGAAAATCTTCAGTCTCCACTGGAAAATATTTCCTCCAGAAACTACACTGTACTGAAGGTCTAGATTACAACTTGTAACTCGTGTGTTGCTTCAAATAAACGCTGCCAACTGTGAGATTGGCTAGACACCACTAGTTTTAGTAGTTTATAATTTGATCGATAACAATATATTAAGTTTAAAGTGTAGGTTTACCTGCATGGCAAAATTCTTCCCACAGCTGGGATGCACACAGCTGAAGGGCTTCTTGCCCTCGTGGTCTCCCAGAATGTGACTCTCCAAGTTGAAGCGACGGGTGAACTGTTTACTGCATCCTTTTCTGGGGCACGACAGCTTCCTCCTAAATGCAGAGTGGACACTCAGCTCATGCTGGCGCAAGAACCAGGCGTTGTTAAACAGCTTTTTGCACTCTCCACACGGCACCTTGACTGAGAACAAAGAAGTCATTTATAAAACAGACTCAGCAGCTCATAACAAGGTATGCAATGCAGCAACACACCACCCGGCTCTACATTCATACCTGCATGTTCTTTTCTATGCTTCAGATATTCTGTCCATGTCCTCCCATGAAAAGGACACTCTTCCTTCTCACAAGGGTAACCTGCAGCAGGGAGACAGGGTTTTTGTTGTTTTTTTTTTTTAATTTAACATACACCAGATTAAAAGAACTAAAAGCCACCTGGTTATGAACCGACCTTCATGGACCTTCTCATGGTGCTTCAGTTTTCTGTGAGAGGAAAATTCTCTCGTGCAGCCAGTGAAAGAACAACTGTACAACCAGATAAATTAAAGATGTTAAGATCTGAGATGTCCACAGATTTAAAAAAAACTTGCAAAAAAAAAAAAATTCTTGCATCAAATATGCAGTCACTCACTGAAACGGCAGAAGCTGTTGGTGCTCACACTTGTGGGCTTTCAGTTGGTTCCTCTTGTTGAAGTCCTTTCCACAGCCCTTATGGTCGCACTGAAAACAAAATAAGATCAAAAGCAAGCCAGTTCATCACAGTAAGCTGCAAACTACTCATGACAAAATGGAAAGAAAAAAAAAAAAAAAAAAAAAAGGCCAAACAAAATTCAACTTCAGGATTGCTGTACTCGATATTGCTTCTCCTGGTGCTGGTGAACTCGAGCCATGTGGTTCTTCATGCTGGCATTTGTGACAAAGGCCTCGGAGCAGCCATCAGCCAAACACCTGGAGACCACAGCAAGTAAAAGTTCAAAAGCCGTCAAAAGGCAGCTTGAGAAACATCAAGATTACATTAGCCCCCCCCACAGTCATTATAGATAGGGACATGGTGGCTTACTTACTTGTGTGGTTTCTCCCCACTGTGATTGAGCTCGTGTCTGGTGAGCTGATAGCGAGTGCAAAAGCTCTTGTCACAATTCTCACAGGAGAACGGTTTCTGCAGCAAGGGAGACGTTTGACAACATTAACCGCTCACTGATAAGACAAATACAATCGCAGCTGCCATTATGTGTCCACTCTTCATTATTCAGTTTGGAGTCTCACATTTTGGAGCCACTTACCAATCCTGTGTGTTTGCAAATATGAGCCTCTAGCTTCCATGACTTAGTGAATTTAGCTTTACAGTCGAAAAAAGAGCAAACATAGCTTTTTTGGCTTTGCAACCTCTCCCCCATCTTTAATAAGAGATTTCAGATGTGGTGTTGTGGTCACAGACAAACCTAGTTGTAAAGGGGCAGGATACTTACTGACCTACAACCAACAGCTCACCTGTTCTTCATTTATCTTATTGGAAGGTACCAATTAGAGCAAGAACGGGGGTGTCCTCCCTCATTGAAAAACCTATGCAAAAGGTGTGATATTTAAACATTTTTATCATAACAAATGGTTGTTTTTTTTTTTTTTAAATCTTCACACACTTACAAAAACCTCCTGCTGCTTGTTCAGCATTCACCTGTGCAGGATTGTACTCTTGTACACAGCTGATCCAACACAGGAGATGTTAGTAAAATGATTTAGCCCCCCCCCCCCCCGAGTTTAATAGTGATCCCATTGATACTCAAACATTATAAATGTCCATGACTCTTTCCTCCACATTGATTGATTCGGGCTTTAAAAATGTCACCCGGGCTCCTTGCAGCATGTGTCCCTATCTGCTGATCTGCTGAGTGTGTGTGTGGTGCGTGTGCTGCGCATGCACGGAGAGAGGCGACTGTCTGTCTCCATTAATCACACACACACACACACAGAATTTACTGCTCTAATCTTAATCTTATCAGCCCTTCAATATTGTTTTCTGATACCTGAGATTTACTGTTGTCAGAAATTAGTCTTCAGTGAGATCCTTTGTAACTTACAAACCTGAAACTAACGACTTTATGACCCTTCACTTGTGCTATTTTAGTGAACCGTTAAACAGTAGTTTGGCCTTGTCGCTAGCGTCTGCAGTGACCACTGCTCAGCAAAGGTTACTTAGCTTTATGTTAAAGCTAGACTTTAGCTGAACAGTAGCCACTGTGGCCGAACGTGACAATGATAGGGGTAATGGTAAATGCGAAAACATATACAACAGTAGAACAAGTAGAGAGGAGTCTTAAAAACAGAGAGTCACCATAAACTACTGGTCATAGCAGAGCAATTAGGGCTGCAGCAAAACTCCTGAGTGAATTAAATTGGGGAGGAGGACGTTTTATTATTTATGGATTCAATTTTTCAATTGTCAGAAGAAGTAAAAAGAAAAATTTCTGCTTTTAAAACTTTTATAGTCTCACTTTAAGTCAATGTTCACTAAAACTACCATTTATTTGAAGGAGAAATTAAAATATTAAAGATTATACCAAACTGCCTAAAGCAAGACTTGTTGGTTAAATGATAAACATAGATATACAGCAATACATATTTAAAGTTTGGTAACCTTATCAAACTATAAGGTACCGGTCATACAAGACCAAGTAAGTCTGTAGCATCAAAACCCTCTAGTGTATTGAACCGAACAAAGGTGCATTTGTTTGTTTATGAATTCAACTTCTCCTTTGTAAGAGCTATATAGACTTGCTTTAAATGAAAAAAAGACAAATATTTTAAGGCTTTGGAAAAAAGTCAGAGACACTGACAATCCAATAACACTATCTGCTTGTCCAAACATTAGAGATCGCCCTGTGCACCCATGCCATGCTCTCATGTGAAACCTTTGACTGACTTTTGTGAATAAGGCCTATTGAGAGCCTGTTGGGCGTTACCTCGGTGCCCTCCCACGCTTCAGGTAAGCATGCCTGAGTCAGTTGACACCGTTATCAGCCTCCTCCTCTTCTCATCCGGCCACCTCCTCCACCTACACCTCCTCCACCTCTGCTGTCAGGGCCAGGATCAATACAGCTGGCCCCATATCCACATATATGACTATGCCCCCCCCAACCCCCCTGTCTCTGATAACCACACAGGCTATCACACACCTATCACACACCCGCCTATCACACACAGAGATACAGCATGCACTCTGTTTGGCCTGCAGTGGGATTTCCTGGTGCCTTTGTCAAAGTTTCAGGCCTCTCCCGAACATACACACATCATGTAGACATACACTGTTGCACCCACACTTGCATCACTATCACAAATATTATTCTCAACACCACTAAAAGCCCTTTTTTCTCAAGAAGTAGGACAATATGAAGGGTGGGGAGGCCTCAGAGGGATATGGAGAACGGAGTTTAAAGGGCTAGTTCACCCATAATAACTAATAACATTTATTTTATTCAGGTACTGTACTCAAGTAGAATGTATTTTTAATATATTTATTATTATTTTATGTTACTATGTACTTCTATTACAATTAATTTCAGAGGTAATTATTATACTTTTTACAACATTTATTTTTTTTATTTTATATTAACCACAGTATTTGTTACAAGTTACTTTTCAAATTAAGAATTTGCATAAAAGAATCCATGATGAGCTTATAAAATATTATCATTGTTTTAGATTAAACTAACTAAAATTAAAATTATCCCCACTTTGACCTGAAATAACACTGAAACACTGCTAACATATGAATATATCAAGACAAAATAATCCAATAGTTACGTTAAGTAAGGTCAAATCAATTTTACATATATAATCCAATATCATAAATCACAAGTGGCTTTACAACCTTTCTGATAATTCATATTTTAATTATATATATTTTTTCTAACACTAAAGTCCATTTTGCATACTGTGAATTTTTACTTACATATTTGACACATTTTGCATTTATTCTCCTGTTTGAATCTGAAATTTTCCTTCTCACTCTGTGATATTTCCCTTTAACTTATATAAAGATCCAAAGAAATTCTCTGTACACGATTGTCACAGAGAAGAAACCGTATTATCCCTGATATTCTAAAGAACACATTGCCAGCAGTTTTCATTGGGACTATTTCCCAGCAGACAATAGCTCCAAAGAATGGTGGCAGTACGGTCTGTTCATTATCCAGAGTAACAAAGATGCTGTTTATGCTGCTGAAATTTTTCAATGCTTTGAGCACCACAAGTGAAATCCCATTCATCTCCTTTGGAAGCATAAATCTCATAGACAAGATATCTTGAAACCTGGGCACAAGAATATCTACATGGTTAAATAACACTAGAAATATATGTGAGAAAACTTGTGTTTATGTAATATCAATGAACTCGCCTTTTAAATAAAGCGAGATCCCGGTGAGGTATTGAGGCTGACAACTGTGAAATTTCATATCTTCAACATTTCCACACACAACTCCTCATGGATTAAGCCTGTTTGTGTCCATATCCAATTATCTACTGTTTGTGTGTGTGTGTGTGTGGTTAATGTGTAACACCTCAGGTCGATACTGCTGCTCTGAGCTGCAGGCTGAGCTGACAGACTCAATCTGTGAGTGTCAAACGTGTGTGATTAAGGAGTTCATAGTGCTCCACAGCTTTTATCCAAAAGCCTCGTTCCTCTCGCCTGCTTTTTTTTCCTGCTTTCTCTCTCTCCTTCTCTGTTTACTCTTTGTTCCTTCAATCAGTAACTTCCATGAGTCAGTCCCAAACGACACTTCGGTGTATCTGTGAGAACACACACACACAAAAGATTTACTGTATATATATTATACTATACAAGAGTATCCAACAGTACAGATTCATAATAATTGCGTGCATGATGAGGCATTTTCAGTCCACAATTTGCTGAAATGACAAGTGAAAGCTGTGGGAATAGTACAGAGGTACCAGTCACCTTATCTAAATACTATGAGCAAAATCCAGATCTTGCCAATCAATACCAAGGGCTTTGGCTGCCACCCTGCTCATTGATTGATTGCATTTTATTTTTCTATCTATTTTTCCTGGTTTTACCTCCTCAGGTTGTTGGATACTTATTACTCTGTCCTGATAAGACCTGTGTCTGAATTCCCTGACCTCTAGCCAGCAGGGGTTATGAGGGTGAAGAAGGACAACCTCTGCAGGTTTATCTCAACACCATTGTCCACAAGAGGGATTACAACATGACGTTAGTGTTTGCTTCCTTCAGAGAATCCTTCCTCAACATGTATCTCATCTGATTCAAGAAAGTTCGAGTGGTGCACCCACAGAAATTATTTTTATCATTGGACTGATTCACAATTGTCATTCTCCATCCTGATCTCTCTCTCACACACACACGCACATGCATACACACACACTTCATCCTGTCAGCTGCTGGCCCTATCTCTGTAAACTGCTGCTAATTCGTGTAAATATTGGGTAAAGTACTGAGGTGGGATGAGATAACCTATTTGTCACATAACCAGCCAGCCATTCAGCCTCCACTGATCAAACAGCACGCATGGAGTGCACACACAAACACACACACACAATGTATTTATATTTATCTAGAAGAAAATACAAATATTAATAATAAAAATATAACATGATTTTCCTGGGCTTTTTAAAATAGTTTTAGAAATGAACATCAAATATTATCAAATATTTCATGTTATAACTACGTTGATGATTTGTAGATTACACATGCCTAAATGTACTACTTTTATTCTACAAAGGAATTATTAAAAATTTCCATTCTCACTTGTAAAAGTGGAGATTTGCCATATTCAGAATTTTGAAGTCTTGACTAATAAAATGTGAATTATGGATAACAGGAACCTACTGATTTACCTGTCAAAATTGTAAAAATCTTTTCATGCTGTTGTTTTTCCCCCTTACCATGATTTTGATTACCTCGTACTGGAAAGCACTTTATTCTCCTCGTTTATAAAGTGCTATAGAAATAACTGTTACTTTATTCCTACAGTATGTCTTTATGTATAGGTGTAGATGTATGGGAACATCACAATGCTTAAAATAGTGGGGAACAGCTAAATCAGTCTGCTGAACATCCAAAAATGTGCCAAGTCAAGTTTTGTTACAGGTGAATTATGTGTGGTTCTGATAGTGCCCAATTAATACGTACTTCACAATTCAATAAAGCAGAATGATTATTACTAACTCACCCCACCAACATCTCCATCCTATATTCTACAGTAAATCTGCAGCCGAGGCGCCAGATGTTCGGTCTGAGCGTTACACATATTCTGGTGCACACTGCCACCTACTGAAACAGTAGAAAGGCATCCAGCACAATAATGGGACTGAATTGTATATATTTTGAATTTTAACATCTCCTTCCACAGCTGGAGGTGCACAGAGCCACTGAGCCAACATGCCACCAGCTCCATATGTAAGTAACGCTTAAACATCCGGTTTAATTTCCTGTCAAGTAGTTTTGAGGTTGGTAAAACTGTTTGATGGCATCATACAGTAAGTCTCCTGTAGCAGCTCGTTACAGCTCTTAAACCTATACACCGACACGGATTGTAATGTTCTTGGGGCTGCAACACTCAGTAAGACTGCGTTTATCTTGTGCATCATTTGAGACACATTTTCCCAAAAACTTCAGGCTGACAATTAGATCAGAAGAAATTTCTGAAATTCTGTCAGTTTGAGAAATGTTAACTTAATGACTACACCACTGGCATGGGGTTTGAATAGGTTTAACTTCAAGTTGCCCTATGAAGCTTTGGACACTGTCAATGATGTAAATACATAACTTGAATGGATACTGAACAGGGTGAGACCTATTCACAGAGCACGGTTGGGCAGAGTTGTTCTTGGGTTTATATGTCACCCATCTCAGTGTAGCAGGTTTAATAATCACTATGCCAGTTGTCATGCTTTAACAGATGCACCAGGAAAGATCAGTCTCAACAAAACCACAGTGAGGCTTTTGTACTTACAAGAAAAGTTTGTACCTTAATGTTTTTTAATTTTTCTTTGTTACACATTTGTGATGCATCAGCACACCCTGGATGTGTCTTTTCATTTTCACAGCTTCACATCAATTTCATGACTAGATCAGCCATTACACCATCTCTTTAAAGCCCAGCTCCGATCCTATGGTCCCAGGTAGCCTATGTGACTTTTGACTCACAGTAGGAAAAGCATAGGAGTTAAACATTTGTGACATCTCCGTTTTCTCAAGCCTCAGCAAGCCCAGACAGGGAGGTGGCATTAATACCAGGAAACTGAAACTGAGGCAGCTAAATGTGACTTTTAACAAGTAGCAAGAAGTATGATAAATATATGTGGTCCACCTTTAACAGATGCAACAAAAGGTCATCACCTATTAAAAAGGTTAATTAAAAACAGAGTTAAATAAGGAAAATAAAGTGTGTGTAAGACCTGTAAGTACTGTGACTATTGGCCCATGTTGCTAATTGACAGGGCAAACAGGGCAAACCTTGTAGACCTGACAGGTGAAGGTGTGAGGATGTAAAATGCTTGTGACACTTGTGCCAGTCACTCTCAGATCGCCGGTGAAATAAATAAAAGCGTTTGATTTCATGAGCAATCAAAGGAGGAGAATCATCACTGAGTGACAGCACACCATGGCACTTGAGCATAACTGCGTGAACAGATGACGATGTGACAAGCAGTGTGTGTACAAATATTTTTATTTTAATGAGCACTTTATGCCATGAACTCGTAGGGGATGGGCTCCAGCAGCTGTGGCACGTTCTTCTTGGTGCTGACGAAGTGAGCGTCACGGGGAGGAGCAGGCTGTAGAGACAAGACAGAGGGAAATTAGGTGAGCACAAACTAAATCTATGTAAATAATGACAAAAGAAAATGCCAAAGAAAACATTAAATATTGACAAGTACATAATTTCAGTTGCAACTTTCCTTTTAACTTAAGATATCTGCACTATTACGACTGATTCATTCACAATGTATCCCAAAATATACTAAGACATTCACGCTTCTAAACTTTACATGTTAAATTTCATGATTCAATTACAGGTGAACACTGGGTAATACCACCTGGCTTTATCACTGCAACAGAATGACTTCCTTCACCAGTACATTTCGAAAATTTGTCCCATTATTATTTTTTTTAAAAACATAAAATTAAAGTTACCTACAATAAACAAGTCATTTTAAATAAATTCATACCTGGCGCTTCAGTTCCACCCAGCTGCCCTTCTGCTTGGCCTCCATCTTCTTGCTCTCGTTCTCTTTGACGCGCTGAAGGAAACTGTCCCTGCTCTTTGAGTGCTTCACGTGCTCAATGCGCACGTTAATCCTCTTGGCCAGGATCTTGCCCCTGTGAGAGGCGAAAGCATAAATTAGTTCATGTCCAGCAACTAAATCTAAACACGGCCTGTTGGGCAGATTCAGCTCAAAATTCAAAAAGTGATGCTTTTTCAGTGTCTGGCTGTCTCCTTGGTACATCCCCAGGTCAAACAAGAGTTAGGCTGGGGTGCTAAAGGATGAAATACTTTCCCCCACGTGAATGACCACTCAGGACATAAACAACCCTGATGGCAAAGTGAAGATGGGGTCCCAGAAGTGCAAGAAAATTTTTTTAGTGATGATGTTAAGTATTGTTAAAATGGACAGATCACAAACTGTTTCATGTGACATCAATATAAGACTCTTGTGATCCTTCTTAAACCGGCCTGTACAACCAGTCTCATGAAAAAGACTGACTAATGCCAGTAAAAGGCTGCCGTGCACTAAATGTTGGACACTGTTTGCAGGAATTTTAAAGTCCTTTAGTGTGTGGCAGTTCAAAGTTATAAGCATACGCATTTTGGAAAGTCACAAAAATAAAATGCCACTTCCTACTTACTTGACCTGCTTGTTGACAATGATGCCAACAGCATGTTGGGTTACATTGTAGATGCGTCCTGTCTTGCCATGGTAGCACTTGTGAGGCATTCCTTTCTGAATAGTGCCTGTGCCCTGGAAAGACATCACATGTAACGATATGTTATATTATACCAACAAAGTCACTTTTATTACCACAAGTCACCACAGCATGGAACCAGTCAGTGTTTAATTTCCTCCACACTGAGCAACTCCATTTTAAAATGTAATACCAGTGAATGGACGTTGCTTTCAAAGTCAATTATCCAGCATTTGTTCTTATTAAGTTTGAAAGTCCCCACTGAGAGTTTAACTAAAATATCTCATTAACAAACATATCTCACATTCAGAAAATCACCATGCTCTTTCCCCAAACCATTTCAGTCTGCTAGTGCCATTAGTATATGTTCACTCAGACTCAAATCATTGCAAGGTCACATTTTAAATGTGTTTTTACGTATAACGGCTCTAAAGTTTGGAAGACAATTTCACATACAACAGACAACCCAAGCTTAAGGTTAAACTTCCTAAAATTATTAAATGATTGTTGATTCTTTTAAGTACCACAACAACTTCAAAAGAACACTATCACGTTATCCTACATATGCATGTTTACCATGAGGTGACACGATCCTGTTTACCAAAGAAGGCCTGAATGTGCTATAAAATGGGGCTTATCGATCACCCAGACTAGGATACAAGTTAACACACGTAATGCTGCTTTCTTACCTTGATGTCAACGATGTCTCCTTTCTTGTAGATGCGCATGTATGTGGACAGGGGAATCGGGCCTGTGAGGTGAACGCAGGTGATTATTAATTCAAGTTATTTTGACCAGCTCAGACGGTGATTAACGGCTGTGAGGAACCAAATCACCTACACATTAATAACAGGGAACACTTATGACACTTTATATTTTTTTACTCACCATGTTTGCGGAACTGCCTGCTAAACATGTACCTGGTCCCCCTCCTCTTGCCTCTGGTATTCGTCATGATGCCTGATTACTGAGAGAAAACACAATTCATTAAGTCCTGGTGGGAACCTGGTGATTTTATACATTATATATTATAAACAAGCTTCACAGTTATTTAATGGATGAAAAATGACAGATCAATACTAAAAAAAGTCTCATTTCAGTGCACCACACAATGGAGATTGTACATTTTGTCTTTACTTTTAACTTGGTTATTTTATTCTTTTATCTTTCTTTCACTGTACATTGCCTTTTTTTATCATCTTTGTTTTACTAGATGGACCATTGTGGGTAATGGGGATCCAAATTAATCTGCAGTGATTTTCAGTACTACAGCAAGTTGAATATACATTCAATTTTAATAAGTTGGGGAGAGGTATATTGTAGCTGCATTGGCAACCTATAAAAGCCAACTCAGAGTCAAAATATAGCTTCCACAAAGATAAGTTAGTTAAATGTCAGCTGATTCAAGTGAATGACAACAATTAAGTACATCTCCAATGTTCGCATATGAGAAAAGAAGCCCTGTCAGACCTATTTGAGGCAACGCTGTTTGACAAATCTGCTCACTACAACGCCTGTTTCTAAGGAAATCTGCTGGAAACAAACCTATAGTGTTACAGTCTGGTTAAAAAACGATGAATGCCGTGTTTATCTGCGTTAATGCGGGGGGAACGGGAGACAGTATTATCTGTACTGAATGTTTCTGTGCCCGTCGGGCCACATGGAGAAACACGCTGCACGTCCTGCTCACTTTCAACCGAAAATATCGCTTCCTGACACGGTTTTCTGTCTTTATCCAACCACCGATGTATAAAGGAAGACCTATGATGTGTTCATGAGTGCAATTAGTGTGCGAGTGGAGCTATATTATATCAGAAAATATATTTTTACGCGGAGAGGATCTTACCCCCGGTCTCTACAAGATGGCGGGTACGGCGGAAAGAGAGATTAAAGGACCCCAAACTCCGCCTTGTGAAGTACAGATGAGGCAGGCCGCGATGTTGCCTGAACTAAATGACGCTTCGGGTAAAGGTTTTCAGCTGATCCAGAGTCAGATCATCCGAGAACTGCAAAGGACCGTTTAGCATTAAACATGTACGTGAACTGGCTCTCGATCCGCCTTTATCAATATATGCACAAATCTTGATATGTGATTTCTTTTACAGTTCAGCTCAGCCTAAGAGACAAGAAATAAGGCATATATAAAAGCAGCCACTAAAATAAAGTTCTTGTAACGCAGGAGAAAGCTGTGTTTTTCTCCTTATGCTGCAACAGTTTTATTCGTTGCGCCATGGCGTTGACACGCATGCGCAAAAAACTTGAGGAAAGGCCCCTTTAATTATTCGAGTACACGTATGGCTACTTCATCAAACATTTTAATCAAACTTAAATTAGCTTCGACATGTAAGCCTTTTTTAGGGAGGATATGACAGTCCCGATGCGCGACACCTTAAGTTAAAAACCGAGGTGATCCTCCTAACTCATCGGAGCTAAGCAAACCCGGAAGCAGCTGACAGGTAACCCTCTTGTCTCCTTTAGCCGTTGGACCTTCCGTCGCGAGCTCTGCCTGCCTGCCCTCACGCGGGGCTCCAGCCCAGTCTTGTCAGCGCGCGCGGCTGTGGTGGAAGATGGCGCTAGCCGAATGGAAATCCTAATGACAGTCTCCAAATTTGCCTCTTTTTGTACCATGGTGAGTGCACGGCAGCCTTTTACTGGCATTAGTCAGGCTATATGGCTGTAGGGAACTCGGGGCTTGCAATGCTGTTTGTTTTTAACCGTGTAATAACAGATAAAAATAAGTTAATTCTGGAGTCTGCTAGCCAAGCAGTTTCTCGACCATATCAAAAACAAGCAGCCACCCACAACCTTTCTCCGCTCTGGTGTTTTTACCAACAGCTACATTTACACACCCTTCACTATTTACTTGTTTTTATCACACAGCTGGGCGACTGGTTTGGTTGAATCTGTTATCTCAGCGTGTTTTTTTTTAGCGCACCTGCTGCAGCTAACCAGCTAACGTGAAGGTAACTAAAGCTAAACGAGCTAAACTACAGCAGCTGCAGGACACAGCTGGATGATCGATGGAGTCAAACAGGAGGGAGATGATTAATTTGTAGCATGTTGAGGGGAACTGTGATGGAAAATAAAAAGGGGTCCAAGTTGTAAGGCTTGTTGGCCTTTGACAAAGTAGCAGATCTTATTAATGACGACATGGTTCAACGTTAGCTGCGCAGCTGTGGAGCAGCTACAGACGCATGTCCACTCTGCTCTGCTTGTTTCTGCATACATGTTAAACCTTTACACATATTTAACACATATTTAACACAAGAAACATATATGCACCCCCTTCCAAAAAAAATCATGTGTTGTGCGAAATTAAAAACCCGTTGAATATCAGATACCCTCTAATCTGACAGCCGAGATTTACATTTAATAGCTTCTTCTCTTTTTCCTCCCACATTTATTTATCCCTATTTGTGTATCTATTTAAACAGTGTGTGTATATGTATATATATTTATATATATATACACTTTAATATAGTTAATATATTTATAATATATTTTATTCATCCTGGTACGTAGTAGTTTAATGTTTATGCATACCTTGTTGAGCTTTTGCCCTCGTTTTAAACTGATTGTGTATTTCTGTGTGTGTTCAGGGAAACTGGAGTCAGATTCTTTGTATGTGTACAATAAAGCTGATTCTGCTTTTTGAGATGAGTGCAAGATCTGGGGAGGGACAGCCTAACTTAACTGTCAGTAAAAAAGATGCCGACTTTCGGCTCTAATGCTATACAGGTGCAGAGTGGGTGTGTTTGGTGGGAAAATGCAGAGTGTTGGGAGTTTTTTGTTTTATCCCAGCATCAAATTGCCTTGAAAATGCCAAGCTGCTGCTGTATTTTTGCAGTGATTTACTGATTTAGTGGTGGCATTTGGTGTGTTTTTGTAATTGCTCCACTCAAAATAACAGCTAAATTTACAGTATTTTTTTGTCATACCAATATATATATATATATTTTTATCTCTCTGTGTTTATAGGGCGCCAATGCCTCTGCTCTGGAGAAAGAGATTGGATCTGAGCAGTTTCCGGTCAATGAGCACTACTTCGGCCTGGTCAACGTAAGAAAATTGCAGACTTTCTCTTTTCCACGCACCTCCACCTGCATTTGCGCTGATTCTTCTGTATGTCACATGTGATTTTTAGTTCGGGAACACCTGCTACTGCAACTCGGTGCTGCAGGCTCTGTACTTCTGCCGACCTTTTCGGGAGAAGATCTTGGCGTACCGGAGTCAGCCTCGGAGGAAGGAGAACCTGCTCACCTGTCTGGCCGACTTGTTTCACAGTATTGCAAACCAGAAGAGGAAAGTGGGCGTCATACCGCCCAAGAAGTTCATCACACGGCTCCGCAAGGAGAATGGTGAGTGTCACATCATCGTTTAAACAACTGTTTTAAAATTCCTTGTTGTCTTGTTGATCAGAAGATCCTAAAATACCCACCAGACATGTAGAAGAGCTGAATTTGAATTCCAATGCTTTCTTCTTCAGAGCTGTTTGACAACTACATGCAGCAGGATGCCCACGAATTCTTGAACTACTTGCTCAACACCATTGCAGACCTGCTTCAGGAGGAGCGCAAGCAGGACAAGACCAATGGCCGCCTTGCCAACGGCACATTGGACTCTCAGAACAACAACAGCAACGCCACACCCGCTCCCACCTGGGTCCACGAGATCTTCCAAGGCACTCTCTGACTAATGAGACACGCTGCCTCACCTGTGAAACAGGTAACTGCTGTTTTTTTTTTTTTTTTTTCTTTATGTGGGCGAGAGGTTTACACAAAACGTTTTTACAGTGTGTCACTAGAGTCGTGTTTAAACAAGTAGAGAACAGCTTAGGTTGTGTCAGTGTAGGTGCAAAAAGTGTTTTAGGTAAATGCAGTAAGATCTTTATTTCCATATGGCCTCAGCCCTCATAGAACAGTACCAAGACATGCCAATAATATGACTGATCAATGACTGATCATATTTGTCTGGTGTCTTTGCTTCTATCCTATATTGATGTCTTTTTTTCTCTTCAGATAAGCAGCAAAGATGAGGATTTTCTGGATCTTTCTGTGGATGTTGAACAGAATACCTCCATCACGCACTGCCTCAGGTAAATTAATTGCATGCTAAGGCAAAGCTGCATCTGGCATTTGTGAAGCAGTATTAGTAGTTGATTGATGTAAAATTAATCAGCAGTAATGCATTTGGTTGTACCAGCCTCTCAAATGTTAGAATTTGCTACCTTAATTTGTCTGACACTAGATACTGAATTTATTTTGGTTTTTAGGCTGTAGGACAAAAAAAATATTTATTTGAAGATGTTATTTTGGGCTCTGGGAAATTGTGATGGACCTTTTTCATTATTTTCAGATGTTTTGAAGACCAAACTTCTTGATCGATTAGCCCAAGAAGAAATATTCTGCAGATTGATATATAATGAAAATTCAGCCCTAGTTAAGAATTCATTTCCAAATGTTCTAGCCATCCATTTTAAATAAAAACAGACAAATGTTTACCTGCATTACTGGAATACTTCGTCGATCTGCATTGAGGTTTTTACTTGTTTCAAACAAGGAACTTAAAAAGTAGTCACATTTTCAGAGGTTATATAGTTTTAAGTGTTCATTTTTGTTATTTTAAAGAAGATAGCATAAAGTGCTTTTAACCAGAAGAACCAGGTTTGTTTGAGGCTGCTATACTCTGTGCTGTGTCCTTCACCAAACTGCATGAGGAGAATGCAGGAGAGTGTGTTCATTTGGACGTGTACTTCACTGTGCACTGACTGGTTTTGTCTTTGTGTCTCCTCTCAGGGGTTTCAGTAACACAGAGACACTGTGCAGTGAGTACAAATACTACTGTGAAGAATGTAGAAGCAAGCAGGAGGCACACAAGAGGTCAGTATCCAGGTGTATCCTCAATGTGTGCTTCTCAGGTGTTTGTATTCATGTATTTTTTTTGTCTGACGCTGGAATATTTGTGACGTAGGATGCGTGTAAAGAAGCTGCCGATGATCTTGGCTTTGCACCTGAAGCGCTTTAAGTACATGGAGCAGCTGCAGCGCTACACCAAACTGTCCTATCGCGTTGTCTTCCCCCTGGAGCTCCGCCTCTTCAACACCTCCGGGGATGCCACCAATCCCGAGAGGCTCTATGACCTGGTCGCCGTGGTGGTGCATTGTGGGAGGTGTGTAGGTGCAAACACACAGTCAGAATACAACACCTTTTTTTATCACCGTCTCCACAGCAACCAGAGACAGGCAGACTAATCATTTTTCTAAAAATAAAATGCATTTGAACTTGTTGGCAGCATGAGAATCTAAATCACACCGAACAGGAGAAAACACCCTCATCCATCAGCGGTGCCGAGCCTTTTCTTGTTTTGACCCAGCGTGAGTGGGAGTTTTTTTTTGTCTGTGTTTATACAGGGTGGTTCCCTGCTTTCCACACAGTGCACACTGAAACAGCCTCCAGTCTTGACTCAGTCGTGACTCTGAATAGAAATAATTCATTAAAAAAGTATATTGAACGGTCAAACTTCTGGATTTGAGGAAGTGAGTCAGGAGTCCTAAAGATCTAACTTATCTGTCTGAGTCTTCTCCCTGTGAGCTTAGCTCTCATTTCAGCTGCCTTTGGCCAGGGTTATTTTCAGAGCAATCATGAAATTGATGTCATGATTTCAGGCTATATATCGTGTGGAATTTAAATGTTAAAAATGTCATGATAGTGCTTAAGTGACACAGAGAATTGAATACTACGTCAACTGAGTGAAAGTAACAAATAATATCTCCCATTACTATATATATCATATCAATATCATAGCAATACTATATACATCATGATCCAGGCTTCATGATTTCATAGTTTTCAGAAAACAATATTCACAGAAAATGTAATAATCAGCTTTAAAAATGTATTTATTGATACCAAAAGCAAACCACTGGAAGAGATAAAAAATACCATTCTGAGTAGAAGTGACTTCCCATGGGTCTTTCACTTTGTCGCTTGGTATTATACTCTTCTTTAAGGGCTTCACTGTAGAGGTGTCCTGGTTGTCTGGTGACGACGTAACTGCAATAGTTTCTAGTCCGTCATTGCATGTTATTTCCAATCTCTCTCTCTCTCTTCTTGTGTCCTGCTTGTATCTTCTGTATCCTATTCAGTAACATTAAAAATACCACTTAAAAGCCATCTGTCAAAGAGAGCGGATGTTTACTTTTCTCGTAAAGTGTAGATTAAGAAGTAGGGATGAGAATCAAGGTTCCAAATGGTCCAAAGCTTATCAATTCTGTTTATCGAGCATTTGTTTGTAACAGGGTAGTACTGCATAGAAAATGACGTAACACTTGAAACAAGAAGTAGTCAGAGAGGAAGGGAGGGTTCAAAGTTTGGTGACAACAGTGTGACAATGTCTGTAAAATGAGCATTTCAAGTAAGGCTGGAAACATCAGCAATATACTGAAACATCTTTGTATGCAACATGGGCTTAAATTCTAGGATTATTTTTTGTTTTGTTTTAGTCCTTGAATACAAAAGCCTAATTCAAAACAAATGCCATACAAATATTCTCTCTTCATCCATTTTTTTCATCCATTAGCTTGTTTTCATTATGACATCATATCACTGTGTTGCTGTGGCAACAATTGCAGATGGGTGTAACAAAGTGATTTCCCACAAAGGACGCACCATCACAAGCTCGCAAAACACCACAGGTCTGCATCGTCTGCATGATTTGTTCAAAATGATCAAACTTGGCAACCACAAAGAGATTTTATCAAGTACCAAAATAAGCTTTTCACAGGGGAGAAAACTGCAATACATTGACCAAAAAATGGTGAACCTTCATCTGCAGTCAGATAAGGAGTGTAATGCGTGAGTGCAGTTAACCACTTTGTCAAAGGTGAAGTCTCTGAACATCGTCTAAACTAGCACAGCCCAGACTCTCCTCCATCTCGTCTATTCTGCTTTTCACTTCCCATCTGAATTTCACACCTCGTCAGAATCGCATGTCTATAAACAACCAATCAACAGCACAGCATCAGTAACAGTAAAATCATCCCTGTTTTCAGTAACAAGGGTGAATCTCTGGTTGAAACAGACACTATAACCACTTTGTGAATATTTTACACAAGTGAGAGTTAATGAGAAAACTGCAGGTGGAGTTACCAAACATTGATTTTTTTTTTCAGATCAATTCTAAATATTTGAAAAGGTTTCAACACTCATTTTCCTGATATTCCTACACAGATAACAGCTCCACTTTCTTTCCAACGGCGAAGGAAGCACACACACTAACACACACACACACACACACACACACACACACACACACACACACACATCGCTGCGGTGTCCACGTAGCCTCACCTCCTCATCTTCTTTTAGTCGTTTCATTTGCTCCGGTTGTAGCTTGTTACAGAAGGCAAGTGCAGAACAGTGCTAAGAAAAGGCGCTAACACAACAAACTTAGCAAAGGTGAACCTGAAGGAAACCTGAAGGTGCGACACGCCGACCTCTATAGAGAATTTCGAAAGGTTGTGGCAGCTTTAGTTTCAACATCACAGAGGCATAAAACAAGCTGGCCCAGGAAAGTGTCCCTTTGTTGGCCAATCAGTTGTTTGTAATTCAAAACTAAGTTAATCCCTCCAGACGTGAGGAATCTTAGACAGCAGAGTTTCAGTTGTTGGGAAAATACTTTCACTATGGTCCAAAGTTTATTGCCTGGATGCTGTTGTGCTTAACACGCAGTATGTTAAACTTTACTTAATCTCTAAGATAGTTTACTTATTTTTAAAGACCTCATCCAAAGAGAAAAATGTAGAAAAAAGTGTGATATTTCTCTCTAATGACACACTCACAGCCTGTCAGCTGTATTTGAACAACAAAGAAAGTATGTCGCAAACCAGTGTTTTTCCCATTATATCCAACATGGATATGTTTCTAGGTATCAAAGTAAGAAAGTCCGATATTGTAATGACCCTAGTGAGTAGGGGTCTTTAAAGTTGGGGTCTGTAGAGCTGATAGTGTTCTCTTTCTTTTCAGTGGTCCAAACAGGGGTCACTATATTGCCATTGTGAAAAGCCATGACTTCTGGTTGCTGTTTGATGATGACATTGTAGAGGTAAGTGAGTTTATTTGTATATACAATTGATTTAATTATCAGAGCAAGTTTTTTCTCTAACTCAACCCCCTGTTTCTTTGTCTTGTAGAAAATTGACGCGCAGGCCATTGAGGAATTCTACGGCCTCACTTCTGAAATCTCCAAGAACTCTGAGTCGGGCTACATCCTCTTTTACCAGTCCAGAGACTAAATGCGGAGCCGAGTGTTTCACTAGAGAAATCGAGAGAAATGCTCTGTTCCCTCTTTGCAGGGGAGCGGCGGACCATAAACGCACCACAGCAGCCCGCGCGGGTGTTACACCTGCAGGCACAGCTGTAATCCATACTTGTGCTTTTTTCGCACTCAGTGCCGCAGCCCAGCTGTGAAAGTCCCCCCCCCTCCACCTCCTCCTTCTTCTCGTACGTGCCAGCTGTCCCTCCTGGCCTCCATGCCTTTCCTGCCCCCCCCCCCATTCCCCTTCACTTTGGCTGGACACTGCTGCTGCTGCCGCCGCCGCCACCGTCGCTGCCAGGACAATGAGACGATAATGAATGAAAACTGTTTCAAGATTGTTTTTAAAAAAAGACACTGAATGAGGGTTGTACAGATGTTGGTTGGTCGTATGAGTGGCGTATTAGTTTTTGCCTTGGGTGTGGGGTTGAATGGGTATTTAATAATTCATATGATGTAATATTGGCCTGGTGTCTTCACCCCCCAACCCCAAAACACACATGCACACACACATGCACACACACATGCACACACGCAGACACACTGTTATTCTGCACTGGGATTAACTGAGTGGATCATATTTGTGATCATGGATGTAAAGATGGTTGGCTGTGGGGCGACCAGGTTGTATATTTCTACAGTGTACAGGATGGTATTTGTATAAATATAACAAGATAATATTATCATTGGAAAATGTTAGACCTTGAGAAAGATGTATTAACACTATGGTGCACTTTTGATACCGTTTTGTAGGTGTTGGCAAGTTTAATGTGAGGGTTTGCTTAAAAAGGCCTGTTGTGAAGCGATCATTTTCTGTTTTAAAGAAAAAGAAATAAAGCCAGTAAGATCGAGGCGGGGTGTGTGTGCTCTCTTTTCTGAGTCCCACAGGTGCGCACTGATGACTCATAGAGCTCGACGTCGCCCCTTAGCGGTGTCACCTGGTAGCTCTGCTCTCCCACTGCAACAGGAGCTATTTTTAATCCATTCAGACCCAAAAGGCAGGTGCTCTGGAAAAGAGAGAGGGGTGGGGGGGCTCACAGCCGACACAGCGCTTGGTCAGCCGACTGTGTGCGCATCAACAAGTCACCCATCAGCAGAGGTGTCGTGGAGGCAGTGCTGCAAGGATGGAGAGATGAGGCAGAGAAGATGGAGGACAGGGGAGGAGGAGGAGGAGGGGGGGGGGTAGGTCGGTGGTGACACACATCAGGGTTGCTGTTAATAGCACAGACAGACGGGACCAGAATAGCAGGAGAGCGAGTCTGCGTCCAGCATCTCATCATCTCCGAGTCAAACAGCTGTTTAAGTGCGCTGCTCAGGTTGATTAGAGACTGAGAGGAGGGACAGATGTTACTGTGTACAGTCAGAGAGCGTGTTTTAACACCTGGACACACACACACACACACACACACACACACACACACCTGTCTTTGTCCTTGAGACAGCACAGGCCAGACATTGAGCTCTTAAACGGAGTTCAACCTGTCTCTGGGGGTCTGGCCCATTTGGGACTCCTCCTTCATCACAGACCTCCCCTCTCTCTCTCTCCTCCTCTCTCCTCCTCTCTCCTCCGCTGCTGCTCCGCTCGCTGCTCCCCCCCAGCACAGCCGCAGTCCACGGCGATGCGCCGTTAACAATGGCAGAGAAACCGCTCCCGCGCTCCCTCCTCCTCCTCCTCCTTCTCTTCTTCTTCTTCTTCTTCCACCTCCATCACTCCCCGCTTTGAGCCACAGAGGACCAGCATCCACCCCCCCCCCCCATTCCTCCTCTTCTCCTCCTGCCCGGGCTGCGCGTCTCCGTCCGCCGGCGCTGCACCATCCTTATCAATAACATGGACATAAAAGGCAGCCGTTCTTCCATCTAGACGGGAAGTCTCACCTCACAGAGTCAAGGTAGGCTGGGTGGCGGCGGATTACCGAGCATCCTTTAAGATGCATGGAAAATGCAGCCTGTCTATTTTTTTTTCCTCCAGCATCCTTGTGCTGACGTGGAGCCGCCTGCTTCTTCCATGCAAGGTGCGGGGAGGGTAAAGCAGCACTATAGGGCCACCGGTGCATATATGGCGTTAGAGACAGGCTGTGTTTCCGTGACGGGTGCGGTATCTTCTCGGCACTCGGTGTCTGACAGCAGCGTGAATTACTGCCGGTGCCGGCGGAGGGTTATCGATATCCTCTCTTGGGAAATGTGGCCCCGAAATCTGCTGTACTGCCGGCTTTGGATTTCTATTCTCCTCTTTCATTTCACCCGTCCATACATTGATGAACCCTGAGGCCTCTGTGATGATAACTTCACTGGCTGTAACTCCCACAGGAAAATGCACGACCTGTTAACAAGTCTGCAGCTGAAATTTTATTTCTGCTGCTGCACAGTGTTTTATTACTTAAAAAGAGAGAAAAAATGCAATGGATTAATTTTTTGTTGTGTAGCTTTGTGTTGTACAAAAGCAATATAAAGCTTAGTGTGTGCTCCTGCATGTTTTGCATTCAGAGATTGAGAATTTAATCTTGATTATACCAGTTTGTAACAGGTGTCTTAAAAAGAACACAGATCCAGTAGTGTGCACAGAGGTGGGGTGGGTGCACAAGGGAAACACCCCCTACTGTTTTTGTCTTTAGGACATTATAATGGTAGAACCTCAAGATGAAAAAACACACGCAACAGAGACACGTGGTTCAGATTTATTTATGGTCCTCTTTGTCCTCGTTTGGTTTTGAGGCTTTGTTTTGTTTTGTTTTTGTTTGCACTGGTGTAAAAACTGCATTTGTGTATTGATTATTCAACTGATATATCATAAGAGTTTGTTTGTCTTGATTTCAGACGGGGGGCACAATGAGTGAAGAGCCACCGGTCACCCCCAGCTGGCTGAACCCTGACCCCACAGCATGGGCCAGTGGAGGCGGGGGGCCAATGGAAAACAGCACCAGCCTCGGGACGTTCCCGCCGGACTCCCTCCCGCCCAGCCAGCTGCCCCTGCTGGTCAACCCCTGGGACATTGTGCTGTGCTCATCTGGGACTCTGATAGCCTGTGAGAACGCCCTGGTGGTGCTGGTGATCTGGCAGAACCCGGCGCTCAGAGCTCCCATGTTCCTGCTGATCGGCAGCCTGGCGCTGGCCGACCTGCTGGCTGGCCTGGGCCTGGTGCTCCACTTCACCTGTGCCTACTTGCTTCGTTCTGACGCGGCCCAGCTGCTGACCGTGGGCCTGGTGGTGGCCTCCTTCTCCGCCTCCGTCTTCAGCCTGCTGGCCATCACGATTGACCGCTACCTGTCGCTGTATTATGCCCTCACCTACAACTCAGAGCGGACAGCGGCCTTCACCTACACCATGCTGGTGCTGCTATGGGGCCTCTCCCTGTGTCTGGGCCTGCTGCCGGTCACAGGGGTCAACTGCCTGGCGGAGGAGGCTACATGCAGCGTGGTGCGGCCGCTCACAAAGAACAACATCGCCGTGTTGTCCGTCTCCTTCCTGCTGCTCTTTGGCCTCATGCTGCAACTCTACGTCCAGATCTGCAAGATTGTGATGCGGCACGCTCACCAGATCGCCCTCCAGCACCACTTCCTGGCCGCCACGCCCCACTACGTCACAACGCGGAAGGGCGTGTCCACGCTGGCCATTATTATCCTGGGTACCTTTGCCGCCTGCTGGATGCCGTTCACCGTCTACTCCCTCATCGCCGACTACACCTACCCTCCACTCTACACCTACGCCACCCTGGTGCCTGCCACCTACAACTCGGTCATCAACCCGGTCATCTACGCCTTCAGGAACCAAGAGATCCAGAAGGCGCTGTGGCTGGTGTGCTGCGGCTGCGTGCCCGCCAGCGTGGCCCAGCGTGCACGGACCCCTAGCGACGTCTGACCGAGCAGACCCAGGTGGGACGAGAGAGGCGGCCTGGGTCAGCTCTGCTCCTCACCGGATCAGTCCGGTGTCACAGGGAGCAGCAGCGGGGGGGTCAGGGGAGGAGGCAGAGGGCCGTGGCTTCAGCTCTGGCTGGAGATGTTACTGGAAGAAGCAGTTTGGTTAGTTATCCGCAGCCCACCTGGATGGATGGCGTTTTTTTGGTTTTTTCCTTCTTTGTTGCACTCACCACAGGGCCAGGTATCTCACTGTCTTCCCCAGTAAAGGCGGCCACTGCGCGGGCTGCATCCCGCCCCCTCCCGTTCAACCCGTGCCACGCCCTTCCTCTGTTCTGCAGAGAGCGCTGAGTGCATCACGTGTTACAGGCAGCAGCTGTATATAAAATGTGCATCTAGTTAACGGCGCGGAGGCCTTTGGTTGACACGTGCTTGTTTTCCCCTTCAAATAGGGAGGGATTATTAGTTTGCGCCCTCGTGCGTGCGTAAAAGCGCACAGCAGATTAACAAAGCGGTGTGCGCGGCGAGGAGAGACCGGCCGCGGCTCGGTGCGCAAGCATTTCCACATAAAGCCCGTCTGGAGCAGCATCCCGGCGCTCTGCTGCTGCACTCTGAACGTGCGTCGAAAGCTAAACAGCCGCGGAGAGCTAAAAATAGACCGGGCGCTCTCTGATCCGTGCCCTGCGTCCTCCACAGACGCCGAGAAAGAAATCAAGCCGTTTCCTCTTCGTCTCCTTCTTCTTCGTCTTCTCTTCCTCGCATCTCCCGTTTTTCCTCCGTCTCCTTTTCTCTCTCTGGGTTGTGCGTGAATGTGTTTTAGTTCAGCTCGCGCCTGGGAGGCTTAAAACAAAGCCCCAGGACACCCCTCCATTAACCCTTCCTCCATTTTTTATTAATAACGGAGGCACCAAACCATATATAGGATGTAGGCCTTTTGGATTATGTAACCACCTTATATCCCTCCTCTGTCACTCTTTGAATTGAGATTGCTTATGACTTTGTGAATGTGTGGAGAGTGCTATATGTCATTATTTAACATCATCTATTTGATAAAACCCCAAAATGTCAAATGATGGTCATTCTTAAAAGAATACCACAAATATCAGTTGTATCAGTCCTAAAGGATCCTATAGGAGATCACTTCAAAGGCCCAAACAGCTAAATTATATAAGTGATTTTTATGTGGAAATCTGCCAAATCTGAATGTATTTCCTTTAATTTAATCTCACACCAACCACACAATGTCTACCTGCTAGACTTCAGTGTAATTTGCATGCAACAAGCACATATCTCCTGTTTTTCCCCTCGATGTGGTGGGTCACATAGGCCACCGCAGGCGATGTGTCATGGTCCCCTGACGTGACCCCAATAATCTTGTTTGTGTACAATGTACCACAGTGCGCCTCACATGTAACGCATTGAATGAGCTACAGTCACCTCTGGACGGTCGCAGGAGTTGCTCCCTTTTTAAAAAAAAAAAAAAAAAAATGGGGATTTTCTTTCGCACAGCTCTGCTTTGAGTTCAATTAAGTCTAATTCAACGGAAGCCCAAATCACAACACCCACCAGCTGCAGAGTTAGTTATCCACTAATTATTTGGGGGCCTCAAAATGAGTTTGCAAACCCAACAAACATGCGCGCTGATTCCCCCGCTCCTCCGGATCATGTCAGCAATAACTAGCCCACATGAATGGTAGTTATTTTTTAGATGTGAAGCAATACTCGGTCAGCAATAACATCCAGCAACATCCCTCCACGACTTCTTCCCGCAGAGCGCCGCACCACGACGGCCGCTGTCGTGGCGAACAGGCTCAGCGAGCTCCAAGCGATTCTTCGGCGATGCATCTGAGAACAGGTGGCGGGAGAATCACAGGAGAGTGGACGAGATCAAACGACTCATTTGTCATGGCGACGCCGCAGCCTCATTCCTACACAGTGTTATTTTCTGACACCCCAATCGGGCTTTGATCATCTGTCAAGCCAGCATGAAATTTTGAACTTTCTGGGTTTTTCTTTGGTTGCCTCTGCCTTTTGTGAGCACATGAACTGTCCTGAGCAGGGGCGTAGGACGGGGGGGAGGCAAAGGGTACTAACTTCCAAGTTCCAAAGGTGGGGAGGGGCCCACGAAAAATGCTTAATAATACTTTAAAAATCATGGGGGGGGGGCTTAGAGACTGCCTAGGTCGAAGACCCAGAATTCCGCGCTACGCCCCCGGTTCTGAGTGTCGTAACCTCAAGTGTCAGTGTGTGATCCGGGACTTTGTGTGCATACGGTATGAGTCGCATGGCCTCTGGGTGTATGCATGTGCGTGTCCGCGAGCGTATGTATGTGTATGTATGTGCGTGTGGGTGTGTGTTTGTGATTCAGCAGCTAAGCAGACCGTAATCTATCTCCTTGTGTTGTCGGGGGGAGGGGTCTGGAATATAACTTCCCATTGACCCCCCTGACCCTTTTGAGGATAATGCTGCCAGTCTTCCTGTCGATTCTGCGAAAAAAGTCGCCTCGTTTTGTGTTGGGTTTTTTTTTTTAAATCGTTTTTGAAGGGAGATGGGACTAGGACGCGAAAGCTCCAGCACTTCAAGCCAAAGTGAAAGGGACTCCGAACGAACTGGGATCCTAGTCCTGCTATGTGTTTCCTGTCTCCTCTATATCACAAATATTCTACTCTACTTTAAAATCAGTCTAGCCTGGTCGAGGCAGGTGTCCGTTAAGTGACCTCTGAATGATTCTATGAGCTAAAAACGGCCGCGTCCAAATACAAAGATAATGCCTCTCCTTTGCTTCCTTTTCCACCTCCCCCCTGTCTCAGCGAGCCTGATGGAGGCATTTGAGGAAGGCCAACTCTTGGCCTTAGATCAGGTGCAAATGTTGAAAAAAGAGAGACAGACGGATGAGTAAGGGAAGCAGAAGAACAGCATTTTCTAAGCATTGGATCGTGGCCGGTGTATGTGAACTTGTGCACAGTGTCAGACTGACTCCTGTAGTTATTCGATGAGCACCAACAGGTCAGGCTGGCACATAAAAAAAAAAAAAAACATCACAAACTCTTATTCCTTTACCTTTGGAGAAAAGTCTATTTTGTTATATTCATTGAAAAGTTCTATTTTTTTCCACCTTAGTCTGGCCTGAATTCTTTCAGATTCTGATGTTGTATTATATAACGGCGCTGTAAAAGCCTTTTTCTGAATGTAGTAATAATCACATTGTTTAACTGAAACCACGCCCCTCCTCTTGACTCATTTGTTTCTGTAAATATGGCATGCTGAAGAGGAGGGACTTTAAACCACCGTGCATGGTGCTACCAAAGCCAGTCAAACCAGGGGAGATGAGTTGGGTCGCACCATTTTTAAAATATTTTTTTTATGACATTTCTCCACTTTGACTGTAAATGTAGAATTACTTCTGTTGGGTTTCTCTTTCCCTGCTTCAATATGCACCAGTTTGCGAAGGCTGGTTAGAGGACGATCGAGCAGATTCGGCTACACAGATGGACATTTGAGGGAGAGGGAAAAGAAAAAGCTCCACCACAACTTTCTCTGATTGGTGAATGTTTTTTCCTCTTGTGAAGCCGACAGCGTTGTCAAGATTTTCATGGTTGAACAGGTGTGAATAAGGGCTTTGTATCCAAGAATAGTATAAGACTGTGATGTTGGATGTAATACTTCTCTGTATACACACACCTGTTAATCTACTGAATGGTTTCGGTGAACTAGTACACAAAGCAAAAGGTTTTTTTTTTTGTTTTTTTTTTTGGAGAATATGTGTAGCCAATGATGGGCTGTTAGTTCAGCAAGAAGAGGTGTCTTTCTGATGGTTACTAATCTAGAGCTAAATATCAAAACACTCAAGGGCCATGAGGGCGCTTGTTTTGGGGATGGGGGGGGGGGGGGGTTGGGACTATGAGTGCGTGCGTTTGTTTTGGGGATGGGGGGGGGGGGGGGTTGGAGACGGGAGGACGCCACAGCAGCAGCATCTTGTGTAGACGTATGCGTAGTTTTCAATGTGAAATGCACTTTATTTTTTGGATGAAAATGGCACAACAAATTAAGTATCTGCAAAATGAAACGTATAAACGATAATCAACATGCACTAACTTAACTGAGATATTGTAAAAAAAAAAAAAAAAAAACATTTGTGTGGACGTGGTGTCTATTTTTCCAAGGTGTTAGTTGTACTTTTTATTGTGCTTTGGTTAGTTCACTCTATTGAGAGATCTTGTTAATTTTGTATTAAAAACAAACATGTGCTGCATTAAACTCCTGCATTAAACTCCTGCCATGACTAATTTGTTCATCTTCGTCCTGGCTCGGTGCCCCCCCCCCCAATCCCTCCTCCTTTTCGCACTCTTCTGTTTCCCCGGCAACCCGCTTCTTAGCTGTAATGTCACCATGGAAACTGAAGTCTTAAAGCCAGGTATGTGTATCTCTATGACGACGGTGGAAAGAGACACGGCAGCCCAGCTACGATCCTTCATTCATCGTTTTATTTTTCTCTGGGTCAAAGGTTACAGAGTTCACACTAGCATATACACCCCCCCCTCCCCCTCCCCCTCCCACACAGCAGTGATCGATTGCAGACGCAGATGGCTCAATCAGTTATCATATTTATGCTCAATAATACTTTTTAAACATCATTCATCTTTAACACAGCATTTCAATTACTCTGCCCATTCACTCCCACAGCTGCCTGGATCCATTATCAGCGACCGCAGCTCCCGCCAAACTCATCCAATTACTCCCTCACTTCCAGTTATTGTCGTGTTAAAAACTCTCCTCGTGGTCTATGGCATACGCAAGTGTTTCAGTAAAAACATTAAAAAAAGACAAGTACATTGGTTAGCTTAAGAGGAAAGTATCTAACTCTTCTAGCGCTCTTAAGCTTCGACTATACATAATCGGCCCCTTCAGAGGGTGTCTATAGCGTTATAACAGGTAGAGAAACAGCCACTGGGGTGTATTCACAATGCTATGACATACATTATTTAAAACTGAATGTTAATGTTAGAGAGTGGTCAGCATTACAGTATATTACTAGTGTCTTTACAGTGTTTATGCATCTTGAATACACCCCCAGATTTCCAGTTTTGGATCATTCAGCTTATATCAACCTACAGCATGTGATTGTGTGTAGGTGTGGTGTGTGTGTGTTTTCAGCAACAAAGTGTGTGGCGATCCGTGGGTGTGGTACAGTGGGCATTCTTTCAAGTGAGCGCGAGATCGACTGGTTGCGTGTCTTATTGTGTCGTGGTGTGGTTTCCCTGTTTATTTTTATCCCTTGTTAATCCGACCAGTCGTTCTCCTCCAGCTCGGAGTCGTCCTCAGAGTCGGAGTACTCCACGGCGATGCGGCGCGACAGGATGGTGGCCACGTCGTTTCCGACTGGCTCCCTCTTAGCCTGCTGCTCCTGCTGCTCCTGCACCTTCTTCAGCTGGATGCCTGCAGGAAAAAGTGAGATGTAAGTCTGACACAGTGGCCCTTGAAATATAGATAGGAGTATCAAAAGGAACTTAATTCTTGTGTTATTTCCTTCATTACAGCTTAATTTCTCAATAAAATCACAAAAGGCATCAATAGCAAATATATAATACATAATACGGGTATGAAAGTTTAAACTGCAGTTGTGTGATTTATGTATAAGGTACCAAAGATAACAAGAGAACTGCAGAGTCACTGTGGTTGTAAATAATCAACATTTTTATTCTAGCATAAAAATGTAGGTCTGTCTGAGACGCATGGGCAAAAAATAAAAGTCAGCTTGAGCTTGAGCCATTTAGTTATAGTGCTTTGTAGAGATCTGTTTTCGTCTGATATTAATGGGCTTTTTTCCCCACTGAGGTTCACTTTAAAAAAAGCCACATTAAAGGTTGTAAAGCAAAAACATTTCCATGGCGGTAAATACCTTTTATAGGCCCTGTATATGCTATTGCTTTAGTTTTTTTATTCTATTTTGTTTTAAAAGGTCCAACAAATGCATATTGTTCTAAAGATGATCTTTATGGGCACACACACACACTACAGCTCTTACCCATACGTATAGCAGCCAGCAGGTCGCTGCGGGCATCGTTGACCACTGTGGCCTCAGCGGGTGCAGAGGAGGACATCTTGTGGGTTGTGGGGTGAGAGGCACCAGCTGGAAGAGGAGGAGGAGGAGGACCAGGGGGAGGTGGAGCTGCATGGGCCCCTAACACAGGCGGTGGAGGCGGGGCGTAGCCACCGGCGCCAGCCATTGGTCCAGGAGGCATCGGACCTCCGGGAGGTGAAGCAAAGGCAGTCTGGGCAGAAGGAATAAGAGGGGCTGGAGGTGGGGGAGGAGGACCAGTGTTGGCATAGCCATCCATACTGCAATAAAAAGAAAATGAGAGACAGTTAGTGGAGTTCAGCAGTCTGTACTTAGGCCTTCTGTTAAATGTACAGTGATCAGGCTTTGAAAGTGAAGCATAAAGACAATGATCCACTAGGTGGCAGCATTAGCTCACAGTTAACAGTACATACACTGTAGATTCAAATACGAGCCTGTGCTGGCTTGTTTAACTGGCAGATGATTGAATATGTTGCCAACCTTAAGTGAACTAGTGCTTTCTTCGCACTAATGTGGAGCTGCTAAGTTTCTGTCATCTGGATTAGCTAAACACCTCTCTGAAGTTGTCCTGGATGTGTTAGTTGTGTGTATGTTTTGCAAATTTACAACTTGACAGTGTGAAGCAAAAGCAAATTGGTAAATGTAGTAATTTAAAAATACAGTAAAATACAGTCACTGTTACAGTGTGGATAATGTCCCAACTGGTAGGTACTGTATATGTATTGTTTGTCATAAGTCTTTAAATATGTCTATATGTTGTGTTTTATATTTCACATAAAAAACACTAAACTTGACAGAAAATGGAGCCACAAACAATCAGGACTTACAATGTGAGTGACAGTGTGGAAATTTAGGGGCATATGAACAAAGTGACTTGTATGTTTACCTGTAGTCCATTGGTGGAAGAGACATGGAGCCACCGTTCATAGCCTCAGAGGGTGGAGGAGGCAGCGGGACTTGGTGGTGGTGAGTACGTCCCAGTGTCCCACCCTGATAGGCCATCATAGTTCTGCCTCTCCCATCGTGTTCGCCTCCTCCACGCTGGCCGTGCCCTGCGGCCATATGGGCTGCCAGGGCGCTGGGTGGCGGGCCGGAGTAGGTGTGGGCGTGGCCAGCGTGATTCATGGAGTTGGGGTAGTGGTGCGAATCGGTACCGTGACCCCTGATAGGGACAGCAGAAGGTTGGGAGAGAAGAAGATGCAAGGTGAAGGAGAAAAAAAATGAAACATAGAAATATGCACACATATAATGTTCCATAGAGGAAACAATGAGTGTAAGTGACCTACCTGTTCTCTGGAGACATTGAACCCTCAGAGGAAGCCCCTCGGTCTCGGTGTATGGTGTGTCGATGGTCTGGCCTCAGCTCTTTATCCAGAGCCATCATGTTCCACTCCTGCCGACGGTTCCTTGCCTTTCGGACCTTCTTCACCTCCCTCTGTAACGTCCCATCAACACAACGCCTTTGCTCCTATGAGAAAAAAAGAGAATTTAGAGTATTTTGTTTGGTTAAAATCAGACTTTTAATGGCAGCTTGAAGGGCCCCTTCAGTATGTATTATTCTATGGACAAAAATAGGACTTGCTACACCTTGGAATGACACATTTTGACTGACACGTGTGGTGTTAAAATGTTGGAAAATAACCGCATAAGCATGTTTGGTTAACTCTTTAATTCTAAACATCTGGGTAGGAAAAGTTTGCAGTACTTTGGACCGAATGGGTTGTCAGGAAAAGTCAAAATGTCACCGAAGTAAACTGTCCTGGTACTTCAAAGCAGATCATGATCTGTTAGACCCTCAGAACTATACCTTCTGCTTCCTCTTCTCTTTCCTCTTATCCTCTGTGTCTTGCAGCATCTTTTCCTTCCACAGGTCGAAGAAGTAGGAAGGGTCGGTGTAGAACTTGAGTGCTTCCTTATGGTCATCCCTGCAGAAAAACAAATGCACAAATATCTTTGTTTAGAGGGCTATATGAAGCAAAGTCTAGGCAGAATGACAGAATGGACAAAAGGGAGTATTTTTTGCCTCCACGTATCTCTGTGGGAAGACTAAGTTGGGTATAAAACACGTGAAGCTATGAATACCACAAAAGTGGAGCAGGCTGAAGGAGGAACAAGGCAGAAATTATGGGTGGGGATCCTGTTTTTTTTTTTTTCATATCATAGAGACAATTTAACTAGAGATGAAAGGAGGAAAGAGTGAAAAAGAGAAGAGAGAAAAACAAGTGTGTTATATAGTCAGGGTTAGTAGTTGGATTCCCACTGGAGCCAACCATGCTAAATATGTAATGCACCCAAAGTACTAGAAAGCACACTGGATAAAAGCAGTGACCAAACAGCAGTAGGAAATAGTACCAAATGTGCTGTTTCACCGTGAATGTAGGTCAGAAACAAGCCAAAATCAAATCAAGATCAGCAGATGACTTTAAGTATCGCTGTAAAAGTGAGAAAGTAGAACACATGGTTTCTATTTGGCACTGAAGCTATTTAATTGATCGGATCCCAAGTTTGTTTTTGTCTTTATATTTTGTTTAATTCACACAGTTAAAACTAAGAAAAAGAAATATATTTAGCACTTTAAAGCTAAAATGCTGGAAATACTATGACCCATTTACAGTATGCTAAATTATTTAGGGCTTTTCAGAGTTATGAAGTACGTTCTGGTTGGGAGAAATACTGACCTGTAAGTTGAGAGGATGTTCAGTGGCGGGGGTTTGTCACTCAGATTGTACATCTCTCTGACGGGATTGGGAACGCTGCTCTTGGATACCACCTGCTGGTCCTGAGTGGTGGAGCTCTTGAAGGCTTTCCTCATGTTGATGTCTTGTAGGGAAACTGGGAACACAAAAAGAGTAAAAGAGGACAAATGAGCGGCCAAATGAGCGGCTTAGTGGAGAGAGAGAAAGAGGAAGGAAAGACTTAATAAACAAATAAACAAAGGAAAATTAGAAGGTAGAAAAGCTGGAAAACATGAGGCTGACGACATTTGGATGAGTGATAACTTGCCCTTAGACCTCTAACATCTGACTCACCTTCCTCCACGGTGGAGTCCAGCTGCGTGACCTTGACGGCCAGCCGGTCAATGCGGTCCTGGAGAGAGTTGGCACGCAGATAGAAGGTGTTGGCCTCGTTGAACAGCTCACCAAATATGTCCTCCGCGTGTTTACCTGGAAAGGAACGGCAGAAAGAGACGGAGACGGGAAATTTGAGAGAAAAGAAGAAGGAGGCTTGCAATCATTATCTGGAGCCGAGTAAATCCCCACAGAGGCTGGAGTCCAATCAATACAGCGGTAATGTGAAGCTCGAGACTTGAGAGTTTGGGCAGGAAATGGCATCTCACACAGCTCTATATAGCAACATTCCTCATTAATAAATTAATCTGTACTGGCTACAGAAATCTATATGTACAGTATGTCTGCCCTGTTATTGTTACAGACTCTTCGCCTCAGGGTTGCCAGATCAAAGCTCTTCACCATCTGTAAAAATATCAGCAGGGAAAGTAAATATCACTCTCATCTGCATCAACCAAGGCTCATAATCTCATCATTCTAGTGTTAAGTGACTAAAAGTAGAAAAATAAACCCCTACACCTGTGTTTAGATGAAGAGAAGAGGTAACTGAACCACATCCATAGTATATAACCTAAAGCTACCCTTCACATGTTCACACTTTCACAGATTCAGAGACCAGAGGAGCGACAGTCTGGTGATTGTATAATGAACCTCAATAAACATGTCATTGCTGGCCAAAATTGCGTGCAGGGGAACTGGGAAAGTTTCAAATGAATGCAAATGAATCTTCTGATGTGCAGGAGTTATTTAGTGTGTATTCAGATGACCAGTAAAGCAGAATGACTGCCTCTTTGGTCATGTACATGACAGTTTGGAAAGCAGAGCGTTAGATTCAGAATTGATCACAGTGCTTTTTGATATTTGACTGGATAACAAACATTTTGTAGTTCAGGATCTAACACCAATTCACGCTTTTGTTCTCGACTCTGTGTTTTGAGGAGTAACCCTGAAAACTAGAGACCAAGGGACCATTAGCTCAAGGTTAATGGAGCTATAAACTGGGGGTCTTAGCTCAGGGCTAATGAGTGTAAAACGCTTTTTACTGCAAGACTGCACAACTGGGCAGGTAAGACTAGGACAAAAAAAATATTTTCTGAATGTCAATGAGTTAAAAAGTTGTTTTAGCACTTCTCTAACTGTGTTTAATTATAGAACACGGTGTAAAAAGGTGGTCCGGCAAAGACACACAAACACGCGCTAAGAGCTATTTGTGTCCCTCCTGCTGACAGGATGGGCTGCAGGAAAAATATTTAGAGGAAGGAAGAACTGCAGATCCGGCATGCCGAGCCCAGTCAACTCTGACCTCTCCTGAGGATTCTTATGGTCCACTTGCACACAGAAACATGTGTGCACAGACAGTGTATGTAGTCTAGATATGCCCCTCCAGGCCTGCGTGGGCATTTATATATAGTCCCCACAGCTGCTGTTGAAAGGCCCACTCCCAGCGCAGGAACTTGACACAATAAGAGACAGACAGAGAATGGACATAATTGGGCCAACAAGTCGAGGGTTAACAGCACAAAGGACTGGTTTAAATTCATGCTGTTGAGGGTCTGAATGAACTCTCAACACAGTTGGTGTGAGAGAGGCATAATGGGTGCAGCTGAGGATAAATGGGCGAAGAGTTGATGTCCAGAGACACCACATAACACAGCGCTGACGGGTTACGAAACAAGGACATGGGAATGGAAGATGGACATGAGGATAGATGCCCTTGGTGCTGTATTAATGTCTGTCTAATGCATTTACAGGGAGCATAACAATCAATATAAAACACGATTAACACGCACAAATCCAGTCAAAAGCACGTTGGGACACACACGCACACTATCTTTACACAGCTGTCCAGATAAGTTCATTTTTGCAGAGCTTTCTAAAAGGATTACATTTCAGCCCTCCATGTTGCAGTGCGAGGCCACTGTAAGTCTGCTGCTAGCCCAGTGACCCCGGGCTCTGTAACCACGACAACGCCCAAATCAATCACAGCTTTGGGATTAACGCATGTGATCTTGTCCTGCCACAAAGAGGCTACACACGCCGCAGACGGCCGTCACACTGAAGTTTGTGGGGTAATAGCCCGAGGATGCTGTAATTTCAGTCTGTTTTTAATGTCACAAAAAAACCTCTGTTTTTTTTTCTTCTCTGAATTTGAGGCTTTCAGCAGCCGTTTTCTTCTTGCACAGGCTGCAGTGTGTGTATGTGTTTGCCTGTGCGAGAGTGTGTCGTACTCAGGCTGCTGAGCTGACGAATGATGGCAGAGAGCGTGTTGTTCATCACACACTCCAGCTCGCTGCCGATGCCCTCGGGGAGCTCCCCTCGGCAGAGGTGACGGGGCTCGATGTTCCTCTTCACCAGCGGCATGGCGAGACCTCACACCGACACAGACTGCAAAGAAACACAGGGAACAAGAACACACTGTTTTAGACATGGGTAACCTGGTTAGAGACACTGTCTGTAATGGAAAAACCAGCAGACCAGATGTCGGCCAACTGCATCTGGCCTGCTGGCAGCACAACAGATATTGTGATAACAAGTTTCATATGATACATGATGATGATAAAGATAAAATGAAAGGTTACGACTAACATTTTATTCATTATCAGTTAATTTGCTGATTATTTTCTCAATCAACTGATACATCATTTGTTCTTAAAATGTTAGAAAACAATTAAAAAATGCCAATTTCCTTGACATATTGACAGATATTTAATTTACTATTACAAAAGAACAAGACAATTAGCAAATATTCACATTTAAGGAGCTGGAACCAGCACTTTTTGGTATTTCTGCTTAAAAATGACTTAAACAGTCACAGTCAATCAATTGACTATCAATTGACTCAATCATTGAAAATAATTTCAGCCGTTATTTAAATGACATTTCTCCTGGTCTTAAAGGCTGAGATACATATTTTCTTCAATCATTCGACAAGCTGCTTGGTCATCACGTTCCCATCTAAGAAACCACTCACGGTTAAAGTAGCAGTAGTCATATTCAAGCTGCTGTTTCAATCAGCGTTTCCAAGGTACTGGGTCAGTTATATATTAAAGCAATATACCTGCAATATGTATTACATCCCTGCTTCAGGTCATGTCCTCTCTATAAATCAATTTACAGAAGCATCACTTTTGTAAATGTAGTTTGCGTAGCTGCTACTGTTGCTGCATCAAGAGAGGGCATTTTATGGTGAGGCTTTCTATTTTTCTGTCCTCTGTATGTACAGTATGCTGCATGTAAAAACAAAGAAAGTCAGGCCAGACAGCTGACAGTGTTGACCAACAGTGTACCAAAGCCCGGCGACTTGTGGCGACCAGCAGAGAGATTAAAGCATTAGGGATAGGAAGATACAGGGTGCCAGCTAATCCCAAGCCGGCTTGTCACTGGCCCAACTCGAATCCTGACGCACACAGACATTCATGAATGTGGTCGGAAAAACACCAAAAATGCAGAAAGCTTTGGAGCATGCCAAAAAGTCAAAATGGGAATTTACATAAATGAAAGAGTAAACAAATCCAAAAATGAACAATGCATTCAACTTCCCTGCAACAACTCTAAAACTGTCTCCATTAAACATTCATTGGCCTTGATGAGACACTTTCTGTAGTTCAAAGGGCTGCAGACAACCACTTGAAGCAGGAGAAATCCCACAGTGCATCAGAGCGGCCGTCTTATCGGAGCCTGTTTCTGCTTCCTGTTTTTTTGAGGGCCTCAGCCTGGCCCCTGTTTCCTGGTCCTCCCCGTGTCACATCTCTCCTTCCTGTCCGAAAACACTTGCCAGAACAATACAGCCGTGGCTCGAGAAGCAAGCAGACAGATGGAAATGTGCACACACGCCCCCCCCCCCTTTTTTAATAAAAAAATGTCTCGCACAATTTTTTGATTTTGCCAATCAGACGAGTCGCTCTTGATTACACTTCTAGAGTTTTTACTGTGCAGCTTCGCCAAAATAAACCACTTCAGACAAAAGCAGGTTGGAGAGACACAGGAGCTGTGGCAGTGTGACAGGAGGCTAATAATAGCTGACAGGTACTAGAAATACAGCTCATATTTGCTGGACCTTGCAGGTATTCATTTATGCCCCAATAAATTTGATTTGAGCGGTAATAAGTTTTAAAATCCTCCTTAACTCATCATCAACTACAAAATAAAGGCCTTTTAAGTGGCTTAACATACACATCTCTTCTTTGTAAATAATTTTCCCACAAGAGGGCAAACAGAGAGGTGAGGTTACATCTTCAATACAATAAATCAAACAACAAAACAAGTGGCAGCGCTGCGCAATCAGCGTCTCAGCAGGAAACTACTGTAATTACGGATCGTGTCATTGCAGCTGTCCAAGACGGAAAAGAGACACTTCTGTTCACAGAGGCCAATTCCCACCAGCCGAGTCCTCATCTGGCCCTGTTTTTCTTCTCAGCTAGCGACCCCCCTGCAAACCCCAACAGCCTCACGCCAATAAGAGAAAACAAAAGGGTAAAATTACACCATCATGTGCTGCCACAAAAGGACATTGAACACAGTCAATAAGGCCTGGTTTGGAGCGAAACGGCTCCTTGGATTCAGCAGTCTGCATAAACATTTTGGAAACACTGCACTTCTTGTGGCAATGGGATGGAGGTGATGCAAATGAGAAGATTGCATGTTTTTGCTTTTACTGTCTGGCTGGCATGACAATCACATCAATGAGGCGAAATAATGAGTGACTGTGGGAGGGAGGGGGGGTGGAAGAGATGGGGGACGGAGGGAGGAGGGATGAGGGCCTTGTCTGCTTGTGAGAAACGAGGGGAAAGTGGATAGAAAAGGAGGGTGCACCAGAGAGAGACACCAAGCAGGGTTGAAGTGACAGAAAAAAAGGGACAGTGAATGAGACAGCATGTGAGAACGAGAGGAGAGGCTGCGTGTTAATGCTGAAAAGTGGACTTAAAGTACTTGTGCGTGTTTATGTGTTTGTGGGGGGAGAAAAGAGTGTGTCGGGTAAGGGGGGAGGGGTATGAACAGGGACCTCGGGGAAGCCACTGAAAGGTTCCCGGGACAATAGAGCTCCGTTCACACGGCAACAGCACGAGCTCTCCCATGCATCCTCCCCCTCCTCCTCCTCTTCGACCTTCTTTAAGGCCCCCTGTACTCTTGCAATGAAAGCGTAGCAAGCAAGCGCTCCTCCTTCATCCTCCACTCACCCGGGGGAGAAAGACAGGGGCAAGAAAAGGGAGAGCAAAGCCTGAGCATAAGCCCACCTCACCCACGACACCACAGAAGAACACATAAAATGATGCTTTCAAACGTCGATTCTCACTCTCAAGCTCAGTTTCCCCTTTTTCGTCATGTGCTCGGATGCTTAATTTATAACGACCTGGCTTGCCCACTTAACGCATTCAAGCACACAAACATACACAAACACACCAGGTAGCCTCTCCAAAGTCCTGTTAGCAGCCTGCAAATGGTCCCACCAGCAGCAAAAATGTCTTTGATCCTCAGAGGGGTGACACTCAGGGGTGAAACACACTTCCCCTGTGACTCCTGCAGGATGTCCACATCTCTGCACCAACACACACACACACAGATAGGAGAGGCCTTTACTACAGATGTGAGAACTCCATTAAGATCTGAAAGGGGAGTCATTACCAATTTATGAGGAGAGTAGAGCTTCTTGTGTTGCTGGCTGTTTTGCTTGTTCTGATGTTATGAATAATGCAGTCTGGATTACGTCAGGTCACACTGCCCTAAATATGACATAAAAAAATTTCTGCTGTGACACTGCACCCATCCAGGAAAGTCTTTTCGTCCCAATGTTACTCAGGGGCACCCGTGGTGAAAAATTCATAGTGAGGGTAAACATAACATACGTAACATAATGATATACTCTTAACATCCTATCATTATACAAATACTGTGCTGTCTAAATGAACAATTAAGAGCAAGAAACTAACTCTTTTACACACAAGAAGAGTTTGGCTGATTGTTTCGAGCATCACTTTAATTATGTAATATGTGGTTTAGCATATTTTGCCATCTTGAGATATTAATTGAATTGTCTCCCAGCCCTAATCTGTTGAGTAAATCTGCAGGATTAGTCTTACTCAAATGCCTGACTTTTTAATGCAAACATGACCCCCAAGTTGTCATAATCCTAATGGTTATACAATGGGTTAACAGCTGATTCATTTTGTGGTTGATCAATTGATGCAAAATGTGGCAATCAATAAATTAATAAGGAAACTTTTCTCCATTTTACAAAAACGTATAGGTCTCCATATTGAATTAGCAATATCTGCTATAAGCATTTCTCACTTCGAGCCCTGTGATTTGAATTTATTTTGTGTTTATTTTGCCATTTTATAAATTAGATTACTCAGTAATCAATGGTAAAACATGGTTCATTTATTGACTAATACTGAGTAGTTGCAGTCTAGATATTGGTGACAGATTTGCTATTAATATAATATAATTATAATATCAGAACCTCTAAAGGAAGTTGCCATCATTTATATTTCATAACTCAACACTTTATTAGGATTTCCAGGCTGGCATGCTTACTTATTGCAATGCACTATACTGATGTGTCCTACCTTAATAAAATCTTAATTTCACACACACACACACACTCCCTTTCTCTCTTCCCACAGAAACACACACACTAATGGCAAAACTGATCAATCACTGTTCCGCACCGCCGCCTCCAGTTACTGATGGACTGACCCACATCTGTTCATCCACGTCGGTCCCTCCAAATTTCTGACAGTTTTAATCTTAATCTAGACCAGCCGATTTCTCCCCGGGAGTCTAACAACCTGACTGACACAGCCGATGTACGGCAGGGATCAATTATTTGCTCAAAGTTGCCGGGCGGCGTGAAAAATAGCCAATTTTCATAGCGGCTTTCAGCCACGGAGGGTTCGTCTGTGGGGGTCCGCTTTAAAGTGACCACTCGGTTAGCTCGTGGTCCACTTCTTAGTTTGGACAAATGAGACCACAGTTAACAGAAACATCAATACACATTTCACCAGTTGTTATCAGTCGCTGTAAAAAGTACCATAAGACCCTCACCAGCACTTGAAATATTAGAAGAAATCAGCCCGTCCGCATGTCCCGTTAGTTACTCCCATTAGCTCTTCCATCCTGTGTCCCCCTGCTCGTCTGGCCACTCCGGGGAACAATCCTTTGAGGGCTGGGACACGCCCACACGGCCTCCTCCGCCAATCAAATCTCAAATCAGGGGCTTTAACACGTGACGGGCGTTCGCTTCAACCAATGGTGTGTCTCAGAGAACATGAGTGACAGGGAGGATCCCCAGCTCGGCAGCGGGGTTGCGAATGGAGGAGGCGGGGCCATCATTGGGCGTTGCTGAAGAGCTTAACTGGGGTTTTTTTTTTCTTTTTTTCCACACAACTGGGTCCCATTCCTTGTCAAAATTATTAGGGCTTTAAATTCAGGGCCTGTGGGGATTTTGCACACACGAGGACCTATTTCGATAAGAAGAAATAGCCTGCCAGAGGGTTTTTTAGGGGTTTAGTAAAATGCTTCAGGCGGTGATGCTGAGGATGAGCATAGTATTGTGTAACAGACTGAAATAGCTTGGCCAGCATCCTGCAGGAAGAGGTTCAGTTAGAGGACTCGCTTGCTATACTTAGATCTGCGCTTTACTCTCCCAGGTGTGTTTGTAGACAAAAACAGTCTGAGGGAGATGACACATCTTCAGAGCAGGAAAAGGGAGCAGAGAAAAGTCTTCAGACGGTTGACGGGGGCCGAGTCCGCAGTAGAAAAGAAAAGGGAGTTTCATTATTCAAAATGCAGCTCTATTCCTGGACAAGGGGGGAAGCCAAGGCCTGCATTTGTTACACAGCTGTCAGTTTAACATATATAATTGATTGAGCCATGAATACTAAAGCACATATGTGTGTATGTGACTATGTAATAAAGTGGAGCACTTTAGACAGAAAACACACGACTTTCTGTGCATGTGAGAGAAATTCTGTTCATGGTAAATATTTGTGCTGAAACAATAAGTTGATTAGCTGATGATAGCTTTTTATGATGATAATCTTAATATTTGCAGATATTGGACAGTTGATCAGATGTAGATTGGTACAATGGGATATTTTTTTTTACTATTTTTTGTATGTTTTGTAGAAAAAAAAAATTAATCAAATAATCAACAAACTCATTTTCAGACTAACCGATATTAAAAAATTTGTTACAGCCCTATTTCATACTGTGTCCTTTTAAACATTTAGCTAAGTAAAGGACAGTGAGGTTCTAATTTGTTAGTTTTTTTGTTTTCTGTGACCCTCTGTGTTATCATAAGTGCAAAGATTGACATGACCATGAAAAACTGATCGTTTCAGCCATTTCATATGCATTTCCTGCCAGCTTAATGCGATTTGTCTGGATTCCTCTGGCTTTGCGAGGTAGAAAAGAAAAGAAAAGAAAAGAAAGAAGATGCCATTTAAAAGGTGTAAAAGCTGTGTAAACGTTTGAATCAGCTGCCTGCTCATACCAGCTGCCAAAATACCAACAATATTAATGTTTCCACTTTTATTGTCAGGATACTTGTTTCATGTAAAATATTTCAATACAATACAGTACAATGCATGTTCCATCTGCCATCCTCCATGCGATTGGTTGGTTTTGTCATCATGTTGTAAGGCTTGCCCACAGCATACAGCAGCTGAACGCTTTGCTGCCATTGCCACTCTTGCCATGAAAACAAAATCATGAAAAACAGATTAAATTATAAACTACTAAAATCTTTTTTGTCATCTTTTTTTGTCCTTTCTGAAAACCCTCAAACGCCACCGCAGTGGGGGCTCCACACCCTCCCAGTATGCTTCACAGCAGCTCAGTTTAGTCCTCAGCTGAGGCCCTCACAGGGCCACACACACACACACACACAAAATTAACAGACAGACAGACAGAAGGACAGTCGGACAGGGAATCTGTCACCGCTGGCAGTCACATAGCAGCTTTCAGTTTTATCCAAACTTTGACAGGTAGAGGGTTGGGCGGAGGTGGAGGTGTCGGGACATGTGGAGAAGAAGAGGGGAGGAGGTGACACAACAAATTAACATGTGTCCCCCCGCAAACCAAACCATCTCCTTTTGGCTGGTTTGACATCTAAGTGACAGAAACAGGTTGGATTCCACCGCAGCATCCTTCCTTCTCATCCTTCCACCTCGTGTTTCATCTGTCAGGTTTTGCTCTGTAGCAGTGTTTCTAATACTGGGGTTATGGTGAGTTATCTTGATCTCGTCATTCTAACCTAACAGACTGCTGCAGACAAGGTGCCCTCTGTGGGGGTGGGGTGGGGTGGGGTGGATTGGAGGGGGAGTTTGTTGCCTCGGACATCCCCACATCCCTCAGTACATTCGTTCAGGTGGGCACGGTGAGGGCTGTGTATGCATGAATGTGTGTGTATCTGTGTACGTGTGTGCATGGGAGGGGTGTCTCAGTAGCGGTGGGTCTGGTGGGAGTACTGGGGCGGCTGTTGGGAGGTAGAGGAGTATCCCATGCTGCTTTGGGGCAGTGATGTGCTTGGTCCAGGGTTCTGGTAGGCAGCATGTGGATTGGAGCGCTGCAGGGAGGAAGAAAACAAGATGATATTCATTAAATCCTTTTAACTACACTCATTGCCTCTCTTTTGATGTTAGTGACCTATTGGTTTAAAAGGTTAATTTGGAGGTAAAGACATGTCAAACTAACATGAGAGAGAAAGAGATGAGCAATATGTTTAACCAATTGTCAGTTAGAATTTGTAAAGCTGCAACAAATTAAACATGAAATAAATAAATTGAGTGCATATAGTGCAAATATCACGTAGGAGGCTGTACTTCATTAAACCGAATGCTTGCTGGTTAATCACATTGATTAGACATATGCTAATTGTTTACATAATAAAATACATAGAAACAATGTGACAGTGTTACAAATTAACCAAATGGCAATGTCTTTGTATGAAAGGTACAGTTTTACGCATTTCATAGTCTGGAGACAGAGACTGAAACAGCAGACGTCAACTTTTCTTCATGTTAAGTTATTCAACCAATGCATTTCAATCACAATTTTGTGTATGAACTGTATATCAAAAGCAAAATCTACTTCAAGTGCACATATAATGCAGCACATCATTTTATAATCCCAGAGTTAACAGAAACATAAGTGTGTGTGCGTGTGTGTGAGAGGGAGAGAAAGAAAATGACCTACCTGGTAGTCTGAGGTCATGATGAGGCCACCTGAGGTAGTGGTGGGTGGGACAACTCGCACTTTCTTCAGAGGTGGGCCCTGGGCGTGGCTGTTGTCGGGGTTGCCAGTGTGCCCCGCCCCATTTGTGTGGTTGTTTCCCTGTTGCTGCTGCTGGTTTTTCTAATAGTCAGAAAAATGAATAAATGACTGCTTTACATGCGTATTTACTAACTCTCTGCAGCATTTCCCTTTACCTTTCTGTATATATTTATGATACAAGCTGCTGCATGATGACTGTAGCGACCCTATGTGGCTCATAGATTTCTTACTTTGTCTGCCTTGTCCTCTGGCTCCTCCTCTGTCAGGAACTCCCTCTTGGGGTAGGGAATCTGGCAGCCTGCAAACACACTGAGGGGAAAAACACAAAGAGGCTTGTCAACTTCAAACATACATTCCCATGACTCAAGGCTAATTAGCTAAGGGACGTGTCCAACGTGGCAGACGTCTCTAGGTCATGTGACTCAAGCTGAGGAGTAAAATAAGATAGATACAGACTGCATGTGCCGCGACTCACTCAGAGGTGGGCAGAGGCTCCTCCAAAAAGTAGGGGTCCTGCATGGCCTGCTCGGATGTGATTCTACGGATGGGGTCCATGGTCAGCAGCTTCTGCAGCTTTAATTAATTGCACACAATGTTAGCCTCAACCAAGAAACCATGAACAGCAGTGGCATAATGACAAAGCATGCATCGTTTGTCATGGACGGTTGTTACGGAATTGCCATGATAATAGTACTTTAATGTCTTTAAGTTATGCAAATTACATTCATTTGCCCTGTTACTGAGGCGTTTCAACTCACCAAGTGGAATGCTTTGCTGTCTGGTTTGACTTTATGTTTTTCCATGTACTTTATGAGGCTGCAGTTTGTGTATCTGTGATGGAGAAGGAGCAAATGATAACAGTATCAGTGCAATTACCCCACATAGCAGAGCTTTTACATGGTAAGAACCGTGTACAGCGCTCAACAATGCCAACAGACATAGCACTTTGCTTTGCTCTAACTTTGTTTCTCATCTTTCTCAAAACTGGGACAGCGGCGCTCTGCAGACTCACGTGTTCCTTCTAAAGTCTTTCATCAGCGTGGAGTGTTCTGGCATCTTTTTGATGTCCTCCCAGTCTTTATCTGTCAAATGAGGGAAAGACAGGATTACACCATGTCACACCCTCCCTCCCTTGAAGAACAGATTATTTAGGTTGCAGGGTCTGGATTACCATCTTTTTAGAAGAAATTATTTTTCTGCAACAGACTTACAGGTTAAGATTAGACAGTTTTTTATTTAACTTGAGTTCTTCTGCCGTTTCTCTGCAGGTTATTTCCTAGTTTTTATACAATCACATCAATTATCTTTACGCTTTTCAATAAAAACCTCTGTAGCTTTACTTGCAGAACACTACTTTCTGCCCTGATGCAAATCAAAACAATATCCATCAGACAGACCGGTGAATTACACAACCAGAGCAGCAGAGATGGTAGAAGGGGGAAAAAAAGATTAGAAGCAGCTTAAGTGAACTGGAAAATATAGGCCCAAATGTAGCCCTGCAAGTAAAAGTTTCTATGTTTATGCCTTGGCTTCATCTATCGTGTCAGTCAGACCACATTAGTGCCTAAAGAAAAAGGAGCAAGAAAAGAGCAAGGAAATAATCTGCCTCTTCTGGGAATGGAAAATGCTTATCCTTCCACAGCATGTTTCTGCTGAAAAGACAACACACCGCAGCTGTGACACTTTGGTCTAATAGCAGCTGAACAGAATTAATAAATGTATGCTGTCTGGAGAAACAGCAGACTTTATTTCCCTTCATGTCACAACTATTACATCCCCTTTTTGAAGCAATTCCGGTTTATCATTCACAAATCAGTGCATTTTTAAAGATTTAAAATGGAGCATTTTCCAACAAAGTCTGGCATCGCTGAGCTCTTACCAGCAGGGAAGCCCATGACATTAAAGATGCGGTCCAGTTGGTCGTGGTGGTATGGGTTACTGGTCTTGATGTCCTCCTGGCGACAGTGGAATATGGGCTCAGACGTCAGCAGCTCCGCAAAGATGCAGCCAATCGCCCAGATGTCTGAGAGCAAAGCAGAGGGGAGCACTTACTTAAGTTAAGCTGTCACTAAAGTCAGGAAAACTGGTTGCACACGTTCATGTGGGAGAGGCTGCACAGACAGGTGGTGTTGCACAATCCTCACCGATGGCTTTGGTGTAGTGCCGAGCCCCCAGCAGTAGTTCAGGTGCTCTGTACCAGAAGGTGACCACCACAGGGTCAAGATCGGCTAAAGGCTTCAGCGGTGAATTGAAGAGACGGGCAAACCCCATGTCCGCTGCAGGACAGACATAGTAAGTGAAGTAACAGCAAACTTAAACTGTGAATGACATTTTAAAAAAAAGGTGACATTGTACTTACCAATCTTTACTCTTCCCCTCTCTGGCCCTTCTCCCATCACTAAAATGTTAGCTGGTTTCTGAAGGTGGACAGGAGACATATCAATTATTGTTAATATGTTTCAACAATTCAAATATTTAAAAAGATGAAAACAAATCAACTGAGATGGGTTCAGTTTAGTTTGGCCCAATTGCTGAACTACAGTTCTTCAAGGGGTGGACAAATAAATCTTGTTGTTGCTGCCCTCTAGTGGACAACTTAACTAATTGCATCCAAGAGAAGGTCTACCATTTCCATCTCACTTCAGTGGATATCATGGCAGATAATGTGACATTAAAATGTAACTGTTAAAAATCCGTAAATAACCTACATTAAGTGTATTTGTAAGGTTTTATTTAAGGAAAACCAATTACAACACTAGAAAGCTTTCAAGCCTTTTCAGATCGCAATTAATGTAATGATTTAAACCTAAAATTCAGTTTTTTATGAAATAATCTCTCACCAAAACAGCTCTAACATTGCATATTGTAGAGCAAGTGCATATAAGGTCGACTTAAACCAATTTACAAATCATCATTAATCTACATACAAAAAAAAATCGTGTAAAAAAAGGAGTTATGAGCCGCAACTACATACATGCAGAGTGGCACAGCTTCACATGCCTTTGACTTGATACTCTGCCCAGTAACAATCTTCCAATCTCTCATCAACTGTTGCCTTGTTTTCCCTTCTACCTAAATATTTTCTCCCTCTCCCCCTCCTTTCCTCCCCTTTCCTCCCCAATCCTCTTACAAGGTCTCTGTGGAGGACCCAGTTGGCGTGGAGGTAATGGATGCCATCCAGGATCTGGTAGAGCAGAGACTTGACCATTCCTCTAGGCAGCTGAAGTGGCTTCTTGTTGGCCTTGGATGCTCTGTGGAACTTAATAATGTGCTACAGAAAGACAAGATAATAGTAATTGTGGTGTGTGCATGCACATGTTAAATAAAATCCCTCCATTTGTGTCCTTTCTCTGCACTTGCATGGTCACAGATGCAAGTTTATGCTACAAGCAAGATGAGAGAGGCTGATGTTTGTGGCATGTGTTTCCACTTCCTTGGGAGGGAAATGCGAGTGTTGCAGCTTTGTGGCATTTAAAATCAGTACTGATACCCGGCCAACTGTAATGCAGCAGAGGTTTGACTACCAAATGTCGAACACTTCTTGGTGTATGTGTGTGTTTTAATGAGACCTCACAGTGCATAATTAGCACCATTTTGAGCCTCCTTCCATACAGGTGACTGATAGTGAATGTGAATGCATCAGCACTATGGGTTATTCAGCATTTGTGTGAATGTTTCCCTTATGTTAAACAGGGACATGTTCACATATATACGAAAAAAACAGCATAAGACATACAAATATATATCCTAATTGTAAACTACCAGTGCAAACTGAGTACCGGTTGTAAATGTGTATATGTGCAGGAATCTGCAAAGTGTGCATATGTGTTGGTCTAAGCTAATAAAATATTGAATTATACATTATACAAAACATCCACATGCATTTCCACTCACTCATAAAGTTGACAAGACTGCTATGTGTTTCGCAAATCATACCACTGAGCTCCAGTGTTGTGTTGTGTGTCTGTGTGTGCATTTTACCCAGAGGTCATGCTCGGCGTAGTCAAAGAGCAGCCATACTTTACGGTCTGCGTGTGACAGGAAAACCTTCTGCAGTGAGATGACATTGGGGTGCTTCAGCTCCCGCAGCAGCTGCAATACACAAACCCATTAAAAAAAAAAAAAAGGGACCGACTGCACAGTCTCATGGCAGGAATCATGAATGACGAACAGCCAATTTGTACTAATTAATGCATGTAATTAACCACTGAAAGTGAGGAATCTACTGCGCTGATTACCATGAATAATAAAAAAGGAGGTGGAGGCAATATCATATGAACTGAATGTGATACAATAAAAAGGGCTTGCAAACAAAAGACTTTTTTTAGCCATAAGAAGTTTGAGGAACTGAGTTTGAGAACATAGTTAATATTAATAGTACTGTGCGTGTATGCATTACAGTAATGTCTATTTTCTCATTTGTCTTCTACTGTAATTCTCTCTAGCTCTTGTGTTTTATGTCTGTTGCTTACTTAACAAAAGCTACTTTGTGAGGGGGATTCGGACATTACGTAAACCACCTAGGAATGGCATGAGAGTGTTTAACAGAGACCAAACAAAAGGGACAGAGTAAGCCAAGCAGCTCTTACTGCAATCTCTCTGCAGGCTGACATGGAGATGCCAGTGCCTTCAATCTGCTTGAGGGCGTAGTCCTTATCATCCTTCCTACAAACAGAGAGAGGCAGAGCAACATCAACACCAGACCAGACTGCGGGCCCCCTGAGAGCTGTCTGCACAGAAACATAAAGGGGGGCACTTGGCAGCTGGCACAGGGACTCTGAGAAGAGGCAGAGTTGCATTACCTCCAGATTTGTGTAATCAAGCTCACCTCTGAGGCTCAAAACAATAGAGGGGGAGAGGAAACGGGCCCTGTCTGGCAGCTGGCGAGGGACAAACAGAGCGCTGGGACTGGCTCTCAGTTGAATGAATTGGGCAGAATCCCTCCCTCCCCCCTGGCCTAAATCATCTCATAAACCCATGCTTTGTACCTCCTCAGGCCTCATCCAACTGCTGCAGCACAAATTAGCTTGCAGAGTCTCATAAACAGCAGCCTCCTAAAATGAACACAAACATCTTTAAACACTTTAAGGCTCTTTTGTGTGGTTCCGGCTGCCAGTATGTCCGGGCCGTGATAATGGGCCTAGTATGGGCCTGGTAGCTCAAACTGCCTTCAGCTCTCAGCAGCCCTGGTCCACATTGTTACATGGATTGCATTAGAAACAGAGGGAGAATAGGGAAATACGCTAAAAAGTTTAGAAATGAAGGTCGGTCCTACGGTGCTGACTGTGACGCACAGTCTCTACTGTTCTGGTCCAGCTGGGGAACTTTCTGTGGCATGTCAGTCCTCCTCTTTCTCTCCCCCTTATTTAATGTCACAATTAAAAGGTAAAAAATCCTAAAATATATCTAAAAAAAGCAATGAAGATGGGCTGAGGGTAATGGTAAAAGAGGACAAAAAGAAAACCAGGAAAACACCAAAAATGTAGACATGTAAGATTAGTTATATAGTATATATGCACGCTTAAACAGTGTTTTAATGCAAACAGCTGTCTAACTTGCTTTTTAAGCTTTTTCCTAAATATTAAAAGCTACTTCTCTACAAATGAACCACTTTCAACCATTCACAAAACTCTCCAGGGTGGTGCAAAGGCAAAATGCATGCAAGCTGGAGTAGAGATGTTTGCCCTGAGTTTGCAAAGTAACCCCATTAAAAAAAAGAAAGAAAGAAAAAAAAAGCCTACAGAGCCTATTAACAAATGCTTGTACCTGCACCTGCTGCACTGCCCACACAGTCAACTGCAAGCATCTTAATTTCGCTGAATGGGTGCCTAAGAAATGTTTCAGCAAAAAGCAAAAAACAAACAAACAAACAAAACAAAACAAAAAAACACCACCACAGCCAGTGTTCAGCCACATGTCAGTGCTCACACATCCCTCACCGAGCTCCATCAGCGTCCTGACTAATTCAACACACTTCAGTAACATTGCTCTCTCTCATTTCTCTGCACAAATCTCCCTGCTACAGTCCCACCAGCCTTAATGGGGATAAAATGAGAGAAGTAATTAAAATGTATTTGGGGAGGAGAAGGAGGAGGAGGATGAAGGAAGGGGAGGAGGAGGAGAAGGGGTGGTGGTGGTGGAGGGTTCACCGGCTGGAGGCCTCGGTCACCAACTCACCCATCTTTTCTCTTCGCCTTGTATACATGCCCGTAGGTGCCTCTTCCCACTTTGCATCCTTCGTACTCAAACAGGTCCTCGACTCGCTCTCTTTCGCCGGTCAATTTCACTTTAAAATCATAGTCCATTTTCACCAGTGTTTGGGCTAATGTGTCCGCTCCTTCCTTTTTTTCTTTAAAGCGTCGCTTGGGAGGCAACCAGGCTACTCCAACGAGCTCGCTTTGGTAATTCGGCTAGTTGCCTTCCCCAGCGTGGCTCTTTCTTTCCTCAGCCCAGCGTCCACATCGAGGTGTCGGGTCGGCTCGGAGGGTTCGTGCCGGGGGGGAGATGCGCGGAGCTTGGAGACGGTCCCGGTGGTAAACGAGCCCCGGAGTGTGTTTCTTTCTCTTGTTGCTGCGTTTCTCTCAGCCGGTATCTGCTCCCAAAGAGACGCACTTCAGTCGGTAGCGACGGCGGATTCGCGCACGGCACTGTCGTAAAACGTCGTGCAGACAGCCCTGCAGCAGAGAAAGAGCTGAGGAAAATGGGCAGACGGATTACACCACGTGGAAATACACATATGTTCATCTCAGTGATGGTGAAAGAGATTTGTGCATACTGTGCATACTTACATGTCGCATAAAGACATGTCTATATTTGTTTATGACAAATGTAGAGACAGTAATCCATTTTATTTTCAAATGAAGCAAATAAGAAGATTATATTTTGCTCTGCATGACACAATAATGACATTATTCCTAAATGTATGATAATAACTCGAAAGAGGCTTTATGGGGCAAAGAAATGCAATAGGACAACATTTAATCACAATATAGATTAAAATAGAAATTAATTTAAATGTAATTAAATTATAGTTATTATTTAATTTGTATTATAGTTGTTATTATATTATAGAATTCTTATATATTATAGTATATAGTTGTAGTAATGAAGGAAATAAAAGTTTATTTGTGATTTCAAAGTGGCTAAGGGTGAGGCACATATAAGATAATCAGGAAGTTACAACTGACCACCAAATATGATTATCTTAAGGTATTTTACTGTAACAGTGTAGTAGTTGATACCCAAGAAGTCATTATACCACAGACTCACTCAAAGAGTACCAGTATGCTGGAGTATTTCAGTGATTTTTCATTAGGAAATATATAAAGAGTGAAAATATTCATTTCATCAATATACGCAAAAGCTGCTTTTGCTGACTGTAAACATGAATGTGTGAGAAAACAACAACAGGCAAAACTTTTAGATGTGATGGTCAACAAAACAGTGGCACATATGATGATGATATGAAATATGAATAGTAATGTTTAAAATATGTGAAACAAAGTTTAACATTACCTTGGATGCTAACAAACACATTGTTGACAATAAAAATGTCTCAGTGCTTATTTCTTTATTATTGTATATAGTGATATATGATGAAAGCCTACAAATAATACACTGTATAATACACTCTAATGCTGCTCAGCTATTAGATATGTGTCATATATTGTCACCTCATATAATGTGTGGCAGCATTTCATTTCAGACATGAACTTATCAGTTCCCTCTTTCAGCTCTCCTGTATATATATATAATAGATGGTTTAATATAGTATTATTGCCTGTGCAATACAGTGTAATTCATATCTGTCTGTTCATATCTGCTTTTATAATGTAAATTTGTAAATATAGTTTTTTTCATAGTGGTTGTTTAGTATACTTGCTTTTTATTACTCTTACTGTCTTTATTGTTTTTATTTATTTTTTTCTTACTTATGCCTCTTGCTATTGAACTATCCCATTTGCTTTTGTAAAACTGCAAATTTCCCTGAGGAATTAATAAAGGATTATCTTATGTTTTCTTATCTTGTCTTGTGCCTGCACCTGCTGCATCAACACAGTCACCGCATCACCTGCAAAGCTCTTAACCCTTTCAGGTCCCCGATCACACCGGTGTGATCAAATGACGTCAGTACAGTATGTCAAATTGAAAAAATAATTGTCAAGTCATACAGGTTATGCTGAAAAAACGATACCAAACATTGGCTTGGTAAACAGTTTCAAATTTTCAAATCAAAATTATTCACAAATGACCTAAATAGCTCAACACTCCTAAGAGTTAATTTTACAACATGGGTGCCTCAGAAATGGTTCAGCAAAAACACCACAACCACAATGTTCAGCCACATGTCAGTGCTTATACACCCCTACTAAGCTCAGCATTCTGAGTAATTCAACTCACTTCAGTCACATTGCTCTCTCATTTCTCTGTATAAAACTCCAAACCACAGTCCCAGTTATAATGGGAATAAAATGAGAGAAGTAATTAAAAGGTGTTTGGGAGGAGAAGGAGGAGGAGGATGAAGGAGGGGAGGGTTGTGGTGAAGTGTTCACTGGCTAGGGGCCTTGATCACCAACTCACCCATCTTTTCTCTTCACCTTGTAAATTTGCCTGTAGATGCCTCTTCCAACTTTGCATCCTTTGTACTCAAACAGGTCCTTGAAAAGCTCTCTTTCACTGGTTGGCTTCACTTTAAAATCTTAGTCCATATTCACCACTGTTTGGGCTTCACAAAAACTCTCCAGCATGCAAAGCCAAAATGCATACAAGTTGGTGTGAAGATATCTAATTTGAGTTTGCTAAGTACCAAAAAAAAAGGGGAAAAAATTAGATCAAATGCTTGTACCTGCACCTGCTGCAATACCACCGTCACCACATCACCTACAAAAGCTTTAAATAGAATAAACTTAAATAGGCTAATGTAGAATTAAATAGACAGTGCAGCAATAAAGGAAATAAAAGTGCAAAATATTTTTTTTTTCAAAGTGACTAAAGCTGGGGTACATGTAAGACTCAAAGAGTACTACTATGCTGGAGTATTATACTGAATATGGAGAATGGCCGTTTTATCAAGATTTCGCAAAAGCTGCTACAAAGCTGCAAGAAACAACAGAACCTTTAGATGTGATAGTCAAGAAAACAGTTGCAGACATGACAAAGATATGAATACTTACACTTGAGACAAAGGTAAACAATTATTCTGACAAAGCAGTACTTTTTTTGTTTGTTTTAATATTTTTATAGCGACGTTCTGATGACAGCCTAGTCAAAATACATCACATGCCAAAGCCCTTAATTTAACTGAATTTGAAAACCAGTGTTCTGCAGAGGCTGTGTTACCTCGGAACTAATGTGTCCCGGGTGTTTGTTTGTGACGGACGGTGTATTGTAGCACCACTGGTCCCATCTTGGTTGGAGAGAGAAGAGAGAGCAGAGCGAACCGTCCATATTACCGCTGCCTTGTCAGGTACTATAGCCCTTTTAATGTCGGTGTCATCTCTTATAAAACCACGCCGGGGTTGAGTACCAATGGTTGCATTTATTATCAAGCTCATAAAGCAGTTTGTCTGGTGTGTTTGTGGGGAGTTATTCAGCCTCGTAGCTCTCTGGCGGATCGGCTACTGTCGTCAGACGAGCTAATGTGCTAGCGTTAGCATCTATTCAAAATGACACCTTGCTTCCTCGAGTGGTGCGTAAAACTGTGTGTTACGTTCGGGCGACAGTGTGGTTAACTGAAGCTGGACATTACATTGAGGATTATCTAGGTCTGTCATGAAGAGTCTTTGTCTTTCCGTCTTTGCCCTGCGTTTACATGGAGGAGATCTCCGCTTAGTTTGGCCCGCCTCTGCAGCGCGGTGATTGGACACTCGGTGTGTCCGTCATTAAAGCAAGGCCCGTGATTGGTGGCTGTGCAGGATGACAACGCCAGTTTTGTTGCCCTCCCTTCAACATGGCCTTCCGTAGCTGCTGGTGTAACTCGGCTAATATTAGCTCACATGAAGACTACGATGTTATCAGGGCGTCTGTCTGGTGTTTATTACAGTGAATTAATTGGGTATTTGTACGCATGTTAAATTAGATGGACGAACGGCGGAACATAGTGTTCAGGCTAAACCTTAACAGGATTACTGAGCTTTACTTAGTCTTTTGCTGATCTTTGGGCAGAAAATGGATGGCGTTGCCTTAACTGTCGTCCTTGACTAGAGATTAGACACTATAAGATAATCAAATAACTCTCACCTGCATTGATTTTATTTCTGCTGTAGTTTCTAATACAGGCCAGAAATATATATCTGCATATAGCATATAACATAATAGCTGAGGAAAATGTTTTGTTCTGTATCTTTGTTCCTGGGCAACATATTGTCATGACTATGTGAGCCCTTTCGGGGCTCTGTGTGACTTCAGCCCTTATTTATTTATTTGAAGGGTAAATTTAAAGCCTGACTGACACCCTCACTCATCTGTCTGCCAGCACTTTTCATGGTGATGGACCCTCCTGGTGGGGGAGACGAACGGCGGAGGCAGGCAGAGCGTCTTCGACGGGAGGAGGCATACTATCACTTCATTAATGAACTGAGTGAGGAGGAGTACCGCTTAATGAGAGACGGCAACCTGCTCGGCACCCCTGGTGAGGAGAGATAACATCTTGCTATTTTAACACACCGATTGGGATGTCACAATGTACTTTATCCACAGTCTGCTCTCTGTAGGAGCAGGGGACAGTGCTTCTTGACTTCACTGCTGACGTCTGTATATTTCATAGGGGAGGTGACTGCTGAGGAGCTTCGGCAGCGTCTCGATGGAGCAAAAGAGCGCATGTCGTCTCAGCCCCGTACTGAGCAGCGCCCGCAGACTGCTGATTCTGGAGAGCAGCAGGGCAGCAGCGGTGAGGGAGAAGAGAGAGGGGCTGGAGGGAGACGAGGGGCAGGTAGGAAGGAGGCGGAGGGACTCGTATTTATTTGATCTTTTAAAATCTGGCTCTAGTCAAAATGCCATATGGTTTGAGTTGAGTCACTAATGAAAAAAACCCTATCAAATAATAATGAAACACTATTTTAGGACTGATCATATCCATGGAACCATAGAACAGAGAGAAATAAATCCTATGAAACTGAATTATTATAAAACACTTACTGGTAAAAACTAATTGCTCCTGGAACATTTTTCAAACATTACTTAGGACAAATATCAGTTAATCTTTTATTTTATTTTGGCATTAGCTTTGGCTAGGTTTAAACCAGGTTGCAATACAGTTTATTTAACTGTTATTATTGCTTAGCCTGGCAGTAAATACAATGGAAGTGCTGGCCTTGAGTAAGATATGAAACAGTCTTGTAAGTGGACACCGGGAAACGAGAATAGATTTTGGGTTGAGTACATGCAACTTTACAGTCTTACCATTTTTTTTTTTTTTCCAGGGGGCGCAGAGCCCGGAACAGAAACGTCTAATGGTGACTCATTACTGGAGTGGCTGAACACTTTTAGACGCACTGGCAATGCCACTCGCAGCGGACAGAGTGGCAACCAGACGTGGCGTGCCGTCAGCCGGACCAACCCAAATAGCGGAGAATTCCGCTTTAGCCTGGAAATCAACATCAACCACGATCAGCCAGAGCCAGGGGAACATAATGACACTGCGGACACTGCCGAGCTGCCAGTCACTGCTCCAAATGCAACTACACCCTCTATACGCACCACTTCCTCTTTTTCCAGCCCTCGTCCCTCAAACACGCCAAGGCCAGCCCCGTACCCCACCCCCCGCCCAGCCCTCAGTAGGAGGATGCAGACACGGCGTACACGCAGCAGTACTACCACTCTTTCTATGAGTCCCCCAGCACTTCCTGCACCAGTGCCCCCCCCTGCTGCTGCTCAGAGGAGAGGTGCCACTTTGCACTCTTTAGCACCACCTCCCACTGTTCCCAACTCTCCCCTTGATCAAACTACATCTTCGCAACATCAAGCCCTGAATGCAGAAGTAGAGCAGCGCAGTGATGATATGTCTCCTTCTATAGACTGTCCTCGTGTGTCACCCCAGTCTGGGTCTCAGGCCCCAGTACTGGGACACGAATCACGTGGCAGTAGGACTCGATCACGTGGGCGTGCACGGAGGGCTGCAGCAGGGGGTGGGGTTTCATCCCGCTTGTCAAGGCGAAGCAGGTCCCCCTTGCACAGAATACCCATTGCCAGTACCGCCCCAACATCAAGCAGTAGTGTTGGTGGATCTAGCATCCACACTGTTGAGCCAGGCAGTGGCACAAGCTCTGTTTCCATGGAAACAGGGGAGGCTGTGGCAGAACCTGCAGCTCTAACAGAGCCAGCTGTAGAGACGGGAGAACGCGAGAGTGAATCCCATGTAGTAGGAGCAGGAAGTTCAGCGGTGCGACGGCACCCAACCATCATGTTGGACCTGCAAGTGAGAAGGATTCGACCTGGTGAAAACCGTGATCGGGACAGCATTGCCAGCAGAACGCGTTCTCGTGCCCGCGTTGCTGAGAATACTGTCACATTTGAAAGTGACAGTGGTGGATTTAGACGCACCATATCCCGCTCTGAGCGAGCTGGGATCCGCACCTATGTGAGCACTATCCGGATTCCTCTGAGGCGCATCAGTGAGACTGGCCTGGGGGAGCCCAACTCCACCGCCCTGCGTTCCATATTGCGCCAGATCATGACTGGATTTGGGGAACTGAGCTCCTTAATGGAAACAGAGGCTGATTCTGAAACTGTCGCACCTAGTCACACTGATGCTAGTGGTACAAATAGTAGTACCAGCCCAGCCAGTCGTCTTCATACAAATGAGACCACAGCTAGCCAGGTTGGTACAGGTGGGGTAGATCAGGAAAGGGTGGGGCTTGTGGGAAATGAGGAGGACCAGGGTGGACAGGCCAGGCTAGGAGGAGGTGTAGTGAGCACCACCGAGGGGCGAGCCACCAGCAGAGACACCAACAACCTGGTAGAGAACGGTACTCTACCCATCCTGCGACTGGCACACTTCTTTTTGCTCAACGATGAGGAGGATGACGAACACCCAAGGGGCCTGACCAAAGAGCAGATTGACAATCTATCCACGCGCACTTATGGTCAGGCCAGCTTGGAGGGGGAGTTGGGTCGTGCGTGCAGTGTCTGTATCAATGAGTATGCCCAGGGCAACAAGCTGCGTCGCCTTCCCTGCTCTCATGAATTCCACATCCACTGCATTGACCGCTGGCTCTCTGAAAACAACACCTGCCCCATCTGCAGGCAGCCTATTCTCGCAGTGCACCATGACTGACCTATTTGCTCACAAACAACTATCATGTTCCTGGCTGGCTGAACTGAGCAGACCCAAGTGGGCTTTGCATGTACATAGCGCTTTCATGGTTTAATTTCTTTGAAAAAATCCATTGTGTTAAGGTTGAAGATGGTTGAACCAAAAGTGCGGAAAAAAGAAACTATAAATGCAGAGAATTAACAAAACTTTATTTTTTTAGACTCTTTGTTTTCAGCAACTTCTTATTGTTTTATTTTCTTCCTCCTGTGACCTGTTTCTCTGGTCTCTGTCGCAAAATGTCAATGGATGGCATTAATGCTTAAGAAGCTCCCGTAGCCGCTGCTGACTAGTCTCACTTTAACTCTTTAATGTCTGATACATGTGATGTCTCTTTGTCACAACTGGATTACACAAATCACTTCTAGACTTGATTTATTCAATATAAGATGTAAATAACTCACAACTGCTTGTATTTAAGGATTTTGAATCAAGACGCTCTTCACATGCCATCCGTTTAGCAGGAAACCTTTTTTTTTTTGTTGTTTTTTTACATTCACCATTTTAAGCTTCAACATCTATTTTAAAGTGTCCCTTTAAAGTTGCTTAAGAAATGTATGATTTATTGGGATGTGTATGAGCTATGTATTTAATTTTGAAATAAGTTTTATTCTGTATGTCTAGTAGTATTTGTTTGTTCAGCCCTCTCCGTACACTGCAATACAGGATTCATCCATTAATAATCACCCACTAAAATCAGCCACTTTAACATTACTCAAATGAGCAACACAAGTCAAATGAAATGCAGAAGGCATGTGATAATCAGGAATTAAGAATTGTAATTTAGTATGAGTTGTGCAATATGGAGAGAAAAGACAGTATTGTTTTTTTTTGCTGTTCATTGTTGTTTACATTGTAATGCCTGATTATCATCTCCACTTAAAAAACAGTCTTGTTTACCCTGAAATCAATGTTTCCTCTTGGTTCCTGTTGCTGTTTCAGATCCATACCTGCACATCTGCTGCTACACATCTGCTGAGCAAAAACATGGAATCAGAAAATAAAAAACTACATTTTTCCAACTAACTCAGAAATCCGTCATGAGATAGGCACCTGAGGAGTAATGTTTGGAGCCTCTGCTACAGCACTGGCTCTAAAACTACATTTTCTGCTCATGAGAATCTGTTAACAACACATCTCTTTCTAATTGGGTCTGTCACAGTAAATGGCCACAGTCTATTTCAGTTCTAGTACCAGTGCAACACCATAATGAGGCCGTGTTAGTAATATGATATTTCTCTATACTCTTTATGGTTTGTTTTTACATGACATGCTATGATATTGGCATTTCTAGTGTAGCATGGGTGGTTATCTAGCTGAACCACCTAGTCAGTGTGTTGCCACAAGGGTCACTTTGTACATCGACAACAGTACGCAGGAGCTACAACATCTCTGCAGTTAACATGTCACTAATAAAACTGCAAGAATGATGCAGTAAAACATGTCAGAATGTATGGGAGTGGGGTAAGTGTGTATGATTTAATTGTGTGTGCATGCGAGATTGTGTGGGTGCTGAAGGAAACGTGCTGCGTCCCAGTAAAGCTGGTTCTCAGACAGCTTTTGTTTCAACCTCGGAGACTCGGTGAGGGTTAATGGCCACTCGGTGCAGAAGTGAATATTTATTCTGTTCCTATTTAATAAGATGGATCAATTTTGAAATATGTATTATGTTACAATGTGATGAGAGTAAATGAAACAGTTAAGATAAATATGTTACTATGTAATAAAATGAAGACATGGGTTTTCTTCTCTGCTCCTTAACAATGGAATAAAATGCAGCTTTGTTATGCCTGGAAATCTGGTGTATATGGGTTATATCATAGACTGTGTATAAAGACCTTTATATATATTGGTTGTATATAAAGATCTTAATAGATCACTCACTATATATACAGATATTTGTATATCATTGACTGTATATAAACATCTTCATATACACATTATATCCTACTTGTGTGTGCGCATGCGCGATGGACGAATAGAGCTATTTGTATACAAAGCGTTAGCTGCCAACAAGACGTTTTTATTAAGGTTTATTGTCGGGAAATATTTGCCTTGGCGAAACTATTCACAGATATCTACAGAAGAGAAGTGGATTATGATTCACAAGTGATTTAAAAAGATTCTGTGAGTGTTTTTGGTAGCTTTACATCGTAGTGCTGGGTAAATACTCAAAATGTGTATTGACTTCAGTTAACGTTTGTCCTAAAAACTCTTTCAGGCCCTCCAAGTTTACATTAACTGCTAACTGTTTAAAATGTAATAATAATTATAATTATAATTAGGATAATATTAATAAAACGCAGACAGCCTGTTAGAAAACTTTAACTTTAAATATCCGTCAACTGTTATTTGATTCAATTTTACGACTACTAACTCTTCTCTTACCTTTTTATTGTTTAGTAAGTATTTTGCATTAGAGCCACATTTCAGTCTCCAAAGCAAATTATTTGATAAAAATATTTACAAGGTGTTTTATTTTTTAATGTGCCTTGTAAATGAATTAAAATGTGTCCACTCGTCCTTATATACTGGTAAATATATCAAATATCATTATTTGTAGTTTTATTTTGCGCGCAGAAGCCGGACACGAGCAGACGTTTGACAGCTGCCTTTCAAAATAAAGGCGTGCAGATACTTTTTTTTTCAGGTGAGTATACTGCTGATGGTCATTCACTGGATTGATGCAGAGCTGCAACCAGCACTTATTTCCTTAATCAGTAGTTATTTTCCCAATTTATCTATTTAGAAATTGGTTGAGGAAGTTTCAGAGAATATTTCAAAATATCCTCACAGTTTCGTTCTTCAATAGTATTAAGCATAGTAAAGCAACAAATATCACACTTAATAGACTGGTACAGGGAAATGTTTGGCATTTTTTGCTTTATGAGTGACTTAGTTGCTGATTATTTTTCTGTTACTGGACTTACTGATAACCTACCTATTAGCTCTACTTAGAGGTGATGACCATAGGGGGAAACTTCTTGATCAAACATTTTAACGTATTACTTTGAAGACTGTAGGGCTTAATAAATGCTTAGTGGTATTATCAAATCACAGGTACTGCAATTGTTTAATATAGGTTAAATGTGCCAGAACATGCCATTACAAATGAGGCATTGTGATGTCGCAGAGATGCATCAACTTACAAATCTCCAGATCTCCACTTTTAATCAAATTTGCCCCTGAGATAAATAAAGTATTTTGACAGATTGATTGATTCACTGATGAAAGGGAACATGCTTGTTTGGTACCAAAAATCACATCATCACCATTAATTTATATTTTCTTTATGGTGAAAATAAAAATGTAAAAACACTCCACTGTGACTCATATAGCAATATCTATTAAAAAACATTTTTTTCCATATCATGCAGACCTTGAAGACGGATCACATTACCCTGGAGTCTTTATCCTACGGTACTTTATTCTGAAACCAGTGACCGGACGCAGCACACCCATCATCCCTGTCTGACTTGACGCTGGCTGGAGCTGCCCTCTACAACATTACCTCCGCGGTGCAGCCCGAGCAACGATGATCCCCGAGCGGCAGCAGCAGCCGCGGCCGCAGCCCGGGCCCGGAGCACCGTCCCCGTCCTCTGTCGGTGAGCCATGAGCATGCCACCGCCCCGGCCTGCTCCCCACAGCCTCGCCGACACCCGTTCACCACCAGCAAGATGTATTTCAACCGGAGAGCCAAGAAGATACACAGCGAGGGAGGTAAGCTTTAATATAAAAAAGAAAAAACAAACCTCATCCAATGTTGGCTCGATCGGGGGGTCCGCCCGCTGCTTCATTCGTAAAATCGGGGATATTATCAGTGTCATAAAAGGCCTGTCCTTATGGACGATGCAGCGGCCTGTATATTATATTGCGTATTTGATATGTGCTCGGCATAATAACGGGGCACGGTGCTGTCCGGGACTGCGGCATGCATGTGGGGTGACTCGCTGCACCGGTGTTTATCCTGCAGCCTCGCTCATGTTTTTGGTACCGGGTTGAGATGCAAGGACAAGCAGACTGCAGGTGATCGCCTCAGGTAGCACTTGCCCTTCTATAATGTAGTGGGCCTTTTTAAAAAAAATATACATATATATTTAGATATGTGTTTGGATCCGTGCTGTGCCTTGACATCACGAAAACCAAACGACTTATTTATTCTTGGTAGGATGCATGTGAGTCTGTTGTGTGACCTTATCAGCATTTATTGAATTTACTGTATTTGGCATGATTATGGTATTATATAATTTTGTTGCAACAGCGTCTTGTATCGCATCATATGGGGTATGGCCTTGATGTCATGATTTACTCATAGGCTTTGACGTTGTTCTATATCTAAATATTAGTCAGTGATGTAAGTTATTTTGCATTTTAAACGTCCAGCCTGGACTCCTATAGATCAGCCAAAGAACAGCCTATTATCTCTGTGACTTAAGAAACACGTGACCACAGTGCTCTTTATTCTGAGCAAGTCCAGAGATGTCGCCTCACCATAAGGCCACATCCTACTCACATCACAGCATTTTACACACTGATGTGTTGGAAAGGGGATTGTTCAGGGTGCTGCAGATGCTGTATGAAGGGAGTTTGTTGGCTTTAATATATCCCCCATGACAGACTGTATAGTGAGGAGGGAGGTTAGAGTCCCACTTTTGGCGAGAAAACACCCTCATATTTTCCCCAGAGCTGGAGGGAGGATGGGTTTGTTTAAACACTGCATAGGGTGATCGCACACATGGCAAACTAGCATGGGACTGGATTGTCCTGGAAGAGAGGAGCATGTGTTTGGCTCATCCAGTGGCTTTTAATAGTGACTGTCACATATTGTGTGGCTGCTTTGCTGTTGTGTGTGTGTGTGTGTGACTGTATGCCAGAAATAGAAAGAGATGAGTGCCAACTGGGCCATGCTGTCTTCAGGCCCAGAGTTTCCCAGATATGTATTTGTTATGAAAAAATACACCACTGCATCTTTTGACACATCTTTAGGCAGCGCAGTTTGCCAGAAGAGAAGAGGTCAAAGGTTAAAAGCTTTCAGTACCAGTTTTAAAAGACAGATGCTTATGTTTTTTAAAGTATCGTGTCAGAAGGTAAATAATAATTATTACTTTTATCCATTAAATTTGTATTAAAAAGTTTATCAAATGGCACTAGTTCTCTTCTGTTCATATCAGAGAAATTAATGTGAGACTTTCAGTAACTTTAGTGAACACTTTGGTTAATAGGATCTAAATGTTGTATGGAAGTGTTCACCAATGCCACATTTAAAGCATAGGCTGGGCGTTGAGGTGCACTCTAGTATGAGAGTCAGTTGGTATGTATATGTGTTCTCTCCGGGATTCTCCATGCTGCCTTTACTGTAATCTCTTGGAGCTTGACCTCTTGATTCTTTGCTCCAATTAGCGAGCTGCCACATCCCTGGTGATGACGTCTGCCGCTACCAATCTGTCACATTCATTCACACACATCTTACACACACACACACACACACACGCACACACACACACACACACACACACACACACACACACACACACACACACATGCGCACACACACACACACACACACAGTAATAATTTTATTTGTTTGTATTGACTAAGAACATTATAATATTAAAAAAAAATATTTATTTAGTATTAGTATTTTAGCATTGTCTCACAATATAAAGCTCAACAAACTGTAAGAATGATGCCTTAAAAGTCTTTGCAGGTTGTTTTGGACATCTAGTCTCAGTGTTGGTATGTCTAGTTTACGCGAGTCAGGCAGCTCAGCTCAACTGTCAACAGTACATCTGTTTGGGGAAGATAATGACTGGTTGTCATGGCTGCCAAGCGACTGAAGATGCCATTTGGGAGATAGAGAGAGACCTAATAAATTGCGGCAACAAGGTATTTATACAAGCTTGACACAGGGGGGCGCTCCTGGACAAGCTACGAGGTTTTGTTGGAGTCCGTCTCAGACCTCAGGCATCTTCCATATGCAGGCATGAACCTCATCTCACTGTTCATGCTTCCAGCTGCAGGCACATGCAAACACATTTACAGTTCCGTTATTGACACACATGTGTTGTGTGCGGAATGTGTATATTGACTTGTTGTCTTGTGTGTGTGTTGTTTTCTCCCGCCGCGGCCTCTCTGGCGCCCACAGAGCAGTTAGTGTTGACCACCATTAGGCAGGAGGCCTCTGAACTGCAGGACCCAGGCCAAGGCACCGGCGCTACCATGCGTGCCTGCCTCGCAGACAGGTTTGACAAAAGTGAGTTTGCTCGAATTAGACTGGATGACGCCCTATTTGTGTCCGGAGTCTTCTGAGGTGCATGCGGCCATGCGCAACGGCTAGGAGCAGGTGTCTCCCAACCCCCGGCCCTCAAGAGCTACAACGTCTACTTACTTAGTAGAGTGTCTCTGGTTCTTGTCTGCAAAGGTTAAGACAGGACATTACTGCTGTGGACCCTGAATAATCTGTAGCTCCTTGGGGCCTGGAGTGACGAATGCTGAACAGGAATTAACCCTCTCACTGCATGTGCTTGTAGTAAGTGCGGTGACCACTCATGTCCGACCATGAAGACAGATCAATAAGCACTGGGTTTTTTTTTTTTAAGCAAAACTTTCAATAATAAAACATACGCATGCTGTAGAACACGACACATGCATGTATGGACATGGCATGCCTGAACAGAGCATGTACATGAACACTGCTGCATGCATGTAAGACACAGCTGGATTCAGAGAGGGGACAGGGGGAGTAGCTGCATGCCGGGGTCTCGCATGTCTTTCAAAAGATGTGTGTTACACCTGTGTGTCTGAGAGAGAGTGTGTCCATGATGCAGAGTCAATGTGTGTGTATGTACATGTGCATATGCATACATTAGCGTAATGTGTGTTTGTGTGCGTGTCGCAGTATCACCTGTAGGATTATCAGGTTGTGGATTAGCAGCAGGTGAAGTTGCAGAGCAGACACAGAGGGGATTATCATTCTCGCTCCCATGGCCCGTAAGAAGCTTTCTTGCCTTACTTCCTACTCCGTTACAGTGGCAAATGGACCCACTGCGACGTCTTGAGTCTAGGTCGACCAGGACCAGCAAATAGGACCTGCGGGTCACCTCGGAGACCAGGCTATGGGACGCAGGGCTAACCGAAGCAGAAGATGCTCTGTTGGTAATGCTTTCCTGACCACACAGCAGGATTGTGGGTTGGACAGAAGCATAGAAGGGGGATGTTGTATGTTTTTTTTTTTTTATTTAATTGAAGCTATTTAAATAAGAGAAGTGATTCTGGTTCAGCATTTAGCTCAAGAACAGTTTGCTGGTTGCTGTGGCTGTTAGAGGATTAAAACCTGAGACCTTGCTGTTACGGGGCAATAACTCAAAAACTTTGTGGCCATGTTGCCAAGAGAGGAAGACAAGCTGTGGATAAAATACTCACAGTATGTGCTATATTTGCCATGTGCATTCAGCTGCCAAAGTGCATTTGCGTCCGAAATGTTGTGACAGTTTTTCAGATGAAACAAATGTGGAAACAGCCGGAGTATCTGCCCTCAGTGTGGCATGTGTAATAAGGGGTGGGAGCACCTCGGCAGCTGGGGATAATTGTAGCTGTTCTACTACAACTGCTGTTGCGATTAGTAGCTATTTCCTTTCTGGCTCATTTCATCTCGGGGCTTTGGTGTTTGGAAGAGGGTGCAGCTCTATTAGATGTGATCAAATTAAACGCACAAGCCTCTCATAAGCTACGTTTGTGCCATTTTAAAACACGGTCCCGGCAGTCACACTAATTGACACAGCCGCTGAGGGAGGGAATCCATTGGTAGTGGCCGACTCGGGAGTTGTTCTTTGTGTGAAGACTGGGGCTCAGACTGGGAGTGTCTGGTGAAATATGCTCTGCCATACTGGAAAATGTAGATGAATTATGCAGCTTGTCACCATCCATTATTCAGCAGCCTGGCCTGCTTTTTAACAACGAAAGTTTGGCCCCAAGCTAGGACAGCTTGGGCTCAGCCAAAAACACAAAGTTAATACTCCATATTAAGATATTATGAAGCTTGTGATGAGCGACATCTTCATCGAATTACATGAATGATGGCATTAACTGTCTGTATTTTAAGCCTGCATTGCCTTTGCTCCACCTAGTTATTGGAACAGGTCATTTTATCTACCCTCTGTATAACATACGGTTGATTTAATAGGTTTCTAATAACAGGTATAGAGAGGGGCTATTTAAAGTCTCTACATAATGGAAGGAAGTTTAGTTTATTAATGCAGAAGATTGTTTTTAAGATAGATGACCTGTCCTCATTAAGCCACACCAACCAAATGGGTAGCTGGTAGTATCTCCATGGCAGGGTTTGAGATTGGATCAGTGTAGTCTTACCTGTTCAGGTGGCTTGTTATCAGACCGATGGTACCTGTCTGGCTCGCCTGGGTGCTTCATGTGTAATTGACCTGGCTGTGCTCTGCTGGGGCTTTACTGCTGACTCATTGCGGGCGCATCAGTAATGAGTTACGGAGGTGACTGCGTCTCTGCTCCATCAGAGATGAGTAACCGAGGCATTGATTCCCCTCTCAGAAATAAATCAGAGCCATAGTGGGGCTACTGAGAAGGCCATTAATGATCTGCTTGGAAAGGTAGTAGTCTAAGGGGGTTAAAGAGTGGAGGTGAGCAGTCCAACAGCAATGAGCACCAAGGTATAGAAAGAGGTGGTATTTCCTGAGGAGGGGAGAGAAGTATAAGGAGGAAAGAGTATTGCTTCATGGTAAAAGATGACCTTATATGTAATTATGTGCGTTGCCCTCCAGTGCCATCCCCAATCATTTCCTCACAATCACTCGTTATCTTGATTGACCCCGATGCCATTTGCGGTGTGGGGTGCTGAGCTGTGATTGTGACTTATAGCTCTGCTCGGTCTGGAGGTAATAGCCTGGTCAGAGATACAGAGATGAGAGATAGGCTGCTTATTATCATTTCGCTTGACTAGACTTTGACCCTTGCTCTCTGCCGTGTGCAAGACACTTTATGGGCTGGTGTGGAATAGCACAATGCTAAGGCTGGAGTGTTTAACAGCATTTAAGCTCTTCAAATATCAAGTCGATTTCTTTTTTTTTTTTAGGTAGGATGAGAATAAAATATATTATGATAAAAAAATCCTCAAAGTTTAACTCTATTGAAAGCAAAAAAACAACAAAGTAATACCTCCCCGTTCAACAGCCTCCACTCTACTGGGAAAAAGAATTGTATTTCCTGGAAAACACTCACACCTTAATGGTGCTTTCAATGGAAAAATAGTCTGATATGTCAAAAGTGATGATAGCACATCTAGTAGATAAGCGGCTGCCTCACGTCTGGCTCATTTTACATATCCTCGCCTACTTTAGAGCAATGAGCTTGAGTGGAATATAACGATATTAACCGAATTTTGGTTATTGATGAGGGGAAAGAATTACACGTCTGTTGAAAGATGCTGCAGAAATAGAGTTTCAGGACTGCGGAAATTCAATCTGCGAAACTGGCAGTGCTTATTCTTTTCTAAATTATTTATGCAATTACCTTGTTGTTGTTTTCACTCACAGACAGACACACACACAAAGCACAGATCCCAAGAAATACCAGTATCTCATGCTAAGTGTTACAGTAATCCCATAATGTCTTTTAATAGTGTTTAGTAATGCTGATAGACCAATTTAGGAATGTTTAGTGATGCATTGAGCTCACTGCATATTAATAGTTGAGCACTACAGGCTGGACTTTCAGAGTAATAACAGTATTTTGGAAGTGCCCTACTAGATAAATGCATCCTGCATCATCTATTTCACGTTAGTGGACATGCACTGTGGCACATAAACTATCTGCATGTATGCAAACTTATGTGGAAGATGTGAGGAGCAGAAACCTGCAGTAGGTGGACTCAGGCATCACGGCGGAGGCGGCTTGAAGTGACTTCCTGACGGACGGCTCCTTCCTTGGGCGTGTCATTTGACCCATCCGCGGCTGACCACAAGACCTAAAGGCGATATCGGGCTCCTGGCCCTTTAAAAGCGGAGCCCAGGCTTTGCCCCTCCGCAGCACCGAAGGAGCTCCATATGGCTTCCTCCTGCCGCCTGCACCGGCAGCAGTGAGGCGCTCGGCATCAGACTGGAGGGAGGGGATCGTCCAAACCGCGCCCGATAAAGAAACACAAAAAAGGCTTCCCGAAGCGGCAGGTGGCCAGATGACACGGCGGCGGTGGCGGAGCAGCTCGGGGGGCCAGTATCTTTCACCGGGACCGGGAGCTCCCTCCACAGCGAGGCCGAAGGAGGAGAGAGGAGGCACGCCGCTGCATCTGTCCTCGCCCAGGTCCGCTTGTTGTTGTTACCGGCTGAGTAAAGTGCGGGTCGAGCCGGACCCGCATGCACGCACGACTTAGGCTCCACATGTGATCCCGTTACGAGGTTGAGGGGTGAAAAAAACACCGTGGGGTGAACGAGCGGAGATCACGACGCGTTAAAATGGAGATGACAAAGCCAAGGCGGGCGGGGGGAGGCAGGGAGTCTGCAGGAGAAGCGTGTTGCATCCTCCTGTCACTTTTTTTTTGTAAGGATAATTTGTGCCCGTAGCTTAATGACAGCCTCGGTGTGCGCTCCGGGTCTCCTCTTGCTCTCCAAGTTGACGTGCGCTGATGAAACAGACCGAGCCGGTGTGTTTGTTCGCCATTGTGCATCCCTCAGCACATCCATTATACGCGGGGGGTCCCGTGGGCGTCGCAAAACGCGCGCGTGTGCATTGACGGTACCTGCATAATAATACTGACAGACGAGAGGGTGGGGTGTGTGTGTGTGTGTGTGTGTGTGTGGAGGGGTGTTTATAACGGGAAAACGTCACTGAATCGACCCCGCCGGCTTCAGCATACATCAGCATACAGTCGCCTCTAGTACCAATTGGTCTCCTTCGCTTTTCAACTGTGAACCACGTCTCCAGTCTATGTGTCTGTCTCCCTTTCCTCTCTCTCTCTCTCTCTCTCTCTCTCACTCACTCTGTCTCACTGTCTCTCACTCGCACTCACTCAGCCTCGCCTCTCTCCCATCAATCCAACGGTGCAGGACCCGCTTGCTCGTCCGCCGGTTACCGCAAGGCAGATGATGAGATGTCCGGGACCACTTCCCAGGCGGATCCCGTAGATGCCACGGCGCGGACGGTGCTGCTCAACCGGCCACAGAATACCAAGTTCTGCGACAACCACGTCAGGTAGGTCCCCTCCACCGCTACCCCCCCCAAAAAACCCATCCATCTCTCCTTCTGCTGCACCTTTTTGGCTGTGGTGCATGTTGCCTGGCATGTCTGCACTGACTTTTTTTTTTCTTCTTCTTTGGGTATTCACTTAAAGTCAAATATTAGCCTGCTTGATTAACAAAGAGAGAAAGTGTGTGTTTATGCAAAACAATTTTAATGTGTTAATTGTTTCACAGGAGTTTTAATCTCCACTCAGCACATCTCCTCCAGATTTATGAAACCACACTCTTTTTTTTTTTTGGTTTGAGTTTATTCAGAGGATGATAAGCTCATCCTGGCAGTATTTCAATGGAGATCAGAGTGCATGGTCAGCCTGTTTGGTGTCTTGCTAAAGGACGCTCCTACATTGTGGATATTTGCTCAAGGGGGGGCTTTCCCCTCATGTTGTCAGGTTGAAGGACGTTGGAGCGTGTTTTGTATGGTTTTTCCTACACGGCATGCCATGTGCGACAAGTAGACTTTGGACCACCAAGATTTTATTTCTCTACTTTCTTAAATTTAAAAGACAGTTTTTAGTTCTGCACCCACTACAATTTTACAAGTGAAACTCTACTGAACGCTATTTAATAACTCACCTATTAAGTGATTATTTGCAACTCTGCAGCGGTCCCAATGGGTGAGGTTGTCGTGTGTGTCACAGCCTGAAGTCCACTCGAGAGCCTCGGTGGAAAAGTGCTTTGCTTAACAACTTAACATGACCGTGTTGCTTAATCAATACGTCCTCATTAATATTTAGAGGTGCCTGTCAAAGTAAAGTAATCACACTTCCATTTGTTAACATAAATTACAGAAAGCACCTCAGCTGTGTCTTTCTGTTCGAGGATGTGTTTGTGCTGTTTTAGTGTCACCGTAGAGTGAGTCACATTGGATTTCAGAGTAAAAGCTGTCTGATATCATTTCTTAGATCTCGGTCAAAGACTGTAGGTTTTATTTTCGTAATCATGACTGTCTGTGGTCCGAGCAGCTGAGGCAGGAAGTGGACTACAAATCTTGGAACAGCAAGAGTAATAGGAGTAATTGTTATTTCACATAATGTGCCTGTGTGGGTCGACAGTGAACATCTGTATGAATGTCTTGCTCAAAAGTGCTCATCTGTCATAGATCATGGGCATGTGCTGCCGTGAAGAAGTCTCGTCAATCACCGTCACCCCAGCCATCATCGGCATGTTTTTATGGGCTCAGTTGTGGTGTTAAATACTAAGTCGCAGCAAGGCAAACAATGTTACTTTGATTCAGACAGACACCAATTTAATTAGTCCCCTGTCTTTACCTTTTATTATGCCTGTTTGTATGTACAAACCGAGCCTGGCGCCATAGGCAGCGCCGGGCTCGTGTTCTCCTCAGTCGAAGGCTTGTCGTTAGTCAGTTGACATTCAGTGGTCTGCCATTATTGTCAGGAGATTCAATTTCACTTTTAAAAGAGCCTATTTAAGCTCTACAAATGAGATTAAGGAGGTTGCTCCTTGGCTCATCTGATTGGATCACACGTGCTGTTTTGCCCCTGCTTCACGCTCATTGGAGAGTCAAGAGCTCTCTGGCTCCAGAGACATGCCCTTTGATGTCCCTGTGTTCCTGTAACTCTTTAGTTTATGTTTTAGAGGTTCAATAGCCTTATTGATTTCTCAGAGATTAAAGCCTTGTAGCTTTTATCTGTGCACTCAACTCACCTCCTCTCCACTCCCCTGGTCCTCCACTTCCACATTTTATTGTATGCAGTTGTTTTTATACAACCAGAGCATTAGCGATGCTCTCCTGCGCACAAATGCAGCAAAGTAACGGGCTCTATTAGTCTTAGAAAGACACAGAACATTTGTACTACAATCACTCTTTAACAAACCTACCTGCCTGTGTTTTACCTATGTTCTTCCTCTCAAAGGGACGGCTCCTCTCTGACTTCAACCCGGTGCTCTCTTTGGCCTGTAATGTATGAGGAACACTGACCTTTTTTCATAAAAAACACGACAAAGCCACAGAGCGGCAGGAGAGCGTCTCCCCTGCAGCTAACAGCTGTTAACACCACCAGCAAGTTGGACATCTATAGTAGGAAAAATAACACAGCCAGATGTTTTTGCCTCTTTTTTATTTTATTTTGCCTGGTCCGATGGAAACACGTGTGTGTCATTGTAGAGCCCTGGGTCACTTGTATTTCATTAGATAGAGGTAGCCTTATCTGCTAGATCTTAGCTATAGTATCACTAGCTGAGGCGTCCAGGAAATCAGGGTCAGATCTTTATATATTCAGCTGTTGTAACTCTCTTTTTTTGGTGTAATACTGTGTTCTGCTTGTTGTGGTTTTGAGTCTCTGTCTCTGTGTGAATTAGATGGAAAAGCGGTCATCGGTTCATCTCAGAGAAGGTTCTGAACGGCGATTAAGATGCTTGTTTTTGCCATTCACTGCGCATGGTTGATGCACTCATGCACATGAACACGCACTATCCATTAAAGACCAATCATTGAACGAGCTCTTACTTTTCACTCAGGCCACACAGGAAAAAGCATGGCAGGCCTTGGCTTCAAGGTTAACTTTTCTTTATTTTTAGCCTCTCTAAAAGGTCTTACGGTAGCTCCCAGCTATATCAAGGCTAATCGATACAGTTGATTGACAGACAGGTTGAGGTTGCCAAGGTTTCTTGAACCTGTTCTCTTATTTACTGGGTCTAAATTTAGATAGTTGGATTAACAGTATTGGTCTAATTATAGGTGTGATGTGTGTGTGTCTGTCTGCCCTCTCGGGACACGATTGAGTTTTTTTTAATAGATTTTCAAGTACTGCAATATTGAAACCCAAATGGAGTTTTTGTTATTCAGCCTTTAAAGCTGCTGAAACGCGTCAGGTTAAAAAATCATTAACACAGAATTTATGCATGAATTCCCACTTTAGCTAATGCACTACCTGGCTCTGCCGCCGTCTGTCTGAATGTTAAAAAAAAAAAAAAAAAGAAAAAGAAAATACAAAATTAAAGTCTCCTCTCTCCCTGTCCTCTCCTTCAGTACCACCAAATATGGGGTTCTCACGTTCCTTCCCCGGTTCCTGTATGAGCAGATCAGGCGGGCAGCCAACGCCTTCTTCCTGTTCATCGCACTCATGCAGGTAAACCCCACGCACAAAATGGCAAAATCAGCGGCATGTTTGTTTGGTTTTGGTTTTATTTTGTGGCTTGGTTCCTGAAAAGTTTGTTTTAAACTATTCCAGGAATCTCACACACCCCACTATTTTTAAAATATTGAGTTATGGATTACTGAGACATTTTCAGGATGGCAGACATTAAGATTAGTTAAAATTCATCAGAAAGCCAGAATGAGCCTCACACTGACTATACTATGTTATGTTATATTTGCTATCACCAACAATTTCTGAGTGGTGCTTCTCTTGACTTTCATCAGCAAATCCCAGACGTATCACCGACCGGTCGCTACACCACACTGGTCCCACTCATCTTCATCCTCACCGTGGCCGGGATAAAAGAGATCATAGAGGACTATGTGAGTAGCACAGGAAGTTACTCTTTCTTAAACTTATGTTTTTAAGCGTATGACATCGGGGCATCATCTGACTGTGTTAAAAGCTAATGCATCTTTATTTGTGTCCTTACAGAAAAGACACAAAGCAGACAACACAGTAAACAAGAAGAAGACAACAGGTATTGTCTTTGTGTGTGTGTGCGTATGTGCTTGTTCATATGCATCAACTGTCCGTGCACTTTTCCGTGAGTGTGCTTGTGTCTATTTGCATGGGTTTTGTTTTCCTTTCATGGCTGAGTGAATAGCTGTTGTCTGTCACTCACTATATTGCAGACCCCAGACAAAAGTTTAGTGGCTATGAATACTGTATGAGCGCTGCTCTATAGGCTGACTGATGGCAGTGTTGTCCTTGTCTCTCAGTGCTGCGTAACGGAGCCTGGCAGACGATCATCTGGAAACAGGTATCACCGACTTCATCTTTGTTGCTGTCTCACTCATCACTGCTTTGTCTCTCTCTCTCTACCTTGCTGTCTACCTCCTCACTTTTACAGTTCAGTTTAACATGATACATTGGCAAGAATGACGTAAAATAATGTCAAGCATCTAACAAGTGCAAGCTGAAAAGACTCAAATCAGCGGACAAAACTAAACAAGTTGAAGCAAAAACATTCAAGTAATAATGTAAAAATAAGATACCACAATTAGGCAAGGAAACAAAAGCAAAAGCAAAAGCTAGCCTCTCGTAAGTGGGGACATCTGTGTCAGAGGAGCTGATTTTCTGTCTCGCCTGTTGTGCAGTGATTTAACATGTTTCCCTCCTTTTTTCGATTTCCAGGATCTTGTTTTCTGCTCCTTGTGGCTTATCTGCAGTCACTCAGTCTGTGTGTGGTCGGGATCTGTCTGTGCTTTGCATTCCTGACAGTAAAAAATAGTACTGATGTTTAAAGGCTAGATAACAAGTCAGTTTGTTAGTCTTGACATTCACATCTTGTTAGTTCAATGAATAGGTTTTCCCTGTTGGTTTGCAGTTCATCTGAACCACTGAGTCCTCTAACCTGATTTAGCCAGTGCAACATCTGATCTGCCAATTTACCTTACCTCTGCAAAAAGAACCCTTAGTTGTCGCAGTGCATGTTCACTGTATGTAGATGTTTCTTTTCCTAGATTCGGACTTTTTTTTTTAATGTACTTACTGAGTCTAGCTGTATATGGTTTTGCTCCAGCAGATCAAATCAAATCAAATTTTGAGTCCTGGTTATGTGGGTGACAGCCATGCAGAGCAGGAATTTAGCCCCCTTGTTATTCAGGGTCAGAACAGGTGAAGGAATTTGTTCCAGGTGCCCCGCTAACTCAGTAATGTTCATGTTAAAGAGAAGTGGTGACAAGTAGTCCCCCTAAAATGCAGCTCTCTATTTGAAATATATATATATATTTTTGAAAGAACTCTGTACTAGGTTGCAAATTTAGATTCTGTCGTTCATTACATAATTTGACTAAAACATGCAGACAGAAGATCCCTTTTGTGTTTTATACTTGATGAATAATTACATGCTACAGGATCAGTGGAGTAGTGCTTTCTTAGAGTTTCCTCTGGGGGAGGTCCTATGAGAAAAAAATGCATTTAGGCATCGATAAGGCAGCAGTAAACATTGTCCAGGTCACAGCCCGTGGTTTTTGTTGGAGTAAAATTTATCTCCCCTCCTGTGTGCTTGGAAAACAAGTTTATGGTTCCATATCTCAGGAGAATAAGCAGCCTGAAGAACTAGATTGACCCTCCTGATGTGGCTCACAGACTGTGTTTGAGCTTGTCTGTCTGTCCCAATGATATCATGATATCAACTCCACATGCTTTCTCAAACCTCAGTTTTTATGTTATCACACACACACACGCACACACACACAGTGTCAAAGGGATTTTTTGATAGCGGCCTCTTTAGCACGATGTCTTCTTGAACTGTGACCTCTTCAACTTCCCCTTATTGTTGCTTGTTCTTTTCTCTTCTCCTTGACCCTATTATCTACATGGCTGTAATCTTTGTATCTTCTTCTCGTCTGCCTCTGTTGCAGCCCAGTTAGCACAGCTATGCACTGCTGTGCTTGCTGTCACTTTATCTCAGGTCTTCCTCTTTCTCTATTGGCTGCCTCTCAGTTGGTCACTAATTAACTTGCCAATTGTTTCCCCTCTCTGTCGCCCTCCCTCACCCCCCCTATTACTCCTGCCCCCTCTGCCCTAACATCCCTCTTTTTCTTTCTCCCCATCTTTTTTTCTTTCTCACGCTGTTGCACTGCTGCATCCTGGCCACAAGGTGGCAGTAGGAGACATAGTGAAGGTGACCAATGGCCAGCATCTTCCAGCTGACATGGTTATTGTGTCCTCCAGGTCAGACTCCCATGTATATGAGTGTCTATATGTGTGTGTTCATTTGTGTATGTTTGTCTGTTAATGTAAATGTGTTCTAATCATTCCAGTCATATGTTAATTTACTTTTGGGGCTGCAACTAACAGTTGTTTTCATTATCAATCTGTGGACTGGTATTTTCAACTGGTATTTTCAACTGACTAATCGATCGGTATATTAATGATGAATGTTCACCTTTAAATTACAGGATTGTCTGTTAGAAAACAGAACAGTTCAATGAAATTAAAATTATATGCCTTAAATGATATGATACTGATGATTTGATATAGACAATTATCGTTGACTAATCTCCTGTAGATTGATGGATTAATCATTTTAAGCACTACAGTGTTTTGATGCAACTCTGCCTCTTCTCCACAGCGAGCCACAGGCCATGTGTTACACTGAGACCTCCAACTTGGATGGAGAAACCAACTTGAAGATCAGACAGGTATGAAGCAGGAGCAAGTCCTTGTATAGAAGTATAGGGCAAATAAACACTTTAAAACCTACAATAAAATGAGATTTCGATTTAGTATTTGTACTCTTTTCTAAGTTAAGTAGCAGCTAACCCAACTGAACCAAGGTTAATGATTGAAATTTTAGTAGAGAGTTTGTGTTGTTTTTGAAACATCTAATACTTGTCACTGTTTGGTTGCAAATGAACAAATTAATAAAAGATGCTGACGTTGGCTTTCAGGCCTCTGTATCAGATGAAACCTTACTTCCTCGCAATCCTCACATTTGCATCCATGTGATCATGTTTCTTGTAGCTCTTGTTCTCCCTCTCTCTCTTTTTATCAGTTTGACCCGGTCTGTTTTATGAACCCTGCTTTTCTCGAATGTACTTCCTAATGAACTCCCTCAATAAATTTTCCTTGACTTGTCATGATTCATTTTACCCAGGGTCTGCCGCTCACAGCTGGTGCTCAGACCCTGGAGGATTTGATGGCGCTGTCTGGTCGTTTGGAGTGTGAAGGCCCAAACAGACACTTGTATGACTTTACGGGCACACTACGGCTGGAGAACCAGAAGTGAGACACATTTTTGATGGACAGTAGCAGGTGTATTGTCAGTATAACATGAAAAATGTTGTTACACCTGTAATACTATAGTATCTAAAAAGTACCTTTTCTATTAAACAGACCTAGATAAGACAGCAGGATGAAACCATATAAATATCATAGATTTTATAGTCATGTCATCCAGCACAAAAGAGATCAAATATATAAGCCAAATAAGAAAGTGCCTGTCATGGGAAAAGCATGTGCATTCGTCATGAACTAAAGTGTACAATGGGTTTCATTAAATAAAATCTGAGCAAAAAAGAAAAACTAGGGATCTGACTTCAAAGAAAAAAACTGCATAATAGACAGATATTTCCCTAAGAATGCAATTATTTTACTTGAATAATGTCATATAAAATAATAATAAAGACAAGTCTTCAAGTCTTAATTTATCATGTTTTGTTGCTTATTACCTCTCTTGTGCTTCTCAGTCCAGCTCCCCTGGGTCCTGACCAGGTGTTGCTGCGTGGCGCCCAGCTCAGAAACACACAGTGGGTTGTGGGAATTGTTGTCTACACTGGCCATGACTCAAAACTGATGCAGGTAAGCCCCATGCCTCGTCTGAACTCAGTGTGTAAAGTGTGTATAATGCATGAAAAATCCTGGCTTCAAAACATGTAAGAGCAAAGGAATTTTGGAGATTAATTTGACATTTTTTAATAATTAGAATCGTCTTTCCTTGTGAACTTCAGGGGATTATTTTAGAGCTTTTAATTAACCGCGTGACGCAGCTATAACTGGGAGAACATCCAAGTCAAGAAGTACTTCAGTCCCAGTGTTTGGATTGCTGACACGTTGTTCTGCCCAAATATTTTTTTTGGACAATTTCATGTTTGTAATTGTGTTTGACAAATTAAATTAGTGAAGCAATGGCGTTTAAAGGGTTCTGCGAGTAGACCTTTTTTTCTCCCCAGAGAAATCATTGTAATTCACTGAAGCTGCACCCTCATCCATTGCTACCAAGTGTATGTTTCTCACTTGTTGTATTCTCTGCCCCGTCCACCTCCCAGAACTCCACCAAAGCACCGCTGAAGCGCTCTAATGTGGAGCGGGTGACCAACATGCAGATCCTGGTCTTGTTTGGCATCCTGCTGGTCATGGCCCTGGTCAGCTCCGTGGGCGCCGCCATCTGGAATAGAGAACACACTGAGGTTGCCTGCTGGTACCTGTCCCGGGCTGGTGAGAGTACACACACGCATCACAATTTACTATCTATATCTTATGTATGTAATACACAAATCAAGGCTCAGTCAATAAATTTATATTGTGTGTTTGTGCAGGAGACATCTCCACTAACTTTGCATATAACCTGCTGACGTTCATCATTCTGTACAACAACCTGATCCCCATCAGCCTGCTGGTCACTCTGGAGGTGGTCAAGTTCACACAGGCCCTCTTCATCAATTGGGTATGAGGGTTTTGTAAATGCATGTTTTCAGATGTACTTCCTAAAAGTAATTAAGTGTTCATAATCACTTTTCTTGTGCTTTGTTTTTTTCCCCCTCAGGACGTGGAGATGTATTACTCAGAGACAGACACACCGGCCATGGCTCGAACGTCCAACCTCAATGAGGAACTGGGCCAGGTCAGTCTCCCTCTCCCTCTTCTTAATTAATGGCTATAGGATGGAAGTAGGAATGCCCAAAATGACCATGATGTACAAAATCAGTGTGCGCCTATCATTTTCTATCTGTCTTTTCCAGGTGAAATATCTATTTTCCGACAAGACAGGAACCCTGACCTGTAACGTCATGCACTTTAAGAAGTGTACCATTGCGGGAATTACATACGGGTCAGTCGTCTCTTTCTTTTGCAAAGTCATTCTTGCCTCTTAGCTCTACCTGTAGAAGAGGCCACTTACTAAAATTAAGCTCAGAATGCCACTAAATGCACTTTTAAGCTGAGTTTTCTTTAATCTCCAATTGTTAATGAATTAATCTCTTTAGCTACTTTACTCACTTGATTGAACTCTAGCATGCTTGACCAAATGAACTAATCAACTCATTAATCAGTTGATTCCTTTTGCAAAACAACCTCACTCATCACTGCAGCCACTTCCCTGATCTTGACTGTGATCGTTCAATGGAGGACTTCAGGTGAGTCACCTTCTCCTCTGACACTCTCATCCATCTTTCCCCTTTCTAATATTCTTTTCTTCATTGTAGACTCTGCATGTGTTGAGAAATAAATGTATGTTTTGATCTGAACAGACAAAAAGTTGACTAGCCTGCAGTGCTATTTGAATGCCAAAACATTAAAAAACTAAGATGACTTTTCCTTGTCTTGCAGCAATCTGCCGTCCAACAGCAATAACTCTACTGAGTTTGATGACCCAACTCTCATTCAAAACATTGAGAAAGAGCATGTAGGTGTTGCTGACTTTTTTCTCATATGTGTTCATTTGAAGCAAACGTATTCTGTCCAAAAATGACAATAGGGTGCATTAACAACCATGTTCGCTCTGTTTGTGTGTCTGTGTTCAGCCTACATCACCTCAGATCTGTGAGTTCCTGACAATGATGGCAGTGTGCCACACAGTTGTCCCAGAGAGAGAAGGAAACCAGATCATTTACCAGGCCTCTTCGCCAGATGAGGGAGCGCTGGTCAAAGGGGCCAAAGGACTTGGCTTTGTCTTCACTGCAAGAACCCCACACTCAGTCATAATCGAAGCTGTGAGTGTGCATCCGTGTGTTTTATTGCAGTAAGAGCGGCTTTAAGCAGAGTTAGGAGCTGACATTTTGTTGTATATTTCAGAGGGGAAAAGAGATGAGCTATGAGCTGCTGAATGTGCTGGAGTTTTCCAGGTAATTCCCCATAAATGTTGTTCTCAGTCAGTAAATAATTTAGTAATATAAGACCGAAGTGTGTTTTGAAACTAAACCCACTGCTTCCTTTACAGTAACCGCAAACGTATGTCTGTGGTGGTCAGAACCCCCGATGGGAAGCTACGGTTGTACTGCAAAGGAGCTGTATGTTTGTCTCATTATCACCGTAATTCAGCACTCCAAATGTCTTTGAACATTTCATGCTGAATTTCTTATTTTGTTGTTTTGCAGGATAATGTCATTTTTGAACGTCTGACTGAGGCGTCCCAGTACAAAGATTTAACTGTTGCTCATCTGGAACAGTTTGCTACTGAAGGTAAGAAAGGGAGCTGAAAACCACAGTTAACTCTCTCTTTCATTGCTTCACTGGATATCTATCTACTTTTTGTGTTGACCTTCTTACTGATACATTTTCTGTCACTGCATCAACAGGCCTGAGGACTCTGTGTTTTGCATATGTGGACCTGGAGGAAGGCGCCTATCAGGAGTGGCTGAAGGAGTACAATCGTGTCAGCACTGTGCTCAAAGACCGCGCTCAGAAACTAGAAGAGTGTTATGAACTACTGGAAAAGGTAAACACACCATCTCCTTTACTGTGTATCGTTGACCTCTGACCTTGATGAGATGAGATGTCTTGGTGAAAACCAGTTTGCTAGTCTTAAGATATCTCTATTTTACAGTCCAAGTAACTTTTACTAAGTTACAGTCAACACTTATCACATCAAAATTATCATGTTCAAAAGCCTTGAGATGGACAGCTTCCCAGGAGGCAGAATTTAAATTCATTAATAAAATTTCTTTTGAAGCAAATATAAAATTGAGAGGAGGTATTGAAAGATTCATATCAAATATATCAAATTAAAGCAGGGACCTGATAGAACAAAAATATGTTCCTGACACACACACACACACACACACACACACACTTTGAGTTTGCCAGCAGGTGGCAGAGTGGCTCCATTGAGCCCCACACCTCAGTAAACACGGTGCTCCTTTATTAGTCAGCACGGGTAAATTGAAGTACACAGTCAGATTTCTCTTGAAGGTGTGTGTCTTTCTTTTACCACAGTGTAAAAGGTTGAGATTTGCACATCTTGTTTTGGTTGGTCGAAAGTACTACAAAGATTTTAGTTGAGAGCATATTTAGAAAAGAGAGTTGAACTGATTCGTGGTGAAAACCAAAGATTTACTGTAGAGAGTCGAGGTGAGAAAAGTAAGTTAAGAGGAAAAAAGGAGGAAGCAGAAGGAGGAGGGGAGCTCAGACTGGGAGACCACAAGGGTAATTACCTGCACCAGCCTGCCAAAAGCCCCATAAAACTGGAGTCAACAACACAGTAGTGTTAAGTTGTGTGTCTGTGCGAGTGTTTGTGTGTGCGTCCGAGTGTGTCTAATGACAGTATACATGCATTTAAATGCTGAACAAATTAAAGCAAGGGGAGGAAAGGTAATGGGTTACTTTTTGGCGCAGAGACACAGAGCTGGTACAGAGGTCCAAAATGAGCTGCTGTACCAACTGACTCGCTGGCATCGTTCTCCTCCTCAAATTAGATATGGATGATGTTCTCTGGAGAGAAAGAGCCCTCACATAAAGCCTGGTGATGTCTAGCCTAAATATGATTTACTCTATCCGGCTTTCCTTTTGTGAGCTATATTTTGTTCTGTTTTCTGTTTTTGAATCTTGCCTCTCAAGTTATTTCTGTCTCTTTAATCTGTCTCGCTCCTCTGTCCAACCAACAGAATTTAATGCTCTTGGGCGCCACAGCCATAGAGGACCGTCTCCAGGCTGGCGTGCCGGAAACCATCGCCACTCTGATGAGGGCTGACATCAAGATCTGGGTCCTCACGGGTGACAAACAGGAGACTGCCATCAACATAGGTGAATGCATTTTAAATAAACACTCTGACCCAGTTGTGTGTTTAAGTGCCACAAGCAGATGTAAAGTAAGAGCTTATCGGGTATGATGGGGCATTTAGTGCCAGTAATGAAGGCAAATCCAGCGACGGCGTGGAAGTCCCCTCGTTCACTGCAGCCTGATGTACAGCAGTGTAGGAAACTGTATGTATTGTGGAGTTGATTAAATCACGGCTAGAAGAATGGGGGGCTTTATGTTGGCTGCGAAATGCCAGACATGTCTCAATCTCTAAGTGAAATGTGCTTCAGGGTGGAAGGGACTTTAAGTTGCACAGCAATGACATTAGCGCATTTAGCTTCTCTTGGCAGTCATGGAGGAAGTTGGTGGTAGATGTTCACAAAAACAACACTTTCTGAGTCACCACTTGTTTAGTTTAAAAGTTAGGACATCCTCTGAAACTACACTGTACAAATCGTCCCTCTATACATGTATTAGTGTTCAGAATAATTGTGAGTTAGCAGTTTTGCTGTATTTTGCTTGGTGCATAATGCAGTTGTAAAATACTACAGCAGAAACATGCTGATGGTCGGAGGCCGATCAAGAAGAGAGGTCTGGCAGCTGTGTGCAAAAACAGAGCCAGATTTTACAAATCCACTCGTACATGAGAGCAGTTTTTCACCTGTGTTTTGGGTTTGAGTAAACCTAATCTCTCTCTCCCATCCCCCACTGTTAACCCTCCTCTGTCTGTTTCTGTTCCTCAGGTTACTCCTGTCGTCTAGTGACACACGGCATGTCCCTCATCATCGTCAACGAGGACTCTTTGGATGTGAGTAGACCCTCCTCTTTTTCCTCCTGCTGACCTCTTTCGCTCACGTCTGTGTGCACTTTGTGCAGCACTGGGACGTTTTCTGTGTGTTTGTGTCTCTCCAGGAGGGGTGTGTGGGGGGGGTGTTGGTTATGTTTTGGGGTCTTAAGCAGGTTACCGTGGGAACTAGGGTGTGGTCCACAGCCAGATTGGTGGGTGGGGCTCTTTGTGTGCTCACAGGTGCAGATAATTAAAGTCTCTGGTGTCCGTTTGGAGAAAGGGATGAAAAGAGACAAGCATTGAACTATCACTTCTTTCCCTGTCCTTGTGTCTCTGTTCACATACAGTACTTGGTTTTCGTGTGCAGACTTTATGGGTGTTCAGTTCACGTATGTTCCTTTTGCTATTTAGAGTGAGATCTGAGACGTCTTTATCTCCAGATTAGATTTATACCCCAGTTATGTGTTCTTTGCGTTCAGGTTTCATGTGTGACTGCTTAACCTAAGTGGCTTGATTACGGTCATGTGTCTCTGTGTCTGTCTCACACTCTCCGACTATCACGTGTGCTTATGCTCAAACACGTATACACACACTCACACACACGTACACATACACACACACACACACACACACACAATCGGAGTGTATTCACTTTTACAGAGTTTGTTTATGTGTGAGACAGGGGAGATTATGCCTCATAAATTTTAAGCATAGGCACTATGTGTGTGTGAGTGTGTGTTTGTTTATGGGTTTGTGTGTGAGTGCAGTGTTTGTGGGCCCAGAGTGTGTGTTAAATCCTGATGGAGAGACATCTATGTTTACATTCATAATTTTCTTGCTTCATGGAAGTCGTTGTGCAGATGGTGGGTGTTTTTAAACTGTTAGCTTTTCTTTTAGTCTATAGCATGATCATCACCACTTTAAAGACCTGTATGTGGTTAACACTGCGTTCAGCTGGAATCGTGTGTGAAAAGGCTTTAATGTTGGTCATGATTTTACATTTAATTGCACAACTTCACACCTATAATCATTTTGTTTTCCACTGTTGTGCCAACTTCTAGTAATAGAAATGGTATGCACCAAAGTGGTGCCTGGAAGCTCCCAGACTTTGGGAACTTCTGGTTAAAAGCCAGACAGCAAGGCCACTTAGATGCTGAATAAATTGAGTTGGATGGGTGAACATTTAATGTCAGGGTAATAACTGTACTTAGCCATAGAATTGCCAATGAAATTAGTACAAGAGGGTGAAAGCCAATACAGTTAGCACTGTAAGTGGATCTTTGTTAATATGGTTTGGAAGATTCTGTTAGCAGCCCATTGACCATGTTTGATCACACACTGTATTTTTCCAGTAAACAGTTCAAAGTGCTGTCAGGTCAATATAGTCTGGGTTCAGACGAAGACGAACAAGCTGATAACATTTTTTAAAAAGTTGTTTCTGTCGTTCTTTTTCAGTCCTGCTGTTATTGATTATATAGATTTAAAAGTCTTTTCTATGAGCTTTAATTGCAGCCAAAGGGAATGTTATGCCCATCTTCCTAGGGAAACTCACATAGACGCTATATATAAATGTTTTGTTATCGTAAGGTCTGAGTATTTCTTTGCACCTGCATGTCAGAAAAGAAAACTTTCTAAACCCTTTCATTACATATTATATATATTATATATATATATATATATATATTAAAAAAAGAATGGTGAGCAGAGTGGTTGAGCTGATAAAGTGAAATGCATTTTAAAATCACATATTTGTCAGACAAATCTTTCTACCCTATGGAGCTTAATGAAAGTGAAAGTGACAACTAGAAGTACTTTTTTGAGAGTTGAGACTGAGCACTACAAAATTGACTGAACACCAGAATTATCATTTTTTAAATATTTATTTTATATAACTTGTATAACTTTTATACAATTTTATAAAGGGTTATCTTTTTGCCTCTGGCATTTGAAATAATTGTTAGTTGGAATAATTGATTATAACAGTAACAATGATAAGAAATAACGTAGAATGGAAAAATGATTAATAACAAAACAAAAGAAGTTTGAGGAATTGATTAAAAGAAGAGAGAAGAAAATATTAATAAGTATATAAGATTCCCAAAAAAGGGGGTCTGGGTTTATTGGCTTAAAAAGTTAAGAGGCTGAATGATCCCAGCTGCACTGAGAGAGAAGTTGGAAATAAATGGTTCAGGATGACCAGAATTATTCTTAATATGATTTGGTGTGATACAGTTTTAGATTGTCTCCGTGCCAAATGCAGACAAAGACTTTCCGTTCAACAAACTCTATTTAGCAGCAACTTCAACAAGTTTGTGCAAAAGGGAATTCATCTGTCAGCAGAAAGCTTGGCCTCAGTACACAGTAATGGCAACCGTCCATCCTGCTGAAGAGTCCTTGAGCAAAGTTTTGGACCAGTACCAGCTCTGGGGGTTGTGTTATTATTGTTGAAGTGCTTTATTACCATCATTCAGATAGTTCTTATGTGAAATGGTTTATACTAACACATTTCTTTATGGCGCTCAGTGACAGGAAAGTTGAGATAGACAGCTGGTTCACATGAAACATAAACCATTGGTCATGAGTGGAATTTTTCATGTGACAAGTGTATGATCTGCAGGATGCTTTAGTGTCTTCCGGTTTCTAGAACACTTTGAAGTGGGTGTAAATGCAACACAGTTAACATGAGACAGAGTAAACAACTTGACAAATCACTGCAACGAAACCTAGTTATAAAATAGGAATAATATTCAGTCATGTCTGCATATACAGAAAATACAGTAATGACATCAGATATGACCAGATATTCAGTATCCTCTCCATCGTGAGCATCATAACATCAAACATCAGCTTTATGTGTAATTTGTCGGCGTTCGAGATTTACATTCAGACATATGGATGCAAGGGAAGAAGTTTCCTTTCTCATGTCTATGAATGTGGCATGCTCGTCTGTGAGAGCATGTGGTGTCACAGTCACGCCTGTCAATCCCAACAACTTCAGAGAGCTCTGGTGGTCGGCGTGGATGAAAGCGACATGTCCTCGGTGCAACACTTATCTCTCGCACTTAAAATATCTCACGCCGGCTCATGTTCTTTATGCATATGAGCCTGTTTGAAAGTGTAACCTGCGCGCGAGCGAAAACAGAAGCTGCTTATCAGGCTCTCACCTCGAGGTCGACCTCTTGCCCCCATTTTTAAAAGAATTAGTCCCAACTTTTCACTCTCTCCAGCGCTCCCTCTTTCTGCTGCTGTCAGTGTGAAGGCTGATCTATCGATAGCCCCGGCGGCAGATGCAACCTCCTTCCTCCCCCTCCCCTCCCTTGCCATTCTCCGCTCCTTGTCTCCTTCACACTACTACCTCCACATCTGTCAGCACCCTCTCTGTGCGCAGGAAGCGACTACACGGCCTCTGCAATGTGTGACAGGAAAAATGCGCTCCTGTTAGAGAGAGTCAGAGCAGGAACAAGCAACGAAATATGTGTGTTTGTCTTCGTGGAAGCGTGGGAGTGTGTTTTTGAATAAAAACGGGGAGTGTTTATTGTGCTTCTTATATGAGATGGACAATCTGGATAGGAAAAGAAAAAGGGGGAGAAGAAGGAGAACGGGGGGGGCGGGCCGAGCCATGTGAGGGCGATGAGTGAGCGGTAATGCGATCTCCTTTTGGTGCTCCTCCTCATCAAAACAAACCCTGTGAGCAATGCCTCCTGGGTAAACGGTTTGCAACCACTGAAGCTGTGACAAGCGCCATCTGTCACCCTCAGATCACATGCCACACACAGACTGACACAAATCTTTGCCCTGTCTCCTTCTGTTTAGTCAGTACTGAATGACGTTCAAGCATACGAATATAAAGTCCCCTTTTGGTCTTATTATTTCTGTCTTGGGATTTCTATCACACACACACTGTTTACCCCAGATGCAGTGGCACATGATCAGCTTGATAGTTCTGTATATACATTACATCGAACTTTCCCACAATCCCCTTCTCCTCGTCAAGCTGCCCGCAGTACAGCTCTTAAACAAACAACATTTCTCTTCTGCTCATTAATCATCTTTATGCGCATACACACACATCTCAGATCCCGTAGTGCCTCATCTTGCATGCTCTATTGTTCTGGCATTTTTCAGTTTCTAATAGTTTTTCATACATCAGCCCTCCCACCGTTAAAGTCCACATGTGTCTGTGTCTTTCTTTTTATTAGGATGGGGGGGGGGGGTCCAGCTGTGTGTGCGTATGTGTGTTTCTGGCTCAGGCAGCAGAGGATGTGGGTGTTTGCACAGATGCACAGTCTGATAATTAAACGGTGTGACAGAGTCTGCACTTCAGATATGAGCATGTCGTTCTTTCTCTGCTTTCTTTTCACTCAGTAGCTCTCTCTCTCTTCCTTTTCCAGTATTGAGTCCACCCTCCTTGTCCTTCATCAGTCCCCCTTTCTTTGTACCCTTTCTCACTTATCTTGCTTAGTGCCTTTTTGTATATTTTATACTCTGCCTGTGGACATTTGTCATAATGGCACTAGTGATTGAGCTCTCTTTGAATGGAGAGGGTGGCCTGGAACAGATCAACATTTGGCTCTCCCCATCCTTGCTTTGTTCTTACATATATGTGTGTGTGTGTGTTTGTTCTTATGCGTTTTATGGTAAAGTATGCATTGAGAGAAGGTGACCTGTGATATCTCAAACTGCCTGCATGCCCTGCCCATTTTGTGATCCAAATATATACCCGATAAAATGCCATGCAGAAGCGCCTGTGAACATGGTGTACAAAGTGTGTGTGTGTGTTTCCGCCCTCTTCAAGCTCGGATGCATAAATAAACATTTAGTTTGGAACAGAAAAAATGCTTGCTAATGAGATCTGTCACATTGCAACTGGTGCAATCAAAGAATTAGGCAATTTTTTCCTCTAAGGTCTCCAAAAATAGCAGGTAATTTAGCGTGAGAAAGAGGAAAGTTACATGGTAATGGATTTTTTTCTCATGTTTGTTCTCTTTGAAAAAGTGTTAACAGATCATAGTGGACCTTTTGTGAGCTGTTTCTTTTCATGTCAAGACGGCGGTCTTTGCCATGAGGACGGAGTTAGGTCTGGACTTGCTGTACTTTAGTAGCTGCCTGCTAGCTCTCAGAGCTAACTAGTGTTTGTACCGTAGTTACCTTTCTAATCTTCCTTAGCTCCTTGCAGACTTAGCCTGGTTGTTATCTCAGGTTATCTTAGCTGCTGCTAAAGCTTTGACTGGACCTGCTGTGACAAGTCTGTGGTGTATCAGCACCTCACTGCCTGGCTGGTGAGCTGTTAGGGATTAACCCATGTGTGTGACCATCCCTTACTGTAATGTGAAAATTACATATTACGGTAAATTTTAGGTACCACTAGCGACTGAGCCGTTGTTTTATTCTTCTAAATAAATCCTACGGCTCATATCAGGTTGGAGAGAGCTTCACAGAATCAAAGCCCCATGGAGAGTTGTGCGAGATTTAAAGCATCATCGCCCACCACCCCACATGCGTGTCATGTACAGTGTTTTTATACAATCATTTGTCACTTACGTGCTGTTTACTTTGAATTATGCTGCTGAGGCTTTTTGTGTCCATTCCTCTGTGATGAGGTGAAGACAAGCCATGGAAAAGGGAGGTTTTGTCAGATTTTTATGTCAGACACATGCACACAGCCCCCCCGCACTTACATGCAAACAGACACCCTCATGCATGCATACACGTGTTTAACTCCTCTATAAAAACACCTGCACATCACACACACATATACACTTTGAGTTTCACAACTCTGACAACCTGTAATCTCCTTTAATCCTTTCATTATGTTTTTGTTTTCCTTTCCCCTGTTTGGGGAAAAAGGTGAATGCAAACAGGAATTCCGGCGTACAAAGAAAAACACACAGCCTTAGGCTGAGAAAACAAGAGCAGGGAATTTTTGGGAAGAGGAGGGACACTTGTATGCGGACGCATGTGTGCATCGCCATTTGGCAAGAAGAAGAGAGGCTGCTTTGTTCATATGATTGTGTTACAGGCATGTATGTGTGTGTGTGTTGTCTCTTGCACATACTGATCTGTGGACAGAGGGGTCATCTCTCTGCGGGTCACTGGTCTTTTTCAGGTCTGATGGCTGCCAGTAACCCACTGTGAGCGACTGTGTCGATGCTTAACGGCGCCAACTTTTCGAATGTTTGTGCACTTTTGGGTTTAGAGTTTGGTCTTGTGCAGCTGATTGCCATGGGTTTGGTTGTATAACTTATGTTTCTCCAAACAGTTCTTGTTATGGGACATTTCATTTTGTGTTGCTCCTTGTTTATTATGTGCATAAGCTGAATTCCACATGTACAAGTGATAAAACTGTCCCCAGGTAAACAGTTGGTGAGCAGTTTGCTGCTTATTGGAAAACACCTGATGGATAAAACATTCTTGTTCCATCTCTTTAGTATCGGAGGGATTTTTATAGGCTGTAACCTGAATTCATCTGGTGATGTCCTTAATGTGAAGAGCTCTTACCAAACATTAAGTTTGAGCTGTTGAGTAGAAATATGTCTAAATTCATCTTAACCTTTAACGATAATTTCAATGAGTGGAAATGAAGAATTAGGTGTGTGTGTGTGTGTGTGTGGGCCTGACTGGTAGCTTGTAGCGTGCCTTGCTCCTCCACATGGAATTCATTACACGTCTGTGGGTTGTTTATTTTCTCTATTAATCCCTGTTCCTCTATTATCAAGAGCTCCATCAAAACTGCCCCAAACTACTGCTGCCCCCGCAGACAAGCTGGCATTCAGCGTGTTCACACACACACACACACACACACACACACACACACACACACACACAGTTACACTTTGCTTCAGCGTGCACACAGACACACACACACACACACACACACACACACACACACACACAGTTACACTTTGCTGCAAGAAATAAATGATGCATTTTTCCCTGCAACGACATTAGTCTCTTAACTCATTTATCTTTTTTCCTTTATCCTCTGGTTGTGTGTGTCTTACATATTTTCTACCCACTGTGGTGTGTTGCTGCTTTGTGAAGATTTAAGATTTTATGGTTCAGCGTGCCCCCAGGACCTCGCAGCATCAGCGTGTTGTGATGATGTCTGCAGCGACTCCGAACTTCATGTTGGCATTCTTAATTGTTTTGTGTACACAGAAGCAAATTCTTCCCCAGATGAAAGCAGCCTTTTCAACCAGGAGCACATGTCTTCCATTTACCGCCAGTGGTTTTGGCCTTTCAACAAATTGGTCCGTGTGTTTTGATGTGTGTGTGATTTGTATTTTGACCACTTTGTGAGGCCGCAATCTCACCACAAAAAGCGTAAAACCTGAAAACGCGGTTACTTGAAAGCGTGGCTGCCAGATCACATAAGAAAAAGAGTCATTTTCAGGATGAGATTTAAAGTTATGATTGGTTAGGATTTAAGACTGTTGGCAATTAGTGGTGAGGTTCAGGTTTTCAGTGTAAGTCAACAGCAGCTCCTGATACGTCCCTATGAGTACTGATGAGTTGCTGACATGAGCCAGCCGTAGAAGAGAGGTTGCAGATAAAGGCTTGTCAGTAAAAGCATGTTTATAGTGTGTGGAACTGTCTAACCAGTCTCTGAAGCTTAGTTTTGGGGTTAAAAGGGAGAATATGTCAATCTTTAAAATCCAAACCTGTCACTTTGTCTCTTTGCAGGCTACTCGTGCCACACTCACAGCTCACTGTTCGTCCCTGGGCGACTCTCTGAGAAAGGAAAATGAGCTGGCGCTGATTATCGACGGTCAGACGCTGAAATACGCACTGTCCTTCGAGCTCCGCCAGGCCTTCCTTGACTTGGCGTTGTCCTGCAAGGCTGTCATCTGCTGCCGGTAGGGAAGACTCATTCATCACACGCATACACACATGCACATTTTGTATCTGCACAGGTCTGGAAAGCTTTTTACTTCTAGAAAATGGTTTCTTCATGATATTAATCAAAATTAGTTCACAGTGAATTAAATAATTAATAACGAAAGGGAAATGACAATTTATCTTTTTTTCGTGCTTGCTTTTCTGTGCCCATAAAAGGAGTATGAAAGGTAAAAATCCTACTGAAGCATACAAACCTCCATAGACAAATTACATTACGGACTGTCTTATAGTCAAAAAACTGAAACAGATCAGTCTGCAAGAAGTCCAGACTGTTAATCTGTCAAAAGAACAAGCAACCCTGTACTACAAAACAGATACAGATACACAGGATCTGTTTAAGGAGAAAGCCCCGTATGTAGAAAGGGAAAGGAGAGATTGCACGTTCCCAGAAGTGTTTCTTAATGAAACTTTTAGCCTTACGCAGAATTCATTTGACAGCACCTTGTTTATTATGCTGCATCTGCACCCAAACTGGGTTTAACCACCCTTTTTTGTTTAAGATGCAGCTGTACAACAATAGGAAGAAATGCCTGCAGCAGCGGTTATCTTGTTACCAGGTTGTCTTTTATTCAACACAGACATGACAATGTTTTGACCACAAGTGATCTTCCACAGGTAAATGTGAGGGTGTGACCCGTGATGACACGTTAGACCTCATGTATGACACGAATCCCGATGACTGTCAAAAGTCTGATTGAACGCTGGTAGGAGGAGATGGATGAGGGTGTCACTCTAGTTAAAATCCCCAAACTGCTCCTTTTAACTAAATAAGCCAATCCGCAACTGGAGGCACATATTAAAGAAAAAATACACTCAAGCATCTCAGAAAAAGATCCACCTGAATCCAAAAGCACACACAGATCAATTTTCACTCATTCACTCAATTATCATGTCATGTGCATGATAGAGTGTCTGTATGTGTGTCTGTATGTGTGTCTGTGTTTGTGTCTGTGTGTGTGTCTGTGTGTGTCTGTGTGTGTGCGCACACAGGTCTGTATACCTGTGTGCATGTGTGTTTGCAAAGGTTGTCGGTTGCCTGCAGTCAGCAAATCAAAGAGGATGATAAAAGCCTGTCCGGCTGCACTGCAGTAGTAATGTAATACATTACGCTGCGTGGAAATGTCAAAGCCATGACTCACTTACTGCTGGTACCCCTGGAATGGGCACCCACATGCACGCACACACACAGACATAGCCATTACACTTTTCCATTCATACAAAGTGCGCTCTGTTTGTAGAGTGTTTACTGCATGTTTCCTTTTTTGGTCATGTTTCACTCCGCAGCAGCTGTGATGTTAAACAAAAGAGTTTCCACTCGTCTTTTGTCTCTGTGTGTGCGTGTGTGTGTGCATGTCAAACTGCGTGTGCACGTGTGTATGCAGCCAGGAGGGAAGTAATTGACTCTCCCTTGCATATCCAGGCCATATCCGGACTCAGGTCTCACAGGCCTTGCAAACAGCCTCCAGCTTCCTTCACTCCATCCTTCATTCCATCCCTCTCTCACTCCCGACTCCCTCCTCCCCTCCACATCTCTCGCTACCCTGGTACCCAACATCAGAACTTTTTTCATACAGACGGAAATGTGTCCATGGAGCCAAATATTGAAGACATGCCAGTTTTAGAGCAAACGTGTGCAAAAGAGCAGACTTCAGGTACTCAAGTAAAGGAGGGGGAGTCTGTGGAGTCTTTACTAGATACATAACTTTTTCATGAAAGGTCTTTATCAGGGTCCAATTATCAGAATCCCAGTACCTAAAGTTTGGTCTTCTTTTAAAATTTTAAATCCTTTTTCCTCAGAAGCTCCAGCATTAGTCTGTTGTGTACATCCCAAGGTTTACCATTCGAGCTTTAGGTCAGTGGTCCACAACTATTTCAGCCATGTGACCCCTTAATACAAATGTGTCATGGCAAGTTACATTCACAGACTCTGAACACTTCAACCAAAGAGTTGAGCTGCTCAGATGCTTTAATTTGAATCAATGAGATAAAAATATACAGAAGAAGAAAAAAAAAGCAAAGATTAGAGAAAAGCTGTAATCATCTCACGATGCCTTGGGAGGTCCCGACCCGCATGTTTGGAACCGCCGCTGTAGGTGTTTCCTGTTGTGAGAGTATGTGCACATCCAGGGCACGATACTGTTAATGAGGTGCCTGTACATAATGAGCCATAACTCTGGCTTTTAAGTATAGACTTGCAAGATAATGTCTCACCTACTGTATGTGTGTGTATTGTTAGTTCGGGAATGTGTGCGTGTGTTTGTGTCTCAGGGGCGGCGGAGTCAGGGCGCACTCGTACGCATGGCTTCCTGACTTCACTGTGCGTTTGTTTATCGGAGGACTTAGTGGCTGCTTATTTTCTGCTCAGTTCCACCGTGAAGAGCACTGGGAGCCTTTCATCTCTCCAACGCCACTCTGCAGAGTCCCAGACACTGTTAGCAGTGTTTAGAGGAAAGGTAGGGAGAGACAGAGAGAGAGAGAGAGATAAAGAGAGATTTGTGGTCGAAGGCCGAGAGACGTGCAAGCAGACACACTCGCACACACTTCAGACGCAGAAACAGGAAAAACAAAGAGCAGAGGTTGATCCCATCCTTCAGCAGCGACTCCATTGGCCAGATCTGAGGTTTTCCCCTGGAAATATCCTCTGGTTTGTGTATGTGTGTAAATGTGTGTGTTTTTGCACACTCTTATGCATGAATACTAAGCAGACCACCCAGCTCTGTGATTCCAGCTCTGACCGGGACATGATCCTTCTTCCATATTCATAGAAGATAGACCATCTCTGTGACCCGTGGGCTCCAGCCGGACGTGTGTGCGCGAAGGGTCATACATCTGCTCATAATTTAATTTTGTCATATCTTTATCAAAAGCATCATACTGTGTATTGTTCGCATGTGATGGCTCATGCAGCTGTATGTAATTTAATATTGTAATATCATTACCAGAGCCCCGAAGAACGTGGTGGGGATTTGGTGTTAGACGTAAGAGTTAAAGCTAAGAGCTGAAACACACACACACACACACAGAAACAGTCATTGTGAAAGTGACTCCTCCTACTTATAGGGACTGTTTGAAGTATTGTCCACGCTTTAAGTGGATAGTCCAGTGTTAATACTTAAATTACTATCACCTAATACATCACTGAGGCTCAGGTAATTACTATAATCAGGGAAATGTAATGTAAATATTTAATGTCTGCATCTGGGTTAATCTCTCCTAAAGCACCCAATAGACCAAGTAGTAGACAAGTAGCCTACTATACCTCTAAATGTATGAATCTGTGTTAAGTCAAACCACATTTTATCTAAAATACAAATAACCTCTCTTAAGTTAGTGTGAAATGTATTTGTCTTATACTGTACATAAGCTTACAGTTGCAAGTCCTGTTCTGTGGGAAATATATCTTCCTTTGTTATACAAGTTTAATCCCAGTTCCAGTATCAGTTTTCCCCCACGTCTCCTCCCTTTGTAGATGTATTTGTTTTCGCTGTAGAAGTTGCAGGTAGTAAGAACAAGACTCACTTAAGCCATGCGCATTCGAGTGACAGGCAGCAGGAACGCCTCCTCGTACAAAGCACATTTTGAAGGCAGAGATGGAGACAAATTCAAGCCTAGTCGTGGGGTCCAGAACGCAGCTTTTGCGAATGTAAACACAGTGTGTGGGGTTGGATTTTTCTCACACAAGCACTATCTTACAGTAGATCCCCACCAGTCAAGCATGATCATTCCCTGATACATCTCTCTAAAAAACAACCATTATCCAAAGCTGAACTTTGAACTATACAAATAAAAGGCAAGTATACAAATGCGTGTGAAAAGCAGGAATGTATGAAATAAAAAAAAAAAACTTATCTTCTCTTGTCACTGCTTCACAAAATAAACAATCCTCCAAAATGGCTTCTAAATGGTCCTTGTTGTTCTGGTTTAAAAAATGTTAAAGCACCCAGAATGATAAGTCTTTAAAGTGCTCAGAAATAATTGAAACTTACAAAATGACAAAAGACAGCTGGGCAATTAAACTCCCAGGTGGTCTTTAAGAAAAACCATGTGATATGTTCTGAAGCTCCAGAATGATAGTGAAATTGTAAAGAAAGAAGTTAAAAAACTCAAAATGAATGTTTTTCTCAGCAGAATTGTTCACTTTTAGATGAGCTAAAATGAATAAAACAGCTCCTTTATGTGAAATAAAAGTAGAGAGTTGTAGCGAGTGCTAACATTTGATTTTTATTTTTTATTCCACGCACACACCAATAAAAAGCTCAGTGTATTTCCAGGGCAGTTAGTGGGAGAAATTAAAGCTCAAAAAACAAACTTCCAAAACCTCGGTAGAGAACCAAAAAGAGAACCAATACAATAGAGGGCATCTGATATAAATTTTTGTCCAGAAATTCAACACATGGCACCATAAAGTGGGAAAAAAAAACTTCCACAAGTACCTCAGCAAATGCAGCGGAACACTTCACTATCTCATAGCACCCGAGGGAAACATCTGTAATCGAGCCTCCACGGGTCCTTCATTGTCAGTGAAGAGACAGAACCGGTTAGAGACAGGAGGATCAGTGATACAGGTCAAGAGGGTGGAGTACCACTGGAAGCTCCCTGAACACACACACATACACACACACACACACACACTCACTCAGGGGCTCACTCAGATGTATGCAGACATGCACACACACACATATATAAACACATCAAACAGGAGCTGCCCAGAGTCTTAATAGCAGAACAGTGAATCATTGTTTCCTAATACCCAGTGAAGAGCAGTAAACACAGCCTTGCAGTGTGTGTGTGTGCGTGTGTGTGTTTCTCTGTGTATGTGTTTCTTCCTTCGAGCCTCTCATCCATCTCTTTCTCGTTCCTTTTCAACTGTTTCCAACTTTGAGTTTTTCCTAATTGCTGGCCTCTGTTTTGTTTTTTTCCTTCTATCACTAAATTTTTATTTTCTGTTTCCTTTCTTTTTCTCTCACGATATTCTTTTATCTTCCACCCTCCCCACCTCTAATTTTCCTACTGGTAACTACAGCTGTATACACTTATAATATCAACCAACCATCTCTAAATTTCCCTTTGTGTTGTTTCTGCAGAGTGTCTCCGCTGCAGAAGTCAGAGATCGTGGATATGGTGAAGAAACACGTGAAGGCCATCACGCTGGCGATAGGCGACGGTGCGAACGATGTGGGCATGATTCAGACGGCCCACGTGGGAGTGGGGATCAGTGGCAACGAGGGCATGCAGGCCACCAACTCCTCTGACTACTCAATAGCACAGGTGGGATGCAGACATTGCACGGAGACAAGACGGGGTTAGGGTCATTCAGATATGTTACAGGCTTTATATGAACATGGATAATGGATTCATGCTTGGTTGTCTGCCCGGCTTAAGTGTCTTCAGGCAAGACACTGAATCCTTACCTGATCTTTGACCTCCCTGGAGGGGGACAACTGAATTTACTCAAGTAATCTCAAGTATCGTGTTGTCAGGACAAACCAACGGCTCATCATGTGTGTTTATATTTTTATAATTAAATTTAAGTCGGAAAGAAAACACACACATTTGTGTGCTTTTAACAGTGTCAGAAGAATCTGTTTTGATTTTGTTCCCTTTCAAGGGCAAAATATTAAATAAATGGTCATTCTATACCACGAACATGTATTTAATGTCAGAATTTAAATTCATTTAAACATATAATAAAGGCATTTTTATCCATTTTCCCCAGTATTTCTCCGTTGTTTGAATAAATAAATTGTCCAACGGGATAGCTCATAATCTTCCATTAATACTGAAAAGATCAGCCAACTAATTAATTTGTCAATGTACTAGAAATTAAATGATTAACCAACTATCAAAATAGTCTTGAAGTCATTTATTAACTGAATGCCAAACATTATCTTGTTTCAGTTTCTTTTCTCTATTTTATCTAACCTATCTATAGGACTAACATTTTTATTTTGCATTGGTGGCTCTGGGACGTTGAGATTTTCAGTATTTCCTAACATGTTGTGTCTAAAGAAATAATCTATTAATTGTAAAATGTAACTGAGAGATCCTGATAACTAAAATATTTATCCGTGTGGCCCATCATGACATGATGTGAATAGGATGAACTGCAACCAGAGGGTTCTCCTAATCACTGAAGAGCCTTGTCTTTTCAGTTTGTGTCTCACAAACGCCTTCTGTCACTTTCACCGTTTGACTTGTTTATCTCGCGGCCTTCGGGCATCTTGCACAACTTATCTCTCTCAGCCGGGCCTCCTTGTGCTTCAACTTTTCTGTCTCCATGTCACATTCTTGACTTCTCATCTCTCTGTTCCCCTTTCGATCTCAGCTTTTCTTTCTAACTCTTTGTTTTTCTTCTAATTATAGTAATGAACTTCTCTCCCTCTTCTCTCTCCTTCTCTGATTGGTTCTCCTACCTTCCTCTTCTTCTCCTAGTTCTCCTACCTAGAGAAGCTGCTATTGGTCCACGGGGCGTGGAGCTACAACCGAGTCACCAAGTGCATCCTCTACTGTTTCTATAAGAATGTGGTCCTCTACATTATAGAGGTAGGAGCTTCACCACCACACCCTCTCTGTTTCACACACACACAGTTACATTAACAGAGACGTTTTGCAGCTGTTTATCGACATGGCTGACAGTGATGGACGAGGTGCCCTTCTGGTGTCTGCTTTCTGTCTCTTTTGCACACGCACACATGCGCAGAGAAAAAAAGTGTGTTTAGATCAGCAGTGACAAGACTTTGGCTCCAAGGGTTGACAGCTTTGTGTGTGTGTGTGTGTGTGTGTGTGTGTGTGTGTGGGTGGGGGGGGGCACACACACTGCAGCCCTGGCCTGCCTGTTATGAGGGGCATTTGTCAGCTGTGCCCCACCCCCTCCACCCCTCTGTCTGACGTTAAGGATGCCAGCAGGTGCAGGTCCTCATGGGAGCCGCAGCCTGTAGCCTACTGTCCCACTCACGCCACCACTCTGTTTGTGTGTGTGTGTGTGTTTCCATGATTATCTCACATGATTGGCTCCCTGCAGAGTGCTTTAGGCCAAAGGTTAGAGACAGTCTCTGTCCACTCAGTGGAGACAGAATAAGGGGGATGGGTGTGTGTTTTTGTGTATCTGACCTCACCCCTAGGCTGTATGCTTCACTGTATGCCCAGGAATGCCACAACTCCCACCAGCGGCCCCAAACATTTTCTCTATCTGTGCTCAGATCAGCCTGTGTCTGCACTGTGTGTGTGTGTGTGTGTGTGAGAGAGTATGTGAGTTTGAAGGCGTTAATGAAGGTTTCCCTTGGGCCAGAGTCACATTTAGACACCGTGTTTTGGTAAATTAACTTCTATAAAGAGAGAAAGTGGTTTCAGATCCAGCCGCAACCTGTGTGAGGAATGCATTTAAAACATCCTGCCAGAAGACTTAATGGAGCTACATTAAGTGTAACTGCTACACTAGCAAATTTTGTATTTAAAATTCAATGCAACATTTTGCCTCTCAGATCAGTGGTATTGTTTTTAGTTCTAGTGTTTCTGATGACCACAATTCACATGAACAGTGCTGCTTTCTGTCATTGTTTGCTTCTGCCATTGTTTGAGAGTAGACAATATCCAGTTATAATGTGTAAGATGTTTCTAGTGCTCTCTGCTTCTAAAATAACAAAACAATACATTTAAAAAACATTTTGTTCTGTAAACTATGATAGACATCCAAGTGATAGTGTGCTAGATTTCTTGGTTCTTCTGGCACTAAAAAGTGCAAAATCCACCATGTGTCCATATGATTTTCCACTATCAGTACCTCCCTAAGGCAGATTTACCCTCCACTATTGTTCCTCTCATCCCCTCTCATCCCTCTCTTTGTTTCCCAGCTCTGGTTTGCCTTTGTGAATGGGTTCTCGGGCCAGATCCTTTTCGAGCGCTGGTGTATAGGCCTCTACAATGTGGTGAGTAACCCGCCCTCGCTCCCTCTCAAACTGTCTCCCTCTTTTTGCATTTCTCCCCCTCAGTCTCGCCCTTTCCCTGTTGACGTCAAGTGCCATCTCTCGCTCTTTACCTATCTCTCAATCAACCTCGCTCTACTTTGTCTCCTTATCACTGCTCTCTGTCAGTACCAGAAACGTTTTTGTGTTCAAGAGTTTTTCTATGTGTACTTATGTCTGTCTGCAGATGACTTCAGGCTCCTCATTTTTAAAACATTATGGAATTCCCTTTTAATAGCGACAGTGTGATATGAAGTTAGTTAAAGTGTATATACACGCTGCTCTGTCATTATGTGTTTAAACAGTGCATCCTGTGTGTATGTGTGTGTAATGCAGATATTTACTGCACTGCCTCCGTTCACTCTGGGGATATTTGACCGGCCGTGCAGCCAGCAGAACATGCTCCGTTTCCCGCAGCTCTACCGAATTACCCAGAATGCTGAGGGCTTCAACACCAAGGTACACGTTCACACACGCACACACAAACAAAAACAAACAGAGAAACCCACGTGCTGCCACTTAAATCTGTCAAACTGGCACTCTGCGTTCGACCTGTTGTGCCTTGCGGCTCGTCTGCGGGACTGACGAGTGATGCCTGCTGTTTGCTTGGGACGTAAACAGGGATGGCAGCAAGTAAACAGGGATGGCAACGAGACTAGGATGTTTCCACGGCAACCTATAATGAGATTCATAGGGCAAGAATAAGGAAGTCTTTCATTTTGAAGGGTACACCAGCAACCCAGCCTGTGTGCATGTGTGTGTACAGTAGAGGAGGGCACTTTTGATGGCAAGAACACAGTGAAGTTGTATGTAACGGTGAGGAATAAATGTGCTTTGGCATTAGTTTACACTACTTTTTTTCTCTTTTTTTTCTCCCCTTTACCTCTGTCTCTCTTCTTCTTCTTTCTGTCTTTTCAGGTGTTTTGGGGTCACTGTATCAATGCACTCATTCATTCAATAATTCTCTTTTGGTTTCCGCTCAAAATGTTAGAGCATGGTAAGTGACTTGTTGGAGTAACTCACTTTTATTTCCATATTTCTGCCTGGTAATACTTTCATCTGTGTGTGTCTGAGTCTGAGTCTGTGTGTGTGTGTTCCCCACAGACTCTCCCTTCAGTGACGGTCAGGGAAATGACTACCTGTTTGTTGGGAACATGGTCTACACAGTAAGCATCTTCCTTGTATTTTTTAAAGTTTTTTTTTGTTTGGTTATACTCAGTTTTTATTTTTGTGTCTTTTGGCATTTGCGCCTTTTTTGCATATGTGCAGTATTTGTGTACACACCAGGACTCCGCTGCTTCCTCTAAACTGTTACGAGTCTCCAGTCAATCCAGTCTCGTCTAGCCAGTCTGTCTCTGCTCCACACTCATCCATCTCTCCTCTCTGTTCACATCTCTCACACTCACTATCATTTTACTCCCTACAGTCTCATGTGAATGTCAGCGGTGTTTATTGTTGTGTTATGTGCGTGTGGACTACAGGAGGTTGTGGGGGTCCTGAGTATTTTAACAGACATTTTAGAGTTTACTGTATAACATAAATGTTTATTATCTCCACAGTCGCCAGCGAACTAATCCTGTTTCTCTGTTTTTTTATTTGCCCTCCCTCTCCCCTGTGTCTGTGTGTCTGTGTAGTATGTGGTAGTTACAGTATGTCTCAAAGCTGGAATGGAGACCACCGCTTGGACCAGGGTAGGAACAGTAACACACTCTCCACCACATGTGCTGTATTTTACTCAGCCGTTGATAAATAAGGAGAAGAAGGGGAAGGGTGGGAGGGGAGGGGGCATAATGTGAGGGTTTCACATAACCTGGTCTAAATGCTTCCTAGTCAGGGAATGCATGGGAAAAGATGTGGCTCACCTTGATCTTGGTGTGGAGGTTTGAGGTTTCTTTAAAAACTGTACTCGTCTGCACCTCTTCTTACAACCAGTTCACATCTGGCTGTAATTTATGTCCATTGCTCATGATTAATATTTCATACTTATCCACTACAAAAAAACCCCAAAATTTCCAGATGTTGATAAATTAACACTTCGTAACAATTCAGGGCTTTTAAATGTGCCCTGTGGAGTTAAGTTATGTTGACATGTCTAGTGCATTTCCTCCCTCCATAAAATATTCGTACAGCTGATTTAAGTAGTAGAAGTAATTTACTCCTGCATTGTTTACATCCATGTTTACTGGCTGTCCGTCTTCTTCTTCCTCTCTGCCTTTGTTGGCACATTGCAGCTCATATTGGGGCGTTACCTGTTTATCAGTGGAATAGAGTGAAACCGTTGGCAGGACTGTGTGCCGTGTGTGTGTGAGCGTGGGCACAACATAAACAAAAGGGGGACCCACTCAAATAAAAACAGCTCCATGGCTCAACTAGAAGCCTGAAACTCCACAGGGAACCTCTTTAAGTGTTTGAATTTGTTTTAAAAAGGGTGAGATTTGCAAAGGGAGTAGGGACGTCATCATTGGTCAGACAAAGTAAAACGAAAGAGGAAAAATGGGTCAGAAAACAGTGAGATTACTATCTGTTAGATGAATCGTATACATAGAAACGGAAGAGCGAAACAGATTTAATTTAACACACACAGTTCATTTAAAGCCCAGTTGCCCTCAGTCCTTTCAAACAATGTTCTATTCAAGGCATGACAAATATATTTTTACACTCACGCATATGGTTACTGTCAAAGTTGCAATTATATACGCCACTGATGTAAATTTCAAGGCATACATCTAGGACAAACATCAAGGATGCATGCACCATGGATGCAGTGTTATATATTTACACTGACTATTGAAAAACTTTTAATTTACTTTTTTAAAGGTGAATTTGTAAGTGGCACTTGTTCTCATGTCACTAGGCTTGGAATTCCAAATGTCAGCAATTAGCAGTGATAACACTAAACAGGACAGTAGCAATTAGTAAGAGCGTGTTAGAAATTAGTAATGACCTGTTTTGTTTTTTCCCACTCCATCAACAGACAGCATGGATGAACAGCACTGACTCCATCCTCACGCTAGTAATATAGTAGTAGTAGCTAGTAAGAAAATCCTGCTGATTACTATAAAAAATATACCAGATACTACATATATGTCAGATGTTTTGAACTCATAATATTATTAAATTAAACAGCTATCTATGAACTTTCCCACAGTAAAAATGGCTGAACAAAGGACAGTGTTACAAAATAAGAGAAGCATCAAACTTATTGTATTAGAAAAGTCAGCTGAGATGGATGTTGAGTCTAAGAAGCCTGGGCCGTGACAGTGACGTAATTTGGCTCATTTCTACTGAGAGAGAGAGAGAGAGATTGGCAGGATGGACTGAAGGGCGCTGACACTTCTGTCCACTCAGCTGTCCACACAACAGTCTGGCAGTAATGAAGCAGGGTCCCACTGGAATTCACACAGTGTCCTCTTACAGCAGATCACAGAGAGTGGGGATGAAGACAGGGGAAGGAGGGAGGGGTTGTGTATATCGGGATGAGCTGTATGTAAACTATTCGACCTCATGCTGCCATTATTTTCTGTCTATAAATCTTCATCCTTTGCCTCCGCCTCTTCTTTCTTTCTCTCTAGTTTTCCCACCTGGCGGTCTGGGGAAGCATGGTGCTCTGGATGGTCTTCTTCGCTGTCTACTCCGCCATCTGGCCCACCATCCCCATCGCCCCCGACATGTTGGGCCAGGCAAGTTCCTCTCCGTAAACACGTGTCACTCATTGCAGTAACAGGGGGGTGAAGGGGGGTTAAAATAGCCTCTCTTTTTTGCAACCTCCATCACCTGCCCCTCCCCTTGTTCTCAGTTGCCAATACATGGCGCCTAGTAGACTCACCTCTTGGGTGTTCCACGTCGGCACTGCTGGAGCCCCGGGGGAGATTTATGCTCCGCCAGCCCCTCTCACCAGGCTTCCTGCACCTGCCGCGTGTCACCCGAGCCCTGGTCTTTTACTGCCCTCTGTGGAGGTGTTGACTCAAGAGGGTGGGCTGCTGCTGCTGCTGGTGATGAGGGTCCAGTGGGGGTGAGGAGAGCGTATCCTGGAACCCCCTGATTGAGAGAGACTGATTTTATAGTTTGGGGATCAGTCAGGGGCGAGGTAAGGTGCCCCACTGAGTGGGTAGAGAGTCTTGGGAGGGGAAGGGAATAGGGTCATCTAAACTCCCCTCAGCCCATTAATTCAATTTGTGTCAGAAATCAGGAATGCGGTCAAATATCTCTGCAGCTGCTCAGTCTAACTAGGGAATGGTCAGAGACACTCAACCACCACACCCCCAACCCTCCATCGTCCCCCTAACTACCCTATTACCTCTCTTATTTCCCCTGCTCCTGCTATCTATATTTCCATCTGTCCACGGGGGACAGGATGGAAAAGAGCTGTGTGTTTCTGCTCAGAATAGCTGTGTGTGTGTGTGTCTGTCTGTCTGTCTGTCTGTCTGTACATTGGAGCACATGAGAATTAATGTGGCATGTGTGTCCAGCAATATGTGATTTCTGAGTGGTGGAAACCAGCAGTCTGTTTCTATGGATACAGCAAAGCAGAAAAAATCATTTAGCATACTTCCATCCTCAGAGTGTATGAAGACCATGTGATATAATGTGTGTTTGTCACATACTGAAAGACATAGAGTAAGTGTGAGTCCAGTTGTCTGCAACTTGGTTGTGATTCCAGCTGCTGCAGGGGATATTTCCTAATGGTTTTCCGATTCATTTATCCCGTGGATCCAAACACAGGACGCAATAAAGTAGTGGAAGTTACAGCACAAAAGTGTCTGTGCCTATTGACTTAAACGCTCCCACCTAGAGTCAAAGCATTAGGCTTGTGAAACACCACAGAGCTCTTGCAGATAAGCAGAGGGAAGATATTGGGTAATAAAGGGAAAATGGAGGGATTTACAGTAACAGGCGAGGACAGGCAGGAGACGATACAGTCGTTTATTATTAAAGAAAGTTGTGAAAGAGTAAGATTGGAAGGAGCCACATATGTAGGAGTAAGAGGCAAGGAGACAAGACAGACGGGCAAACTGAGACAGTGGTTAGATGCATGATTAATCTCTGGAGACACACAGAGGATGAGGGTCAGGGGTCAAAGAGGCTGGCTGCAGCTGCACTGCAGAGACAGGTAGGGGGGTCTGTGGTTCGTCACCAGCATTTTTATCTTTTAGCATCATAGCAGTATTGTGTTTCATCTGTGGGAATGCTGTGTTAAATCCAGTTTACGGTGCAGATATGGGGTGTGAGAAAGCTGTTAAATATGTTTGGCCAATATTAGAGCTATTCAACTGTGGCTTTTTTTTAATGCTGTGAATGGCTTTCAATGTTCTTTGTCTCACTTTTCTCTCTGCCTTTTCCACATGTGTTTCTCTGTGCTTGTAGCAGAGAAAAATGACTCAATACTCAATTTGAATTCATATACGAGCGATATAAATGGAGCCTGTGTGTTGTCATTGCAGGCTGGCAGGGTGATGCAGTGCTGGCACTTCTGGCTGGGTCTGGTCCTGGTGCCTACTGCGTGTTTACTCAAAGACTTTGCTTGGACCGCGTAAGTAGAACACATTTAATATAAATACATGGGGAATCCATACAGAGACTATTTAACTTAACCAAAGCGTTTACATAACCCATATTGAGTCTGTGTCAACACTTACGCACACTTTATATTATGAATCACATGTGTCTGCAAAGTAAAACACTCGAGTGTTTCGTTCGTGGGTCTGATGAGTTTATTTCTGCCTCTCAGCACACGTCGCACTGTGAGAAAGTCTCTTCTAGAGGAGGTGCAGGAGCTGGAGGCTCGGGCCGTCGACCCAGGGGCAGCTGTACTAAGGGACGCCAGCGGCCGCAGGTATCTACGCTGTGCTGCAAAGCATCATGAGATGTCACTTACATTCATGTCCAGTTTTATTTGTGGCATCAGTCAGTTTATTCCATTGATTTTTGTTTCATCTTCAATGATGATCTCATACAGTGTCCAAAAATAACCAATTATTATTTATATTATCACTCTACATCTGCAGATTCAGTATAAAACAGTATACAGGCAATGTGGCCACATATTAGGTACACCTGTCTAATTTAATGCAATCTAATACAGCAACTCAGCCATAAATTCTACCTTTACAAAAATTATAATGTTCAGTTTTGATTGACGCAGCCAGAGAGGTGTTTATTTAACTATATGTTAATTTTTGAGGTTTGCAGTTGTGTTTAATTAGACTGCATTATACTGAGAGGTGTTTCTAATGTTTTCCCCATTTACAGACATGAGAGGGAATATCCACTTCAACTTAAATAAACATATAGTTGAATGTACACCTCTTGGAAGGTTTGAACAAAAACTGGCCATTATAAGCTCTGTAAAGAAAGAGCATGTGATGTTAGATTGCACAGGTGTATCTAATGAAGTGTCCATGGAGTGTATGTTTCTGTATTTGTAAAAATAAATGTCTAACTCCCCAGTGGCACCGTCCACAGGGCTGAAGCCAAGGCTGAAGTCCCGTAGAGCCAGAGCTGTCACTTGCTCACAGAGGTAGCTTCTAAGTTTGCACTGTCCCACTGTGTGAACTGTGACCTCAGATGACCTGTGTGCCCCCACTGCAAGCTGCTCTGGAGTGACCCTTACTTGTTTTCCATCAACTGAGTTCTCATCTCATTCTGTTGATCTTTTATCACTTTGTCTTCAGTGTCATTTTTATTTCTCTCCTTATGTCCATTTTTTTCCATTCCTCCATCTCTGGATTGCTTCATAGGTGGATGAATTTGAGTTGCTGTACAGACCTGGTGTGTCTTCTGGATTTGTCTGTAGATCTCACTGTGATTTAGCCATGTGTATGTCGTCACTAGTGTTAGAAACAACTGCATTGTTTAGTTTTGGGGGAAATTTGTCTCAGTTATTTATACAGTCCATACTTAGGGTTGTAGAGGTTTGACCATTGGGAAAGTCACATTTAATTCAGTACTGTACATTTTATGCTGCGTTATAGTTAAACTTGGGTTCCAATTTCAAACACAAAACATCATTCACATCTAAAATATGATAAATGGTTTCTTATAGATAAAAAGCATATGAAGTACTTAATAGTAGCCTCACCTCAACCGCCTATAATATAAACAGGCAGCATACATGTTAATGTGTCACTAATAACGATCCATCCTGAAAATCCATTCTGCATATTGAGTGCTTTTATTTATTTTTTTTTGTTCAAAGTATTTTTATTAATTTTTGTTGTATAAGATACAGTTTGATATACACTTCGATACATTTCAACACAATCCCACCCAAAAAACAATCCCACCCCACTGCACCATCACAAGTTCACATTACATCACAGGTTCAATAATAAATGTGACACATGTTATAAAAAGGAAAAAGGTAAAGAAGAGAGAAAAGGACAAAAAACAAAAGCAAAAACAAACAAGCAAACTGCTAATTAATTTAGCAAGACAAACAAAAACATATATAAATCCGAAAAGAAGAAAATAAATAAATAAATAAATTTCTTTTAAAGTTGATCTAGAACTGGTTGCCATATGGAATAGAAGTTGAGGGCACAGTCTCTTGTGGCATAGCGGATTTTTTCTAAAGTCAAATGGTGCAGAAGATTTCTGATCCATTGATTGAAGGTTGGAGGAGATCTGTCTTTCCATTTAAGCAATATGAGTCTCCTGGCCAGTAGCATGGCAAAGGCTATCATGTTCCTGCCACTGTCGAGTGGGGCAGAGATCCCGCGGTAGAACACCAAATATTGCTATTATAGCAGTAGGTTCTATGGATATTCCTAGCAGGTCAGAAAAGAATTTGGAATATAGTTTGCCAAAAATCTGTTAACTTTGGACAGAACCAGAACATATGTGATAAAGTAGCTGTTGCTGTTCCACAGCGAGTGCTTTTATTTTTGATACTCCAAGTATCTTTTTATGATATTACTTTTACTTTCACTGAAGTACATTTTCTGAATGCAGGACTTACTTGTAACATGGTATTATTGCAAGATGGTATAGATTATTTTAATTAAAGATCTCAGTACTTTTTCCAGCAGTGTTTGCTCATAAGGATTACAGAGAGGTGTATAATACTCTGCTATTATGACTCAGCGTAAGAAAGAGTCAGATGTGACTGAGTCACCAAGACGAGCTGCTTTCTCAGAGCAGTTTGGTCTGTGAAAAGTGAAGTCTGAGTTATGTTTTCAGGTTGTGGATGGAAGGGTGGGTAACCACACTGCTACTCCTGACCCCCATGCAGGGCCCCGTCCTGGACTGACCCCGCTTTAAACCCATGGAGGCAGGCCTGGATCCTGGGGCCCTCTCCATTTAAAATAAAAGAAGTAAAGTCACGAAATTGAGCAAAATGGAAAAGAGCACATCTGTGTTTGTGGTTCCTAGGGAGGTCCTGGAGTAGGCATGGGAAAGTGGTGGAAAGGTACGGAAGTGTCTCAAGGGAAGAGTTCAAACGAAGCACATCCTTGGGCCTTTTTGAATCCGAAGGTAGCCAGAAAGAAACATTTCAGAAGGAGACGGGACAAGTCGAGTACTACTGATCCATGAACCTTTCATTTATTTGTCCAGCCGCCATTTCGTCTTTTATCATTCACTCGGCACTGTCATCGATCTAACAGACATCATTTCTTTTGGCCAAAGACTTCTTGAGCAAACTTCACTTTTTTCTCCTTTTTTTGACAAACACTCTAGTGAAGGTTCCCAACAGTCACATACAGTATTAAGAATTTCCTAATGGCCTGATCCAAATTTTAACCTTGGGAAGACTGGCTCTGCTCCATAACTGCTCTGTTGATCATTATAAGTTCCAGGGAAACCCCTCTTGTGTGAATGTAATGCTCCACTAGAAGATAAATGTATTCTTTCAAGTAAAATGGGTAAAAAGGGACTTTCTGACGCAATCGGTGATACAAGTGTCCTCGCATTCATCCAACGCCTATGCCTAATAACTTTAATGGCCGTAATCATGGCGATAAGACTAAATAAGTGTGTGTGTGTGTGCGCATGCATTTGTGTGCAGTATCTGGAAAGGGCTCAGTTATTTTTGGTCACGGGAGGAGAGGAGCCGTGACGGCGTGTGGTCTCAGAACAGAGGATCCAGTCTTCTTCTTGGAAAGGGGGGAAGAAGAGGAGAGGAGAGAGTGGGGCGGGCTGGGGAATAGTTTACTGTGGATGTCCTGTTACCGTACAGCCAGTTTATGACTTACTGCTGGATTAAATTGAATATCAGAAGCAGTCAGTATCAAATCCACCTCGTACTAACATTCTGGCCTTAAATCCATTTTGTTAGCTCATTGATCTGTGCGTTTCTGTGTTGATCCGTTAAGGGGAAATTTACTCGTGGCTTATGTCCTTGAGTGTTTTGCTGAAAGACAGCTAAAGGAAAGGTTGAAGGTCTTTAATCACCCTGCTGCCTTAAATCTGAGAGAAGTCAGGACATTGATATGTCTCAAAAAACAGTTAAACCTGCCAGTGCTTTGCTTATAACTGTAAATGAAAAAAGAGGTAAAAGCACTGAGAAACTACACTAATTAAAACACATTTCCCAGTAGCCTTTAATGTTGTTGTGTAGTAATGTGAGTAGTCGAGATTTTTTCTTTAATTTACCAATAACTGAGTGGCTATGTGCTGTCACTGTGAAGGTAACCGATCTGTCTTTCCTTTCTCCGCAGTCTAAACGAACGGGCCCATCTGCTGACAAGAGTCTTTAGGAAAACGCCTTCAAGCGTGGGCCGCTCAAACTCGGTGCAGCAGACTGTGTCACGTGAGTTTCCTTTCAAACACACATGCACTATATCGTTATCCAAGTCCTGCTTCAACACAGGTCACAAAACTACCAAGCGATGATATTTAGATGCTGTCAATCATTATTATCAGCCACTTGAGTGAGCCAAGTGTTTCCGTCTTCTCCAAGAAGCTTCATAGAGAAGAAAACAGTGTTGAGCTCTGTTTCTTCATATTTGCAGACTGATTTATTTACTTTAGTTTGTTTGTTTGCTTATGTTCTGTTTAAGGGTATCATTTGAAAATCTGGCGAACCTTGCAGAAAGCAAGCAGAGAGAGAAAGAAACTCGACTAGAAACTAGAAACTCCTTGTTTCTATATTATGGAGCCCTGAAACAACAAATAGAAAATTTTATTTGGACATTATTTGGCAAGGCACACATACGCTGACCAGAAAAACAGAAACCTCTGTACATAGTTGGGAAATCCAATATAACAGTTCTGTAATGAATACCAGCTACTACCAGCATGAATCAACTTTACGGTCAGTTTAGAGGCAAGAGTGAAAGTACAGCCTCAACAAAAACTGAAGTACTGAGGTACTTTGTTCTGCAGTGAAATATATCATACGCGTTTAATGTTCCTTGATCCTCTTGTCTCTCTCCAGACGGCTACGCCTTCTCTCAGGAGGAGCACGGCGTGGTGTCCCAATCCCAGGTAGTGCGCTCCTATGACACCACCCGCCAACGTCCAAGCCTCTAGCCCCACCCCTGACCAAGGCTTCGGCTCACCGTAGCAATGGTTGTCAAGGTGACAGCAGAGACAGACTCACGTGACACCCTCACGGCGGGTGACCGACCCCTGCTGTGGCCTTACTGGAACTCTGACTTGACCCCAAGCTGGGGGTGGGGGTCACGGTCACGGTCAGGCGTGGAGGCCGTCGCTGGCGCACGGAGGACTGACTTGAGAGAAAAAGGGACCAGGCCGACCTTAAGGAACAAGCATTCTTCAAACACAAGCTGCACAAGCATGAGCAATCATATCCACGCACACAGACATGACAAGTCAAACTCAGAGACTGCTACTCATATCTGTATACCCCACAGACTGGGTTTGCTTCATGCCACTGTGTGTTTATGTGTGTGTGCGTGTGTGTGTGTGAGTGTGCGTGTGTAGTGTGTGCATTCCAGTGCGTCTGTATCTGCCTGTGCATGTGTGTCTGCACGCGTTGGCGCTCTTGTGTTTGTGTTTGTGTGCATGTGTGTGTCGGCCAGCGTGCGTTTGCTTCCACGGTTCCCTCTCATCTCTGTCGTGAAGCGGGTTCAGCTCGTCTGTCATCACATGCCAATGCGGGAGGGGTAGGGACGTCAAAATAAACGTGCGCACACACACACACACACACACGGACAAAAAAGAGAGGGAAGGAGGGAAGCAAAGACCAAGGACCGCCAGAGCCCTACACCCCAGCTACAGCCCCCCCACCCCAAACTATGTCCCATCGCAGCACCAAGCCTCACTGCCAAACACCACAGAGTTGCCACTGAGGCAGAACGCTCACGCCAAACCTGGACCACCACCCTGCTGCAGACCCTCCCACCCCACTGGGACCTTCTCCTTGCTTATCTCTCCCTTCATTTCTCCCCTCCTATCTCTCCATCTTTGCAGCCTCAACGTCCCTTCTCCTCTGCGTCACATCTCCTCGTCCTGAAGAGTTTAAAGAAAAAAAAAACAAAAAGAACTCATTTTGTTTCCTGTTGTTTCTGACCGCTCCTGTGATCCCTGATGTCGCGTCGTCAGCTGACACAGGAGCAACAAGCCAAGTCATTTTGGCTTCCTCCTTCAGTTGCTGGATTTCCACTCTTTACCGGACTGTTTTTTAGTTTGTTTTTTTTTTTAATTAAAGTGGACATTAATGTGTTTGTGTTTATATTTTTTTTCTCTTTTCATTAATGCCTGTTTTTGTACTCATATGTGGAGATATGTTATAGAGGGAATATTTTACTTGAACTAGCGCTAATAGGCATCCAAACAAAAGGGGATCTGATTGAGACACATCATGTGTTTTTCTGGCTCTGGGATTTATCTGAATGTAGAGTCCATTGTCTGTGTGCTCTGTGTTGAGGACACTCTGGTCCAGGAATGCAAAGGGTGGGAGAGCGGGGTTGTCCATCTCAGTCCTAATCATTAAATCTAATCAATCCATGCCCTGACTAAATGTCTCCGTGTCTTGATTGTATAAGCTGTCCACTCGTGCAGGCGAGTGGGTGCCTTCAGGGCAGTGGGGGGAGTGGGGTTTATATTTGAGGCTTAAAATGGAGGTTTGATTTATACACGAGATGCATATGATCTCATATATTACCAGAATCAAACCTCTCCCACGCTCCCTCTTGAAGCTCAGGAGAGTCCGTGTAGACAATAGCTGATTAATACACCCCCCACACCAGTCCAACTGGAGATCCCTTTCCCACCTTCCACCTCCCACCTTCCTGGATGCGGCCCAGCCCAGTCCGACTACAGCTGCTCCAGTATGGAGAATCCATCGGGCCGCGGCTGAGCAGGAGCCAGAGAACCATTTCTGCTTTTCAACTCCTCCCCAGTGACTCCCCAACGGCCCGCTCCGCTTTCCACATTACTGTAGAGGAGATCCTTGCCAAAACTGCACCTCCAGACGTCGTCATAGTTTTAAACTGTCCATTGTTTGTGCTTTGTTGTTCCTCCTCCCTGCAAGCCGGGTGATGTGACAGGTATTCGCTCTGTCCTCTGTGGGTGGCAGAGCTGTCTGTGAATGTGTGTAATTAGTGTTTTAAGTGTGAGTGTTTGTGTTTCAGGGGGATTAGGAATCTGAGACAGTTCTATGTGCAAAACCATTTCACCTTGCATTGTTTTGTTTTGTTTTTTTGTTACCCAAGTTTGTAAGTGTGTGTATGTAAATATTACTTATCCAGAGTGGCGATGACAACAACAAAAAAATCAGCTTTCATGCTTTTAAAACACAAAGCATTGCTTGTTACATGTTTATGACAACAGAGGGTGATAACATACTGGAAGACATAAGCTCTCAACACGCTGCTTTCAGTTTAAAAGTTTATTTTTTAGAATTCATATGAAAAATGCCACTCCTGCATCAAATTGGACCAATTTTCATGCATCAATGTACAGAGACTCTTATTTTGTCACACATAAGCTGCCCACTGTATCATACAGACATTGTGTTCGGAGTACGGGGTACACAAACATACAGGTTTCGGTATGATGGGACATCAGAGGCTGCACGCTCAGTGGAGCAACACATTCCTCAAGCTGCATGTTACTGAATTACCAGCGACCCAGCTGCACAGCACCACACAGAATGACTGGAGGGAAAAAAATCATCTTTGGCTCATTTTTGGCTCAAGATTAACAACCAATAACCGCCATTTCTGTGCCTTTCTTAAGTGGAAAATAATGACTCAAAGCTGCCCTGGAGCTGCCCGTGCCCTCTTCTAGCGCACTGAACTGTGGGAGTGTTAAATACACACACAGATGCACACACACAGATGCACACACACACACACACACCTCTCACTGGAGGGAAGTGAAGGGGGCATTTGGCAGAGCGTTCGCTGTATAATTAACTCCGTAATCTTCAGAGAACTGCCTCTCACTCCTCTGTCACACACTCACACTTGTCAGGTACATTAACTTTTAGCCTTGCATGAATATTTCAGTTCGTGGGTCTGTGTGTGTTTCCACTCAGGGCAGTTGGGATTTTTTTTTTTTTTTTGTTTTTTTTCTTTTTAGGTGGCAGGAGGGGGGTTGTATAGTTGGGTGGAGCGTCACAGTCTATGTCCTGTGTTCACTTCATTACAGTTTAAATGGTCTACAGGGAGATTGCGACTGCCTTTCACATCACGCCACCTGCATTTCCCATTACACACAGTTCACTCACAGTTACTCATGCGGCCACATCCCTCCACACTTTGCACCAACTCACACACACACAGTACAAACATCTTTTCACATGCTTTCTTTCCTCGTACTGCAATGCAAATAAACATATACTGTATTGTATAAACCACTCACAACCATTCACAAGTGCAGATGTGCACATGGCATAAACACAGCATGTGGTCATAGTTTTTTTTTTTTTTTTTTTGCTCTCGAATATCCCTTTAATACAGTTCACTGCTGCTATAAATCATCCAGTCATCACTCGTTCCGGCACATATAAGCCAACAAATCTTTTTCTCACTCTCTCTCTCACACACACACACACACACACACATCCATTCAAACACACGAACATTATTGTGTGCATTATCACCTATTTGGGCTGTACAACCCTCCAATATGCAGTTTGTCTGTTTGCACCAAGACAGAAAAGTGTTTATACATCCATCTTACCCCATTATAGGCTGAGCTTGGCTCATTTAAACCTGCCAAGAGATCATATGACACACTAAACAGACACACACCACACACAATAGCAGGGCAGGCCCTGCTGCCTCAACGGCTTTATGAGTCCTTCATGTGAGTCTGACTCCCTGCTTTTCATTTTCCACTCTGGCAGCGTCCCCTAAAAGGTCTCTGGCGCAGCCCTCACAGGTTAAACTTCACAACAAGTGGCAGAGTGGTCCGCAGGTGGGCCCCTCATCACACAGTCACTGGAGGGAATTTCTGGTCACTGGTGACACTGGACCCACCGGTGGGAGGAGGGCAGGGGGACTGGAGGTGTCTGTATCCTCCCTGACTGGGGTCCAGAAAGGCTGGGGTAGGGGACACGGCGTGGGCGTAGCCGATGTACTGAGGGTGCAGGAACTGTCCCTGGTGAGGCATGATTTGCGTGGCCTGCTGGCAGTTGAGCACGGAGAAGTTGGTGGGCATGTTGACGAAGACGCTGGCGTCCGGGGGCAGACAGCAGGAGGCTTGAGCCCGCATGAGAGGAGCGGGAGCAGGACGGGGTGCGGCAGGCGGGGCTGAGGAGCTGGACGAGGTGGCTGTGCTGGACTGGCGGGACGATGAGCCTCTGGAGGTCCCCGCACTGGACATCATGGGGATGGTCTCCAGGAGGCGACCCCCACCGGCCCCGCCTCCTGTTGTACCCCCTGATGAAAGCTCCTGCTTGGGCCGGAGGCAGCGGCAGCAACACACAGCGACCACAGAGCCCACCACGATGAAAGCTACAAACACCGAGCCCACGATCAGGAACGGCACGTAGATGGGCACTACAGAGAGGGAAGAAAAAGACTGATGTTTAACAAAAACTCCCACTTTCATGGCAATATGTTGACTTCTAAGTGGGAATATTAATCTTCAAAGCCATCACACACTCACAGGTTCTGCTTCCCTGCACAGCCAAAGCTCCTACATGTGAGTGGAGATTGGGTGAGACAGTGAAACAAAAGATTGAGCAGAGAGGAGTGTTTGGACTGAAGAAACAGAGGTACACCGGGATCGGGTCCCCGGGAGTCCCAGGCTCTCATTAGCAGTTATTAACTTTGTTTTGATCTGTTTTAATCCCCAGCACCCTGCTGTGTCCCCAGCCTCGTCGACCCTGCAGACCTGTGTGTGTGTGTGTGTGTGTGTGTGTGTTTGCATGGTGTGACATTCTTGAGGCCGGCTGCCAGCAGATATACATGACCCCTCTTTTTTTTTTACCTTCAGCTATTTATGACCAACCCTTTGAAAATAAGTTTCTCAAGTTGAACTACAGTACTCAGCGTCTGCTTAAAGAAGGGTATTAAACTTGACTGATTTAATGTAGCTGAATGGGAGCTTACTCAGCCCTTTAAATCAAAGGAGTAAGCCAATTCCTTCTCACTGACCTTTTCGTTCCTTTTTGTTTAAAACAGCAAATCAGACTCAGTGAGAAAGCGCTTGTGTAACTCTCACAATTCCAGCAGTCCGAGGGGTCAAATAGCGGAGGCATTATTAAAAACCCTTATATGTGATGATCTCAGTTCCAGTCTGTAAATTTGCTAAGTGACCAGGGGAAGCTCCAACAACAACTTTGAAACACAATCAACAATAACTTTCCATTGCTGCACCTTTTTTCGGCCAAATATCGAAGGCACAGAGTGGATGTACTTTGGCAGAAACAGGGCGACAGGCGAGATGAGGTCACCTCTGAGGTGCTTTCCCCCAGATACTCACTCGCACAAACACCTTACAAGCACAATAACGACCATGTTACATTATAAGTGATTAGTTGTGTTTTATTGTTCCCACAGGGTGTAGTTATTTTCCGCTTTGAATGTGCCCATGTGTTACGAGCTGTAACTGTATGCCAACGAAAGAGAGAGAGAGAGGTGGCAACGGGCTCCGGTTTCCTTTTGTCTCTTTGAAATTCATCCATGTGGCCTTGAGAAACTTTTTCAAAATGCTCATCAAAAGTAGCGGGGTATTAAAAAGGATTACTACACGAAACCTGTGAGGAGCCGGAGGACATTCAGAGGCTGAGGCGCTAAGTCCAGGTAAAAGACCCAGGCCAGCAGGCAGAAAAGGCCGAGACACGGTGACATGATACACACCAGGACCTTGACCCATTTCCCTTTGACAAGAAGTGGTGTCAACTTCAGCTACCTTCACCTCTCAGCTACGCACCTTCCAGTAAACAGGTTTTAACAGGAACTCTGTTATGGCACCACATCAAAGTTACAAGCGCAGAAATGTCCCAGGGATCTGAACACTGCCCTCTTTCCCTGCACTTATATGTCATCCACTCCAACATCTCTGCCTCTAAACCCTTCCTTCTGCATGGCTGATAAAGATTAGTAATAGCAAAAACTTTCGTCTTGTGTTACTTCATCCCCACTTTCACTGCAGAGCTCATCTCCAAAATTCTGTATTGTAAATCAGTGATGGAGGGGAAAAACATCATTTCAAGTTCAGCAAACACAGCAGTGGAAGAAGTACTCAGATCCCTTAAGGTAAAAAAAAAACAATACAATAATCTAAAAATGCTTCATTACAAGAAAACTTCCCACTTACTAAAATAAGTATTATTAGTAAAAGCGACTCAAAGTATCAAAAGTAAAATAACTATTATGTACAAAAAATGCCCCCTAATGACCGATATAATTATAAATCACATTATTAGATTAATAATACATCAGTTGGCCTATACCGTTTTACTGTTGCTCAAGATGGAACTAATTTTAACTACTTTATATACTGTTGGTAAATCAGTCCAGTGGTTCTCAAACCGGGGGTTGGGCCCCCACCAAAGGGTCACCAGATAAATCTGGTAGGTTGAAAACGGGGTAGGAAAGAATAAACAAGACTAAGAGTCTACAGCGGTCAGCTATGTGAGGCCTCACTTAGGTAAAATGTCCCTTTGAGCTAAATACTAACATCAGTGTGCTGACACGCTCACAGTGATAATAATGCTAAATGGCTGATGTGTAGCAGGTGTAATGTTCACCAAGTTCACCGTTTTATTTCTGTGTGTTGGCATGATAAGATTTGTTACTTAGTACTCGGTACAAAGTAGTGCTGAGGCTGATGAGAGTATCATTAGCTTCGAGAGTATTTAGTCACTGTCATTAAAATGTTAACATTATGATGACACTCAATGAAAAGTTATTCCAATTCATCCTGAGGTGGACATACACGTCTGTATTAAATTTAATGGCAGTGCGTCCACTGGCTGCAAGGACATTTCACTCAAAAACACAAAACCTGCTGGTGGCACTGGAAAGTAAAAGTCATCCTCTGGAAAACATGAATATATGTACAACACTTCATGGAAATGCATCAGATAGTTGTTGAGATATTTCCACCTGCACCAAGCTGGTGGACTGAAACATTGCCGTCCATAGAGCCATCCAGCTACAATGGCTGAAAACTCAAATTTGCAAGACAAATTTGGATAATCTTTTGGATTTTTAATCTTATTTACACTAAATCGTCTCTCTTTGGGAACTGCTAACAAGTTGTAGACATCTGAAACCTGAAGAAAAGTTTCAGTAAAAAAGTTGAGCACCACTGGTTGAATATTTAATAGTGTGTTGCACTTTATAATCTTGTTTTTTTGTAAAAACTAGTAACTAAAGCTGATAAATTAATGAAGTGGCATAAAAAGTACAATATTACCCTCTGAATTGCTGTAAAGTAGAAAGTATCTAAACCGAAGCTGAATCAAATCAGTCTAAACTGAAGCGTCCACATATATTTCCAAAAAAAGGACTTTTTTTCTTTGCCTCTGGCTCTGTATGATTTTCACCTCTCGAGCACATGCTGGCTGAGACCCTCCCATTGTTCCCTGTCACTCTTCCACACCTGTTGCTGCAGTTGAGCTGTGGCAGTAACCCCCCCCCCACCTCCATTTAAGCCCTTGTTTTGGGCACAGTCTTTGTGGCTGTGCTGGCTGGACTCTCCCTTGTCTCCCCCTCGTCCCCCTCCTCCTTGCTCATCCCGTGGGGCACTCTCCTGTTTCTAAATACCATATGTTCCTTCATGTTGAGCTCATTAATAATTTCCTGCCTGTTATCCACTGACATTACACTGTGTATCTTTCCCGGATGATGAATGGGCTGCAACTGTATGATAAATGAATTAAATGCACAAACTGAGCAGGGTCAGTTCCTCTTTTCTTAGTGAGGAAAAAAGCTGCTTTTCTTTAAGTTATTTTGGCTGTAGGCCACAGAATGAAATGTATATACCTCTTCCTGCAGTGATAAGGCACCATAGTCTTGGCAAATGACAGATTATAGCTGGAGGTCCAAAAGAGGGCATAATACCCTCCAGGGAAACATGAAGTAAGCCTGTGTTGCTTTTTTTTCCTCTCATGTCCAATATTTTCTCTATTTTTTTGGAGTGCCGTTATCCAATTGCTCATCTTTTATTATAGATGTGATGCAGCTTCAAGAGGCTTTATGGTAGATTAACTTAAGGGAATGTAAACAGTGATGAATGGGCAGCCAGGGTGGAGAAGGAAGTTTGTATTGTTAGCTAATCCACTACATAAATATTTCTATGTATGCATATGTGTTGTGTAAAGTGTGACAGCCCACAGACACCAGACAGGCTGCAGTGGGGGGGTTGTTAGAGGAGGAAAGGGACTCCACAAGCTTAATAGGAAATGATACATAACTCGATTTGTGTCTTTTTTTTATGAGCAGAGCTGTCAGCGACTTTGGTGAGCCACCGTCCAAGATCCGATCAGTCCAAATTTGATCCCCGTGGGGACGGCGTGATCTGAGCCCGGCCCCTCTTGCACTGTTAACGGGCCCAGAACAAACCCGGCTATTTATAAGTGCAGCACGGCGCAGTTTGCCATTTGGGAGCGCAGTTAACTTTTTCTTTCTTTCTTTCTTTCTTTCTTGGACGGGTGTGCTGCTGTCTCCTGCGCAGCTGTCGTTGCCAGCCGGCGCAGACAGCAGATGAGGCTCTTAACAGGGAGATACTGTTGGGTTTATGAGAGGAAACCCAAGCTTGTAATAGTTCTGCAATTCACAATATGAAATGTAAGACATCCTGTGCGTGCGCCCCGGGCATGGCGTCAAGGCGCATGGCATGTATGTTTAATTATAGCCACTTAGAATCAAATGTACGCGGAATAAACCTAAAAAAACATAGTTAAACTGAGATTAAGGGCACTAGACTGAAGCAACAGGTCAGTTAGTTTTAGCTTTTCCATATTTCAGCCTACAGCCAGACTAAAAGGAGGAATAAAGGCTTTTTACGCACCAATCTTGTGTGTTTCTCCTCATTTAAAGTGGTGACTGATGGAGTTATGAACATGGTATTTCTGATAGAAGTTGCTGAAGCAGTCAAAGTGATTGGCCCATACCTGCGCCGGACTCCTTGTTGTCCTTGCTCCCGGCCCCGGGCTCCTGAGCCTGTCGGTCGTTGTCGCAGCTCCCCTGGTCCAGCCGCGCCTCCGTGCTGGAGCAGCAGTAGCGCAGCTCGCACTTCCCGCAGCAGATGATCGCGTCCTCCCCGTCGATCTTCTCCGGACACTGGAAGCCCTCCCTCCACGCTCCCTGCGAGTCCCGCCAGCCGTGGCAGTACTCCCCGCTGGCCTTCACGTCGATAATGACCAGGAGCAGGGTCACAATCGCGGTGACATACATCGGGAAACCTCCTCCTCCCCGCATCCTCGGCCGCACTGAAAGAGACAGAGAGGGGCTTTCACTCCCCGGGTCCGCACCTAACCTGCTGAGGGGAGCGATGCGGTGGGTCTGTGCAGTGCGGGGAGCTGAGGGGGTGAACTGAGGGAGAGGCAAACCACCTAGAAGCTGTCATTTGTTAGAGGAATCCCGTGCGTAATTCAGATCTCCAAAAGTGACTCCGCGGCGTGAGGGGATTATCCAAGATTATCCAAGACACCAGGTGGATGTTAGCGGAGGTAAAACTGTCACAGAAGATGATTTAATCTTATCTGATACTCCAGTTGTAAACCTGCGGAGCTCTTGTTAAATCCAGGACTGGGTGATCTCCTCTGGCACCGCAGCGAGCCTGTTCATGTCTCCGTCTGACTCCTCAGATGACTCTCCACAGGGATGCGGGGAAACCAAAGCTGGTAGCCTGATCCATGCTGCAGTCACACCCGAGACCCCTCACCGTCTGCCCCGTACCCAAAGATAACTTTTCAGATTTTTTTGTGGCCTGGTCCGCATCGTTTGGTGTCAAAAGTCAGTCAGCCAGGTCCGGGTCAGTCTAGCCGGATTGAACTGAAGCGCGCAGAGTCTATCCGAGTTTGCGTCAGAGAAAGAGGGGCGTGTAAAAACACACATCCCACTTAATAGAGCAATAACCCGCCGGGACTACAAGTGTCAAGGTGCCAAGAGTAAAACATAATTTCCGGTTGAAACCTTTAAAATAAAAGCAGAGTTAAAAAGATGAATTTAAAAAGGTGCCTGCTGCAATTTTATTGAAAGTGCCAAACTGAAATGAGGAAATAATTCTCCAAATAATTCAAATTATTTCATATTTGAACCTTCTCATGTATTCTGAGGCCTCAAATGTTTAGCCAACAACTTGAAGAACTATTAACTTATTGTGTGTCCTTTGAGCTCTTCTTCAGACACATTTCAATTAACCGTGATTGTTTCTGCTGTCAACCATTTCTATTTGTCGCTGTCAAATAAGCCACTTACTGAACTGTGCTTTTACTGTTCAAAGGATGCAACTTCACTTCCAACTGAATATTATTGCCGATTTGATGCAACCTCTGTCCTCATCCCACATCAGAGATTTGCTCTAAGAGATTGTCCCGCAGGTCAGATAAACGTTTGCTGTCTGATATTCTGATCATGACTGTCGTCTCCTGGTGAAAAGCACATGAGACTTTTGGCTCTTTGTCTCTGCTCCTGTCTGCAGACGTCCCTCCTCTGGCCGCACCAGCAGACATCCACAGGGTGACTGTGCCATCTAGTGGTGTCTCCAGATGTTTACACAGGAGCAAACATCTGGATCTGGATTCACTGACCTGGATAAGAATACAAGTTTGATAAAGACTTGTGATGTGATGCTAATATGATCATAAATTCAGAAGTTTCACACGTAAAAACAATGATTAGGGGGCACTATAGCAGTCAGGAGAATATGGAGAGAATATGAATATGGAGGCTTTAATCAGTAACTGATTTATTGTATATTTACACAGGTTCTATAGGCTACTTGAGTGCAAATCTGAGGTACTTTCACTAACTGTTTCCATATATGCTACTTTACTGCATCACATTTTAGAGGCAAATATACTTTTTACTCCACCACATTTATCTGATCACTTAACTATAATCACCAATGACTCATTTTCACCTCAAAATATTCAACATACCATTTAATATAAAGCAATATTAAGAACAGTGGTGGTGGCTTATATTTTTCAAGAACTGTACAGTTCTGTACAGAGTTAATTTTTTATTTTTACTGAGTATTTACGTTTTGTCCAATTGAGTACAATTCAATATAGTGAGGGAAACAAAACCAATAAAATTATAACAACAACAGCAACAACAACAATAATAATGTGAAACAATTAATCTAAATAGGTAAATAATAATATCAACAGTTAAAATAGTCGTAATAATAGAAATGAATACACTCTCCACAACTTATTAAGAATGAATAAATTACACTATTCAACAGGATCAAGTAAATTAGTTCACCCTCCAGCAGCTACAACATTGAAATACTGCACCAGTAATAATAATTAATAAAAACATGTTTAATCATATTATTATAAGTGCCTATAATATGTGTTATTTTAATAATATTTTTAGTGAATTGCTCCTCCTTGCTCGCATGTACTTCATTTCCCATCATGCTCCGCCGTGAAGCGGTGTCCGTGGCAACAGCACAGGAAGTGGCGCCAACTGTTGAAAAACTGTCACACAACCAGCAGAAGAGGACGTTTCGACGAAGATAAAACCTGAAGCGCTGTTTTTAGGAAACCACAAACGGGTCTTGTGGCCTAAAACGTAAGTGTTACTTCAAGGTTAAACCGGTGTTAGATGTGTACTAAGTTTAGCTAACGTTTGTAGTGCGTTTATGTCTGTAAACATCCTTTAATTACGTTTACTGCAGGAAGCGTGTTCACCTGAAAACACAACATCAGGTCAGTTTCTACCATTGACTGTACTTCTACTAATGTTTTCATCCTGTCCGTGAACAGATGTCATTTGTGAGGCGTCCACAGCAACACCCCAAAGGAAAAAGGCCTGTCCGAGCTAAGAAAGCAGCAGCTCCTAAAAAAGAGTGGGTGGTGAGTATTGACCACAGACAGTATTTACTGTATAATATATACAGTTTATATACAGATACTGACTGCTTCACCTCTTGAAAACATTGACTGTATATAAAGATTTAGATTAGATTTAGAGCTTTATATGAAAACTATGAAGACTACTCAGGAAAAACTCAGTAGCTTTGTCGTGTACTTGTAAATTGTTTAGGATACATTCTTTAATAATAGTAATAATGATTATAATAATAAGACAAATTAACCTTTATTTGTATAGCACTTTACAATCTAAAGTTGTGTATCGTCCACATAACAATGAAAGTTTTTATTATACCGATGGATTATCTGACCCAAAGGGAACATATAAACAGAAGATAAAATACACTCAAGATCTGACCCCTGGGGACTACCACAAGAGAGGGGGGCCGGCGATGAGGAGAAATTTCCCTTTATAAGAGAGCAAAAGTGAAGTGGATGAAGTTGTGAGGATAGGCTGTTTGTGTTTATTGCAAACATCTGTCCCTCATAATTTTTTTTTTTTTTAAAATAAAGCAAATGCTATCTTTTTAAGTGCTAACAGCCCTCTTTTGTTGGTTTCAGAGCACTGTGAGCGACCTGTCTGTGCACAAGCTGACACCTGCAGAACTGGTAAGGTGTTTGACCGAGTAAACTGTTTAATCTCATTCTCTGCATTATGATTACACATGATTATCATTTGAGAGAGCCAATAGTACAATTAAACAGTTTATTTCCAGCCCACGTTTGCTGCTCTGCTGATTTTTCCTCTCTGCTTTAGAGCCATCGGCATGAAATTCACAAATCCCACAACAAGGCCGCTGCTCAGTGGGAGCTGAGAGAGAGGGCCCTTAGACGCCGTTTCAGACATCCTGGGAGCCCCGCATCTCTGGACCAGGCGAGCCTCAGCATCATCAGGGAGGTGTGTGTGTGTGGGACAATCATTTCATTGTTGCTTTTGTCTTTTTTTATGTTTATCATAGAGCTTTTTCTGCTGCTGATGGTGTTGCTGTGTTTTACTGCTGCAGGTGTTCTCTGACCAGCTGCTGCTGCAGGATGTGCTGGCTCGCTCTGACAGAGCCATGGCTGTGGTCAAAGACTTGTTTGGAGATGCTCCACGCAGGCAGACCGGTAGAGAGCTTCTCATTTGCTCTGTCATATCTATAGATACAAACATGCAACAATAATAGGTGAAACATGTAGACTGATTTTCCGAGACGTGAGAGTTTTACTGCATACAGCATGTTTGTGTTTTTCCACAGGGCACCCCAGTGTGACTATTGCGCCGAACTGTGACTCTGACTCAGAGCTGCCTGTGCTCCAGAGAGCAGATCCTCCAACTCAGCTGTCACTGCTCAGCCAATCTATGATGGACCAACAGGTGTGTATGTCTTTACCAGCCTTTACTGAGTTATATATATCTCATTATTATTTGAAATAATGTACGTTAAGTCGTGTATTTTATGTTCTGTTTTTACTTTTTTTTTCATGAGAGATTTTTGGTCTCCAGTTAACATTTTTGTAACGTTTTCAGGCTCTTAATGAACTAGATGCTTCAGAGGAAAACTACATTGATGAAGATGCCTGTCCTATGGGCAGTTCAGACTATCATGTAATCAAAAGGTAATAATGTCTGCAGAAATTAAGGCACCTGCATACCAATATGCAACAATCTGAGATGAGAAACTGGCTCGTGTTCCTTGTTAGGGGGTAAATATAATACATGAAGCTTTTACTCATTACTAATAAAGATCATGCTAACATCACTGTACATCTTGTGATACTTTTCTTTTCAGGGCCAATGTACGAAAAATGAAGACACGGTCTCAGGGTAGATCAACACGGCAACAGAAAGTCTGCCGTCCCACCTCTGATCAGGCAGATGGACATGATGTTCCTGTCACCCCATGCACGTCAGGCAGAGCACCAGACCAAACAGGTAGGATGGGAAGAGCTACCCCAAAGGAAGAAGGGTAACAGGAAAATATCTACTTTACGGTCAGATGTGAAATCCTTTTCTTCATGCTAACTCATCCCACCTTGTTTCAGCTCTCAATGCCACAGTGGCTGTTCGGCGTATTCGGTCCAGACAAAGCCAATCAGAGGAAGTCAAGGAGGAACCGTCTGTCCTGGTTTCTCAGGTCCTGAACCCTGAGCTGCCTCTCAACCAGTCAGGTAACATCAAGATGATATTCTTTACTTCATTATGTGTTGCTCTGTCTGGATATGTCATCATATGGACTTTGAAATACTGCAATAACCAGAAGGAATGTCTCTGTATGTGTTTTTCAGGCAGGATCAGTGGTCGTACCAGCAGGACCAGGAAGTGTGTTTCTCAGAGTACAGAGCTGGATGGCTCCTCGGTCACCTCTCTCAGTGGGGACCAGTCTAGTTTGGCCCTGCTGCAGGCCATGTTGGGTCAGGTGGAGGCAGAGTTAGATACTTTGGGTCCTGATGGTGAACCAGCTTCAGCTCCAAGTCAGAAACAGCACAGATCACAAGGCCTCACTGGATTCTCTGTCGCCTTGGTCTCCACTCTGGGACGTCTGGTGCATCTCCTCAAACAGGTGCCATGGCAGAGCCAGTGAAGTCTTATTTAATGGAATCTGACTGGCTTTGCTTCAAGGTTATAGAGTCATTAAGGATTCAAAGTTTTTCAGTCATTGTACTAAGACATTGTAGTATGAGTCTAAAGCTGCAATTAAAACTATAACAAAGTTTTTCTTATGCTTTTCCAAAGAATTCAATAGTTTTATGTTTTTGAAAGTTCTTCCTACTTTTAAAGCAGCCTTATTCATTACATGTCCATTCATTTTATTTTTTACTATTTACATATGCAGTGCTTTTCAAATGAATCTGCTGCATTTTCAAATGTTCAAATGTAAATACATTTATATTACTAAAACAGTAATGCAAATGTAAAATGTGATTTGTAGTAAGGGCTAAACTTGTGCAGACCCTTGCTATTCTCCCTTCAGTACTATTTAAATATAAAGGACTTTTTTTGTGTCAGATATAAAATTTCTTGCTATTTCAGCTCAGTATTGCCTCAATGTTTGACACTCTGCTGGAGCATCCTTAATTTCATGACATCCAGTGAACTTTCTGTCTTTAGAGGGAAGAGGACGCTCAGAAAGAGGCTCAGGAAAGGAAAAGACTGGAGGAGGAGTTGAGAGAGCAGCGTGGGCTGATCGATGCTCTCACTGCTGAGGCGATGACTCTGAGACAAGAAGCTACCGCCCTGCAGGTGAGACGGAGCTCCACCACGTGATCTGAGCCCTGTTTATTGCCCAACTGGACTGATGAATCCTGTTTCGTTCTGTCTGGGGTCTCTCAGACCGGGTTGCAGCAGCAGACAGCAGAGCTGGAGCAGAAGTTAGACACGGTGGTGCTGGTGATGGGGGGACTCGGACTACTGGAGCCGCAAATGGACCCACCCCAAAACTCTGATGTCAAAGCTGCAGGTTTATTCTGTGTGTGTGTGTGTATGTTTGCATGAATATCGGTGTATTGAATAGTGTATAATTTGTTATTCCATGTTGCACACAGTTTGTCAGCCAGCCCCAGTTGTTGAGCAAAATCCTGAACAACTACAAGTCTCTGTTTCTCCTGCAGTCCTGCTCTCCCCCCCTCGACAGAGAGACAACTGGCAACAAAATCCTGGTAACGGCCTGGTTCTTCTGAGTTATCTGATTTCAGCTGTGTCTTCATGCCATTTTATTCAGTCAGCTGATTTTTCCGCTCTCTTCTTCAGTGACTCATCCTGTACGGCTGCACCATGAGCCTCCTCCTGGAGACGTCCTGCGTTCCTACGGGGACATCCAGCCTCACAGCTCAGCCTCCAGCCTCACCAGCCTCCCTTTAACCAGCCTGCCCTCCACGTCCTCACTATCGCTCACCTCTGACCCCCTCATCTCACAGCTCTCTCCAGAGGCCATGCTTGCCGAGATCGCACAGTTGAGCAGACAGAACGACCTGATCAGGGCTCGGCTCAACCAGGCTAAGGGCCTCGGGTCGGGGGCCGGAGAATCACCTAACAGTTGCAATGGACAGAGAAGGTGGAGCTCCGGCAGCACAGGAAGAGTCACACCCCAAAGTGGTGGAGAGAGGAGGGCTTCAGCTTCCAGCAGTACAGGGAGAAGGAGTCATCATGTCCAGGCTGCTGAAGGAGAGCAACTGATTACTCAGGTGTGATTAAGTCTCTCATGATGACTTCAAGCCGTAAAATGTCCCATTTTTCGAGGCTTTTAAGAATTAAATCCCTCTTTGAAAGCCTACATCAGTGTTTCATAAGACTTTAACTAAATAAGTAAGAAGAAAATATACATTTTAATAGAATACAGTGTTCTCAGTTCCATGTTAAATGGTTGGGTGATGATCTGAATTCACACAAGATTCATGTTTCTGTCTTCTTGCTCAGGCGACGTCACCAATTTCCTTCAGTGTGAGCAGTGTGGAACAGCGCCTCCTGGAGCTGAACAGACAAAGTGCAGCCGCGAGGGGTCGACTTCTGGAGCTCATCGAACAACAGAAGCAGACTGTTTCAGTCAAAGTTTCTCCATCTGGTTCCCCCATCCCTCCGTCTGCCTTCAGCCCACATTCAGCAGGTACAGGTGGCTCAACCTGACATCTGTTTGTGTAATTAAGTTTAACTGTAAAAAAAAAAAAATAAAAATCATTATATGATATTATTCCCAGATGTAGGAAGGAGTCCAGAGTTGTCCATGCTGCTGCCTGCTCAAGAGCGTCTGTCACAGACTAGTGGTGGTGGGAGACGGTGAGTAGATCAGTTAAAAAAGAGAGGATCTTACCTAATGAGGCATTTTTTAACATAGTTCATCACCTAAAACTCATTATTACTAAAAGGTTAGTGTAAGGACTGACTGTTATATTTCAGATCTGGTGCTTCTGAAGGGTCTCCTCACAGTCTCACAGGAGGAGAAACAAGGGATGGCAAAACACAGGTACACTCACACAAACTAAAGATTATATTGAACTACTCAGGTTTTAGTAAACTGTCACCATTTGGTGCTAAAAACTTTAACACCTTTCGTTTTTCTGCAACAGATGGAGAAACAAAGTGAGCGAGAGGGGTGGTTTGCTTTGTCTGCTCATGTGAGATGACAAGAAGAGGTCAAATTATTCAACCAGTGGATATTTAAAACCTGTTTTTAGTATTAGTAGTAGTAGTTATCTATGCATTTTTAAATGACTGAAATAAATGTTTTTATATAAACTTTGCATTGAGTTCTCTCTGTTTCTGAAAATGTATATAGATATCATTGACATATTATAGATACTTGTTTAATCACATTTCTTTATTAAAGTTGATTAAACTGGGGGTTGGGATGTGCAGATATATCTACAACAAAGCACTACACATACACCCTCACTTAAACAAAACTCCATAATTACAAGCTTATATATATACTTGTGTTTCTTTATCAGATGGATTTTTTCCAGTTTCACTTTTCTTCCTGAGTGTTTCTTGTTTGTGTGCAGTTAGTTTAGTGTCTTTGGCTGCATCCTTTATTTTACGTCTTTATGTGCCAACAACATGCCTCTGGTATGTCTGGTATGTGTTAATTGTACATTTACATTGTGCTCATATATAACATGTTTCATCTGTGTATAGGGGAAAATCAGATGTGTATCCATGAGTGATATCTGTGTAGATACAGTGTAAAATCCAGAGTGCCTGTTTGCATTCAGCCTAAATGAGATTTAATCATTTTCCCCGCTGAGAAGCTGTGTTTGTGTAGTCGCCTCTCTTAAAACACGTGTGTCTGAGTGAGCATGAGTTGTACTACCCCCCCTGAACATTTTAAACATCAACTATTCTGTCTAGAGGTCCAAACTGAGTGTGGTCAGACTGTCTGTCTGTCCGTCTGTCTTTGTGTTTCTATGCTTGTGGTTTGGTTTAGTTTTTCTCTGTTTTTCCACGTCTTTGAGGCATGTTTGATATCGCTCAGTTTCAGTGTGTTTGTGTTTAATTGTGTTTTTCAAAGGGAGGCGAGAGTTGCGTGCCAATAACTCATGGAGAAAAAGGAGCAAAGAGAGTGGAGGAGGAGGAGGAGAAAGAGTTGTCCTCTCCGCTGTGGTTTCAGCTAAAGTATGGCCTGTTGTGGCTATTTATGGTACACAAATATACTATGCAGGCACACAAACATTTGTTTTTCTTCTTCTCTCCGACTCTCATATCTGACGACTGTTTATCTTGGTCTCTGTGGTCTTGTTTTGTCCTGCGTTAACACTTGTTTTTTCATAAAAATTCAAACTAACAATTTAGTTGTGGTTTTCTGGCCCATGCAGATAAGATACAACAACTAAAACAACCAGTGATCTCCCACTCCCTTTCTCAGTCCACCCTCTATGACTTGGACCCATTTTCTAGCCTAAAAATAATGTGTCTGTTAATGATGTGGAGGATGCATGTACACACACACACACACTTTGTCACCAAGTCCATACAGTCCTTGACAGGCCTGCAGGACTCTGCAGGACTCTGAGTATATCTGTGGAGGAGGCACTGTGGTTATGACAACCAGTTTCTGCATATGGTGATGACAGGACCTTTCACTTCCTGTTTATGTCTTAATTCTTACTCTAATCTGATTTTATCTTTCCATTCATGTCATATGTGCTGGGTTGTGCGTGTGTGTTGTTATTGTGTGTGAAGGAGAAATTGGTGCATTGCAGTCCGAAGTCAGCAGATGGCAACCTGGAGTCACTCTGGTACCTTTCAGCAGGTAAAGCACCACTGCCCCTGAAAAGAAAATCTGAAAGTCACTTCTAATATAATTTAACACATTAACATTTTTGTCATTTTCCACTTTCCAGTTAATGAATCCAGAATTTCAGATCCCCTCATCCTCTACAACCCCCCCTCTATTAAGCTATTGACCATCAGTATAGAGAGGTCTGACATGGATGCAGCCTTGTTACTGAACACACAACATGCAACATTGAAATGGTACATAAAGATTCAGGTTTAACCTCTACTTTCTAAATCCTTGTACTGATGGTGAGATTCCTACAGTATCACATAGCTGAGGTTGGTTTTGACTGTATGTAATAAAGTATGAAGTTAATAATACAATATAAAAGTTACTTCTTCTATTGAAGTGTCTTAGTCAGCCATGACAGTGAGCCAGTGTGCACAGTAGCAGGAGCGTGAAACTTCCCTCATCACTGTGATGTTTTGATGCTGTGTTTCACTGGTTCAGGAAAATTATCAGAGGCAAAATAGAGCACATGAAGGCTCTGATTGACATTTTGACATGTCATAGCAGGAGACATGTAATTAATGAATCACTTCATCGCCTTACTGGGACACTTGATGGAACTGAACTATAATTAATTAATGTTATTAGTGACACCTGTTCTTCTCCTGCTATCATGAAGTCAAAATGTTTGATATATTGGGGTGACATTCAAATAACTTTGTACGTTGACATGCTGGTGATTTTTGACCAACGCATTTTTATCATTCATTATGTTGTCCACATTTTAAATGATGACATAATTATTTTATCAGTTTTTTACTTTAATCCATTGAGGCCTTGAGAGAAAAGTGAGAAAAGGCTCATTTTTTGGATAAAGACAAATGTCTCAAAAAGTCATCTTTAAAAGAAAGATGAAGTTCATATCAAGTCAAGTCAGTGTTATTGAAAACTCACATGGAGGAGAATGTGAATGTTAGAGTATGGGGTGGTGGTGAACTTCAGCCTCTTGTGGGCAAAACTAGTTTTACAACAAGAAAACAAATGAACGTTGTTTTTTTTTTTCAACTGCATTTCAGCAGTAGTAATGTAATATTTTTATGTGGATTGCAAATATTCAACTTCTACTTTTTGTTTATTAAATATCTGTGTGTTTCTCATATACTTTAAACTCATTTTTCCATAAATAAGTGTCTTTTTGAACATCTCCCAGTGTTGAATGTTTTGAATGCACTTGAATCTACTTGAGTGAGTGTTATGTAATGTAATGATTTATTTGTTAATTGTACTCAGCGGATTTTATCTCTGCCTTTTCACTTTTCTTGGATAGTTTTTTGTGAAGATACAAACAGAAAACCAAAAGGCTGAAGGGATCCAAGGCTGGAATTGAACCAGGGATCTTGTGGTTACATGTAATGCATCTTAACCACAAGGCGCCCCTGTGACAGGACTCCTCTGACTCCGACCATTCACTGGCTGCTGCTCTTCTGTGCAGCTCCATGTGGCCTAAATCAAAAAGCCATAAATAAGTGGTTGTGAGCGAACTCATTTCCACTTCAGGTAGTGTTTGCTGAGGGTTTTAAGGTTGCGGGGGTGATGCTGGAGTAGGAAAGAGAGCACTTGAGTTTTCCAGTCAGTCAGGAGTGCCGTGTGGGCGACGACAATGGCCAGCAGGGGAATCAAAAGGAGTAAATATTGCAGATAATAACAGGATGGAGGCATCAAGGGGCCAGGGACAGCAGCCCTGGGGTCAGAGGTCACCGTGGAGATTCAGGGGGAGGCGGGCGGGGCTTATTGTGCCTGGCCCGGCTGAGTGAAGGACGGGGTGAATGGGGATTAACCCTACCCCAGTGCCTCTCAATGCCCTTCTACAACAGTGCCTGGGTAAGGTTACCATGTGACCCCCCCCTTCAACACCATCACCTTTATGCAGGCCTCTCAGCAGCCTCAACAAACCTCCTTCACTCCTCACACACGCACATTCACACACGCATCACGCAACTTACATATATCCCTTGATATAATTAATTTTTAATTAATTTTTAATGTGCTGCCAGCGAGACTGCAGCAAGCTAAAGTCACACACACACACACACACACACACATAAAGAATGAGGTGGGGGTGTAGTGGGTGGCATGGGGGGGGGTAGTTTTCTTTACTCATTTAAATCTGCCCCCACTTCACCTCAGTGAAGGAGGCTGAAGTCACTCAGAAAAACACACACACACTGAAGTTTGTGCACACACTCACACACTATTGCCTTTGATAGTGTCCAAACTGATGAAGGCTTTGTTAGATAGTCTAGACTGCAGAGCAACCTGAGCAGGGACTAGTTTATTTCTAAACAGAGAAATGTGTAAATAAAAATTCTTTTGTCTTGTTGTCATGTTTTTTGGGTTTTTTGAGCCATCATTTTCCCTGAGCTATAAAAGGACAGATTTATCATTACAATGTTTGGATATATCTTGTCAAAGGAAACTTTTGTGTTTCTTTAGTTTTTTTAGCAGACAAATTATGCCTGACATCTTTAACTCCATAGGTAACCATATTTTTTTTTTGGTGTAGATTTATCAAAGTTCAGAGAACTCCTGTGATCTTTATTTTTTATTTAACTTTTCTGTAAATGTTGCAGTGTGGTTATCAAGTCACTAGAGGGCAATATTAATGTGCTGCAATAGCTCAGTTTGGGCTCTTGAGTTTTGGTAGAACTGTTTTCTCAACTTTTTTCCCCCAAAATGTTTTATTAATTTTTTAAAAGTAAAAATGGAAAGATTAAACACAGTAAAGTGTCAGTATCAAATCCACACTGCACAGTATACTAACAACAAAAGAAAAGAAATTACTGGTAACATCACAACATCAGTCTGTTATGATGTACATTAACTTTAACTTTAACAGGTCTAGCGAACAAAAGACTGAACTACTAATACTGAGCACTAAAATAAATAGGATTCAACTGAATTATCGCAGCTGTTGTGATACCTCAGTGGTCTAATAACCACATGAGCCAGGGGACATTATATACATACTGTAGATCTTAGTATTTATACTGTAAGTGAGTTTGCTTTGACACACATGCAGAATGATTTGTAGAAAACATTTTTTAATGGACTCTACTGCTTTCTGACCGAAAGTGCCTTTAAAGTGTCTCAGGTTTTAGGATCAGTGTGGTGTGACATGTGCGTGACGAGGAAAGTGTGAATATGTTTGTGTGTGTATGTGTGTGTGTGTTTATGTATATGCATGTGAGTGGGTACCCATGTGTGTAGGAGTGTACGCCACAGCTGCACGGGGCTCTGATCTGAAGCAGGCTATTGCTTGCTGTGAAAATATTATTGCAAGTGTTTATTATTGCTTCAGTGTGAAACAGTGGGAGAGTTGTGTGTGCTGCATGGGCTGGTGGAGAGTTTGTGTGTGTGTGTGTGTGTGTGTGTGGAGGGTAGTGATGGTATTAGTGATGGTATGGCGTATGGATGGAGGGGAAGCGAGAGAAATGGGGGGGTTCTCTCCCTTCTCCTCCTCTCTGTTTCCCACCGGCCAGCCCCGTGGCCCATTGCACCCTGGGTAATGGGGAGACCTATTGGAGTTGATTAGTTCCGGCTGGATCCCAGATAGAGTTCTGACAGGCAGGAGAAACGAGCTCTCAGCGTGACCCCCCACCTCCCCCCCACGCACCCCTGTCTCAGGCACAATAGGCAAGGCAGGAGAAGGGCTTTTTAAACAACTGCAGCTTCACTCTACTCCTGCTGCCACCCCCTCGGCAGAAAACTGGGCCGTTATTACTACAAAAACCACGTTACACTGCTGCACCTTCACTAGTGTCCATCCACGCCACGTGTAGCTATTAAGTCTGAGCATGTGTGCAACTTTTCCCCCCTTTTCTCTTCCTGGACAAGTAAAAGCGATCAATCAGCATGACACAATGTCACAGCTCCCGGGTTTTTATGGATGCAATAGATGGAGGTGAGTGTTATGGATGCAGTATGCTCAGTGTGTTGCCTAAAGAATTAGCTGCACACATCGGGATCAGCCTCGGCTGCTTTGTGCTCCCCTGACAAACCATCACATCCACAGTGTCGGACACCTGTGGCACGAACTGACGTCCATTAGACACATTCCTCAGCAGAGCAGCATCATTCACGCACACTTTCCCTCATCCTCTCTATCCTCTTTATTTCCCACTCTCTACCCCCCCACCCACCCTCTTCCCCTCTGTCCCACCCCCAGATCCTCTCTTTCTTCTTCTCTCCTTTTCTCTTTCTCTCTCCCTCTTTCTCCACACATAATTGATTAAGAGCCGTTTTCATAAATCAATTTGGGACGCACATCAGTCAGCCCTGAATAGAGGAACCCCCCTCTGAGCAGCGGTATTAATCTGCCTCAGCATGCCCTGCCACTCTCACTTAAACACACACACACACACACACACACACAGATCTGTATAGTTTGTTTTCTTTACTTTAGGTTTTGGCCCTTGCAGGTTGCCAAACATGAAATATGCAAATGTTTTTCAGCAGTTTTGCAGACACTCTGACCTGGAACAGGCAACCTGACAGACCCACGCACAGAATTTCCACTGAGTCTGAACAACGCTCGCTGTTTTGGAGAACACTGGAAGAGAGATGTGGGTGTTTAAGGGGGTTGGAGGGGTTGATGGATCAGAGAGGATGACTAAAGCAGAGGCAAGCGGAATAAAAAGCTGAGTCTTTTTCTTTTTTTTATGGAAGTGAAAGAAGTCCAATTCTTTCCATATGTCTTTGCTGTACATCCCTAAACAAACAAATATGTTGTTTGTACAATCAGCAGCCTGTTTCCAAGGCAAACGCGCCTTACTGCTGTTTATAATTACACTGATTTAATTGTCATTATTATTAAGTGACTTCATCTCTCTTTTTCTCTCTCTCACTCTCTCTCTCCCTGCGACTCTTTCCCCAAGTCAAAGCTGTTGTTTTGGGTGTTTTGATATTAATGTAACCATGACACCGCCCTCTCCTCATTAGAAAAGCCGTGCCAAGTTGCAATGGATTCTGGGAGCATGAGCCTGCAACAGCTGCAAGTGATATGCCTAACTTTTCCGCTCTCCCTTCAGTCTGGATTTTCTTACACTCTGCCCTTTTTCTCTCAAACTCTTTCCTTCACCTTGATCTTTTGTTCTTTTTTTTATTACCTCCTTTGTACCCCCGTTGCTCCGGCTCTATTTGTTTCTAGTTCTTTTACCTTCCCTCCGTCCCCCTCCCCTCTACCCGCCGCCCCTCTCTGTGCTCCGGGATGTTGGCTTTAGTGGTAGTGAAAGCTGCTTTGCCTTAAAAAACAGTTTGTCTTAATGAGAAGGGGGGGCCGGGCGGGAATGAGGGGACGGGGGGTCACAGCTGAAGCCAATTGCCAGTGCGGCCCTTTCCTGTCTGAGGTGCTGCGGGCCGGGGTCAAGTTCAGGGTCACGCTGCCCCGTCACCCTCCGGCTCGGTCCTGGTGCTGGTTCTGAATTGCCTCCAGCGTGTGTGTACAAGACAGCGTGTATGTGTGTGTGTGTGTTTTTTGTGCGAGTTAAGAGAGGGGCAGGAGGCACATCTGTTTCTGATCCCCCCAGAAAGCTTTGCTCTCCGGACCTGGAGGTGCTGGTGTGCCTGTGGAGGACTGTGAGGGAGAGGGCGGGGAGGAGAGGGCGAGCGAGCGGTCACACACACACAGTGGGTGTCGGGTACGATGTGGTGCGATGTGGCCTGTTTTTACAGCCACCTCCTCCTCCACTTCCTTCCACCTCTGCTTTTTTCTTACATTTGCATTCTCAGAATGTAAGCAAGTTCTTATCAAAGTCGGCAAATATATCACACAACATACGCCACAAAAGGTCTTGAATTACTAGTTAGCTTAGCTTTACATAAAATCTGTAAACAGGGGAAACAACAAGCCTGGCTCTGTCCAAAAGCAACAAAATCTGCCTATCGCTACCTGTAAAGCTCACTAATTAACGCGTTATGTATTGTTTGTTGGACTACTTTTGTCAGAAGTGATACTTTCCTGAGGTCTCCGCTGGTCATCTTGCAAGATTTTCTTTGAATGTCATTGTCAGGATATAATGTGTTAAATTGTGAACTTGTTGTCTTTTGATAGAGTCTGGGTAGGTGTTTCCTCCTGTTTCCAGTCTTTACATTAACCTAAGCTAAAGCGCTGCTGACTTCAGCTATGTGCCTACCATACAGAGCGAGTGTATCGTGTATCGAGTGAGTGTATTGGAGTGTATCGGTCTTCTCATCTAATTCTTGGCAAGAAAGCGAAGCGTAATTCCCCAAAATGTCAAACTCTTGCTTTAAAGACGCGTTTCATTGTTGCATTGTTAGTCTGGAGACAAATTAACCTCCATCTGATTCCCATAAAGTACATTCAGGGTTGTTGAAGTCATCTTATGACAAAGCTGTTTGACATGATCTGTTTTATTTTGTATTATGTGATTTGATGTTGATGATGCTAAAGCTCTGAGGGAAACATTCAAACCCATTAACATGTTTTTATGGCTGCACCTTTTCATCACAAAGAGGTTTTCTACATGACTTCTACATCATTTTTTAAACATTTACCTGAAAATGTATTTTGAAAGTTTGAGAAGTGTAAATCTGAACAATGTTTGGCTGCAGGGGATGAGTTTCTGTGGCAGGTTTGCTGCACTCCATGAAGACTCTTTTCAGACAGGTCAACATCTGCTTTCTATTACTGTTCTTTAATTAAGAAATACATTAAATTTTCCTCCTCCTTTCTATCACAATGATCTTTAGAGGCCCAGCATTTTCCTCTCCACCTCTGTCCAGTTTGTGCCTGCTGTCCTCTTCTCTCCAGGCTTTCTCCTCTCATGACAGCATCATGTTACCTCATGCTTTCCTTTCATTGCTTTTTCTTTGTCTTCTGCAAGACTTCAGTGTGATCCTGTTTGTGTTTGAAATGGGTCTTTTGCTATTGTGACACAGTGTTTTCTGATCAATTTTTTTTTACACAATCTTGTGCACAACTGCACTGCAGGCCCCACTCTTCCTTCCACCTCCTCCTCCCTCCTGTCTCTGACTGCGTGGAGAAGGTAAGGTTGAGATGAAACATCGCGTCAGTCTTTGAACAGAGGCTGTAAAAAAGGCGCATATTAACGAGCATGACTAATCAAGCTGCAGGACCCGCAGAGCTGGATCACACTGTGCATTACACACACACACACACACACACACACACACATCCTACATCATATCTCGCATGCGTGATATAATTTTCTTTCTCTCCTTCCATGTTGGTTTTTTTTGGTCTCTCAGTTGCAGCTTTTTTCCATTTTCCACACACGTTTCATGCATGATAAACACCAGAGCTGTTTCGTGTTTCTTTTTTTCTTTTTGTTTTGTTTCAAAGTTGTGTCAAAGGATCATTTCAGCTCCAACTTGGGTCTAATTTTAGGAGCTTTGACCACGGTCTCTATCGGGTGTGATAAGATTGTAGGCTACTCGGCAGGGTAATTGCTGAGATCTGGGAACACTGAGTCAACAACAAAGTCTGCAAAAAACATGAGAGGTCAGATGATCAGACAAGTTGCAAACACAAGTTTATCTGTTTATCTTAAACCACCTTATTTGGAGGTAAAATTGAAAGTGAGCTGGCCAGCTGTCTTCAGTATACATTGCTCTTGTTTCTTTTCCTGCCTGACATCTTTTTGGCCAATGTTGCTGCATATTTAATAATACCTGTGGTCAGACAAAAAGAGGCACTTGCACCTCTTTAGTTAACTGACTAACTAACATGTTACATCTAGTTTGTTTAACCCAAACAAAATCTAAAGTGGGATGCTGGTAGCTGGATGTTGTTACCTTTTCAAAGTGCCAGGCTAGCAGACTACCTGATGTAAGTACTTATACTGGGCTACATAAGCCTTACATTAAAGAAATGAATATATGAGGGCGGTATGAATCATCTCCTCATCCAATTCTTGGTAAAAAAGTAAATGAGTGTATTTCCCAAACTGTTAAACTATTTCTGACACAAGTCTGCAGCTCTTTTTTTTTTTACTTCCCTTCAGTCTGTTTCTCTTTTCCCTCTTTCTCTTGGTCCTTCTCCATTTTTGTGAACACGCTGTCTTTGCGGATACAAGCACACACACACACACACACACACACACACACACACACACACACACACACACACACACACTCTTTGCACACACAGACCTCTTTGCTATGACACACACCCATATCCCCCAGTCACCATTTCACAGATCCAGACTGTCCGCTCGACACACCTGAGCCAATAAAGTGGAACATTTTTGCCAGGAAAAGCTTTTTCATTCTGCATCTCTCCCTCCCCCTCTCTCCCCTTCCCTCCTCCCCCCGTGAACTGCCTCCATTTCAGTCCCTGAGGCCCTAAAAACTGCCCCGTACTTAACTTCTCCCAAACCCCTGAACACCACCATGTCCCCTCCTCCCCCAAAACCCCTTCTCCTGTTCCCCAACTCCTCTCTGGCTTCATCCCCGAGGGCCTTAAGCCACCAAGCATTTAACTCCTCCTTCCTCCCCCCTTTTTCTCTCTCCCCCTCCAGGCTACTCCGGAGAGGTTCTTTACAGCCCTGTCATCCCTGCCAGCCAGAGCAGTAAAAAACACATCTGGAATCACACTCTACGTTCTACGCTCTCACCCCGTGTTTAAGAAGCCCACCCTCTCCTGCCTCCCCCCTTTCCTTTCCCTCTTTCCTCACACACACACATTCACACACACTGCGAGGGCCACGCCGCAGGAAAAACACTCCCATAACGAGCTACAAACACTGAAATAACACTGTTACCCTAAGTGAGATGTTTCTAATGAGGGCTGGAGAGGAGCGTGACAGAGAGGCACACATTTTGGGGGAGAGGAGGGAGGGAAAGGGGGGAGAAAGGACACCGTGAAACAAGATGCAGGCACGTTGGATTTGACTGTATTCATCCACCCACACGGGCTGAGGCCATTTTGGATCTCGGTCAAGCTTCAGCTTCCCTCCCTGTCCCTGCATTCTCCCTCCTAAGAGTTTGTTGTACGACCCCGTGTTCGCTCTTTTCGGCTTTTGTGTGAGAAAGTGTCTCCTGGTCTGAAGCGTGACTATATATACATTTAATAAGGGCCTGTGTGGTGTAGTAATGGGCGGTTGGGCTCGGCTATGGTACAGGGAGGAAATGTCAGCAACAGATAGAGAGCTAAGAGAGCGGAGAGAAAACAAATTGATTCCCTGAAATTGCCACCTCATCTGCTATGATTGAGACTTGTGTTAGGAGCTGAAGTGTTTTTCATGCACAGTGTGTGTGTTTCCAAGATTTTGAACCATTTCACTGTGAGAAAGTTGGAGCTATTGTTCCTCACCTTCTGTCTCAATTTTCCTGAACAGGCTCCAGCGATGGATAATAAAGGCTCAAGAAATCCTTCGGTTGTTTTACTCTCCCTCTCTCTCTTTTTTTTTTTTTTACTCTGCAACTTAATCAGCATGAGAGGAGAAAAGAGGGGAGGAAAGTGAATGATTGAGTGGGATGGAGGGGAAAAAAATATAACTCCTCCTCTTCCACATTTTCTGAAATCAAGTTTAAGAAATGAGAGGAATAACTCCACGAGAGATTGGGTTTCATTTGGAGCCAAGAACCTTTTAACCAAGACCATGTGCCACTTCTTGGTTGGTTTTGTGTGGATGTATGTGTATGTTCGTGTGTGTGTGTGTGCGTGCTTCAGAAGAAGGAGACGGAGGGTCAGGTTTCGGGGCTGAGGGGAGGCGCTCATGGTGCTGTAAGCTAGGGAGAGAGAGCAGTGCTGCGGTAGGTAAATAGGGCCCTGACCCAGGCCTTGGCCTGCCAGAGGAACGCTCTCTTCTCTTTCTGCCAGAATCTTTTTGTTTTGTTTTGTGTTTTTCTTCTTCTTCTTCTTTTTTTTCTTCTTCTCCTGCAAGACTTGGGTTTTTTTCTTCTTCTTCTTCTTCTTCTCTTCTCCTGCAAGGCGGGGGTGAGGTGGGGTGAGGGGAGTGGGGTGGAGGGGAATGTGTGTGTGTGTGGTGGGGCTATGCTGTGGCTATTAACGAGCACCATCGTTTTTCTAATTAGTGCTTTGGGGAATATTTTCTTAAGGACTGTCGACCCTCCCTGCAGAGCTTTTTTGGGGGGAGAAATGCGCGTGTGTGTGTGTGAGCGTGTGCATTGCGTACAAGTGTGTTCCTGTCTGTGCACGTGTACAGTACAGTACTTGTGTGTATTTTAGTGTGTTTTTACTCTGCGGTTTTTCCTTTTTGTGCAGAAACTTTGCAGAAACTGACTTTACTTTCTCAGCTCTCTCTCACTCGCGTCTGTGTGTTTACATATTTATGACTTTTATTCATCCACACACACACACACACACACACACAGACATCCTCGTCACATCCTGAAGGTATGGATGATGATGCATACACTCCGTCACACACACACTCTACGCTCCCAGTCCATTAAATCGAGGGGTTTCAGATCCCCCTCTCCTTCCTGTATTCAGAACTCAAGAGCAAAGGAAATTTTCCTTTCTCTTTTCTTCCCTCTCAAAACTTTCTTTTCTCTTTTCTTCCGTCTTCTGCTGTTTCTTTTCAGCGAGTCTGCCGCTCTCGTCCTCGCTTTGATCCCCTCGCCTCTCTCTTTCCCCCCTCCACCCCTCCCAGGGCCTCTAGCCAGCTCACTGGAGCGGTTTCCTGAGTCTGCCCAGATTAATGAGTGTAAGTTAGTGTGTATGCATGTGTGAGTGAGAGAGAAGGAGGGAGAAAGAATGCCTCAGTGTACTGCAAATACCACAAATTGTGAGTGTGTGAGTTTGCATACTGTACAGACTGTACAGACCCTGTGTGTGTGTGTGTGTGTGTGTTTGATCTGCGGTCTCCAAACCAAACTTTATTTTGTGGATTTTTTTTTTCAGCGATCATCAAAGTAAGTGATTCCACAGAAGGTTGGCTTTCGCATTGCATCTGGGCCATTTTAAAGAATTCCCCAATCACGAGGCTGCCGGGATATGATTGCAATCAAGCGGCAGGCGTCTGCAAAAGAAGCCAAAATGACCCAAATGCTCTGTTCCAAACTGGCCTCTGTGACGTTGCAAGAGGGTCAGTTTTGTGGAGCTGGGCCCGAAAACTTCATTCACGCACTCTGGCAACTGAGAGTGTGCAAACTGAAAACAATCACAATACAACTGATTAGAATTCCTCCATGAAAACACAAGTGCTAAAAATAATCCCCTGATTGAAGCCATGTGTTGAATTTGGGGTGGTAAAGGGGGTAAGGTGGTGGTGTGTGTGTGTGTGTGTGTGTGTGTGTGTGTGTGTGCTGCGGTGGGTCGTACAGAAAGGCAGGAGGCAGCAGAGGGTGGGATGAATCAAACCGGAGTGAAAAAACAGTTTGTCTTTTCTCTGAGCTCTGATAATAACGCCACGTGAGTCCCCGCTGCACAGCGTTTATTTACTCTCACAACTCACAGTGTACACACTTTCGCTCTCACACACGCATGTACGCACACACACTCAGCGCTGCAGACAAACACACACACACATACACACACAGACGCCTTCCAGCAGACTTACAAATATGGACATAAACATGTAATCACAACCATGCATGGTCCAGTTTCTCACTCCTTTCTGACACACTCATAGATGGGCGGGGGGGGGGGTTTGATGGAGAGGAGGGGGTTTGTAATGGCCAGGTGGTTTTAGTTAGGATGTATTCTACCTGAGAGCAATGAAGGAAAAGAAAAAGGCAGAATGAATTAGTTGTCTTGGCCAGGTACGTTTCCAAGAAATTCAACTTGGGTGGTTCTCATATGTTACAGTAAAGTGACATCAAGTTTGAAAAAAAGTCTCTTTCTGTGATACAGAGGTACATTGAGAGTGTTTTTCTGAGCTTTTTAAGCCCTGAAAGAATTACTCCAGTGATTTAGTATTGTAATTTCATAAATAAATAAATCTGAGAGGCTCACAATAGAGAAAAAAAGGTCAAAATGACGCTGCAGAGGCAAAGATACCCTGACTTTTAGGCTCCAGTGTGGGTCAAGAAACACTGGATCCTACACTTCCCATAATGCAACCTCGTCTTTTATATAGATGTTGCATGTCTTTCTGTCAAAAATATGTGGTCATTAACCCTAAGCTGGTAGTCTGAAACATAACCCTGATGATGTCATAGTGATGTAATCAGGGTCATTTTTCAGACTTGGTAGCTCTTATTGTTGTTGTACACATCTTTGTGTTTGTTCGCTCCCAAATGTGTGCAGGTATATGTGTCTTTCAGAGAGATATGGTGGATATTTACTGTAAGTAGTAAGTTATTTAAAATCTCCATCAAAACTCCAAATTTCTTGAAAGTCATATCACATGACCTGTAGCATTGTATAAAGTTATGTTGGAATTCTAGATGTCCGAATTCCCATTTTCCTGATCACTTGAAACACTTATTGTTTACATTGCCTTAAAAGTTGAACATCTGCATTTCCGTGACAGCTGGGCAAAGTTTGTCTGCTGATTAAGATCAAGTGATTAAAAGCTCTGACACAACAACATATTCACTGCTCCATGACACACAACTGAAGACTTTTATATGTTTTCTACTATCAAACAAACTTTGTGGGGAGATCATTTTGTCAACTTTTCCAAGGTCAAGAGTGAACTTTTAACCCCGACAGAGAACTTATATCCTTGTTTAAGATTTCACTCCAACAAAAAACTGACTTTAAAGCTAAGATGATACAAGAGATTTTTGGGGAACATTGAGAAACGTAGCATTCAGGAGGTTAAAGAATAAACTGAAGAGGTAATAAAACTACAATAGATTAGTGGAGTGAATGAATGGTGTGTGTGTGTGTGTGTAAGACTGAAGTACATCTCAAATTCAGTCATTCACTCTGATGTCCTCATTCAAGTGTCTGCGGGGACTCTCCAGACCCGTATTGACTCATAAATGCCCCCATTGTGGGACCCACCATCAGCCCTTATCTCTCTTTGTCATAATTGAAGGGGTCGCCATGGCGACATGGAGAAAACACTGTATCACATCTGCTCTGTGTATAAGTATCTCTAAGGGCACAGTGAAGCATTAAAGGAGATGAAGACATTTTAGCAGAGATTACTCAGTCATTGTCGATGCTGTGAATGACAGCAGTAGTGCGAGTGGTTCATTCAGCTGTCAGTCACTGTGGACAAGAGGAGGCTCCTGGAGGCGAGTGGGCGGGATATCCTCTGGGAGCGCGTGGTTGGACAGTGGGTTTGGAGGCAGTGTCTGCTTATTTGATAAGAAGTCGTCCGTCAGGAAGGAAAATAAACAGTTGAGCGTGCTGCTACTGCAGAGCCAGAGGAAGAGCTGCTACTAGAGCACAACACAATATTTACACTGCTGGACCGACACACATCCACATGGACCCGCTAACACTCGCCAGCACATGTACCTGCGCACATTTAGGGGCGAACAAACACTGAGACATGTGTACATATACAAACACAGAGGGGAAACAGGTGCGAGGATGAAAATGGCATTTGAAAAACATAATTTTAGTTGAGCAAACCACAAAGATTGTACGTGCAATTGAGTATGGTGGGTAGGCCTTCAGTTAGTGTAGGAAAGAACACTAAAATGTCCAATTAAAGTGAAATTAATGTTACTTAGTTGATCTTTCAATTAGGTATGTATAAAAGTATACATGTAAAAAATGTACTTGTGTACTTAATGTAGACATTACTGAGTTACTTTGTGTTTTTCAAGTGCTAATGGACATTTTAGAGCCCAAACCTGAGGTCAGGACATGTCACAAGATAATTAATGCTTCTAAAATTTAGATCCTTTATTTCCTTTGGTTAAACTGCTGACAACTCTTAACTATATTCAACCAGAGAAAAGGAGTCGCATGCAGATGCTACTTCATTTTAAGGGCTCAGCGGCCAAAGTGTTGGGAACCCCTGCTTTAAATAGCTTAGACTGTGATGTACATAATAGATTGGCTTGCACTAAATCAAGAGTCATCTGCGCTGACCATTTGCTGCAAATTCTTTTTCTGCATCAGTAATTAAAATATAAGTTATGTTAAAATAATCCCTAAAAAGCAACATAACAGCAAAAAAGAATCTCAGCAAAATTTCTGATTTTCTGTGATTTTATACCTCACCTCGCTGCAGTGAGGTAGATGTGTTCATTAGCACACTGTGACATCACTGTTGGTTGTGGTACGGGTAATTTACCGTGCAAGAATGCCAAACCTTTGCATGTTGTGGCAATTTTCTGCTTTTCTACCAAAATAAATGGAACATTTTGAGGTTTTGGACATTTGGTCTGACAAACATTATGTAACTATTTGTGCTCTTATTACAAAGGAAAAAATAAATAGGAATGTAAAGTTTGAAAAAAGACCTGAACTTGGACTCTGGGACTTTGTTTTCTTACATTTTGTAGATTACACTATCAACCAATTAATTGAAAAATTGTTGGTTGCAGACCTAGACAGGTGCTAAATACGTACTAGAGGTGTTGATTCAATCTTACTGGAGTTAGTCATAATTAGAGGCGTAGATGAACAGTGTAACTTTGTAAGGTATTTGTAAGTTATTGTGCCCAGCCTGCTGTGCTCATGTTGTGCCTGTATGTGAGAGTATCCTGAGGAGCACCATTTGTTTGTTTAGATAAGGAAGGAGGGGAGAGCCCAGGGACTGTGAGAGTCCTGACCTCCTGGCTCTGAGCCCCGCCCTCTGGCTGTGACTGACAGATAGCATCAGCTTCTTATCAGCTCCCAGCTCCGTGCCCTCTGATCTGGGATCTGCCTCCAAGCCATGCAACGAGGGTGGGAGGAGGCCGGTGATTTGGGGGGGGGGCATGCCAAGGCAAGAGGGGACACAAACATACAGAGTTATGCACATATATGGACAGGTAAAGTTATGTTCATGAAACCCTGTCAACAACTTGATGAATTAATAAACACAAATGAGTAAACGAGAGGCAGAACAGTCGAACTTCTGTTAAACCAAAGACCCAGACGGGTTCTTTCTCCCTCACTTTCTTTACTTTCTCCTACTTCCTTGTCAGAATTAGTCATAATGAGAGTTACTGCCAGTAGACGCCTTGTATATCGTGTGTGTGTGTGTGTGTGTGTGTGTTATTGCTCTTGGATAGTAGGCCATTCTGTGTTTGTGGCCTGTGTTTGGGAGTCTCTGTAAGTCATTTGGTGTGTTTTTTGGAGGGGGTGAGCTCATGCTTCGCCGCTGACACTGAACATAAAGACGCATTGAGTGGAGTGTGGACCATAGGCCAAGTCTGGAGGTACGGGGGAAACAGGGATCTGTGTATGCACACACACACACACACACACTCTCTCTCTCTCTCAGGGCAGCAGTGGAGTGTAGAGGGCTCCCGAGGGCCAGGGGGACTATCGTTTTCCCCGTTAATTATGACCGTCTGGCAGGCTGGAAAGCAGGAAGTGAGAGAGGGAGAGATGGAAAGAGGGAGGGATGGTAGATAGATGATAGGAGGGAGAGGGTGTAGGGGGGAGAAAGCGAGTCAAAATAAGGGAGGAGAAGTAAAAGCCAAGATAGATGATGGGAGGAAAGAGGGAAAACTATGAGAGGGGAGTCCAAGAAAGGATGGGGGAGTGATAGAGAGACACATCCAAATAAAACCATATGCAGGGAGCGTTTGGATGATAAAACCAGGTGCTTGATAAAAGGTGGAATGTCAGATTTGCTTTTTTTTTTTTTTTAAAGCCGTCAGATTTTTGGATGTTTTCTCTTCTGGCGCTCACTCCCCGACTTCTGATATACAACTTATACTCCCTGACCTCGGCTTTTGTTCAACCTTTTGACGCTTTCAGCAGTGCCGGCCTGTGCCTATAACTTAACTTTACTATCCAACCTTTGGTACCATCCAACTCCTCCAACGGGACATCCTTCATCTGACTCCCCCATGAGCAAAAACAAGACGAGGCAGACGTGGCAACGCAGCAGACATTAATATTTGTTGGGTAAAAAGTGAAGTGCTGTAAGGACAGTTCGGGCCAACCCCGGGCCAAGCAGCTACATGAGCTGAGCCACGCAGAGCGGGTCTGGGATTTAACTGGCTCCAGGTCCAATTAGGACTGTCTGCCGCATCTGGACACAGTTAGAGTTAAAGTCAAAACTCACACTTCTCTCCAATAAGGGTATAAAGTCACAACTTTCAGACTACAGGCCTTATACCACAAAGAGCAAAGAATATTTGCACCAGTCATAACACAGCTACACTGATAAAAACCTGAAAGAGGAGAAGGCCGTGTGAGATGGAGTGAGGCTGGTGTGCTGCTGTCAGATTGTGTCAATAAGAGGATTTTTTCCATGTTGCAACATACTAGTTATGTTTGAGGGTTCAGCTGAGGGCAAACAATTACTGGAAAAACTGCAAGATTAAGATCTCTACACTAACAATGCATTGTGCCTTCAAGTGTCTATTAAGTGTGCAGACTCAGGGCCAAGACAGACAGACAGACATGTTTTCTGCATATCCACGCAGCAAACACACTGATCACGTCATGGCTGGATTGGGATGAGAACAACATTTTTTTTTGCGTGCGTGTGTGTGTTTCATTTTTTATGAGGAATCAGAAAAAGTAAAAATTTCATGGTTCCCAGGCAGCCAAAAAAAGCATGGATTTGAAACAGAAAATGTAATGTAATGTTTTTATGGAGTGAAATTGCTCTTAAAAGAATAGTCTTAAAACTCGGGGAATATGCTTATTCGCTTTCTTGCATAAAGTTAGCTGAGAAGATTGATAATCCCTATTTACAAATATAAGGGGGTGAGGATATTAGAACCACCTGTGAATATAATGTAGATCAAATAGTAAATATGAGTTTATTGTTTTATGTGTAGATTTCTATTGTACAATTATCTTCTTTTATTACCTCTGGACAGAACCAGGCTAGCTGTTTCTTCGCGTTTCCATTCCTTATGCTAAGATAAACTAATCAGCTGGTAGTATGTCGACCACTGTGGCCACAAGTTACATTTACAGTTATGTAGCTGTAACAGAAGCAGAAGCAAAATATATATATAAGTATTGTTATGTACCTTAAATTTGCAAATATTGGTTAACATGAGCAACCAACAGCTAATAGTTATACCAGACCAAGTGAGACTTCAGCATATACTGATGTGAGCTTCTGAGTTCAACTCATTGTCTCACTTTAAACCTGGAATCTGAAACTTCTTTCTGTTAAAATATTTTATGAAATATTTTATGATACAATTAATTGTAGTTACATGCTAACACATTTACAGTGGTTGCCTTTAGTATTTTTAACTTTATGTACATAAAATAAATGGATATCTTTTTGTATCTGAAGAGTTTCATCTTCTACTTTCTGTCAGATACGAGGCTTCTTTAATAATCCTGGTTTAAATTAATGTCAGCCCTCGTCATGGTCTTCTGCACCAGATTTTAAAAAGAAGAAGCTTCTAAGTAAAGTACTAAAGAAGCCAAATGGAAATTGCTCAAAGATGAGAGCGAATATTGGATTAGAAGCCTTATGCACTATGGAAACAACTATATGATGGAACAGGATCCAAACTCAAATGGAAAGTTGCGTATTTTAGCTTCAAGCAGTGACGGTGACTCGTGCTCATCGTGCTGGAAAGACATCAAGTCGCAGAATCTCTGGAACAAACAAGTAAACACACTAAATAAAATAAATCAAATGAATCTCAACAAACAGATGCCATGGGTGCTGCCTCGGTGCAAGACCTCCTGTGCAATAAAAACGGAGATACGAGGTACCTCTCTGCAGAAAAACAACATCTAATCAGAGCAGTCACACAGCACATTCCACATCATGACACACACAGTAACTCAGCCTGAGGTCCGACCCCACCTGAGCCTGGATCTCTGTCTCAACAGCACAATCACACTGGAATGAGAACCAATAACAGCCTATTACCCTCCATATCCCTCACACACACACACACACAGAGAAAGAAAGCTTTACATCAGTAAGAATGAAAAAGGACAATAAAGTCTCCGGATATGAAAAGCTCCCGAGGCAGCTATGCACAGTCAAAGTACAAGATGCTCCCTCTTTGTCTGTGTGTGTGTGTGTGTGTGTGCACTTTAAGGGAAGACATCTGAAGAGAAAAGACGCCATAAATCTCCTCTCCCTGCGCTGAACTGAGAATTTTGATTGTGTGTCTGGATGTGAAGCCCAAGGCACAGTTGGACTTGGATCTGTATCTGTAAAACTGAGGCAAGCTAAAGAATAGGAAAGCATGTTTATTCCAGTTGGGTATCGGCGCTTTATCAGACACATATGGTAACTTTATTGCACATTACATTTATCTGATGGCTGTGGTTACCAACAAGCATACTTTGCAAAAAGAAGATTTATGCAAATCAAACAAAGAGCTCATCAAATGTGATTATTTGAGGTTTTAAGTTACTTTTTTGAGAATCCTGCCATCACATGTTTCTTATTAAGGAGAAGTCATTAAGTTATGAAGTAATGATAAATTTCTTAATAACTTATGATGCTGCTTTATTGTTGAGGGTGCACAATAATTGCAAATTAAAGACTCATTAATATACTGCGGTATATTAAGACTTTGTCCTTTGTCCTTTGTAACTGGTGAGTATTTTGTGTGCCTTGTTCCTTCTAAATGTTTATGCTACATTACATATCAAGCATCAACTGCAACAAAAAGACATTTCTCAGTTACCCTTAAAGGAGCTGTATGAAACTATTTACATGTTTTGTGTGAACAGATTGAAAACAGGTTAAAAAATTATGCCCTGTAAAGTACTCTGGACTTTTTTGTAATTTTTTTAACACGTTGGTCACGGTGTCATTTTACAACATGTACGGTAGTCTTATAGTCAGAATGTTACATGCAGAAACTTTAATGCTGACAATGTGGGTTAATTTGGTTTTACAGAGAAGTTTGTGAGATATTTAGCTTATTTGATGTGTTTATTTCAAATCCAATAAAATTAAAGTGAATTGGATTTCTTGTGCTTTGTATTTTGTCTCCAGTGAAAACTGTGTCTCTCAAAATTACCAATTTTTCAAATAAACTGAACAATTATGTGGTCCTTTGTTAGGTTGTTATGTGGACTCAAGAAAACAAATATAGATACCATATCGCCAAAATGTCAAACTATTCCTCTCCTGGTTGTCAAAATCCCATTACTTCTTATGTATGAATCATCTAAAAAAAAAAAACACTGTCACATTGCTGAAAACAGGATCATACAATCTCTATGAAGAAGCAATATCCTGGTTATATCCTGGAAAATAGCCCTCAATTAAAGAAAGTTCTACTTTTTTATGTTTTGGGGATCTTTGGCTAAATCAAACACACCTTAAGATGCCCTATTCTCAACACTTACAATGATCTGGGAACTGAGTTTCTACATAAATAGAGTAAATTCAATCTATGTCATGACTAAAGATTGTTAAAACGAGTTAAAGTCAGAGAATGAATCAAATCTGAAATGCGGGACTCTTACTGTAAGAGATACTGTGTACTTTCTCATCCACTGGATTTTTCGTAAATCATGTGCATGACGCTGCAGTTCAGAGGTCGTAAAACACCATCATTCAGATCTCTAGGAAGACATTTTCCCATGAGCTCCTTCTGTGAGTTGTTTTTATCATTATTTAAGGGCACAGGAAAGAAAGTAAGAGGAGTCTTTGAAAAAAACAGTCTATGCTTTGAATCCCTCACTGGACTGCTGTGCTCTGCAGTTTAACAGCTCACATTGGGTTTATTTTTAGGTGTAAACGCAAAGAAAACTTCAGGAAGTCGTCGAGCTCCTGCCACTGTACTGTTAACTCTACCTCCCATCATGCTTCATTTAATCCTTTATTCAGATACTGTAATGGTATTATGTGTCATGAACAGGAAGGCCTTATAGGATGACACTGGGCTGGTATAGAAACACCTGTTGTTTGGATGTCTGGGTTATTGGAATGAGTTGAACCATGACTGAGGGTGTTTGTGCAGCGACCAGCCACACATTGCTCCCGTCAGGACAGACGGACCCTGAAACTCCCACAGAGCTTTAGGTTGTTGTTGTTTTCATTGACAGTTTGTTACTGTAACGAAAATGTTTGGACTTTCTTATACATTCTTCACACACCCATATGTGTGTACGTGTAAGGAAAAGTTATTGCTTGCCGACAGCAGAGATCTTGCAGAGTTATGTCAATCTATGTGAGATTGGTCTAATAAAATCTGTGCGATATGGGTTCGCGGGGAAGAAGGGCACAGTGAAGGCTTGTAGGATTGTAGTGCAAGTAGAGACACATCATCAACCCGCATCATCCATCTGCACCACTGTCATGGTATGAAATGGAGCAAAACAAAAAAACAAGCTTCGGCCATAGTCATGGGAGAGTTTTTATAGTAGCACTGGCACTGTTAACTTAATTCAAATGGTGTTTACTGGTATTTATTTTTCATGGTGTGGACTCGCCATTTCATGTCAAGTTCTGATAGTTTGGTTTATCGCGTGGGCGTGTAGCATTGGTCTGACTGATTTATGGCCTCAGTATTCTTCTACTGAGGTGCATGTCTGATGCTTGTCCTCCTCCTACACCTTTTCAGTGTCCAATTTTGGGGTCATAGGTCGGCAGGGGTGTTTTGTCTATCAGCGTCTGTAACTTTCTAAAACCAGCAATCCAACAAGCAAGTTCACTTTGTGGAGCAATTAGCCAGCTGTGCAGAGATACGAAAGTAAGCAGGTGTTTCTCATTCCCAATTTTTCATCCAATTATCTCGCTTATCCCGTGCCTTTTAAGGAAAGGTTATCCAAAAGTCTGCGCTATTACCGCCATATTTAAATAATTATCCCGTCTTGCTCGTGTCTGTGGCACCTGGCTTTTCACCCCACCTGCGAGTGTGTTTGTCTGGAACAACTTTAAACATATTTGACTTCAGATGTTGTTGACACATCTCACAGACTATTTCATTTTGAACATACCAACACCTTTATCTGGTCTTTAGGCACCAAAGCTCCTAACTAACCTTTGTTGGACACGTTCCATAGAGCGGTATAGGTCTACCCTTATAGACTGACAACACAATGCCGTCTTTCGTCTGGTGCAAGTCCCTTCAGGTTCAACTTCAGCAGTCTGAGATGACAACAAATTATGTGGCAAGGAAACATTGTTCAAAAGGGAATTTAATGGATACCTATTTGAAATGGCTTACTGCTACATTTCAGAATGCATTTTTGCACAAATCAAGGACGATTCCTTGCTTTGTTGCTTCTCTTACTGGGTGTTCAGGGCAAAAACAAGAGGTGGCATCGGTGGGGGAAAGGTGCATCAGGTAATGATGCAATACAACTCAGGAAATCCAATATGAGTAACATGTTTGAAGGTTCCTCAGGTGACAAAATACTGCACACATCATACTATAAGATAGCGTGTTGTCATTGCCAGGTAAAAAGTGAACAAAGTACAAAGTAATCTTCCATAAGTTGTAGGTATTTGATGGGACAACACAGCACCTCGCATCATAATGTTGCATCGCACATTTGAGGAAATTCCAGCTTCTTTTCAACAACAGCTCTGTTTTTTTTCTGCTGGTTTCTTCCACCTCAACTCCTCTACTGTACTAATGCAATGACCCCATTGAAGTGAATGAGGGTTGTGCTAGAAAGGAATCATTTCACAGCCAATATGGACAAGAGAAATGATTACAGTGGTCATCAATCCTTCCAGTGTACTTACGGACATGTGAGTATTGTTTTAAAGCAAAATTGAAAAAATCTGAACCTTTTCTTTTTATATTTCCTCTTAGTCTGCACAGATACATCCAAAATGATCAATAATCAAACAGTATAAGAGCGGAATAAAGAGGGAGAGAGTATAAAAGTCCTCTTCTGTCTTTCTTTTATGGAGGTGAGAGGCAAAGTGTGCTGATATAGTACTCGTATGCACTACAAACACAAGTGTGTGTGTGCGTGCGTGAGTGTGTGATTCAATCTGGTTTTGTCACACTGAGGAAGTGACACAGCTGCTAAGGTCAGCAGGATGCAGAGAGGGTAGGAGAGAGCGGGTCGTTTCCATGGCGCCCCGCTAAACAATGGATTGAGGAGGCCGGAGAGGAGGAGAGGAGGAGAGGGCATCGCGCGGTTGAGACCCTTGAGGAAAAATCACCTCATACACTACACATGCACACACACACTTATTTATTGAATAATGCGGCCTCACAACGCACACAGGACGAATTCACACCTGACACCCAAAACCCACCATGCACTCTCACTCCATCTAACTTGGGGTCTTTGTTGGTAAAGCGCACAAATCACGCCACATCAACACAGCGCTGACACCCCCGTCCCTCCATTACTTTCATAACAACATTTATAATCATCTACATGACAATCTGTGTGGGGCTCTATAGTAAGGTTTGGGGGTGACAGGGGTTAGCGCTGAAGGGAAGCGGTGCATGCTGGGATTGCAGCCTGCTGGGAGAGTGGCATTCTGGGAGGCGGTGTCCTGCGGGCAGGGCCTCTGGGGGATGCAGTATGGTTAATAGGCCTTTCATGGCCAGCCCACAAAGCCTTTTGTCCCAAGCTAATTCATCCAGCCCTGCATGGAGAGATGGAGGGGGGGAGGGGCACCATGGAGGGTTTTTTTGGGGTTGGGAGTCCCCATTTTCTCCCCTCTCTCCCTCTCTTTACTCTGCAGTGCAGTGCAGGGTGGCGCTAGTGTGAGGGAGACACATACAAACAGAGCCCCGCTCGGTAGCAACAACACCAAAACATTGGCAGAGGTTGCAAAGCGCTGGCAAACTACAGCACAACACTGGAAAACACGCATGATTAATGAATGACTCCTTGTAAAAAACATCTTGACACTGGAATAATCTGCTGGGTGTGAATGTTTAAAGTGGAGATATTAATGCGGGGTGGGTTTTTTAATCCACTGAAAGAGCTGAAAAAGTCCAACAAATGCACCAACTGGGTGTATCTCACGGCGGAGGAGCACGCTTTCACCTGAACAAGAGCAACAGGTGTCACAAAATGCCACAGCTTGTCAGTGAATGGAGCCCCCGGTGGGCCGTAATAACTCCTCAGGTACATCATGGTGGGAGTTCCTGCATTCACTCACACAGGGGTGAGACTCAGGGCCGGCTTCCCACCAACAGACCGCACTATCAAACCCTGTGATCTGGGAATAGTCAGTTATTAATGAACTGGACGGGAACGGCTCCCCTCGTTTCAAAGTGTGCTGATTGAAGTGAAGAAGAGAATTCCTGAGCGAGCACGGGGAGGGGGGGGGGGTCCGAGCTGTGATCACTGTGGTATGAGAGTGTGTGTGTGTGTGTGTTTCTGCGTGTGTGCTGCACAGTCCTGACTGGGCCCGTCCAGTTCACAACAACACAACACCGCACAGCACTGCACAGCTGCACTGGAGGACCTGCAGGCCTCAATGGACTGGGGTCAATACAAACTGTGTGGGGACCAACGCATACCAAATCAGGGGGGGCAGAGCAGGAGGGGAGGGGGAGGGGGCGCACTTCTCCTCCAGGACACCGTAGTTATTAAGAAACAAAGTTTAAATAAGTTCTTCTCATCACAAACACCTGTATGGACATTATAAATGCTGATCCAGGTTCTACTTTTACGCACAAGCCCTGGGAAGCCCTCAAGTGCGGCGTACCGGACTCTGTAGTCTGGAGAAACGGCGGTGCAGTACCCAGCTCTGGGATTTTGGGAGCCAGTCCCTATTGTTCAGATCCCTCCTCCTGCTTGGGAAGTGGGAGGACCCGAAAAGGCGTCGCAAAAGGGAGAATTGTTTGAGAGCTCAGTCATCCAAAAACGGCCTTTCAATGTGAGAACTTGGGGAGCCGAAGAAAATGTCGGTGGCATCGCAGTAAATTACTTAAGCAGCGAGGCTTCAGAGGGGAAAAAGAGAAGTTAGAAACTGCAGAATTTTTTTTTTTTTGTGGGACTACAACGCAGAAGAGGGGCAAGGAGAGGATCTGTCGGCGGAAAACGAGGTGTGAGCACCGCATACAGCAGTTTTGGTGAGTTTTCTCCCTTCATGCGCTCCGCATCGACATGTTTCACAAAGTTTTACGCTAAAGTATCAGTTTCTGTGCGTGTGTGCGGCCCGAGGGGAGCATTTACCGACTTATATGTGACTTTATTCCTGGAGAGAGTTGTGCTTTCTGGCGTCAGATCACCGCTTCACGCTGCTGACCTCTTTGGTAGCCACATTTGTTTTGTTTTTTATTTTTCTTTCTTCCGCTTATTGATGCTCATAAACTTTGCAACAAACTTTCCACATCCTCCTTTTACGCGGATGGCGCGTCTTGGCACTTCGGAGCAGCTTTTAATGAGAAACTTTAACTTTTTGCTCTCGGACTTAGCTGCTGCTGATGATGATGATGACTGGATGAGCCCCGCGTCCGTATTTTTCCAAACTTTTCCTCGTTTTCTGCCGACTATAAGGGCGAGATACGTGCATGTGGAGGGGGGTCAACCTCGTGTGACACGTCGCGGAGGCTCGCAGCTGTGCTTTTTAGACATAAGTGCTTTTATTTTGAGGGAAAGGCGTCTGCGCGTTGAAGGCCGCAGCCTATAGTCGCTCCCATAGGGTAACAGAAAACAGACATGGTGCGCCCTGCCAGATTTACCCCCATATTATCACCGGGGAGTGCAGCGGTGCAGCGGCAGGCTGGGGAACAGTGGACGTGAGAGATGAAGTGGGTCATGTCCTCAGGAAAGCTGCATGTTTTCTGAATCCTGCCTCTGGATGATTTTATTTTATATGTCCATTCTGCTATATGCGCAAAATGGCATGCGCAGATTTCATTGCTGGAGTAGGGACAACCATAACAACACTACCTGGATGCATGTCTATAGACCCCCCCCACCTTTCCTAAACCAAAGCCTGGTGTCAGAATAACCCAATTAAAGGCTCCTATAAAGTGACAGCTGCTCGGTGCAGCCAGGAATGCAGCATCCTGCCTCCCCAGTGAGGAGAGTCTCTCCTGATACCATCCTTCTCATTCAGGTCTGATTTTAATGAGAAAATGTTTGTCTTAATCCCCGCCTTGCTAATGAGAGTTGGCCAGGGTGTCAGTCACCGTGGGGGCCCGGGTGGAGAGCCAGAGGATGGGGACAGGAGGGGGTGGGTTGTTTGGAGGGGGTCGGAGGGGGTACACGGGTCTCTGCAGGAACAGCCGCAGGGGCTCAAGTTTCCAACCCCAGGTGTCGTTTTGTTGTTTGGATTACATTTAGCCTCCGCTGCCTCGCATGGAGGAACCTCTGAGATCCAGTGACAGACATGGCATCAGACAAGAGGGCCCGATTGTTCCCCCTAAATCAATGTCACTTGGATTAAAAGTCGAAACGAATGGCTTGGCCTCCTCCAATTAGGCGCACAGCTTATAAGGGAATTAATTGGTCTCAGTAAAAAAAAAAAAAAGAAGAAAAAGAGCCTCTTGTTGTTTGGTTGCTTGTTGGATTGGTTGTTGTTGTTGATCATCTCTGGCAGTCGGGTGGATCAAAGTTGGACTAATTGATTCCAGTCTGATCATCTGCCTGTTTCTCATACTGTTAGGCCCCTTTTGATTACTTGCACGGAGCCAGGAAAAACACAATTACAGGACTTCACAATCAATCTTACACATAAGCCCAGAATTTTCTCAGCTACTGTAAGTTGTGACTATCATATTTTGAATCCTGCAGTCTTACTATGGGTGATAAAACCATAAAGAGTGCAGTAAAGCAGACCCAATTCATCACTGGACACCGCAGGCACACTTAAAATCCCTATAGGAGGGTTATAATAACATGTTTTATTTGAGTGATACTAAATGGAAAGCTCTCAGTACATTGCCAAAACAATCAGCGATTGCCTGGAAGTACAATAGTTAGCCTTGAACACAGAAATGCAACAGCACATGTATCAACCACTGTTTTGATAATCAATTAATCGGGAATTTTTTGGGGGGATATTTGGACCAAATAAGTAACATCTCAGAAGCCGTGATATTGAGGCATGCTTCAAGTCTCTACAGCAGTATTATATTATCATTTTTTTAATACAGGATACAGTGATGAATGAAACCTACTTGGGCTTCAGTCCCAGGTAAAAACAACAGCTATTGCCTAGAAGTGGTGAAATATTCCCCTTAAAAGTGTCCACTAAAAAAAATGCTACATGTTGTTGACTTTAAAGACTGAAAATGTGCGTACCTACAGATGAAGAAATGTCTAGGCCAGGAAACCAACTTTATTGTCTTTTGAATTCAGAGCCTGGTATGTGTCAGAGTTTTGGAGCCATTTCTTTTTGTGTCTTACCATTACCAGCTGCATAATTTTTTTACAGTGAAGCTGGAACTCGAAATGACATTTGATTGATCTTGGTTGCCCTCCAAACAGACGCGTCGTTGCCAGTTTTCCACCGTTTGTCCAGAAGCTGGTGGATAGTTTTTCACCCAGTCCATAGCAGCTCAGTTTTCATGTGTGTTCGTTGCTTGTAAAGAAAAGTTACCGTGTGGATTTAGGTATGCGGCCAATAGCAGTCGAGTTTCTCACTCGTATCTTGGTGCCATATTGAACTATGATGTAAGATCTGAGTGTAAGGATAGGATTTAACTTGTTTGACTCTCGCCTTGTGCAGCCTGGTGTGTGTTCACGTCTGGATGTAAATCAAAGTCTTTAGATGGAGATGGATTTCGTGATGCATTTTGGAGATTACAAACAGCCAGCAGTTCCATCAGGACTGCTGTTACGGCTCCGAGCTCGCGTTCGTGAGCCAAAGTTCCCTCAGTTTTGACTGCGGTGCTGGAAAGCAGCATTGTTATTGTAGAGGGTGTAACATTGGCGTTAATTGACAAAGGAGAAAAAAAAAAACTCCCCAAGGGCATGCTTTCATCTCTATGACAGCGGGTACACTCATGCAGTCATAACAGCCTGCAGGCAGAATCTGAGGGCCTTTTGCTGCACATATGTGTGTGTGAGTGATAGTTCTTGTCCAATCAGGATTATCTCTTTGCACTGGAATGTATTGTGGTCCTCACCTGCATGGTCGTTTTGGGATTACTGCATTAGAGGAAAAGAGTGTGTTCGCGTGTGTGTGAGAAAGAAGAGGGTAGCTTACACTTTATAATTTCAGGGAGAGTTTTTCTGGGTTTATGTACTTTTCATAAACGCGCAAAAAACACACTCATCGCCAAATAAGGCTGCTTCACTTCCCAGAGCCGGACATTATTGGCCTGTTGACATACGGTGCATTAGTCCTCCAGCGCTGACAGATTGGAGGCTCGGGCTCAGGCCTCGTGCCCCCGGGAGGGTTTCTGTGTCCAGTCAGACATTGGATAACCAGAGAGGGACACCTGGACCGGCAGGTGGCCGGAGTCCAGGCCCCTCCCTTGGGGTTGCATACCTCTCTCCTCCTGATCCTCCCTGTCAGCCAGGACCACAGAGAGCGAGAGAGCCAGAGAGAGAGAGAGGAGGAATGTGAGTTTTAAAAAAATGAAGGAGAAAGTTCTGACAGAGAGTTGGAGAGGCTAATTAAACAGGCTCCGATCAAACAGAGTGAGATTATGAGGCAGAGATGAGGATAAAGTGGACGTCAGGGAAGGAGGGACAGGAGAATGAAGAAAGCAAGAAGGCTGAGGGAAGTCAGGTGCAGCAGAAAAGAGATTAGCGTGCAACTTTTCCTCTGCAAAGCGCCTGGTTTTTAGGTTTCAAATAATATGCAAACACCATATGTGGATTCCCGTTCAGTTTATATCTGCATCATAATCATAATCATTTGTTGTCTTAACAGCCTAACAGGGTTTATCCAAAGCCTTTAAACCAGCTGAGTTGATTTGTTCCACTACTTAAAGCAAAAGTTAAGAAGGCCTTGATTGGATAATGAAGTTACCCAGGCCATACTCTCACTCTCTTCTCTCTCTCTCTCTCTGTCTCACACACACTCACACACACATACACACACACACACAGACACACACACAGACACAGACACACACACACACATTGTGAGTCTGGTGTGAGTGCTGTTAGATCATTGATCAACTCCAGACTCGAGTAAGAAAGCAGTGTGTGTGTAGACAAATAGCCCTGTGTGTGCAAAGCAGATATTTGGACAAAGATTAAGGGGTGTTATTACGAGCCAAAAGCAACCCAGACGCTCTAATAGATCATTCACACACAGGCACAAGGTTGCACTCCGAGTAGGACTGAATTTAAGACCCTGGCCCTATTTATTTATTTTTTTTTCACTTTCTGTCTCTTTTTCAAACACATTTTAAAATTTGGTTAGCTTTACTAGACTAGTTCAAGGCCTACATGTGTGCGCCATAAGCCTTTACCGTGCTGTTATATTAACTGTGTGATGTATTCCGGCCTTGAGCATGTGCAAACGAAACAATAAAAGCGGCAGAAAGACAAAAAAGAGTCAAGGAATCTGGGTTGTGTTGTGTTCCAGGGCTTTAACCAATAATCAGATTTAAAGTGTTGCCCCAGAGAGAAAAAACTCATCATTGAAGAATGTCAAACTGGCAGGAGAAGACATGATTCAACAGAATAAATCACTGGGCACCAGATTAGTTAGTTACTGGGCCCCTGAGGTTATCACAACTGGAATTTTCCATCGACAGCGCTCCTCTTGTCTTCTGTCCAAATCGTGTGTGAGGTTTTATTTTATATTTCAGAATCCCCCCACATCACCACCACCACCACCCTCAGGATAATGCACATCCGTGTCTCTGAGTGACAGGACAAATGGTAGCTCGGCTTTACCACGTCTCTCACACAAATCCAGCCTCTGACATCTAGAGCTCTCTTTGAAACAGGCCCTCCTCCAGCTGTTTCTCCTCTTGAGGAGACTCTTTCAGACCAGCGGCGTTCACTGCAGAGCCGTTTGGAGTAAGCAGCCGGAGTCGGTTACACCATCTCGAAAAAAGCAGTTGACGCCCTCGCTTTCTGTTTTAATTTCCTGCCTCATCTCCATTTTCTAATGCCGCCTCATATCTGTTTTTCCCATAACTCTCTCCCCTCAGTCGTTTCGCATAACTTTACAGCTTTTCTCCATTCCCTCATCTCTCTTTCCAACCCCCCTGCCTCTCTTTCTGCCTTATCTCAATTTCCTAATACCTCCTCATATCTGTTTTTCATATAATATTTCACTCTCCCTGCTTTTTCTCTTCCTTCCTTCGTCTCCCACTGAGAGTTGTAGGGCCAGTCTCTCTCTCTCTGTCTCTCTCTCTTTTTTCCCTCCTGCTGAATAATGGGGAGAAATTGCTCTTGATTTATAATTGGTTCCATTCACTCTGATGCATGAGCTGCCAAAGGAGTTGGGGGGCCCCTTTCACCCCCTCCCTCCCTCTCTCCCTCTCTTCCCTCCCTACGATGATGCAGGAACACACAAGGAGTAGGCTGCATATATGTACAGCTATGAAAGTCCATATTAGCATGCACGAATGCCACGGCCTGTATATAGTTTATCTCTTAGGCCGCGGATAAGTGGTAGCCTGTTTTTTTGTGTGTTGACATTTGGTGTTGGAAAAACTTCCTGAGGTCTACATATTTATGTGCCTCTGTGAGTATACTTTTACCATGTAATAGGAGTTTGTGTGATTGCTTGCTTATGTGTCATCGTGTGTGTGTGTGTTTGCAGGGAGAGAACACAGGCAGGGAAAGAATGGTTGTGGGTAAATGAAATATGTAACTGCGTGTGTGTGTGTATTTGTGTGAGGAGTACTGTGAAATCCTGGATATTTAGTTAGTTTTCCCAGTACTGTATGGGTGTGCGTGTGTACTGAGACTGCTCGGTTAAAGCTGCTCTGAAATGATCCAGCTCTGACTAAGAAGTTTGAAGACGCACACATACTGTGTATTTTCTGCACAGTGACGTCTTTAGATACCTTGTTTTGTTAGGCAGTGTATAAACAGAGATCGTTTGGTGTGTTTTCTTGATTAATTCATCATATTTGCATGTGTGATGATAGATAATGAAAAGTGTGTCTTTGATACAGTTTAGAGTTGAAGTATGGTCAAAGTTTTTAGTTCAGTTTTATTTTACCCTAGTTTTTTTTAGACTGCAGCTACCATCTATCTTTTGTTGTCATCATTCCTTTCCGTGTTTCCCTCAAACGTCTATCCATCTTTCTTATCCTCCATCCATTCATCCATCTAGCTTTCTTTTCCTTCTTCCCATCTGCCATTGCTTCTGTCCTCCTTTCTATCCACTCATCATCTACCTGTCCTACCGTCCATCCTTCTTTCTTACCTTCCTTCATCTTCCATTCTGCCCTTCCTTCCACCCACCCATCCTTCCTCTTTTCCCACCTTCTTTCCTTTCCTCCCTCTTTCCCCCTCCCTCCCTCCCCCCCGATGATGTGATTGGCTAATGCTACCTACATCGCTCCCATCTATCTGGCTCAGACCCCCCCCCCCAGCAGTCGTGGTGATCCGGTCCTGTTCCCATGGCCCCTGGTGGGCACGCTGGCATCCCACACCAGGCAGAGGAATGCGGGTGGGTGTGTTTGCCATGGCAGAGTAATTAGCTCTCCGCGGTTAATTCGGCTTCGTTATCTAAATTATGCAAATACTTCGGTGCCTAATTGATTAGAACGCCCCCTCCTCTACATCTCGGGCCTGTCCAGATCCCTCTCGTTAATCCTCGGGACGCTCTGTAGCTCGTTAGTGCCGGTTCAGGGGGTGAAGGAGGGGTTGGACGGGCATATAGCTTGTTAATACTTTGTGGAGCGTGTGCATATGTGAGTGTGTGTGAGCATTATGGAAGACGAGGGGGTAAATTCTCAACCTCGTTAGGGATGCTTAGATGCTTTTGATGTGTAATTTTATGGCATGAGAACGAGTGATGTCTCGAGTGGAGGATTTGGGCTGGCCCCCTCTCCACCTGTTGGGCCGAGTTTCCATGCCAAGATAAGACTCCAGAAGGTCCTCTTGTGTCCAAGAAAGCCCGTCTCAGGGTAGCGGAAAGATTGATGGGAATAAATTTTAAGATTCTTTCTCTGCCAAGTTTTTGGCTTCTGAGAAGTACAGCAGAGAAGTGGGGAGATTCTCCTCTTCAGTTCGCATTATCCATAGGACTTTGAAGTAAAGACAGCCGCATCAGCAGTGTGATCTCACCCTGTTTCTGTATATGGTTCTTATTTTTGACACACAGCAGATATAGTATATGAGTATTTTGCAGAATTATTCTTCACCAGACAGTTTTATCAGTTTCTTGACCCACTACTCAATTTTTTTTATCCTTTAATCATCTTATAAAAGTTAATAACAAGTGATGACATATTGATAACTGTAGTTAACTACCAGTTGCATACACTTACTGTGTACTGATTAAAGGCTCGCCTTAGGCTAGGGCATATAAACATTGTTTGATTTTTGGGTGACAAAATTGATTACAAAACATGTCCTCATCTACAGCGTTGGATAGATTTGGCAAGTTTGTTGATCAGCAAAAATGTACTTGTTCGAATAATTTATTAGCAATTCAGCATTGAGCATTTAGCACTCTTCTCTGTTTTATCATTGTACAGTTGAATTTGAGCTGAGACAATTAATGGATTTGATGATTGGCAGAAGATTTTGATAATAGATGAATTGGCAAATTTCATGGGAAAAAACCCAAATCTATTTAACTTGTCATTAAGCTGAATAATTTCTGCTTTCACTTTGTTGGTTGGACAAAACAAGACATTTGACGATGTCCACATGGGCTTTTGGAAATTTTAGGGCCATCTTTGTACTATTATCTGAAACTTGATGAGCCAAAAAAGTAGTTGATTAATCAAGAAGATAACGGACGGATTAGTGGATAATGAAAATAATCACAAGTGCCATGATATTTTTAGATTTTGGTTGGTCAACACAAGCAATTTGAAGGTGTCCTCTTTAACTCTAAGAAACTGGGATTTTTCATACTTTTTTACAGAATTCAATTTAAAGAAAAAAATACAGTGATCATCAGTGATATAAAAAATAATTATAAGCCCAATCTATCATCACCCATTCTTGCCTAAACATCCTCCCTCTTGTTGCCCTCTCCCTGCGTGATGGTCTGATAGTGAACTGGCGGATCCTCCTCATCCTCCTCCACTCAGCAACAAACCCGGGCCAAGCCGTGGAGACCAGCAAACACATTGACGGAGTGAGGGGAAAATATGTTGGGACATTCAGCGACGCTCTCACACACGCTCTCTTAAACACACTCTCTCATTGACGAGGCCCTGCTCTCTCCTCTTGCTCGCCCGCCAGTTGACATCCGCTCTATTAATTTGAGTAGCCGTTCTGCTTTCTCAGTCAACCTCTCCACCCCCCACTCTGCCTCCATAAACTCCCCCCCTCACCCATCTCACATCAATCCATAAAGGCATTGACCCCCCCTCCCCTCCCCTCCATGCCTCCCCAAACTCTCTACACACTACTCTCAAACCTCTTGGTCATTGAGCCCCCCCCACCCCTCCTTCTCTTTGGTCATTGAGCAGGGCCCATCAGCTCTTCCCCGGGCCCTTCAGAGTAGCGTCTCCCCTTTCTCCAGGGGTCCACAGGGTCTTTGTCCGTGCACCGGCTCACTGCTTTACAATGACTCTCCACTCTATTAAGGTGCGTTCTGCCTGTTAGCGTCGCCAGGGGCAACCGGCCTCCCGCATGGCAGCTATGCAGCGTGGCATTGTGGGCTGCAGGCCCGAGCGGGGCAGTTGAACCCCCGGCACTCCTCACACTTGACACCGCATGTGTTTATCTAAAGGGGGGGCTTTGTGGTGTTTGGAGAACCTCGAGGGACGAGGGGAGTTAGGAGGGGGCACGAGGTGTAAAAAGACGTAAAACTGGAGGAGGAGGGAGGGAGGGCAGGAGAGGAGTTTGGGGAGGTGATAAATATTCAACAGCTCAGCTCCTCAGAAGGAGTTACTACCCTGCTACCCCTCCACCACCACCTCCCCTCCTGTGTGTCCTCTTCATGCCAGAAAGCAGATGGAATGTGAGCGCTCAGGGAGGAGGCTCCAGTCTGGTTTTATCCAATTAGCAGGGTTGTCAAAATGAATTTATCCACGGAGGCAGGGGGACAATGGGACTGGCAGTGGCCCGGGAGAACAGGGGCCCCGGTGTCTTTACTTAGCACGATCACAATGAACTTCTGTCAAGTGACTCTCTCCCACAACGACATATATGGCACTTGCATACCTACACTCATGATGCATGCCTGCACACCGCCGCCATAAGCTGGACCTCTCTACTGCGTTGTTTCTCTCGGTCGTCTCTGCGACCTGTATGTGCACCAAACATGGGCACACACACCTGTATTCAAGTCTTTTGGGTGCGAGTGAAGTCACGGGGTTATTCAAGACAAGTGTTGTCTTAAGTCCTTGAGGCCATGTCCATGTAAATGTAGGGATGCTTAAGTCAAACCCTTTCTAGCTGGCAATACAGAGTACCAATACCAGTGCTCTCCTCTTGCTGCGTACCACATGGCATGGAGCTTGTATGTGGCAATTAAAACTAAATGTAACTGGGTGTCATTTGAAATTTTTCAGTATCAGTGTCAATACAATACCAGAGTTTCAGTGCAGATGACTAAATTAGATTTTGTCAGAAACCTGACTTTAAGGACTATAAGCATGCTTTTTCTACAAAAATGTTCTTTATTCAACAAAAAAAGCCACACTTCTCAAGTGTTACGTGTCAAAGTAGCTTTACAGGAACAAAATGCAGTTTAAAGTTGGCAAAACTCTGAGGTATATTCATTTCTCACAGTTATATCTGCTGCTGTCATGTATTTTTTTTTGCATCACCAGAGGATTTTACCAAGTCTAAATATAAGACTTGCTTCCTAGCCTGCTTTCAAGTGAAGTAAAGATCTTTTGGGAGTCAAGTCTCATGTCAGTCAGGTCTCACAGTAGTCAAGCGTCAGCTCCTCAACATGATTACAGAAATAGCTTTACTCTCCTGTAATCATACTTCTGGAACTGGCAGATTTGAGCAGTTCACACAGTTCTCCTCACTGCACTGTCACTGAAGTATGTTTTAATACCACAAAGCTGCTCCCACAAAGTGTTTGCCACTCAGCGTTGTTCCTCACTGGTAAGGCTGAAACAAACCAGTCACAGGCACACAATAACACACACATTCTCTCGGCTCTTGATTTAGTGTAGCTGTCTCTCCGTGTGTGTGCGTGCGTGCGTGCGTGCATGCTCTGGTTTTTATCAGCCTCGCTGATGCGTAGGAGGCTCTTCTCCCTCGCTCTGTCTGTGACTTCTCCGGGACGGATGGATGGAAAAAGTTGGACATAGATGTCAGGCCAACTTTTCATCTTGAGGCAGGGTATTCGTTAAGCAAACACAGGACCCAGCTGACTAATGAATCAGACAGACCGACAGGCTCAGAGGAGTAAGGCTCATATACCACTTATTATACCAAAGCTCTATCTGTACCGTCATTCCCGTCTCACCGTCACTGCTTTCATTTATGTACGAAAGGCAGAAATTAGATAGTTTAGAGGTCTCATTTGCGAGGTGGTGTGTCCCGCTGCGTGCCCAGTTGGCAGATTGACTGGTGTGGTTTACGGTTGGTGACCCTCACAGTCGGGACAGGTGCTCGATACAGATGTATGTGTCTTTTATGGGCAGCTTTCCCGGGTTGTGTCCATACAGCGACCGGCCACAGAAGCCACAGGCCTTCAGCTTTGCTCCCTCCTGGTTCCACATTAGCTCGCCTGTTTGTTTACTGAGCGAGTCCGCTGCTGATGGGCCGCTCTGAGTGGACAGGAGAGTACATGAAAACTCTACATGTATGTAGGGCTGCAACTGTGGCTCATTTATAATACTGAAACTACAAAAAAAACAAATGGCGTGATTTCTCAGCCCATCATAACATCCTTAAATTGCTTATAACAGTCCATCTCTACGGAGCGTTTTAGGGTCTTAAAGGTTATTGTTTTGGTTTTTGGTACTGCAGTTGTACTGTGTTGATTTGCTGTCATGGCTCTCATTTGCTTTGTTCGGGCTCATTTGCTTTGTTCGGGTGTTTTTTTTTCACCAACACAGTTCTAAAACCCAACTGAGTGCCACATACCCGTCACCATCTAACAGCTGCAGAATCACACGTGAACCTCACGAGTTGGTGGAGACCAAAACAGAGCAAAAAGAGACTGGGTTTATATATTCACCAGGTGGCCAGAAACAGAACTCCAAATGAATCCACTAGCTGCCAAAAAGTTAGCCATATCAGCTTAAAAGGTGGTCCCAGTGTCTAAAGCTTGTTTTTCTGGCCCCTTTTTATGTTTAGTAAATTATTGGAGGTTTAGTAAATGAATAAAACATGTGTTGATTCAACCATTGATTAATCGACTAATCATTACAATTCCACAGCTCTGTTTTTTTTTTTTTTTAGTGCTGGTAGCCGTTCATGTCGTGAGAACAAGCAATCTGAAATTGTTTATACACATTCATAATGTGCAATTAAAACGCAGCGGAGTAATGTGTGGCCTGGTGTGACAGTTGGCGTAGTTAACAGCCGTTTTTCCAACAGCCGTTTTTCCATCAGCCGCCTGCTTTGCTCATTTTCAATAAATGTGCCAGGCAGCTAAACATTTCACTGCTGCCATTAGATGATGAAGGTGCACTCTAAGAGTTTCCATTCTCTTACTGTCCTGCTTTAGCCCCTCGTCTGTGTGTGTCTGTGTGTGTGCAGTCCCTAGTCTCTAAGCTTCATTAATCATCCCCTTGCCATAATAAGATCGGGACAAATATGTATGAGAAAGTTGTCTGCTTCCATTTTTACTGTCTCGAGACAGTTTATGCCCTTGAGTATGTGCACGTTCAGCAACATGCATGCATGTATATGAGCGAGGGGGGCGTAATAGAGATTCAGTTTTGCAGGACCATCCTCCTCATCCTGACGGGAAGTTGTTAGTTTAACCTGACAGGAAAGAATTCGGGAACTTGGCAGCAGGCGACAAGGGAGAGAGAAAAGCTCCCCTCTCTGCATTAACTGTTAATAGACTGACCATTCTCGATCCTCTCCATTTTCCTCCCAATACATACTGTACCGAAGTATAAAAGACCCATCCTCTCCTCCATCTCACACACACACACTCCTGTGATATATATTCCACCCCACCCCCGCATCCCCGCTCGCCCTGCCTCTCATTAGTTGTTCTTTGTCCCGACTCCTGAATGCACCCAGTGTGTTTTCCCTTCTCCTCTCCTTTCCCTCCCCCTCCTTCCTCCTCCTGGACGCTCTACCTGTATCGCTTACACCTGAGCGGGAAGGTGGAGGGGTCGGGTTACGGCCCGCAGAATGAGGGCGCCCCTTTGATGAAGGCTGGCTGGATGGGTGTGGGCACGGGCGGAGGAGATGGGGTCAGCCGTGAGATGGGGGCTGACAGAGAAGAAAGGCTTTATTTGTGTCTGGAGTTTTGGCCACTAAGGGTACTGCAGAGTGCGCCGCCTCGCCTGGGTTGTGTTTCTTTAATGGCTGCCTGTTCGTGTACGTGTTTGTGTGCACGCGCGTGTGTGTATACAAGTAAAATCGAAGCAGAGAGCCGCTTATGTATGAATCAAGATTGACTGTTTAGATGGATGATGTAGTTGAATTTCGGTGGCTTTCTCTGTGTGTTTGTTTCAGTCCGAAGAAAATGACTTATGCTGTTTGTTTTGAGTGAACCGCGTCTGTAAATGACCCTCTAACCCTCATCTGTGTGTGTTTCAGAGGGTAGTGTATGGAAGATGTCTGGAAAGCGAGACTGGACTCCGTGGATGAAAAAGAGAAGGGCTCCAGTGTTGTGCGCTCTCGGTGCAGTACTGCTATGCTGCCTGCAGAGCGGCGCCTCCATCCCCGGTGAGTAGACAAACAGACGGTGAAAAACTGGATCTCTACGTAGCAGTCTGCCGAAATCAAATGAAAAAGAAAGCACCCTGCACCCCTGAGTTGATCTATGCCCACTTTATGAATGCCTTTACATAGGTTTTTCCAAACACCTGGTGCAGGAGAAGTCTTTCCAGGGATAAAATATTCTGGCTCAGTCACAGGGAGGGAGGTGTTGAACGTTTCTGGCAGCAACAACAGCAGTTTGTTTGAAATGTACTGAAGAAGTGGGTAGTTTGCCTGAGCCGTACTCACCACCATGGGTGAATTGAAAAAAGAAGAGAAGTGTCTAGAGCTCCAGTGATTAGTTCATTAATTGAAGAGTTGATTGAAATTAATTGGCAACAATTTTTATAAGTGCTCCATTGTAAAAGTCATTTTTTAAGCAAAAAATACAAACATAGGATGACTTCAGCTTTTCAAATTTGAAAATTTACTGCTTTTCTTGGTCTGAGATTGTTGTAAATGTTTGATATTTTAAGTTTTTACAGACCAGATGCTTACTAAATCAGCAGATTAACCAGTAAATAAACTGTAAAGATGTTTTGGTGCAGCCCTGATTGATTTTACACATTGTCTTTATATGCCGACTTGTATTTTTTTTTCAGTCTTATTGTTTTGAATTAGCTTCTGACTGCTTCGTGCAATCTTTTCTTCAGACGAGGTGCCAGTGTTCACTGAGGAGCCCATGTCCGTCGTGCAGAAGCTGGGAGGCAGCGTAACCCTCCGCTGCAGCGTCCGACCCACCTCCGCCAACATCAGCTGGCGCCTCAACGGCCAGGAGTTCGCGGACGGCGACCTGGGCATAGTGCTGACGCCCGACAGCCTGTTCATCCCCGTGCTCTCCAACCTGACTCTGGGCCGATACCAGTGTGTGGCCAGCACCAGCGCGGGAGCCCTGGCCAGTGTGCCTGCTAACGTCACCGCTGCCAGTGAGTAGCCACCCACACAAAGCGGGGACAAATAAACACAAACACACGGGGCCCCTTTTGGTTTGTCAGAGTATCCAAAGAACGCCTTTGACTTAACAGTGAAGGGGTGGTATTTGTTTGCTTAAAATCATCACCATCAAAACAGTGTAAACCTCGTACTTTTCCACTGCTGTGACTCGAATCCTCACCAAGGTCAGCTATACTTATGATCACGGTGAGAAGCTGCTGCATGTCATTGATTAGTGATATTAGCAGATAGTCCGGCAGTTGTTCTGTGTATATAAAACAGCGGTTTTCATGCAGCGTCCAAATTAAAGTGAATTATTCTCACTGCTGACGTTTTTAGTGCGGCGCTGGTCTGAGTGTGTGTCGTTATATTTGATATGCATCATGGGACAGAGAGGGGGGTCTGAAGCTGTGTAACCTGAGCCGGAGGAATGGAGGTGGTGAGGACCCAGGGGCCGGTCAGAGCGGGGAAAAGGGGACCAGGACTCAGCCTGGGGGCCCCCCTGCTTCCATCGGCCCCCCCTCTCCTCCCCACAACACCACATTCCTCTCCACAGGGCCCGACAGCAGGGCTCGCCAGAAATTATGGCCCCATGTAATTGGTTAGAGGGCTGTGGGGGGAGATAAGGGTTATGTGTGTGTGTGTGTGTGACTGTGTGAGGGTGTGGACAGACGATATGGGTGTATGCCTCACTAGAACACAGTTTGGTAAAACTAAAAAAAAAAAGAGCTGTAAACTGTATTGTTTTACATGTAGTGATGTATGAGGCTGCCATAGCTGGAGACACTGGAGGTGTTTTAGGCCAGTCGAGACAAGATCCTCTCACAAGATGAGACGTGATGTCACATTCTCCGCCATAACCTTGCGCGCACACACACACACCTCTCTTCCTCTGCACATTTTTCACTCCTCACCCTGTCACTTTCTCGCCTCTTTCCCTCCTTTCATTATCTTTTCACTTTCCCTCCGCTTTTGTCATCTTCACCTCTTGTGATTTTAGTTTTCTCCCGCTCCTGTGGCTCATGCACAAAGGCAGTAAAAGTTATTGATAGCTCCAATAGTGGATGAATCGTGTTGAGATAACCACATGTGGAGCCAGACTGTTCGCCCCGCCCTCCCTCAAAAACTTCTCTAATTTAATAACGGTTTCTACTCGGCCACCCCCAAACTGCCTAAGGAATTGCTCCATGGGGAGTGTGTACGTGCCTGCCTTTCCATATGAGCCCTCTTAGTTGTACGCACATGTTTTTTGTGATCGGGATAGGTTGATTCCAGACCCTCCTCGCTATCCGGCTCTTAAGAATCTGTGCTTTTTTGGCATAAGTTAAAAGCTCCTTGCTTGAATTCTTGTGCAGGCAATCACCCTCCCCCTCTTTTTTTGCTGCAGAAAACAGAGACATGTATCTGCACAACGTGAACGCACAACACGTTGCACAAACATGTTATAATTCAGACACACACACGCACACAGGCCTCCTACTGCTCCACATAAAGATGATGAATGCACTGTCTCTCTAGAAATATTTAAGTCTGCCTTGCCAAGCAGCCCTGGTGCGGGAGGTCTGCTTCACTTTATGAATACCATCAATCCTCCACCCCTGCAGGATGCACGCGCGCAAGCACACAGAAAAAAAACACATGCACGCACACACACCTGAGAGGCACCCATGCAGGGTTCTTCCTGTGAAGAATGTGGGGCGTTAGAGTTGTGGGGGGGTTACAAGGTGTAACTGAAGGAATTTGGGAGAAGCAAGCAGGAGGAGGAAGGTGGGATGGGTAGAAGAAGGGGGGGAGGGAGGGAGGGTGGAGAGGTGGCTGTAAAAACAGCACCTGATTGATTTCGCAAATGGAGCGCCACACGGCCTCTCTTTTGGGCTTCCACCCCCCCAAGACACACACACACACCACTTAGTTTGACATGTCCTGGCTGGGATACTCATCTTTCAGAATAAGAGCTGAGTTTGAGATGTGTGTTTGTGCATGTGTGTGTGGATGCTGATATCCCCCGTTTCTCTCATTAAAGCTCCCCCAGACACACACAGAGGGACAGATCCAACGTTCATGGTGAATAAATCAGTTGCCCAGAGTGAAACTGTTTGTTCAGGGCTTTGAGTAAATCACTGCGATGTCCCCTATCAGTAGATACCCTGGCCTTAACTGAACCTCACTTATTGAATTAGAGCTGTATACAAAGGTTCATCAGCTGACTGTATATACCAGCAGCTTGGTGTTCTTGCTGGAGAGAGTGGCTGCTCCAAGAAAAACACACCAGTTATAGCACCTCTGGAAAGAATGGAGCAAGGCCGTGTTTGTTAAGAATAAATCAACAAAGGCTGGTAGACGTTTAATTACGTTCCTGGAGAAGTTTTATTTATCTTTCATTTCACTTCTGGACTCCTTCATGACAAATGTCTCCAGTTGTTGCTTTCTTTTTTTTTTATTCGTGTGCTGTTCCCTTCCCTCTTTTTCCTTTTCTCAGTCTCATTTTAGTTTCCCTCTGCTTCAAATCCATAAAATGGCAGCGTCCCCCCCCCACTAAGATTTTTGTGTGTTTTTCCTTTTTTTCTTTAAGAGCAGAGTTTTTCTGTTTCCTCCCAAACTGGATATCTGTCTTTGAAACCCTATAAGACTGACACCTCTCACCTTTGACCCTATGGCCAGGCCTCCAGGCCACTCTGGTGGGGGGTTTAGGAGGTCAGAGGTCACATGAGTGTCTGTGCTGTGCAGACTGTGTGTCTGCGGGACACAGTTGCAGCACTTTGGCCCCAGTAATCCCACTCCTCCGTTTCCCACAGAATCTGAACCGGCTCCAGTCCCAGTATAATGTCTGACAGGATTAATGACACCTACTCGAATGTTACACACACCACTTTTAAGCTTAGGCCTTATCCAAAGTGAGGTTAAATGAGTGAAACAGAAAAATTAGCCAGAGTGCCTTTTTATAAAATTCCTGTGACTCAAGATGGATCATGTTAAGACAAGCGATGGGAAAGAAATTACTAAATGGAGGTAGAGTTTTCTCTTTCAAAGAGAGGGCACATTGGAAACGCTGTGGGAATGTGGTAACGACACAATGGGGACAGGCTGATGTGAGATACAGTTCAGTTATTAAACCGTTTATTATTGCTCAGAATACTGTGGTTTTCTCCCTCTGAAGCTGAGGACTGACTGTGTACACGTGCAGTTAGATGTGATTTACACTGTGCGTTAAGATGATGAAAGAATAGTGAGCTGTGTTGCAGCAATGTGTCTGACTTTCCACCCCCTCGCCTGTGTGTTTTCCAGAGCTGCGGGACTTTGAGCCCGATGACCAGCAGGAGATCGAGGTCGACGAAGGCAACACAGCCGTTATTGAATGTCATCTCCCCGAAAGCCAGCCCAAGGCTCTCGTCCGCTACAGTGTCAAACAGGAGTGGCTGGAAACATCCAAAGGTACTGATCTGCTTCACTTCATTAGGATTGCCCCTAACCTCTCTCTACTTCCCCCTGGATTCCCATACTATCTTCATAATTTACCGGAATGCCATAATCCAGCTATCTGGCCCATCATAAAACCGGCGATAAGGGCATTATCTTGAGAATGTTGAAACATGGGAAAGCAGTTGTTTATTTTACAAACTATTTACTTCTAAGTTGCCTGGAAGAGAAGAAAAGCTCCAGTGGTTTGTGGCTGGTATGCTGATGATGCCTGGGAGCTGTAGGTACTGATATCAGCAGCTTATCTGTAAGGAAATGAATTCCACATTGACAAGCATTTACTTACTTTCGGGCAGACTCTGGGGCGCCACCCTGTGGTCTCTGCTGACAGTGTAAATGTGCACTGGAATGGCACATAGTGCTCAGATTACACTCAGTGCTCCGCAATGTGAATTAGATTTTTCTGAGGTTCCTCTTTGTCGCCATCATATTCTTGTATTTTCTTATGTATTGTCCTGCTTTTAAGTAATGAAAATGAGCATGTAAAAATTGATCTCATGTTAATGTTTACCTAGCATACGGTCCTTTTTAAATCCTTTTCATTACACTTAAATGTGTACAAAGTTTTATTGCATAGTTTTCTTTACAATTATGACAAATCTACATTTTATATTCTGTGAAATGGCTCAACCTGTCCAAGATACACTTCAGTATTTTAATACTAATAATGCATAGATTCATAACTTTTCATCTGTAAATTTTATTCTTTACGTTTTTTGTTTTAGTTGTAATTATAAGACTTTATTAAACACTAGCCTTTCGCTGCAAGTTACAAAAAAAAGCTTTGAATCTTTGTCTTCAGCCGATCAAAAGCAATGACTGCGTCTGCAAAAGCCGCATTTGGCCATAAGTTTACACTCTGATTCATTCCTTGGTTTGTTAGGCCTTTACGAGCACTCGCTGACATCTGTTTGTTTCTTTTTTTTTTTGCAGGGAACTACCTCATCATGCCGTCAGGGAACCTGCAGATAGCCAACGCCACACAGGAGGATGAGGGGCCGTACAAGTGTGCTGCCTACAACCCCGTCACTCAGGAGGTCAAAACGTCCACCTCTGCTGACCGCCTGCGCATTCGCCGTAAGTCATCATCTCCAACCACTCTGACGTTATCACAGAAGATAACATTTATTTTATTAACATCTCTGGTGCTGATGAAAACACGATTTAAAGATGTGCAGAAGTCAAGAGTCCTACTGAAATATTGACTGGTCATTCATCAATAAACATCAGCAAAGAGACTATAAGGCAGCTTGTAAATGTTACTGTAGACACGTGGTGCACACGTGTCTACGGCTCAGCGTGACTTTTATCACCGGCCTTGCCAGGACACATTTAGTCACAGGTGACAGTGTGCACAACTCGAGCTTTTCAAAGGCAGAGATGAAAATACTCTTCACATTGTGTTTTCAGTCATTTTATGTTCTGGCTGTAATTGCAGCCACAACAACGTATACAAGCAATTTTAAGGAAATGGAGAATGGTGGGAAAATGTGAACAGACTTTTTTCACTTTTTTCAGACTGTTTGCAAAGTGTTCCTACTCTGACTCCCCTTATTTTTTCCAGGCTCCACGTCAGAGGCTGCCCGGATCATTTACCCTCCAGCGTCTCGCTCCATCATGGTGACTAAAGGCCAGCGGCTAGTACTGGAGTGCGTGGCCAGCGGGATCCCCACTCCGCAGGTCGTATGGGCGAAGGATGGGCAGGACCTGCATTCCCATAACAACACGCACGCTTCCTGCTCAGCAACCTGCTGATTGACGCAGTTGGCGAGGGAGACTCAGGCACTTACATATGCCGAGCAGACAACGGCATCGGCTCGGCCAGCTCGGCGATGGTGCTGTATGACGTGCAAGTATTTGGTAAGTATTTGAGTAAACTAGAAGACTGGAGCATGTTGGGTGTCTGTTAATGTGTGTTTGTGGCTATTATGATTTGTTTTGGTGATGTTTTTATAAAAACCTTGAATTAATTTGTTAAATGTAGACTCTTTTAACAGCTTTTCATAGATCATTTGACTCTACTTATGAAAAATGGAAAATAAACACTGTAAAGTTGATTTAAAAATTAGTCTGGCTCCTGTTTGGTGGACAAGAGAAGGCAGAGGGTCTGTATGTGTGCATGCACTCGCGTGTGTGAGAAGCATGTAAGCCTGAGTGGTGATGTGTAAGAGAGTTTGTGGAGACAGAGCTCTCCATTCTGCAGCAGGACTTGATTGAGTGTGTCTAGGTTATGGATGACTGTTTTTACAGTGATTTTCTGTGTGTGTGTGCGCGCGCGCATGTGCTGTTGTGGGCTTGTCTCTCTGCAGCTGGCTCTAATTAAAGCCAGAGAGCTGCAGTGGCTGTAATGAGCTCTGTCTTTTCCTGATTCACAAGCAGCCAACCATCAACTAGCTGGCCTGGACCCGCCTGCCTGGCTCTATACACTCCCCTGTCATACAGCCTTCACACACACACACACACACACACACACACACACACACACACACACACACACACACACACACACACACACAAGTGTATATATGATTGTTATTGTGTTCATACACATGTGACATTGTTAGAGCTTAAACAATTTTGGTAATCAATGTAAGTCATTTATCAAGCAAAAAGCTCCAAACATTTGTTAGTTTCTGCAGCTTCTGTATTTTATATTTTATGGTTTATTTTATTGTCACCTTTTAAACTTTTAAAAACATTTACAGACAAAATTATTAATGTAATCAAAAAACATGAAAATTGGGCTTGTAACTGAAGATTATTTTCATTATCAATTAATCTGCTTGTTATTTTCTCGATTGATTGATCAGTGATTCAGTGTAATATGTTAATTGTCAGAAAATTCCCCAAAGCCCAGGTCTAATAATTCCTTGTTTTGTCTGAGTGAGTCGAGTTTACAGAGATGTAAATCACAGAAAAGCAGAAAATCCAGTTTACACAATTATAAGATAATACTTTTTAGAAGCTGGAACTGATTAATGTTTGAAATTTTTCACAGAAAATAGGTGTATGATATAAAATAATAAAAATAAAAATGTTCAAGCTACCACAAATCTTACGAGCCAGCCTCCTGACTTTGTTCCTGTCTCCTGCAGAGCCTCCTCAGGTGACGGTGGAGCTGCAGCAGCAGGAGGTCGTGTACGGAGAGACGGTGCGCTTCACCTGCCAGGCCCGCGGTAAACCCACCCCCTCAGTTATGTGGCTTCACAATGCCCGCCCCCTTGCCCCGTCTCCTCGCCACCGCCTGACCTCCCGCATGCTGCGCGTCTTCAATGTGGGCCCTCAGGATGAAGGACTGTATCAGTGTATGGCAGAGAATGGAGTGGGCAGCTCACAGGCCTCTGCTCGCCTCATCACGGTATCAACAGGTAAGTCAGAAAGTTGGTCATTCATACATTGATTCTTTTTTTGTTTTCACTGGCTTTAGATTTCACGGTGTCTTCTCTTTCAAGGGATTTCAACCAGGGGTAAGCTGCCCTCGATCTATCGGCCGCTCAGCCCGGACAAGGTGCTAAGAGAGCAGCCGCCTGTGAGGCCTGGAGCGACTGGCGCCATGTTGCCTCTTGACTGCTCTGAGCTGCCGGGACAGATCCTGCCTGCAGATGCCCCCATCATCCTCAGCCAGCCGCGCACGGGCAAGGCTGACTACTATGAACTCACCTGGAGGCCGCGGCATGAGCGAGGGGTCCCTGTACTGGAGTATATGGTCAAATACAGAAAGGTACTGCAGTCACTTCTCCGTGTTCTCAGTTCAAATGAATGAAAATTATATCTCGAACATGTGCACTTTCTTTGTCAGTTACTCACCCCTCTGTCTTTGTCTCAGGTGGGGGACGCTCTTGCAGAGTGGACCTCCAGCAGTATCTCAGGCTCTCTCCACAAGCTCACCCTGGCCAAGCTGCAGCCAGACAGCCTCTACGAGGTGGAGATGGCTGCCAAAAACTGTGCCGGTTTGGGACAACCTGCCATGATGACCTTCAGAACTGGCAAAGGTACAACGCTGTCTGAGCAGTCATAGAGCTTTTTTTAACCATCCTGGCAGTGTGACTGTAGGGATGGTATTGTGAGGTTGGTCTAGGCTGAAATACACTGCTAAAAAAAATAAAGGGAACACTAAAATAACACATTCCTAGGATCTGAATGAATGAAATATTCTTATTAAATACTTTGTTCTTTACATAGTTGAATGTGCTGACAACAAAATCACACAAAAATTATCAATGGAAATCAAATTTATTAACCCATGGAGGTCTGGATTTGGAGTCACACTCAAAATTAAAGTGGAAAAACACACTACAGGCTGATCCAACTTTGATGTAATGTCCTTAAAACAAGTCAAAATGAGGCTCAGTAGTGTGTGTGGCCTCCACGTGCCTGTATGACCTCCCTACAACGCCTGGGCATGCTCCTGATGAGGTGGCGGATGGTCTCCTGAGGGATCTCCTCCCAGACCTGGACTAAAGCATCCGCCAACTCCTGGACAGTCTGTGGTGCAACGTGGCGTTGGTGGATGGAGCGAGACATGATGTCCCAGATGTGCTCAATTGGATTCAGGTCTGGGGAACGGGCGGGCCAGTCCATAGCATCAATGCCTTCATCTTGCAGGAACTGCTGACACACTCCAGCCACATGAGGTCTAGCATTGTCTTGCATTAGGAGGAACCCAGGGCCAACCGCACCAGCATATGGTCTCACAAGGGGTCTGAGGATCTCATCTCGGTACCTAATGGCAGTCAGGCTACCTCTGGCGAGCACATGGAGGGCTGTGCGGCCCCCCAAAGAAATGCCACCCCACACCATTACTGACCCACTGCCAAACCGGTCATGCTGGAGGATGTTGCAGGCAGCAGAACGTTCTCCACGGCGTCTCCAGACTCTGTCACGTCTGTCACATGTGCTCAGTGTGAACCTGCTTTCATCTGTGAAGAGCACAGGGCGCCAGTGGCGAATTTGCCAATCTTGGTGTTCTCTGGCAAATGCCAAACGTCCTGCACAGTGTTGGGCTGTAAGCACAACCCCCACCTGTGGACGTCGGGCGGGCCCTCATACCACCCTCATGGAGTCTGTTTCTGACCGTTTGAGCAGACACATGCACATTTGTGGCCTGCTGGAGGTCATTTTGCAGGGCTCTGGCAGTGCTCCTCCTGTTCCTCCTTGCACAAGAGGTGGAGGTAGCGGTCCTGCTGCTGGGTTGTTGCCCTCTCTACGGCCTTCCTCCACGTCTCCTGATGTACTGGCCTGTCTCCTGGTAGCGCCTCCATGCTCTGGACACTACGCTGACAGACACAGCAAACCTTCTTGCCACAGCTCGCATTGATGTGCCATCCTGGATGAGCTGCACTACCTGAGCCACTTGTGTGGGTTGTAGACTCCGTCTCATGCTACCACTAGAGTGAAAGCACCACCAGCATTCAAAAGTGACCAAAACATCAGCCAGAAAGCATAAGGAACTGAGAAGTGGTCTGTGGTCACCACCTGCAGAACCACTCCTTTATTGGGGGTGTCTTGCTAATTGCCTATAATTTCCACCTGTTGTCTGTTCCATTTGCACAACAGCATGTGAAATTGATTGTCAATCAGTGTTGCTTCCTAAGTGGACAGTTTGATTTCACAGAAGTGTGATTGACTTGGAGTTACATTGTGTTGTTTAAGTGTTCCCTTTATTTTTTTGAGCAGTGTATTTCATCCAGACATTCATGCTCTCCAGAGGAAGCATCCTACTGACTGGTGCTCCCCTGAACTTTCTTCTAGCAGCAGTTTAAGACTAAAATTTGTGGTGAATTGTGTCAACAACTTTTGGGTAGACTGCTATGAAGCTCTTTGCCAGCTGATACACTAAACTAAGCTGGTGAACGTAGTAAAGATCATGCCTAGTAAACATCGTCAGAATTCAGCTCAAAGCACCGCCAAGATTAAAGTGCAGTTTCACAGAGCTGCTAGCATGACTGTAGACTCTTGTTCTGTGGCATTTTTGCCTTTTATGGCTCAAAAGTCAGTTATTTCATTTAAACCAAACTGTTTCTGTCTTCAGGTCGCAAAGGGCAAATTGATCCACCGAAAACTCCTGCTGTCCCTTCGCCAAGCCTGTCTCGTAAGTTCTTGTCCAATCCTGTACCACTACATCCTTTGTGAACTCTACCTCCTATTAACTATACTAACTATAAAAATCCTTTTTACTATAATAACTGTAATAAGATGTTGTTTGACAACAAGACTCTAAACTTCTAACCATTTCTCTTTAGACTAACATTTCTCAATCTCTTCCTCCTTTCCGTCTGAAGGATGAGCGCTCAGTAAGTGTTGAATGTGAAGTGTTTTGCCTTCACTGTCATGATTACAGTGTTGTCTGGGAGTTTGTGTCTGTTCTCGCCCCCTATCTGACACCGCTCCTCCTCCTCTGCAGCTCCCGAAGCCCCCGACAAGCCCACGGTCTCCACGGCAACGGAAACGTCAGCGTACGTGACATGGATTCCTCGCGGTAACCGCGGCTTCCCCATCCAGTCATTTCGGGTGGAGTACAAGAAGGTGAAGAAGGCAGGAGAGGACTGGGTGACGGCGGTGGAAAACATCCCCCCATCACGGCTCTCCGTGGAGATCACGGGCCTGGAGAAAGGTCAGCCATCTTCACACACACTTTGAACAATGTTGTTATTATTCACAGCACTTTATCCTGACTAAGAGGAGTTGGGGGGGAAGTAGGATATCGTACCATATAATTACAATGATGATGTCCTGCATAATTACATTCCCACGGCCTGTAAATTCATCAGCGTAATGAGTGTTGTTACAGTCATTCCGGTAATTGCTGCCATCACTCAAAACCATAACCGAAGTGCATTTGTTCGGAAAAGGAAAACATAAAGTAATGTGAAAACAAACCTCGTTAGTCAACACAATATAGAGCTTTATTCTAGGCAGCTTGCAGCCCCCAGAGACACATTAGTAATGGTTGTCCCTCCCTGTTTAGGTACATCCTATAAGTTCCGTGTGGTGGCGGTGAATGTAATTGGTTCCAGTCCTCCCAGTGCCCCTTCGAAGGCATACACAGTGGTGGGTGGGAGAACCCATGAGCGCCCAGTTGATGGACCCTACATCACATACAATGAAGCCATCAATGAGACCACCATCATACTCAAATGGACGGTGAGTGACTAGAAAAAAAGAAAACAAAAGGTTTTCTTTCTTTCTTTCCTTTTTTGAAGTACAATATATTTTCCATTGTGATTGTAACATAATTTCTGTCCCTGTCAACAGTACACTCCCGTAAACAACACGCCCATCTACGGTTTCTACATCTACTACCGGCCAACAGACAGCGATAATGACAGTGACTATAAGAAGGATGTGGTCGAGGGAGACAGATACTGGCATTCTATCACTGATCTCCAGCCGGAGACCGCCTACGACATCAAGATGCAGAGCTTCAACGAGAAGGGAGAGAGTGAATTTGGCAATGTGGTCATTCTAGAAACGAAAGGTGAGGTCATTTTTCTTGCTGTAACATGCATCCACATTTTTTCAGGATGACGGTGATGCATCCAGAAGAAGCTGAGTTTTTTTTTTTTGTTTTTTTTGTTTTTTAAACGTTCTTTTTCTACTTTTTGTTGCCTCAGCTCGTCTCATCAGCTCCCGGCCTACTCTCCGTCTGAGACCCCAGACCCTGCGCCAGGACACTTCAGCGGGCTCGTACCTCGGCCTGGCGACCTCCCTTACATCATAGTCGGTAGCGTCGGAGCCTTCGTCTTCATCGTTGTCGCCTTCATCCCCTTCTGCCTGTGGAGGGCTTGGGCCAAACAGAGTGCGTGCTCTTCACAGTTCCTCAAGTTTCTGCACCCATCAGAGTATTTTCCGTGATATCTGTATAATCCTCTTTTTGTGCTCATTTCAGAGCAAACATCCGACTTGTGTTTCCCTGCCGTGGCCTCCCCAGTGTCGTCGTGCCAGTACACCATGGTTCCCCTTCAGGGACTTGCCCTGGTTGGCCACTGCCCGCTGGACGGCCACATGACTGCTCCGCATGGCGTCTACCCTCCTAATGGAGAATACACTCCCAACGGCAAACCTCAGCACCCGACACACTGCCTGCCAGGGCTGCAGCAGGTAAAAAAAAAACACTTCAGTATAGGCTATTATTGTTATGAAAGTCTAAAAGTGTGGAATATATGATCTAATATGTGCTTTCATTTCGCAGGAGGAGGTGGACTGTGATATGGAGTGTGATACTTTGTTGCCGCAGACTGTTTCAAATGGACATCTACCTGTTTACCACTACTCCACCAGGTGTGTTTATTCATAAAACTCATATATAGCATGCACTGCTATGTATGGGAGGAGAAACAAGGAACTTTTGGAATCACTGAATGTTAATGTTCTCTACTTTTGTTGATGTGCATTTGAATGATTTTCATGATATATGATTTTATTGGAAGTCAGTAAATCATAAGCAAACAGAAAAGGAATATGTACGTTTATTAGGTGTCCACACGTGATGCGTTCAGGGACAGTATTGAGTGTCATCTGTGTTTTGGGGGCATTCAGAGCCATGATCACTGTAGTGTTGGACTTAAAAATACACTAAAGCAGCAGCCCTCAATAACTTTTTTTGTCTCCTTCTTAGTGGTCCAGATCATCATGAACATAGTTGCTGTCCTCCTGACGACTCCATTCTGCAGCTCCTTGACTCCTCCTATCAGCATCTCGGTTCACAGGAACTGGGAGGCAGTGGTGACTTCTGTGGTGGAGATAAAGCCGAGGATGGCTTCGCTCACAGTATGTCTATTGTTTACTGAATTAGTCTGAGTTGCTCCTTATTTTTAAGTAACACATTTGGTACGTATGTGATGACAGTGTCAACCAAGTCTCACAGTTTCAAAAATGGTCTTTGGCTTCAGATATTATTAAAAGATGTGAAATAAGTGGACGTTGAGTTAAGATTATTTTGTGGCACATATAGATTGTGTGCTCAAGAATGGCCTACCATGCTCCGGTGGATTTAATTTTGGCTCAGACACAAGATTTTGAAACATATTACACATTTTATCACTTCTTTTTTAAATCCCTAAAAAAAATCAGCATTGCATTTATTTTCTGACAAGTTCTCTTTCCCTCCTCCTTCCTTCAGAGCCAGCGTCCTTTCCCCTCCTCACTCTGGAAGACGAAGGGATTTTCACCACATCGTCTTCGGCAGCCACAACGCCACAATCCCAAGACACGACAATACAGGAAGTGAACATCCTCCCAAATGAAGCCTCCCCTGAGTATGAAGGGACAGCCAACACAACAGATGCATAAAAGACTGTTAAACAAACAGAAGAAAACAAGAGAAAATATTTATTTTTGTATCACAGATATTTATATATTTATGCTTTTGTACATAAGTGTCTGATTATACTGTATATAAGGTTATTTTCATATTGAAAAAGACTCTTTATTCACACATCGTCATGGAGAAAGGACTGAGGAGGGAAATAAGTTTGAGACGTTAGTTCCTCATGAAGAAGATCCGTCAGGGGACCTTAAATCTGCAGGAGATTCCTCTCAGTTCAGCACTTGATGTCTAGACCTTCCTCACTCCTCGCGTCATTCCTCACAAATCCTCCATCCTAAATGTTTGGACCTTAGGTACTTAGCTTTATGTACAACCGAAAACAAAGGGACCATTCAAACCAGTCTGATGCTGTAATTATGAGGTGCTTCATCACTGTTTAGTTCAGTTGCTCTGTCACTTTTCAAAATATGTCTGTCATTTTGTATAGCAGTAACACAAGTGTATTATGTATTGTTCATCATTAACAAACTATTAACAAGTGTATGCAACATAAATCATTCTGTTTCAGTAGTGTACAAGAGATTATATATTGTATAGTTATTTATTTTTTGATTTTTGTTATTTTTTTAAATCACTGAATGGGAGAGATTCTGGAAAATATCTTAAACTCAGTCATTGATAAGCTGAACTTTATATACTGCAACCACTTCTGTGTTTACTCATTTGCTGGTTACCAAATGACTGCCAGGTGAGGGTGCTGTGACAGGTGTGTCAGTATTACTCCTCCCTCACAGGTTGGTGCATAAGTATTAGTCTTTGCCAGAGACATCCGCAGTTGAAATGAAGGAGATCCTGAATCTACACTCCCCTTTTTATAAGTGTGGCCGTTCCGTGGTTGCACACGCTGGAGCACTATTGCATGTAAATAAAAGCTTATGAAATTGATTAAAGTGTTTGGTGCGTCTTTTTAATCTTTGTGTGGCAACTTCAGGCAGTACATAATTCTTCTTTACACTGTGATTAAAGGCTATTTTTTCTGTTTTCCAGTGAAAACAAATAATTTGCTGTGCAATTTACTTCTACAGATGTGTCAGCTTAGTTTAAAATCCACTCTTGTTGGGATAAAGACACCACTTCCACCACTAATTTTCATTGTTTTGCCCACTTTTGGATTCTGCACCCCCCCCCCCCCAAGAGCAACCAAAGTTAGTGCCAAGTGCCATCTGGTGGAGCAAGAAAGACACGTGATTCCTCAGTTGGCAGCAAATACAAATGTCTTCTTATAAACTTTATTAATCAATTTTGTATTTACAAATACATACATAATCTAACAATTTTGATATGAAACATTGGTATTTACAAAATAGCTCTTGGGAAAAAACAGATTCTGTACAGTACAACCTGATATAAGTTAGTAAATTACATTGGTAGGTAACTGTGCAGGTTTCCTAATAACCCCCAAATACATTGAATTCAAGTTCTAAACCTAAATTTGACTTTGTTTTTCTACCAAACAGTCGGTTTAACCAACATTTCAAACTAAGCGCTTTAAAGGACTTTATTTTCCTGTCACCTTAAAATCGAAAGATTTTTGAAATATTACAAATTATAACTTCGACATTATACAAATGTCAAAGTGAACAAATGTGAGATTGAAATGTGTGAACATGTAAACAATGAAAATCACCAGCAGACAGATGGTGGTGCCACTTCAACACAGAAACCGTTCATCAGGTGCTTCACCACCACTTTCTGAATTAGCTGAACATTTAAAAGAACAAGACCCCTTGAACTGAAAATTAAACTCTTCACTTCAGAACACCAGTTCATCAAAATGCAGCAGGAGCCCACCTCACACAGCTGAGCTGCCATCGTGGCCCAGAATGTGGCTGATATTGTGGGCAGGACGATTGGGCTGCTTGCTAGAGTCGGCTGACGAGGTGTTGGAGAGAGACAGCAGGGGAGACATGGGCATGGCCGAGCCATCAGTAGGCATACCTGTGGCGATCTCGGGGAAAAGCGAGGTGAGGCTAAAGTTGGATATGTGAGGGGTGATTCCAGATGAGTTGGCAATGGGCATAGGGGGCATATCTGGGAGCAAGGGGAAGCTGGCCTGGCCAAAACCCACAGGGCGAGGCGGGGAGAGGATGGAGCCGAAGCGGTTATTGAGAGGAGGAGCGCTGCCCTTGTCGGCACTCGGGCTGGTAAACATTTGGTTGGGAAAGTATTGGAGGGTGACGTCGCTGGGAAGGCTCGGGTGAGCAGCTGGAGAATAAGAAGGGTAAAAGGAGGGTAAAGTATTCTGGGGCTCCACAGGCAGAAGGGAGGGCGTACGGGAGGCGTTGGGCTGGCTGACTGGAGGGATGAATGTGGAGTTTGCGTTGATGGGAGGTGGAGGATTCATCCCTCCCTCTGGAATAAATGGGAAACCAAAGTTCTGTGTTAGGTGTTGGTCAGGAACCAGGTTACTGTCACTAGGAACCTGAGCACTATCTGCCATAAAGCGAACAATAGTGCTGCGGCGTGCCTCTCCTCCAGACTGCGGTCTGCTCAGCAACACACTTCCTCCCGTGGGCAGAGGCAGATGGCCCTCAGGCTCAAAGGGGTTGCTCTGTCTCAGTGTGCCTGATCGAGGCCGGTCACCAGGTCTTAGCTTGGTGGGCTGAGCATCTCGGGTGATATGACGAGAGTGCTGGCTCACCGCAGTGGGGGCTCTGGTGGGGGCTGAGGAGCGGCCTGGCTCAGAGCTGCTGTGTGGGGTTGGAGGGTGGGAGAGACCTGCGCGCACACCTGGGCCTCCATGCATATTACTGCTGACCTGAGAAATATGGCCCTTGTTGCCCTCTCCAATCCGCATAGCTGTGGCCTTCTGTGTCTGTGGCACACTGGGGCTAGAGGACTTGGCCTGTATGTCTCCTGAAGAGCTCCCAGGCACACAGCTGTACTCCATGCTGACCGTGGGACAGCACTGCACTCTCTGGTGGTTGCTCTGCTCAGGCAGGTGGGGGGAAAGGAGGCTTTGCATGAAGCTCTGGTGGCAACCTTCCTGCTCCCGGGACAGCACTGGTCCAACTTGTACACCCTGTGAGCCAGGATGAGCTGTACTGTAGCCGCCACGGTTCCTGCCATCTGCTGGAGGTCCAACACCCATCCTGAACCCTCCCTGCTGCTGTCCCTGCGGGCCCCTCTGGGAAGGAGGCACTGGCTTGGGGGCCATGTCACTCCCACGAGACACCTGAGTGTCAAAACCACCAAGCTGATGTGCTCCTCCTCCCATGGTCTTGAATGGCGGACACTCAGAGACCCGCTGAACATCAGCAGACCCCGGATGATCAGAGGGCAGGCGATTTTGTGGATTGTGTGCAATGTTGGCCTTTCCTCGTGATGTGTCCAGGTAGCCGCGTAGGTCTGGCTGTTCCTGCGTGCCACCACGGCCGGGCTGAAGGTGGAGACCCATGCGCTGTTGCTGCTCACCGCTTGTGGAACTTTTACCGATGAGCGCCTCTGCTGAGTAGTTCGAAACACGATGACGTTCCTGTCGTGACGGAGCACAGGCCAGGTCAGACGACCGTGACACGGGGTTGCTGGGAGGAGAAATGAGCTGCTGCTCCAGAGTCCTCGAACTCATCATCCTCTGCATAGCGGTGTGGTCCTGACCGGACTGAGAGAGAGAAAAAGGTTTGTTTCATCAACCTGTCCTAAAACAATGACAGTAGTAAAGCCACATATGGTGTAAAAATCATCCAGCTGTCAAATGTATAGACAGACACAGTATAAATTTAAAATACTGACAACCTGCAAGATATTGCAATAATTCAAATGTGCTTCACTTTAAATTACTTACAACCTTGAATTTTCATTCCTAAATCTCAGCTGTGGCTAAAAGGGCAGGGCTGTTTTGTCACTGCAAGGCCCAGGACAGAAAAAGCTCCTAGGGCGAGTTTTTTGTTTTTGTTTTTGGGATGTTTTTGCTGTGGTGGTGTAAATGTGGTCTGCTGCGGTGGATTGCTACAGCTAGGTCTTTTTAAGGGGAACACTGTTATTGGCCACTGGGTCGAATAAGTTGGGACAGATTTACCAACCAGTCAAAAAAGAAAAACAGTTTAACTTTTCTCTGTTTTTGAACTTTTAGCCTGTTTGACAGTGCTGACAGAAATGTCACACCTAGAGTAGTGATTATTTTTGTTGTTTTTAAATGATAAAAATCATGAGTAATTAGAAATGACCCCCTTAAGTGACTTAAGCGTTTAGTTTTTGTGAAAAACTGCAAACTGAGAAAAATCCAACGGGCCTTTCAGTTGATGTTTGATATGGTTTAAATGATAAATAAAAACTGCTGATTAAATGTGTCAGTGCTGCACTTTCTGTTGATTATTGTTATTAATTGTTAGTTCCACAAAGACTCATCAAAATGCCAGTTACATGATATAAAAAGATGATCAACCTAAGTACCAAATGTGCCACTGTGTTTTGTTTCAAGTCTTTTTGAATTGCACTGTCATATAATCTGACACCAACCTTGAGGTGCTCCTGCTGGGCCAGGTGGCTGCTGTGGTGGGCCCTGGATCCTGCTGCCTGGGCTTCACAGCTCTTCTCCTGGTGTCTAAAGTGCTGCTGTTGCTGTTGCTGCTGCTGGATCTGCTGCTGAAGATGCTGCTGGTGTCTGGAGTGGGAGCTCTGCTGCTGCTGTAGCTGCTGCTGTTGTTGTTGGTGTTGTTGATGTTGTGTCTGGGGCTGCTGTTGATGTGTCTGCTGTTGGTGCTGTTGGGGGTGAGACTGTTGGTGTTGTGTTGGCTGTTGATGCTGCTGTGATTGTTGGTGTGACTGTTGTTGATGCTGCTGTGACTGCTGCTGTGTGTGCTGCTGATGCTGCGTTTGTTGTTGTTGTTGATGTGAGTGCTGCTGCTGAACTCCAGACTTTTCCAGATGGTGCTGCTTCTGTTGCAGGCCTGCAGGTGAACCAGTTTGACTGCCTCTGACAAGTCCTCGTTTCTTCTGCACATGCTGCTGCTGCTGTTCCTGAAGCGCCCTCTGGTGTAGTGAGTGGCGCTGTGCGGGGTCAGGCTGTGTCAGGTGGTGCTGCAAATGGTAGAGATGGTGCCTCTGTTGCTCTTGCTGCTGCTGTTTCATGTAAAGGTTTCCTCCAAGGTGTTGGCCAGGCTGTGGTGCAGCATGTTGTGGATGACCCTGGGGCAGATGAAGCACACCTGGCTGGTTCTGCTCAGGGTGTTCCTTGCGGGGGGCAGTGGCCATCCGTGGGCCGCACTACTGGGCTCATGAAAGAGTTTGCGGAGAAGAGGGGGCCTCCACTTTCTGAATTAATTCTCGTCATTACAGCTGAGGAAGTGGGGGGCAGCTGTCCCACCATCATCTGGCCATGGTCAGGTGCTTTCACTTCCATATGGCTGACAGTGGTAACTGATGGGGGGCATGGCTTGGGCCGTTTTCCAGTGTTTAGCATCACCTCCTCCTGGGCCTGCCGCTTGGAGATGATCTTAACTTGTCTCTCACCCACACCAACTCCAGGCTGAGCCCTCATTAACGCAGTTTTTAAGGGGGTGTACTCGTTCAGCTGGGCTGCACCTGAGCAGGGTGAAAGGGCGTTGTTTGGGGGTTGGGATATATGAGCTGAGGTCCCCACAGGTGAAGGAACTGATCCCTGTTGGCCAGCCAGACTGGGAGAACCAGGGTAGGGTTGCTGACTAGAGCTGGGCCTGATGAGGTTATTAACGCTGAGACTAGCCACAGTGCCACTCTGCGATGAGCTCTGAGACTGAACCTGGGATAAGGACTGAGACTGGGAGTATGAGATGTTTTGTGGGTGTCTGCTTCCACTGGGCCCACTGACTGACCCCTCTCCAACCTGTCCTCTGACAGGTACCTGGACTGTGGGTTTAACCGTTAACGTTTCCATGGGTTTTGTCACTTTTGTCTGCTGTCCAGTTGAACCCCTGTCTTTACTGTTGGACACGGGTGGGGTTTTGGGGGGCTCCCATGTAGCTGTGGTGGGGTTTGTTGAAGCAGCGTTATCCCCAGAGCAGCTTCCACTCCGCCTTCCTGGACTGTCCTGTTCTAGCATGGCCAAGGCCAGCATTTCTGCCTGCTCAGAGGTGAATGTAAATGTTCCAAAGGAGCCAGATGACGCACTAATACTGTGGCTCTGGGGAAGCATGGACGCCACAGAAAACCCTCTGCCTCCCCCGGCCACTGTAGACATTGGAGAATCTGTCTGTCTGCTAGATGTCATAGGATGCTCTAATGTTTGATCATCAAGATTTGTGTACACCTGTTGAGATAGGGCAAAGTCCTTTCTAGAGGGGGTGTCAGAGGACGCGGTCACCAAACCTGCTTTTTCTGTTGCTGCTGAGTTCCTGTCTATATGGGTCTCCCTGTCTCTTCTAGGGGGCTGGGATGGTTTGACTTCAGCAGGATGGCAGGGGGAGGGGTTGGGCATATTCACATCAGTCTGCTGTGTTGGAGCTCTACTGGTAGTGACCCGTTTCCTAAACTCTGAACTTGGTGTAGGTGCAGTGACAGTGTTTTGGGCTGCAGAGAAAGTAGTGGCAGGTGATGAGAGTGCTGACGATGTTGACACCAAGGGTGAAGTGGTGGGCTGGGGCTCAGGTTTATTACAAGAGAGAGGAGCTTGGGTATTAGATCCTTGGGGACGACAAACTGCAGTCGGATCTGTGGTCTTAGTTAAAGATACTGGTGGAGTTGCTGTGATGCTGCTGGTGCAGACTGGAGTCAGACATGCAGTAGAAATGGCGGTGGAAGTGTACTGAGTCGCAGTGGCACCTGCAGAAGTGACCACAGATCTGCTCTGTCTGGAAACAGTACTGGTGGCAGCTGACTTACTTTGCAATGTGGCTGAACTGGTGTTTGGCTGTTTAACCTCTGGAACTGGGAGTTTGGTTACAGCTGAGTTGTTGCCAGAAACTACTTCTGGTTTACTCTCAATGGCCACAGCTGCACTAACTGATGGCTTGACCAATGTGGCACTGGCAGTTGTAACTGTAGTTGCCATACCGCTAGTGTTTGTATGACTAAATATAACATCAGTCTGAGTTGCACTGGCAGAGCTTTTGCTTTGTGGATGGGATTGACTAAATACAGTTGACTCATTAGATGAACTACACACAGTCGTTATCTGAGTGTTTTGTGTCGAGGTGACATTTGCCATAGCTTCACTACAATATGTGGTTGTGACAGCTGTGGTACAAGTGGGGGGAATGTCTGTAACCTTTACAGTCGAAGGCTGTAAAGCTTGAGATGCTGTAACCGGAACTGTCTGACTTTCTCCTGCAGCCGCCGTCGCCGGCTTGGCTGAAACAGCAACAGCAGGTTGTGCCTGACTGAGCTCTTTTTTCTTGGTGGGTTTAGTCTTTTTAGCCACAGCTCTCTTTGTATTCAAAGTTGTGCGAAGCCTCTTTCCTGGAGGCTTAGAGGCATTAACAAGCCCTGATTTGACTGGGTTCAAACAGGGGACGTGTAGCTGTTGGGCAGGTGGAGCAAGTGTTGTTCCAGGGACGGATGCTGGAGCAGGAGGTTGCTTCTGCTGGACTACAGATGATGGAGCAGGTGGAGGCTGACCATTGTTCTGGCTAGAAATTGTGAGTGGAAGGCCCTGAGAAATGCTCTGATTGAGACTGCTGAGTGCCCCTAAACTGTTGAGGGCCACATTAGTAGTTGGTTCCTCAGTGGTGGTGGGCTGAACAAGCTGGAGTGTACTCTGGCCGCCCTGGGAGCTGGGTTTGTCAGAGGTCTTCATGGGCTGCAAGGCAAACACCTGACCGTTCACAGTGATAGTCTGTGGGGTTTGAGGAACCGGTGGGGAAGAGGAGGCCTGTGTGACCTGAAGAGGATTCATTTGAGGCTGAGCGGGCCGTGGCAGAATGTGCACCAGCTGCTTTCCCCCAACACTCTGTAAGGAAGTGCCAGACGCTGTACTGCTGGTTGTTGGCATTTGAGAAGACACAACAGGTACTGTAGCAGGCACAGCCGCAGGCACCATGCCAACCTGTGGATTTTGAGGGGCAGGTGCAGCCTGATTGGGTGCCTGGATGATTACAATATGCTGACATGGTGTCTGATTGGTTATTTCCTCCCTTACAACTGACTGGGTTGGGCAAGTACTGGCCTGCTGCAGGATGACAACACTTGGATTATTCGTGTTCTGTGGTGCTGTTACAGCTGAGGCCGTCCCTCCGGATGGGTTGACCTGCAGCACCTGCATGGTCTGAAGGAGTGGCAGCACAGTGGCCTGTGGCTGGGGCACCAGTGTGGGCTGAGGCTGAGGTATGAGGGCTGTTGGAGGATGGGGAACCAATGACGCTGGTTGAAGTACAGCAGGCTGGGGCTGTGACACGACAGCAGGGTGGGCCACCACAGCTGGCTGTGGTACTATTGCAGACTGGGGGAGAACAGCACATTGAGGTTGGGGGGCTAGGACAGACTGAGGCTGTGCCTGGTTCAGGATTGCTGGCCGTAGCTGGGGTGGTCTCTGAATATGGGCTGTGACAGGTGCTTGCTGTACAGGCACATGTGGTTGCATTTGTATTTGAATAGGCTGAACAGAGGATTTGTTGCCTATTGGACACACAGTCACTTGCTGGACAGCCTGGGTGGTGTTGATGACCTCTGGGGTGGGGAGACTCTGGCAGACTGGCTGCACTGTATTTCCTGCCATCTGCAGCGTTGTCCAGGTAGTCTGTGTGCTTCCTGCCGCCCCTGCCCTAAGAAGGGCTTGGCTGTTAGGGATAGCAGTGTATTTCACAGTCCTGATGGCAGTGTCCTGTGTGACCAAAGAGCAAACCTCTGAGGCTATTACTTTGGGTGTTGTTATAGTCTGAGTAAGCATGGTGAGATTGGACACGGGCTGAGCCGGGCTTTCAGTGGGGAGCTGTGAGGCTGAGGTGGCTGCTATGGTGAGAGTCTGGGCTGGGGTAGCAGGCTGCGGTTGCTGTGGCAGGGTTGTGGTAGCTGCAGGGATCTGGAGGGTGATATAAGACACAGAGGGTGGCATAGCTGGGGCTGCAGCCGATGTCTCAACCACACACTGCTCTATCATTCTCAGGCCTGGCGTAGACTGAGTGGGTGTGGCAGTTGACCCAGGAAGAAGTGCAGGGGTGGATGAAGATGTATTAACTTGCAGCAGGGCTCCGTTAACCCTCAATCTGGCACCGACCTCAGGAGGTGGCTGAAGAATTAATGTTTCAGAAGGCTGTTTTCCAGGGCTAGTCTCCTTCCCCGCTGGACACATCACATTACCATTGGAATAGACAATGATCCCCTTTGGGAGTTGGTGAGTGGGGGTCACCTTTGCCACCTTGGCGCAGCGCTGTTTGCCCTTCCAGTGAATAGTGGGGTCTTCCAGGAGGTTGATATCATGGGCTTTGAGGAGCTCGATGTAGTGAGCACTCTCTCTCCTCAGCTCATCCAACTGCCGCCGCAGCCGACGGATCTCCTCCGCTGTAAAGAGACAAAACACACAAATAATCAATTGAGTGTATTAACATATGTTAATGATGCTACAAACTATATAATGAGGCTTTCAGTTTAATTAAACCATAAAAAACATGGCACCTTGGACTTTATCTCCTCCTTCCAGGAGCATTGTGTCATTTTGTTTCTTCAGTTCAGTGATGTAGCGAAAAGCCTGGTCCAGTATCATGTTCTTGCTCTAGAAATAGGCATAATAGTTTTGATGTTAAAACAAGCCTGTACAGACACTGATTTCACCATAACATGCTGCAGAGAAGGCAAAACAGCCAGCTTGGCTTTTACCTGTTTAAGTGCCTGGGAGCAAGGCAGAAGATTACCGATGCGGTTAATCCCAGCATTAATCTTCTCTTTTCTGTGTCTCTCAACTATATAAAGAAGAGACCAAACTTTAAAGTCCTCTTACATTTATAGTGACCACAATTTAAAACCTCCAAAAAAAAAAAAACATTTGAACAAAAGCACAAGATGTTATTTGGAGAGGTTATTTCACCTGCATTGTGAGACTCTTTGTTTTTCTTCTTTCTGCAAAAAATGACAACAGTTTATATTTTCATATTACATCTGTGTACACAGACATACATCTCCAAATTGTATACGCTGTGATATTACTGTTTATTTATTCTGTACACTAGGCATCTATTGTATGTATGTCCGTCCTGGGAGAGGGATTCCTCCTTTGTTGCTCTTCCTGATGGTTTCATCTTTTTTTTTTTTTGCAATTAAAGGGTCTTTTCTCATCTGATTCGAGGATTTAGGGGCAGAGGGTGTCGTATGCTGTAGGGATCGTAAAGTCCCTTGAGGCGAAGTGTGATTTGTGACACCGAGTTACATAAATAAATCTGACTTGACACATTTTTCTGTGCTGACAATATGGCTAAAAATAAACAAACAAACGTTCATACTTGGGTTTACGACCAGGTGTCTGCGTTTCAGTCATCTCTGGCATCCTGTATGTTGAAGGTACCAGTCAACACATCTAACAGCTGGTCCTCACAGCCCCTTCGTGCCCCTCCTGCCATGAAAACATGAAGCATCCGGATTCAGTATGAATGTTGAAATGACACAGGATGAATGTTAAATAAGTGAAATAACACCAGACAACCGTGCGACAGCAGCAAACACGCAGTCAAATATAATATCCAGCAGTAACGACACATAATTTGAAACAACAGCACATATCAGATAGACCTTGTTATGCCTCCTTCACTACTATGGGTGCTAACAAGCTGGTATACATTAACATAGCTCTACAGCAAGCATAAAGTAATTTACCTGCCTGTTCGTTATAATTAGAACCTGTTAACTGAATGGCACTAACAGCCTTGATTTACACTGACAGCAAGCGATGTTTAGGTAATTATTCGGTCACTCAATTAGCAAGAAACTAGCAGCCTGAGCACCTAGCTTTCTGTTAGCTGCTAACTTAGCTTTCCGTTACCGACATAAATATTAAAGCAAATTAACAGCGGGTTTCTTCACGAACCCTTGCTGACTAAAGGCTGCTTAAGGCCGGTAGTTTCCGCTCACCTCTTGCTTCGGCATTTTGAAGACTGTCCGTCCCTGCGACAACTTTACAATCGGATGCTAACTGTTAGCTAGCATGCAACTCAACTCATCTCTGAAAACAATCTGGGTACACCGAGCATAGCGCGAAGAGGGGCGGGCTCTGACGGAGATGACAGCCAATGGGAATCCAGCTGTTGGAGGCTTCAGCCAATCCAGGGACGAGTTTAAAACAAACGCACGTTGAATGTAGTGTTTTTTAAATGGATGTATTTCAATCATATCTATATGTATTTAACTAATAATTAATTATGTACATGTGACAGAATGAGACAACCAGCAAATTATTTACTGCAAATAGTAATTCCTTTATTTAGACGTTAAAAAGTCTTACAATATAGAGCTCCAGAAAAGATAAAATTCTTCAAAGAAAGGAAAAAAACATGCTTATACTACAGTGGAGAGGACACAACTCTCCTTGCATGCAGAGGGGTCAGAGCTTCCTCGGGGTAAAACACTGTTCAAAAGACCATACCAAAATTCCCAAAGTGTCTGCAGAGCGTCGAAACCTGATGAAGGTGTGTGTAACAACAGATACTGACTGAGGCAGGACGTTTGAGAAGACCATTTCTGCAAGGTGGCTACATAAGGTGCCAAAGGTGTTTAAGGTAAGATGTCTTAAAACACTTACATGTGTTTAGAGACACGTCCTCACACACCTTCATTATACTACTGAAAATAATGCCCAAATCTGATCCCAAATAGCCAATCTGTTGTTATTCGAACATCCCTCATGAGATATTGTGGAGTGCTCTTCTCAGAAAAGCATTTGATACATTGATGTTTGCTTCTCTCATTCCTTAATATTTTCACTCTTAGTAGTAAACCCAGGAGAACCTCTGAACCATTTGCCGTTTTGATGTAAAAAATAAAAGTAACAGTTGAAGGGGAATTAAATTAAGAGCCTGAAAAATAAAGTTACTCAGAAATTATGAGTGGTGACCACGTCTTCCCACCACCTCAAAACCGTTCGGCCTTCCTTACGCCTGTACTGAGGGGGGGTACATTTCTGCTTTTTCCCCTTCGGACATGACGTACCAACAAACTGGTCAGACACATTTCCCATTAATCCCAGGGTTCAGATGGTGAGGGAGTTGTGACTGTTCCACACAACTCAAAGCATCACTCCAAGCTGACCAGCTGGGACTTGTGTGTGTCAGTGATGGTCTTGCAAACACTTTTATATCTTCAAACCAACTGTTTTCTTCTGTTCAACTGCGTAGATATGTCCCCGTTAGCTTAATAACCGCATAAAAACAACTCAAACACAAACAGTATGATTCGCAAACACCACACCCTCCCCCTTCACCAAGTCTAAAACTGTCTGAAGTTGGCAACTTTGTCGATAGGAGCACTTTTGGATACTGAGCTTTTTTGTCATTTTCAATTATCTGTATGAGAAAAGGGGAGCAATAAAATATGCAAAAATCAAAGGGGACCCCCTTGCAACATAAATGCAGCATTTTTTGTACTTTAAATTTGTTTTCTCTTTTTAGCGTCCTTTGAAGAAAGTGTTGAATGTGTCGACCCTGGGGCATTTGTCACAGTTCTGTTTCTGTGGAGGCGGGCACATCTGTGCTCTTTCGAAACGCTGTGCCCCTACTCTGCCTTCTGAAGCTCTCCGCTGGGGGGTGCACATGGGCTGCGCAGACTCTTCTGCAACACATGGGCATCTGCCGGCTCTATCCTCTTGTAGTAATTCTTTTTTGTTTCGATGATCTCAAAGCCAAACTTTTGGTAAAAGTGAATGGCTGACTCATTGCTGATCTGCACATGACTGTGGGAAGAGAATGAAAAAATGAATATTGATATTGTTAGAACAGTTTGAAGAACTGCTAAAAAAGCAACAATGTATTGAATTGATTTGTGTTTATGCTAGGGATGAAAAGATCTGTCAATCTGATCAGTTTCAGTTAAGTACATCTATTTAATCTACTCTGAAAATACATGTTAATTGCAAGAGACATCTGGTACGTTTCCTCATACACGTTGAGCATTTAGACACTCACAGGTAGATGTTGTCAAAAGTGCCATCCTTCTCACAGATGTTTAGCACATGGTTCAGCATCTTTGTACCTAGAGAAAGTTACAAAAGGCAAAGTTGGAAAAACAAAAACACAAGATCACAGGTGCACTGCAGCGTCTTCTAGAGATGTAAAGCTCCTCACCAATTCCAAGCCTACGGTAGGGTGCTAGACAGCCAAGTGTCATGATGTAGAGTCTCTTCTGGTTCTGAGAGTGGTCCACTCTGCAGCACACAGCGCCCACTGCGATGTCATTGAAGTACGCTGCAAGACAAAGAAGAAGTAAGAGGGAATATTCACCTCCATCTAACTGAAGGAACAAGGACTGATAGACTGCAGAGAGCAGTTTGATTAGCTCTATACTTGGCATGGAGTACTTTTTCTACCCTGTGTATGAAAACAAAGAAGCTAAAGAAGAACACTCTTCACCCCTGTAGTTGCTAAATCCCCTTCATTTCACCAACCAGCCAGTGAGTCCCTATTCTGACATATTACTCACATCAGAAATGCATTAGCTCTGTGTTTCTTAAACATTATGTGGGAGTGAGTTACTTAAGTGATGTTTCTTACCTAGCTTTGCAAGCTCTCCAACTTCCAGTACATCTTTGTAAAACTTGTCATTGTAGCTGACAGGGAAGATGACCTGGTTCAGGCGTTTCAGCTGCTTAATGTTGTGGGGCGTAACATCCCCCAGCTCGATCCGGCTACTGGAACAATAGCAAAATGGTCAAATAGCTGACAATGGGTGCACCATTATATTTACCATAAACTAACTCAAATACAATAAAGAACCCACTGCAGCATCTTGGTAACTTTGAGATCTGGATTAAAACTGAGTACCTCTGAACAAACCACCAAAATGGTTTATTTAATAAAAATGATAAATATGAAATGAGTAATCATTTACTTTAGTCAATTAACAGAAAATTTGTTGAATTATGTAATATTTTAAATAAACTACTAGACTCAACTGTAGTTTCTCAATTGTGATTTGATGCTTTTCTTTGTCTTCTTTATGGTAACCTGAATACCTTTGAGTGTATTTTGTCGGTCAGACAAAATACACTTGGTGAAGATGTCACACACTGCTGTACCCATTTTTCACTACTTTCACATTTTAAAAACCGAACTATAAATGAATAGATTTGAGAAAAATAAAACAGAGTAAGTGTCAACTTAACTAAATATAAAAGTTGCAGCTTTCTAAATGTGAAAATCAAAAGACAGCCAATCCAGATGTGGAAGCTAAGCCACCGACCCACAGATATCAAACAGCACAAATTCATCTAAAATCACTCTTTGCACACAGCCTAAAACACCTGGAGCCAAATATATTTTGATATTCTTGTCATAAACGTATTAAGTCTGTTTTTTATACAGCCTGTGATTATTATGGAAACACAACACTCCAGCTTGTTTGGCTGAGGGCTTGACTGTGGTATTTATAGTAGACTACACATCCAAATAAAAACAGCTGCTGGGTCACGTGTGCTGTTCATCAGACCCGGTGAAGTCTTTGAAATCCTATCTGAACAATTAAGCACACCAAATCGCCCCCAAATTAACATGATAGTGGAGACATGTGCCAAAAAAAGTGTCACAACGTTGAGCATCACTTCATCTTCTGCTGCTGCTGGTGTTACTCTGACATGTGAAATTACAGCATGCTGGCACAAATCTGAAGCTCATGAACAACCTTTCCGCTCCTTTAGTGGGCCGGCTGTGTTAACTTACAGCAGCTAAAGTTCATATGAGCTCACATACACATATCACCTGAGCTCCTGTTTAGCTTTAGCTCAAAGTGGTTTACTGACTCAGCTCCACACTAGCAGCTCGCTAGTTAGCTTCACTTGCTGCCGCCTAACTGAGCACACAAGCGGCTTACAAGAGTATCCGTGACAGATGTGTTGCGTTGGCTGTGCTCTTGGTTTTTAACCCTACATGTGTATAAAAGTAGCTTAGCGCGCTAGCTAGCCTCGCCGTCTCCTCCCCTTGTAGAAGAGAGAAGAAAAAAAAACAGGCATGAAAAACTTTACTCGGGCTAAGCTACTTATTCCACACCCGAAAGATCACACTCACCCTTTCATTGTAAACAGATGTTATCCCTTGTTCTCGACGAGGCCGAACTTTGGAGTTGTTTGGGGTGAAAAGGAGGGTTTTTTTGACAGAGTTGGGGTCGGGGATGCCTCCCGTGTTACCCTCCACATGTAGCTCGCCGCGGTTAGCTTAGCCGACTGTGTGGAGGCTGTCAACCCTGAACCCCGCATGCGCACAAGCATTGCTGCAACTACCTTTGGAGCTTTCTAACCCTGAGTTTCATCCTTCAGGCTATCTCAACGGTCCTCAACGCTCCTCCATAATCATACAGACCACGTTTATTAACCCCCTGTTTGTACTATATAATATTCTATATTCTCAATTATTATTACGAAATGTTAGAGTTAGCTGTGCGTCATAGGTTGAGTTAATATCCGTCAATCACAGCGAACAGATGTACAGCCTGTCAGGTGTAACCCAGGGCACTATGTGCACTGCGTATCTTGTTCTAATTACTTTCATTTTTAGTTTTACATAATTTCTACTTTTCTTAGTAGTTTTACGAAATGACATATAAAATGAAAAAGAGAAAGACGATGTCACAGATATAAATTAAAAAACATGACCATGAGCCTTACACACACATAACCAGACCACGTTAAGCGGTGTCGATAAATATACTTTGATATAGAATATGTCTGTCCTTTAACATTTCATATTATAGTTTTAAAGCGAGAAGAGAGAGACAGAGAGATGTGGCAGAGAGAGAGAGAGAGAGAGAGAGAGAGTTAATAATTAATCATTGCTTCTTTTTTATAGTGCCTCCATTTTGGCTCAAACGTTGCTGCAAAGATACGTGGCTTGTGAGAGATAGGCAACTAAAGATGATTAAGATGATAATAATAAGGCAACTATTTTGATCATTAACGAAACGTCATGGTTCCGTCTTCATTAATGTGGAGATTTGCCGCCTTTCCCTTAAATTGCTTTAATAATTTAGAATATTTTTAACTTTTTGACAAGCTTTATGAAGGTGTCACTTTGCGCTCTTAATGTGGAGTTGTGACGGCATTTCTCACAATTTTCAGAATATTAATCATTTATTGGAAATTAAATTATCCAGAATGAAAATAATCATTAGTTTCAGTCTTAAAAAACAGTAGCTCCAACAACAGTAAATCCTACCTTTATATCAGTACTTTAGTAATTATAATATCATGATATAGTATATAATAGTATATAATAAAGTATATATGACAGTCGCGGGACATTTTATGCATTTTTACTTTTACTTTTAGCACTTTTAATACATTTTCATGACTATACTTACACACTTTAACTTAAAGTAACAGTTTAAGTGCAGATCTCTTACTACTTCTTACTTTACTTCAATAAATGGATCTGATCTTTAAACTTAATACTCTAAATCTTTGCATATTATGGTACAATCTATGCAGCTCTTTTATTGAAATAACAGTCATATTGCACATATTAACTTTATCTTTTATACTAAAGTCTATAAGTGATCGATCGGCTGTTGAAGATCTTTGCTGCAGCTCCGGGGCGGATCCAAAATGGCGACGGTTGCAGTGAAAAAAAAAAAAAACGAAACAGCGAGTGAATGAAGTCAGCTGATCTCAGTCCGCTGTCACGCATCGCAGCAGCACACATCGTTTCTCCATCGAGGCAAGACCGCAAACCACCACTTCACAACCATAAGGTAACTATATTAATGTCTCTTTTAACTGCGCGGCATAAAAATGTCGATATTTTGAACGGAGTCTGGTGCTGCTGTGTGGAAATAACGTATGTTCGCCTCTGCTGCAAAAACGGTAGAGGCAGCAGTTTTCAGGCAGGCCGAAGCCCCGTCTGAATATCGTTTTCATCACACTAAAGTCAGCCAGCTAATGTTATTTTACCATTAATACAAAACAGGGGTGTGTGTAAATTACAAATATGCTTATTAATAATTAATCGGCTTGTTTTTTGACTGTCCTTGCTGTGTCAGTAAAGCCATCTGTGGTAGGTACAGTTTCGAGGGAAGCCATCGAGCCGAATATCCTGCCTCAAGATCACAGTCATATTTTCTCATAAGCTACCAGGCCATCATAATGCCCTCTAAATCTCCACAGATTGCATTGGACTATCCATTTAAAATAATGTAATTTAACAGTGGTCGAGCATTCAGTGAGTTTGCAATTAACATCTGTGTGTCAGGATGTTTTTCTCACCTGCATGTCACATTTCTGAGCCTATTTCTGCACAGTACCTAAACATACATGCATGTGCTGCTGCAGTGTTGTCCTTCAGCTCATATATTATATATATATATATATATATATATATATATATATATATATTTTAGAAAAATAACACAAACAGACTAAAAACCTGCTGTCATATTAAGTAACATTAAATACCAAAATCAATTACCAAATCTCTCCCTGGGATAAATAAAGTATTTTGATTTTGATTCTGATCGATACCCTTTACAAGCTAGATTTCCCCTTTCTTTTGTAATTTGACATTTTGGTGACAACACCTTCCTTTACTCCACCATAAATGAGCCAACACAACATTGAAGGACAGTGGTACAATAATAAAGGGTAAAAATATCTTTAACATGCCCCCACGCCTGTTTTCTGTGGAGGATTGTAATCAGAGGGACGAGGACTTCTCCAGTGTTTCCACACACACACAATCTCGAGCTGTACTTCCCACTTTTGCACCATGCTAGTTTTCCACTTCCTTAAAGCCCAGACCAGCCAGTCATGTGCCAGGATCATATGATCAAGTGTCATGTCTGTTAGTGCTGCTGGGATTACGACAAAAAAAAAGTGACCGTAGCTACGTGGGAAAAGGCTTGTAACAAGCACTGTAATAGTACTATAATGAGGTATAATTAAAGTACTTTTTCCCAGATTAAGAGATTCTATTTTGATTTATAGAGTTAAATTCATCAAGCAGGCAGAGAGTTGTGTGTGTGTGTGATTCTGTGTGAATTAATCATCAGAACAAAAGATTTTATCTTCCCATTGTCTGCTGCTCTTTGGGGGATATTTAAAAAAAAAACATCAGGTACATATTGATCACAGTAGTTCAGGCACATCTGTAAATGTTTAAGGTGTGCTCTTTGAGATTAAATATACATAATTACCGACTGAGAGCGAAGGAGTTATGTTTGTTTTTGGTGTATTTTTCTTTAAAAATGATTCACAAGAAGAAGTGAAGCCTTTTTAGATGTCATTCCTGTAATTCCTGCATTGACCTGCTGGTGGAGCTGCTATATTCCTGCACAGATGGGCTAAGCAGCCTAGCGTAAACAGGAAGATCTGTGCATCAGTGGGAAGGACAAGAAAAGGGCATGGATGTATAGTGCTGTATATGTGATGCAAGTGTCAGATAGAGAGTGAGGAATACAACATTTTAGTTATATTAGCATCTTAAGTAGATCTACTGTGTCTGATGCACACAGCACATAGCAAATAAATCCACTCCTTAGTGTGTGTGCAGAGCATCTGCAGTCAGCTCTCTGTGGGGATGTGTTCATGTCACGACTGCTGACAGCTTGCGTGTGTTGGGGGTAGTATCCAACAGATATGGGATGTGAAAGTCATAGAAAAATCTGAATAATAGGAAACAGAAAACGATGCAGAGATGAATCCCTTTATGCAAAAAGAGCGTGTAGCACGTGCTGTCTGCGCATTATGTGAACATGCTGCTCTGTGGGATTCCCCTCTAATGTTAGCCCGACACGTCACACTGACTGCACTACTGCACCTGAAGCCTGTGCAGCCGAGGAGGAGAAGGAGCTCTGGGGGGGGGCTAAATCAGGCTCTCTAAGAGGAGGAAATGTGAAGTCGTGAGCTGTGATGTGGCCGTATTTTCCTGTCGGTTTCCATGGTTACAGTATTAGGTGCCACTGCCAAGGTGCCAGCATAGTGCCAGGCAAATATTTGTTTGTAAATCTGTGTATTCTTACAATAACATATTTCATTTTCTTTAAATCATTTTTTTCCAGCATTTTTTTTGGTGTGCAAATCCATTTTATGTTAAGTGGCATACAGGTCATGATCTTTGCTTTTACATAGGAAAATTTCTTAACTAAAAATTTTGTATTCAAGTTGGCATTTGCATTTCAAGCGATGCCTCCTGCTGCATACAGTCGTTGTCCTGTATATGCATATTGTTAGTTGTAGTTGCATCATATCACGCTTCATTTCTCCTCCCATGGGGAACTTAATAGATTAAATCTCTTCACATTAACCAGGTCGATGTTGGCTCAGCTCTTAAGCAGTTTGGTAACTCTGTGTGGTCGCACAGGAAATGAATTGTAACAGCAGTAATCATCTGTCCCACTTCTGCTTCATGGCTGCTAATAAAAGTCCTCAGTAATTAAAATGTGGATGCAGGACATTACGTTGTCCAAAGTGACCACTGCAGAGGAAAGGATGGCCTCCCCTGCTGTTTTCCAGTTAACTTTCTCTTTTGCTTCATCCCTCTGTTGCCTGATGTCTCCCTCACATTATTCTCTCTCCTCTCTGCTCTCCCTCCAGTCAGACTGATAAACCTGTGAAGATGGACATGTCCAAGCTGCCCAAGATCAGGGATGAGGAGAGAGAGAGCCAGTTTGGATACGTCCATGGAGTCTCTGGACCAGGTTGGCTACCACTCACGCATGAACACAGTCATCCCTTTCAGACTCTTTAAACACAACAGAATTACTCTTTAAGCCTTTAAAAGGAACGGACTGCACCTCTTTACAACAATATCTGACAGGAAATGAAAGAGGACAGACTTGTTCAGCCACTGCTCTTTGGCTTCTTTGGCTCGATTTGTTTAACTGCACTCAGTCTGACTGTTTGCCTCGTTGTGTGTGCGTCCTGTGCAGTGGTGACAGCTACGGCCATGGCGGGAGCAGCCATGTACGAGCTGGTCCGCGTCGGCCACAGCGAGCTGGTGGGAGAGATTATCAGGCTGGAGGGAGACATGGCCACCATCCAGGTCTACGAGGAGACGTGTATCCTTGTGACCAAGTGACTGCCCAGCTTTAACTTTGATATTGTATGGTTGCCGTGAGGTTTTTAATTCAGTCAGGGGCCGAAAATGACCCAAGAGAGAGGAAAGAGGGATATTACATTTACTGTTACCTCTGTTTGTAAAGAATTCACCAACACTATTAACTAATTTGATTCAATATATATTTGGCATGATTCCATTTAGCAAATGTTTTTAACAAAAGCACACAATAAAGAAAGAAAAAGGGGAAAGGCAAATTAAAGAGATTTATTTAAATAGAAAATAAAAAAGACCAGAAACGTAGTTAGAGTGCAGTCATGAGCTGCAAGTTGCTCAAAATGCAACAAAGGAAGTAAAAGTGCAGCACAGAAACCAACCAATCAGGGGCCCATAGAAGGTCTGTAATTTTCTATCCCAAAAACTGTGAAGAGATAAAGGAATGGATAATAATAAAGTAAAGATGATTGTGATGATTGTGATATTGAAATTATTGAAGTGATCTATGAATGATCACCATATTTTATAGAATTTACCATCCTGTCTTTTGATAAATTCTTCCCTGATAATTTGCCAATTCTTGAAATGTATTTGGAAATATTTTATTTTGTTTTATTTAACATGTTCAACATGTTGTAACATTGCAGGGTAGTGTTTTGCATGTGTAAAATTAGAAATAGTCCTACATACCTGTCCAAACTTCTTTCCTGAGCTGAATCCAGCCGGCGTGTCTGTTGGAGATCCTGTGCTGCGGACGGGGAAGCCCCTCTCTGTGGAGTTGGGTCCAGGAATCATGGGGTCCATCTTTGATGGTATCCAGCGACCACTGAAGGACATCAACGACCTCACACAAAGCATCTACATCCCCAGAGGTGTAAACATCGGAGCCCTCAACCGAGACCTCAAGTGGGAGTTCTCTCCCTGCAAGAGTCTGCGGGTTTGTGTCTGACCTCAAAGCTTCAGCCTGACAAGCTCATATTATCAGGTCAGTCAATGTCAACCTCCCTTTCTTTTTTGTGTTAGGTTGGCAGTCACATCACAGGCGGAGACATCTATGGCATGGTGTTCGAGAACTCCCTCATCAAGCACAAGATCATGCTGCCTCCCAGAAACAGAGGCACGGTGACCTACCTGGCTCCGCCCGGAAACTACGACGTCACCGTGAGTCCGCCACGCCTCCGGCTGCAGATGTGAGATGTGTTATATGTCGCTTTGTCTTGATGTGTGTATGTGCGTGTCCGTTTCAGGACGTGGTGATGGAGCTGGAGTTTGAGGGGGTGAAGGAGAAGTTCACCATGGTGCAGGTGTGGCCCGTCAGACAAGTGCGACCCGTCACAGAGAAGCTGCCCGCCAATCACCCGCTGCTGACCGGACAGAGGGTGCTGGACGCCCTTTTCCCGTGAGTCCCCCCCCTTTTTTTTTTTTAAACAAAATGTTTTCCCCCTCAGCAATTTTTTCACCAAGTTTTTAAATCTCTCCTCTTTTCTCTGTGTGAAGATGTGTGCAGGGAGGAACCACCGCCATCCCAGGAGCCTTTGGCTGCGGAAAGACTGTCATCTCTCAGTCACTGTCCAAGTACTCCAACAGTGACGTCATCATCTATGTGGGCTGCGGGGAGCGTGGTAACGAGATGTCGGAAGTGCTGCGAGACTTCCCCGAGGTGGGTATTGATAGCTGCGGCAGTATTGTGTCCCGACTAGGGCGACTTTGATCGGTGCGCTGACAGTGTTGTCTGACCAATAGCTGACCATGGAGGTGGACGGGAAGACGGAGAGCATCATGAAGAGAACAGCGCTGGTGGCCAACACCTCCAACATGCCTGTAGCTGCCAGAGAAGCCTCCATCTACACAGGTATTACCAGCAATACCCCAGAAACACACATATGTTAGAATGAAGAGTCTCATTGCATGTAAATTAGCACGAGCAGTGCATATTAACTTAGTTTGCCTCGGCAGGAATCACGCTGTCTGAGTACTTCAGAGACATGGGATACAACGTGAGCATGATGGCCGACTCCACCTCCCGTTGGGCCGAGGCTCTCAGGGAGATTTCTGGCCGTCTGGCTGAGATGCCTGCCGGTAAGTTTGGAGTCTCTCGGAGATAGTGAAAAGAGCTGAAGGCAGATTCGGGTTCCACTATTTCTGGCGAGGGTTGCTTGCTCGTTTTACTACATTAAATTCAGGTCAAACATTATTTTCTATTAATCAGATCTTTTGTTGGGTTCAGTATCCACTTTATAAAAGGAAGTGAAGCTGTGAATTTCACAAAACCTGCGAAATCGTCCGCTCTCTAATTGTGCATTCAGCTTCTCATATCAAAGTCAGAGGACACAATTCTTCTATTTGATAAATTTTAGGAGGACCCATTTTAACCAGAGAAGAAAGTTTTGGTCATAATTTACAGCCTTTAGTGTTTGTTGCTGATTTCTTAAAGCTTTTAGCTACAGCATCAAATGGCACAAGATTTTACAGTCTGCTAAAATAATTGCCTGGTTGACCAACTAATCAAAATTTAAAACAAATTTAATCGTTTTTTTAAAACAAAAATGCCAAATTTTAAATGTTCCTTTCTTCTTCCAATGAGTATTTCCAGGTTTTCTCAGTAGGTGAACTGAAAATCTTTTGGGCAAAGGGCAAGTTACAAATGTCACAAAGTACTCTTACGATTGATATTTATAGACCAAACCATAAATCACTGAACTAAGATAAAGAAAATAATTTGTGGATTAACTGATAATGAAAATAATCCACTGTGCAGGCTTCCTTCCAACTGTATTGCAGAAAGGCACAATGTTTTGACTTTTACAAGAGAGAGCCAGTGCGTTGGTGCGTTTAGCTTCCCTCTCTTGTGTAATCCTGTTAACCTTGCTGGAAGCATAAAGCCAAAATACAAAAAGTGTTTTCTGTCTCTGCCCACAGACAGCGGTTATCCTGCCTACTTGGGCGCTCGTCTCGCCTCTTTCTATGAGCGAGCTGGAAGGGTGAAGTGTCTGGGCAACCCGGAGAGGGAGGGCAGCGTCAGCATTGTCGGAGCGTGAGTACAGATGTTTTTTCCACTAGAGGGAGACATCACTCTGCACATATTGTCTGTACTGCAAGTGGAACGTGACGATTAAATGAAACGGTTTGTTCCTTTCCTCAGTGTATCGCCCCCTGGTGGTGACTTCTCTGACCCTGTTACTTCAGCTACTCTTGGTATTGTGCAGGTAAAACATCCCCGCTGTCGTTCTAATAAAGCTTTATTGATTAAGAGGTGCTCGGCTCGTTGCTTTAACATGTCATTTCCTCTGTCAGGTGTTCTGGGGTCTGGATAAGAAGCTGGCGCAGAGGAAGCACTTTCCGTCCGTGAACTGGCTGATCAGCTACAGCAAATACACTCGTGCTCTGGATGAGTATTACGACAAGCATTTCCCTGAGTTCGTGCCCCTGCGCACAAAGGCAAAGGAGATCCTGCAGGAGGAGGAGGACCTGGCTGAGATTGTGCAGCTCGTTGGAAAGGTAATTCAGCGCGAAGTCGCCACCTTTTGATCTGATTTTCTCCTTTCCCCTGCAGGTAGCTTCAAAGTCAGGAGCGCACTGGAAACAAAATCAGATATTTATCTCACATCTGCTTGTTTCTGCACATTTTTTAAGTCATTTAATTTTTTTTTGAACAGGCATCACTGGCAGAAACAGATAAAATCACCTTGGAAGTGGCCAAACTGATCAAAGATGACTTCCTGCAGCAGAACGGTTACACTCCTTATGACAGGTAACATCGTCGGCCGCTTGTACTCATTCGCTTTTAGTCCCACTCAATCACACACAGTTGACCACAGTTCAAATAGATGCTGGACATCTTGGGGAAAAACCGAACGTGAAAATCCACCGTTAATTATAATGTATTGATTACTGATAACATATTGATCTGACGTTCCTCCTCAGGTTCTGTCCCTTCTACAAGACCGTGGGCATTCTCTCCAACATGATTTCTTTCTACGACATGGCACGGCACGCAGTGGAGACCACAGCTCAGAGCGACAACAAGATCACTTGGGCCATGATCAGGGAGCACATGGGAGAAATCCTCTACAGGATCAGCTCGATGAAATTCAAGGTGTGTGTGATTTTTTTTTAAGTTCATATAATAGTAAAAGAAAACAGGAATTCAACAGATTTATGTGATTTTTTTTTTTTTTTTTACTCATCAAAACACACTTTTAGACATTTTGCTTTATTTCTATGTTTCAAGCTTTTAAACTCATCAATCAGCAGAAAACGTAAAAGGGCTTCAGAAAGCTGTTAAAATATTTGCCCAATCTGACACTTTATTTGACTATTGCCTTATCAACGTACAGTATAGTTTGTTTGTAGCGTGCAGTAGAAAGTCTGCCTTTGCATAAGATAAAGAGTGTGTTTGTGTTGTATCTTGAAGGGATTATTTTGAGCCTGCCGTGGCATTGTTTACTGCAGTACACCATGTGCGAATTTAAGAGTGAGACGATCACAGTAAGGAGGCAGAAAGTTAATTGTTTAAATATACCTGAAGCAACGACCTCAGCCCATGAGGCTTTCTTTTTTTGAGGAGGAAGCAGCATAAAAACATTCAGTAAATACAAACAACACAGCCCGGCTAAGACAAATGCTAGAGTGTAAACAAGATCAAGTTAAGATGCATAATCAGCTGAATTTCAATGTTTTTTTTTGTTTTTTTTTGTACAACTCCATCCAGCACTCTGAGAAATGACATCTTTTGGACACTGCGAGGATGCTGGCTGTAGCTCTGACACCGCAGATCATGCACAGAGTCTGCTTAGGGACTCCTGTTTTCTATTCACCTTTTTTGTAAGACTGCATTTCTTTGTTGTTACAGGACCCAGTGAAGGACGGCGAGGCCAAGATCAAGGCCGAGTACGCTCAGCTAGTGGAGGACATGCAGAACGGCTTCCGCACGTTGGAAGAATAGGCTCCCACCTCTCGCCACCTTTCCGGTTTTCATCTCTGAGCCCTCCACTGCAGAATCACATTCCAGCTCCTTGTGTTCCCGTAACCCTGCGTGCTCCCCTGTGCTCCTTCTTTTTTATTTTTTTTTATTTTGAGTGATTGTGCGTGTGTGTGAGAGTGTACGTATTTTCATGTGGAGGGAAAAGAGAAAGATGTACTGTATTCATTATTATTCGTTGCCTCGTGTCGGCGTACTCTGGATCCTCTGCATGGTCACCGATCGTGCATGCGTGTGTGGTTTTAGGGCGTGTGTATGAAAGAGGGATCTCTTCGCCCCGGTTTCTTCCTTTCTATGTTTACATGATCTGTGTGTGTAGCCGTGTTGCTCTTCCTGAGGGGGATTGTTCGGTTGATGTATTGTAATTCATAAACCATCTGTACAGAAGAGTATTGAATATAAATTTAATAAGATCAGTCTATTTATTGCCAGCATTTTGATGTGAAGGCTTTGTTGTTCTTTCTTTTTTGTTTTTATGGTTGTGTTTCACGCTGTGCTGTGTCGTGTACTTTGCCGTGTGAATGTGTAAGAGTCGGACTCCGACGCTCCGCTGTCCAATACTTTAATCATGTTACTCCCGAAGAATTAAAAAATGGGAAAAAAAGAGAAACTTGCATGCTTCTTTGCCTGTTTGACCTCATAGTTTCTGATGATGCTGCAGAACAGGTCTATCTGCATATCATTCATACTCTCCAGCACCGTGCTCACAGGATGCTTTGTTCACAAAAATAACATTAGCTTCTTTAATTGGTGTTGTTTTTAAAAGGTCAGATCTTAATATAGTGATTACAATTCATGTGAGCAGAGATTAAGCGTTGTCATTTAAATGATGAGTTCATGTTTTTTGGCAAGAAAACCGCCACACCCCACTGGAGTAAAGTGCTCACCTAAATACCTGGAAGTGAGTTTAAGTATATCTAAGTAAAAGAAGGGAGAGGTCATTCTTAGAGCTCCTAACTAGTCATGTGAAGACCAATGAGCGTCATGCCTGAGATGACAACTCCCTTAAGGTATGCTCCCCCGGCCGGATGAGATGCACCTGCAGCAATGCGCACAAGCGGAACATTTAACTCCTCAGCAGACCTTCAGAGCTGTCTGGGACAAACTGGCGTCCACTTGGTTTTACTGACTAGGCCCTGCAGACAAAAGAGACACCCTGGGTCCCCTCCGTGCCAGGTAAGCGACCTACAGCTCTGTCTCAGGTAACCCGCGTGTGTAAGTGTGTGTGTGTGGGGGTTTGGGCACGCTGAGTGCGCATTACGCGTGTGCGCTCACCCCGCCGCCGCGCGTAAAAGTGTTTTGTTTTTTTTTGTTTTTTAGCGCACGTTTTTTGACGACTTTGCAAATCTGATAAGTACATTTTTATCACGTCGGTTTTGTTTGACAAGACTTGACGTCCACCTCGACTGATAGTTGCTATCAGGCAACACAATCAGGCCGCACGCAGAGAGAGTTTGGAGAGTGGCCGCATCTGGTCGCACGCATTAAAATGTCTAAAATGTTTGCGAGATAAAGCCCTTCTTCTCACCATACTTTTTCAGCTTAACGAATTTAAAGCAGTAATAAGTGCATGAGGGTTTCTGGTCGTTGTTGTGACTTCACTTCCTCCAGCGTGGCCCTCCTGGTCGGACCTGTTCTGCTGCACCGATGATGCTTTCCCCTCAGGTGCTGCTGCATGTTCCTTGTTTGATGCCATTTACCGCCGAGGTTCAAATCAACTTCTCAAAAGTGCAATTCTGAAAAGACACACAAGTATTCTTTTAACGCCCCCCCCCCGTCTCTCATTTGCGACACCTGGAGAGATTGAAATGTGCGTAATGTCAGTCTGCAGCGGGGTTAAAGGAGTCTCACAGCGGCTTATCTTTTAATTTGCAGCCCTGCAGCAGAGCAGATGGACCAGATATCAAACCGGTCAGGAGTGGGCAGTGATGATATTACAGATGAGTCAACATCCCTGGTGGATTTCAGGTGGAGCTCTGATGAAAATGAGGTATGCCCCACATACACAACCCCAAGCTACTGCTGCTTGTACGTGACATTTATATGAATGGATCCACCAAATCATGCAGTTCCAATACAATTTACAGGAAACTATGAGAAGGAAAATCTTTGACCTTTCTCATGGGTTAGAATCATTACACCTTTTGTTTTTTTTTTTTTTTTTTTTTTTTTACCCCACACAAATGGGATTTTCCTCTGATGCGAAGCCCAGCAGGCCTCTAATCCTGTTTATCGTCTGATCAAACTCACTGACTTATCAGTTCTGTTCTATTTTGATCTTGTTTCTTGCACAAAAGCAGCGCAAATATGTTGCAGCTTTACCAATCCTGTATTAATGTCTCTCATTAAATCTCAAATCTCCTCCATCAGAGCTCTGACCCTCAGGGGCAGTGTCTTGCTGCGCCTCAAACTCCTCTGCCGACCTACAAACAGAGGTCTGATGAATTTAAGAAGTTGTTCAAAGAACTGCCAGAGACAGAGAGACTCATAGTGGGTGAGTTACACAGACTGCTTGCATAGTGCATGATCCAGATATTTTTGTTACTGAAGTCAATGATATTCTTTGCGGAGATCCATTATCCAGTACAATATATAAAATCTGTACCTCCGTCTTTAAGTGTTTCATTGTGACTCAGCATGACGCAACCAATTTTTTTAGAAAGTACAAGACTTTGACTAAAATTTTTAAAAAGCCTTTAAAGATGAATATAAGTAGATATACTTTGATTAATTGTTTCACTGTTTCTGAACTAGTTAAAATAAATGCCATGTTGCCCTTATTAAATTTGGATGAGTGTTTATGTAATCAGTCATTTTTAAATACTGGAACAGGTCTCCAGTCTCTCCTCTCAAAACTTTTTAAAATCTTGCTCCAGTTTAGTGAAACTTCCTTTCTGCATCAAGTATTACTTCCCTCATAATCTTGTAAGTTTTTATTTCACTTCACAAAAGTACAAGTGGTATTGTCTGTATATAAAGTGAACTCAAAGACTCCATCCATCACATCATCTGACTATAGTGATCTGTTTTATAAATATGATATGTCAGACAACACCTCAGGCACACTCATTTGTATGGATAGTTTGCCTGCTTCAGCAGCATATATTTTTCCTCAGACTACACTTGTGCCCTCCAGCGGGACATCCTCCTTCAGGGACGCCTCTACCTCTCAGAGAACTGGCTCTGTTTCCACAGCAACGTGTTTTGGGGTACCAAGGTAATAAGAAAGTAGAAGATTGAGGACAGAGGGAAAGTTGCAGTTTAATGCATTAAAGAGAGAAAATGTTATTGGACTCTGATACAGTGTGCACCATATTTTAAAGGATTAACACACCCTAAATTCATAAATTAAAACAGTTATAGTCAAAGAATTTTGAATTTCTGAGTTTTACCTTTTAATTTGTTGCTGTATTAAAAGCAAATACAGTTATCCCTTAGACAGCTTACCAAAAATTAGGGAAAACTGATATAAAAAATAGATGAATACAGATTTTGATTGTGGTGTCACAAAGAGAAGAACAGTTGAGATACAACAGGAAAAATAAGAAAGAATTGATTGCAACACTTGTGGCATCCTCAGTTCATATGATAATGCAAAAACTTCTGATTTAAGTCACTGCTGTGAGCAATAAGTTCACGCCTCCTGTCAGGAGTTGCTAAAAGTTCTCATAAGATGTCCTCACAAAGTAACTCTGAGTGAAGGTGGATCTGTCTGACAATGTGATGATATCCAAGGCTGGATTTTTTTCTTTTCTTCATTGCATTCTTTTATAAGCATGTGTGCACCAACCACTGCAGCCTCTCCTCTTTTTTTTTTTTTTTTTTTTTTTTTACAGATTACACTGACTCTCAAAGACATCACCACGATGACCAGAGAGAAAACCGCTCGGCTGATTCCCAATGCCATCCAGATCTGCACGAGCACTGAGAAGGTATATCCTGTCAGAAGAGAGCATAGTTTATTCCACTTTTTTTTTTTAACAAACACACAATCAATTACTGTACATCTGTTTATATTTTCATCCTCAGTTCTTCTTCACTTCCTTCTCGGCAAGAGAGAAAAGTTACCAGAGTGTTTTCCGCATGTGGCAAAACACATTGTTGAACAAGGTAAGGCCCTGCTCTGCTTCGCCGCTGATACCTTTTACATAAAACAACCTCCTAACTACAGACATTTTCCCATGTGGGACTAACCATTGTTCATGCAGGTTCAATAATAGTCCCTGTGTCATACCTCGGTGACAAGACAAACCCTGTCCACCATCACATGAATCACTAACAGTGCAGACTTTGCTGCTGTCCAATAACTCGACTGCTGCGACTAAATGGCCCCCCTCTGCTCTGTGACTTTACCCCATTTTGCGGCACTTATCTAGCCGGTCCAGAGTACAAATCAAAGTAACCCCGGGCCACAGACTGTCTTCCTTTTGAAGTTATCAGTGCTGCGCAGCTGTTGCATGTAGGGTAAAGATCTGCACACAGCGGGCTTGACTCTTCAGTTTAACGCTCCATGTTTGGAATAGTTTACCTCACCTGTATGTGGGCGACGCAACTAAAATGAAGCCACAAGAACAGCCACAGAGATAAGATGATACATTAAAGCCATATTTTATTGATAGCTGGAATAATTAACTTCCAGTGACTCAGAGATTAAGTTAAAAATAAAACCACCAGCTCAGCTCAGTCATGTTTATTTGAACAACAGTGATTGCCCAATTATTTGTAAGAGTACATAGATAGTAAAGCATACACAAATAGAAGCTATTAACTTTATAGAAAGCATTAAATTAGTGTAGAGCATGGGCGGTATGACACATTATAATTCTTTTGCAGCAGCAGTGCGTCCGTTTGTCAAGTGATCATGATGACAAACGAGCTGCTACTTCTCCTTTTTAGTTTGATCTCTTCTCCAGCAACACCAGAGTATTCTTACACCCCGGCACTATGGCAGCCTACCCACGGGAAGTGAAGAAGTGAGGAGAGGAGGGGGGTTGTCTGCAGGGATCTGGGGCGCAAACACCTGTATAACAACATGGCAGTGAAAAAGTTCATTGACCTCTTCAGGTGTGGCTGATCGTACATGCGCGGCGCGGCTTTAGGAGAGAGAGAGAGAGAGGAGGGGGGGTCAAACTCTGATCAGGATCGCATCGAAACAGGCGATCTCCTCCTGAACTGTGGTGTCTGAGCCGGACTTTCGCCGGGCAGAGAGCTTTTTTTTAATCTACCTTTTTATCGTGGTGTAAATCTGGGCGGCGCGTCCTCTCGCCCCTCATCTCGCTCATACTCGCGACTTCCTGAATGCGCGGCGCGTCCCGGTCACAGATCACCGTCCTGACAGCCGGTTAAAGCTCACAGCTGGGGGTGGGGAGGAGGGAGAAAAATGCTCCTCTGACAGGTAAGTGACTGGATCTGAAACTTTCTCGCGGATGTAGATGCCTTTTTTTTTTTTTTTTTTTAAAACACCGATCGCGGTTCCATATGGCAGGAGAAGTCTTATTTCCCCGTCGGAATAAACGCGCGTAAAATCATTTTTACCTCTTGGCACGGCACATGTTGTTTTTCTGATCTCAAAACTGACTTTCCTGAGCGTTTCACCCGAGCACAGGTGTGTTAATTCTCCTCTAAGGCCCATCTTTTTCTCAACATATTCATTGTATTCATTGATGATTAAGATCGAGCCTCCCCCTGGCTGCCAAGGGTTAACACAGACATGTAAGATGAATATCACAGCAGGCAGAGAGAGAGAGAGACTGTAAGGGTTGCAGGCTGTCACCCAGGGAGACAGGACTGTAAATTATACCGTGTGGATGCGACTTGTCTCCAGGTTACTTTGTTCACATTATGGTTTGTGTCTGCCAAAGCAGAGTCCTTATTGTGTAAGAGGAAGAGAGATCCCAACAAGCCCTGCAGTTCATGTTTCCTTGTGACTTTTTTTTTTGTTTTTTGTTTTGTTAATTTCTTCCTTCACCTTTAGCCTCTGACCTGCGCGGAGTTGTGGCAGATGCTCAAACAGCATTATGGGTCTGACCTGGGCCTGAGCTATGAGGAGATGGAGAGCTTACAGATATCAGCAGATTCAAACATGCAGACCAGGTACGTACCCCCCCCCCCCCCATTCCCCTTTTGCAACTGCAAGTCCATTCTCATACACACCGCCTGTCTTCTTTGCCCGCAGCCTGACAGTGAGGCCTGGTGGTGATGATGGTCCAGGGAGGCTGGAGCAGCCCCCCTCCCTTCGCCTACCTGTGGTGGAGCATGGGCCCTTAGAGACCTCCACACCTCAAGGGGAAGACTTGCCGTCCCCCCCTTTAGGCTTACAGACCTCTGCCAACGCGGTATTAAAATCGTATCATATCATACATTTTAATTTCGTGGTTTGTGAATGTTTATATCTTTTTACACAGCGCTTTTTTTGTCTCGCCCTCCAGCAAGATGACCCTTCCAACACTCCGTCTCAGCGGCGCAGTCCGGTTCCCTCACTGGACCGCCGCGCTCCAGAACGGGCATCCAAGCGCTCCGCACTTTCACTTGACCTCAACGCCAACGAGAACGGCGTCTCCGAGCAGAGCGGTTCAGAAAGCCAGGAAGACGGTGAGAAGACACAACCCTGGGCACAGTAGGACGCTATTGCTCGTGCGTTTTTTGTAGGTTTTAATACTTCTCTCTCCTTCCAACTTTGGCTTCATCAGTGGAGGAGCGCGTGGGTTTGTCCCAGGTGCAGGGTCGACTCTATCTAAACAAGGTCTTCCACATCAGTGCCAGCAAGATGTTTGAGCTGCTCTTCACCGACTCCAGCTTCATGCGCAGGTTCATGAACGTTAGGAAGATAACCAGTAAGTATTAAACCTGTTTTACTCCAGTTTTAAAAGCACAACCAGGGACGGGGGCTGCAAGGTGGCTTCAGCTACACTGCCTATATACCCTAACTAACTCATTTATCTACCAGTTGGAGCAGATAAAAGCTCTCACGTGTCATGTTAAAGGTGTACTTTGTGTTTCCAGACACCAGCTTCACTGCTTGGCAAAAAGACGCCTCTGGAAACATGAAGAGGAGTCTGAACTACACAATAACCATCAGCAACCCTCTGATTGGCAAGTTCTCCACTGCGACAGAGAGCCAGGTGTGTTTACATGTGTGTGAATGGCGTCTGGACACTTTAATGGCTGAATAAACATGTTTCTGTGTGAATTATGGCTCGCCGCTTATTTGTACTGTAATTACCTCACAGACGCTGTACAAAGAATCCAGGGATGGCCAGTATTACCTCGTAGACTCCGAGGTGTACACGCATGATGTTCCCTATCACGATTACTTCTACACGCAAAACCGGCAAACCGGTACTACATCATACGCAACTCCAAGCGGAAGTGTCGGCTTAGGTGAGGTTTACTGATGACATCGGTTTATCTCTTGGTTTTTTTTTTTTTTTTTAGGTGACTGCCATTTAAAATGTCTGTTGTGTAACCAGGGTCTACACTGATGTGAAATACAAGAAGCAGCCATGGGGCCTGGTCAAATCCTTCATCACCAAGAACTCCTGGAGCGGCATAGAGGATAATTTCAGACAGCTGGGTTAGTAGAAAGCCCTGTTCGCTCACTGTGGAGGCAGGAGAGAGCACTTTCCTGTCTGCTTTCCTTAGCCCCATGGTATATTTTATCTCCACATCTGATGTGAACAGTTTCCTGCGACACGCGTCAGTCCCTGCAGCACTGAATCATGTTTGCATGCATTTGCAAAGAAGCAAATGAATAAGATGGGCGATGTGACGTCATCCAATTTAAGTGTTCAGCGCTCTAAGCTTGAGCAGGAAACCTTGATGACTAATGGACACGGTTTTTAGTTCCTTATTGAGCACCCCTTAACCAATCACTGTCTAAATACATCAACACTTTTCTCGGTCTGCCTTATATTTGCGTTTACCTCGCTGGGGCCTTGTTTTGTACAGAGGCGGAACTGCTGGAGGAGGAAGCGGAGATGAACCAAGGAGGTGGGGACTCTGGGAAGATGAGCGGGCTTCGAAGGAGGAGGCGAACTTACAGCCGGAGTCTGCCGGAGCACATGAAGCCCAACAAACAGTACGCGCAAGACCCTGAACAGCACAGAGATGCCAACATGAGTACGTGACATCACACTGTATATGATGTCTGTAAAGGATTATTTTGACATTTTGGGAACTATTCACTTTATGGAGACTTGTTGGGAAGATTGATATCACTTTCCTTTGTTTGCATGTTTAATATGAAGCCACACAGGAGACAGCTTGGCATAAAGCTTGGAAGCTTGAAAGAAATGGCTTTCATGGCTGCCAGCATCTCAAAAGCTCACTACTTATCACGTTATATCTGTTTAATTTGTATAATAACAAGTTTGCAAGAATTTATGTGCTCATAAGTAACAATTTTCTGCAGTCAACATGAGAGTCAAGGTCCCAGGAAGTCGCTGTGTCCAGCAAAGAATTAGTCCAGTGCGTAACTAAAACCACAACCCATCGTTTGTATACTTTGGTTTTGTATGTAGCAAACATATTTAAGTGTTCGGCCTGCAGCACTTCCATATGTTCAAACAGAGATGAGACTGTAGTGCATAAACATCCTGTGTCTCTGCATTTGTTGCTTCTACCGCTGCTAGAAGCTCTGAGCTTTGACAAGGCCTTGAAAGCAAATGTTTACTGTGTAAATTACCAGCCACTACTATATGTATGAACAGGGTTATGTCACTGTCTTAGGGCTGCACCCTTAACACACCCACAAAACATCAGCCATTATTATCTCAGACTGTTACAAAAAGCTGCATACCCTTGGGAGGAAATAAGTTCTTGCTAGAAAAATTGTGCAAACCAGAGCTAAAACTGTGTCATATGTTCATATTTACTGCAGCCTGTGTGTGTGTGTGTGTGTCAGTCAATAGTTCAATAATTTATTGAGCTTTCTGCATTTCAGGCCCTGTAGAAATGGGCGGCCCGTACAGGTGGAACACTACAACAATAGTGGCTGGGATGAGTGTGATGTAAGTTACAAACTAGGAAACAAGTTTGTATTATATAATAAGGAGTGTGTCCAATATGACACATTGCTTTCTGTCTCTTTCAGACTGCTGATTCTGACGATCATGAATCTGGGTCTGTTTTTCAAGTTGTGGGCCATGGAGGATGTAGCCCACCGCATGTACTTGACAACAAAGCATCGGCTGAGGGAGAGGAGCGAGGCCAGGTCAGTTAACTTTCTGTTCCTTGGTAGCTTGCATATTTCTTTGGCTCTTTCCTTGCTTTCGGTTTATCGTCTGTGACGGACAGTAACTATATCAGTAGGTGAGAAAGCAGAAGGCTCGGTGTGGGTGGAAAGGGGGAAAGGGTTAGTTTTCTTATGTCTGTGGCGTTTAAGCAGCCCACACGCAGGAGCTCTTATTCTAATGACTCTCAGTGTTGAAACTGCCTGTTTGTCAGCCTCAGTAAGTGTAGTTATGTAAGTGACACGCTCTTCATCAGTGCCCCTCCACTCTTTTACATTTCCTTGACTGTCATCTCTCTCTGTTGTTTGGCAGCTTGGCCTCTGAATACAGTCCCAGACAGGGACCAGGGTACAGGAACACAGAGGATCTGCAGCTGCTGAAAACTGTACTCCAGGACTCCATCAACCTTTTAGAACAGGTAAGACGTGCTTTTTAAGGTGGAAATGCACTACATGAATGAAACTTCTAATTGTAGACCCAATCTGAGTTGTGACTGTGGAGAGTCTTAAGTGTTTAGTGCAAAATGCTGCAGTTCAACATGGACTTTTGGCATGTTAGCTTGTAGTGTGTTGATGCTTGGCCTTTCACAAATCTTTAAATTTTAAGAAGGACAGCAAAAACAATGATTTGCAGTTTTACTTGGAAGCAATTTGTGTATAGTGTGGTACAAATAATGATTTTGAAAAATGAGGTTGAAATAGTAAAGAAGCATCATAAATTCTTGTCCAGAGAAAGCAGCTGTTTTTTCCCCTATTTTACAACCAGCAGCAGCTTTTATGGCTGTCTTGTGACACTTTTTTTCCAAAGCTGAAGCAGGTGTTTTAGTTGCTGAGTTGCTATTTCTTCTTCCCCTCACAGCTCCGCAGCTCTCTGGTGGTGCTGCAGCAGAACTTTGCTTTGGCCAATCGCACAGCAGCGCCACAGTGATGCTCCACACCTGCCCCGCCTGGTCCTCGGCCCTGTGGAGGAAACGGTAGCGGCGAACTCCCTCTCAGGAAATCTCTGGTATCTACTCACTGCCACTGCCACGCAGACATCTCCAGAGCCCTGACATGGCATGCGTTGCCAGGGGTTACATGTCCCAAAGCCTGGGGTGCGGCATCAGGTGCAAGGATGTTGTTTTCTTTTTTTTTTTTATTTTAAACTGTGGACTGTTTGTTGTGAGGACAAAGTTACATCGGAGCAGCGAGTTTAGATTCCTTTAGGGTCCTTTTGTGGGCTCCCTTGTCTGGCCTCTTTTTCACACTGTTCTTGAATAGTGGCAGTGGATGTCAGAAAACTCTTTCCTGATGTGCCTTCCTATATTCTGTCTTCTCTATATTCTGAGCCTCATGCCACACCAGATGAGCTACTGTAAATACTTTTATTTCTTTTTTATTCAAGGTGGAGTAAATCAATGTTATTTAAAACAACTATTTTCTCCATCGACTTTTTTTGCACATTTTAATTTCCACACAAGTGCCTTGTAGATTAGGCTGTTTTTAAATGTATAGATTTTTATGTTTTCCAATAAAAACTGTAGAAATCAGTAACTCTAATTTTCATGTTTGTCCTCTCTTTTGTAGTGATTGTATATGTAAACTTCAGGAATGGCTGCAGCATTAAATGTACATTAAATTAAAGAGAAACCTAACCTGAATTGTATAATAATGTGTACAAGCCAACTGGTGTTTTTTTTCTTTAACATTTGATTCGTCATTATTCATCACCTGTATGTGTGCACAATTTTATGTACATTATTTTTCCTTTTCTGCACTGAACCAAGTAAAAACAGGTGCAGGGTCAGTGAGATTATCTCAGGTTGTCTCCACACTGGATGCAAGTTTGTTTGGTGATTACCTTATAGTCTTTTTAAACCACAACAGTTGCCTTGAACCTTGTTTGAAGTTTAGTGTTGCCGTTGCCTTTTAGTCTGTGCATTATTTTTGTACTTACTTAACAACTTCTTTGACACTGGTTTCTGTTGTGTACATTTTTAGCCATGTTGCAACACACAGTTTTAATAAACACGATTACCTGTCAGAATCTGTACCTTTGCTTTCATAATTGATTAGTCTGCTGGTTGTTTTCCTGATTAATTGCTATTGTCTATAAAATGTCATATTTGTTATAAATGTGAATAAAATATTAGTCTATGAAAAATGTCCTCCAGTTTACTGGAGCAGCTGACATATTTTTAATGTTTGGTTCAGTTTACTATCATTTGATACTAAGACAACCCAGCAAATATAAAAACTTGGCTGAAACTATCTGTTGATTAATTGATGAATCATTTCAGCTATACATTATATTGACAAGAAAGACTGTTGAATCTTTATTTTTCAGTATTATTTATGCACCCACTCTTAAGTAATGAACATATTTCATGTATTATTCCATGAAATAAAAACATATTCAGATGTAAAAGAGAGGGCATTAGTCATTAACTATTCTGGTTTCTTTGTTTTGTTCATATTTCTTAAAGCTGCACATATTTTTTCATTTTCTTGTAAATCTCACACATACCTACATAGTATACATTAAATATTTACAGTTTAAAATATAATGTGTATATCACCAATCCTGCACATTTTGTAGACATGTATACATGCATATACTGTACTGTAACATCATATTTATTCCTTTGCACTATCTGTATTGGCTTACAATTTACAAAAACACCAGATTAATATATACGGACACTATGTTGTTGGTCATCATTACTACATATTCATATTTATTCACATAACAGGTCTGTGTCGTATCTGTTTTTGCTCATCTTTCTTGTTTTAAGCTATAAGATGAATGTGTGTGTGTGTATACAGTAGTTAAGATGATGATGGGGTCTGGCTGTCCATCAGTGAAGGAGGTGTGGGAGTGTGACATGGGCGGAGGGAGACAACCACGTGTGACGTCAGGAGGCAGATGTGTGTGTGTGTGTGTGTGTGTGTGTGTGTGTGTGTGTGTTCAGGCTCAGGACGGCTCCCCGGACCAGGAACCGGACTGAACCCCGGTGAGAGGACCCCCTGTAGACCCGGAGCTCTTGAACCCAAAGTAGTTCACCACCGGCTGCTTTTATTCTGGTGGAGCTCGGAGAAACACCGGATGCGACAGCCGCTACCGGGAGACTTCCGCTAAGGAGCCCGGAGAGGGGACGTCGTCTCCGGCTGTGTTTCCTCGAAAGCGCCGGCATGTAGCGGCTCGGTGTTCAGGTATGGAAAGGCGGTGTGTCGTCGTTTGGTTGTGTGTTGTGTGTTTATCAGCCTGGTAGAGAGAAGAAGATCTGACCTCCACCGTCCTCTGTTAAACACACTTTATTTAAAGTATGAGTCTGAGTCTGAACATTGAATGAGCACAAACAAAACAAAACAAAACACAAGAGGTGATGTTAGAGAAAGTTTAGAGCCTCAGTATGCTGTCCAGGTGTGTTTGATTCAGTGTGTGGTTGAAGTGCAGGAAGTGTCCTCTGTGCTGCCTGTTAACAAAAACATTATCCTCCATTACCATTACTGTGTGATGAATAAAACATCCTGTGAGTCATTATGATAAAAAACTTTCTCAAAACAACGAGACTTTCTCAAAATAATGATAAAATAATGACTTAATATCTTTAAATAATGATTTAATACCTCAAAAATAATGAGGAAGTATATCAAAATAGTGACAAAATAATGAGAAGCCTTCTCAAAATATTGACTTAATATTTAAAAAAAAAGGTGTATTAATATTTTAACTTAAGTGTAAAAGATCATCAGTTATTACACCACATCTGCAGCAAATATTTAGTTTGAATAATGTTATATATGAATAAAAAAATGATTCAGAAAAGCCCTACAAGAGTTGTAATCATTATATTTTAATAAACTGAATTCAGTCTATGAAACCCAGTAAGGTTAACATGAGCTAAATCAAATGTAACAGCTAATGTTGGATGTTGTTGACTTCTGCTAGAGTAAGTGTGACTTTGTTGGTCAGCAACATAATGTCTGCTATCCTTAATGTTAATCAGCATAATATCTTGTATGATAACACATTTAGCAGTATGTTATTACATTTTGTCATTATTTCAAGAAAGTTTATAATGATTTATAGGATCTTTTTTCCTCCCATTGGTGGAAATGGGCATCCATAGATCCTGGTGGAAGTTTCTGGTGGATTAAAACAACACCTGAGAGGGTTTGTTTGAGGTCCCCCATCCACCTGTTTGGCAAGCGCGGTTATGGTGTCCTAAAAAATAATTTACAGAGATTGTAATTACATCAGTCATCAAAAAGTTTGTCATCAAAAATATGCCAATTTAAGAGTTACTTCCATAATTGGACAGCATTTTGGAAAATACACATACTGATGTTCTTGCTAAGACTTAGATGTGAAGATTGATACTGCTCTCTGTGGGTTAAACATGAAAGCCAGCAGCTGTTTAGCTCCTGTTAGCATTTAGTCTGCACACAGGGGGACTATTTCTTGGGAAGGTGCAGTGACTTCCTGGAGTTGCCCGTCAACCCCACGGTGATGACTAAACTCCAGGAAGTCACTGTGCTCCACCAAACCAGCGTATCCAGCAACACGACCATCACGTAAAACTACAGCTACACCATGTTTGGTTTAAACAAAAGAGATTTAATGTGTTAATTAGTGAGCTTTAGAGCAGCTTGTGGGCAGATTATCTTTTGTGCATTTGGACAGAGCCAGGCTAGCTGTTCCCCTCTGTTTCCAGTGTTAATGCTAAACTAAGACTCTAAGCTTAGAGGTGGTATCCATCTGGCCGTCTAACACTTGTGAATGAGTGTATCTCTTAAAATGTCAAGCTATTTATTTAACAACAACTTTAGCCGTCACATTTTTTGCAACCTTGCTGCAGTTTTTCTGTCTATGGCACATAAAAATAGTAAGAGCTATAACTAATAACTATCTAACAATTTTTTTCATGATTAGTTAACCGGCAGACAATTTTATTCACTAAACAATTAATTGTTAGGTGTAAAAATGTAAATATTTTGCCATCACAATTTCCTGAAGTTCAAGGTGATGTCTTTAGATGACTTATTTTGTCCAAATAATGGTTTAAAACCTAAAGATATTCATTTTACTTCCACATGAGATAAAGAAAAGCAGCAAATCTTCACAATTTACAAGCTGGACATAGAAATGATCAAAATAGTTGCTCTTCTTCTGAGTAATTGATTAATCAATTCATCTTTGACCTCTAAGTAATACATCCCCACTCTAAATCCCACCTACAAAGACAGCACTCATAAACAGTTAAAGCCATCCTGCGTTATATTTTACAAGCATTTTAATGTCCTGCAGAAGTCAAAAGTACTTTACACTACAGTGTTAAAACAGGACATAAAACCGCTGAGCATCACAGTCACGCTATGAAGCTCCTTGCAGCAGTTTTTTTTTTTTTTTTTTTTCTGAGGCAGCAGATGTGCCAGTTGGTGCTGCCACACACACACACACACACACACACACACACACACACACACACACACACACACACACACACACATTAATCACTTCATGTAGGCCCTTGCAGACTTTTCTCTTAGGCTCCCTAGAAGGATTCACCAGTGACCTCTCCTGACCATGATGTCCTTTTTACTGTGTTAGTTTGATCATCAGCTGACTAATGATAATAACGCAGCATGTCATTCTTTGATTTATTGCTAATCAGAGGCTCATTCAGGCCGACAGAGCCAGATGCCCCTAGAGGGAGGCTTAACTGAGCTGAAGGATTAATCCCACTTTGCGGTTCACTATCGTCAGTCTTGCTGCCTGTGATGGAGGGGACCTGCAGTTGTTACAAATGCTGCCGCTGCCTGACCTCAGCCCAAATCCATCTGCGCCTTCTAAACGACCCAGCAGGCTGCAGCGGTGGCGGCGTTCAGTGGTTATATCTTTAAAACGTGACAGATGTGTGACAGATGTGAGTGTAGGAGGTGGGTTGGTCTGCTTTGCTGAGTTATGTAGTGAAAATCTGTTTGGAACCGCTCCACGTTTCAACCCACGTGCTTATGGATGATAAGCTGCTGTGTGCAAAAGTCATTTCAACAAAATGGGCTTTTAGAGGCACTTGCAGCTTCACTCCATCTTATCACTTACAGAAATGCTCACACATGTTCAGTTAATAATAGTACTAATAAATCTTTTTATAATGTAATTTGTCAGGCTGTCCGTCATGAAGAAGCGAGCCAACAAGGTGCTGGAGGATGAGGAGACCTTGTGCTGCTGCGAGTATGTGAACAGACACGGAGAGCGCAGCCATGTAGCAGCCTGCTGCTGCGACTGTGAGGACCTGGATGACGCCTGTGACAGGTGGGAGACATGAAACTGATTTAGTTGACATTTAATCTGATAGTTGTTGATTAACTGGCAGTCTGTAAAGTCTTGCAGTCTGTGAGAAAACTGAAAAAATACCCATAACAAATTTGCAGAGCAGAGAACCAGAAATCCCTCTTCAAATATTTATTATATTACATTTACACCCCTGCTCATGGCTCCAGGAATGACAGTGTTGGTCAGTCAGTAGGTCCACTTCTTTGGTCCAGACTGAAATATTTTGACAGCTATTTGATGGTCTGAAATGTGGTAAATTCATAATCCCCAGGTGATGAATGCTACCGATTATATAATATTTCACCATTTTTTACCCAGGTTTCTGAAGAGGGAGACTCAAAAACCTGAATCCCTGTCACAGGTGACTGCAGTTGTCACAGACCGGATTCGTGTGCCCTGGCTATGGGGTGGAGCCCGAAAGGTGGACCTGTCCATCATCCCTCCGCTTATTCTCCTCCCTGTCCTGCTGCACCTCGCTGCCCTCCACTTCCTGCTCGGCATGGTGGTTCTGACAGCTCTGCCTGGCCTGGTGCTGTGGTACTATTATTTCACCCACCGTAAGAAGGGCCGGACGCTCTTTTTCCTCAGCCTGGCCCTCTTCTCCCTGGCGTACATGTACTACTTGTTCATCACAGATGTGCTTCCCCGCGGGGATGTCGGCCTGGTCCAGCTCACAGTAGTGACAATCGGGGTCATACTCACCCTGGTGGCCCTTGTCCACACCAAGCGAGAACCTGGCATCGTGCGGCCCAACCGGGAGGACATCCACAGCACAGTGACGTATCACAGCCCTCTGGCAGAGAAAGACTCCGCCCTCAACAGTGGGCGGCATGATGTGACGATGACCATAGCCAACCGGGCTGGATCACCTGAGCAGGCGGGGGTGGAGGTGAAGGAAAGTAGCCGAAGGAACTGGTGCCCAGTGTGCAGGGTGGTGCGGCCCCCGAGGGCGGGACATTGTCGGATCTGTGGTGTCTGCGTGCTGCGTCTCGACCACCACTGTGTCTGGTGGGTCCCATTAAAATGCCTCTCACTTGGCCTGTCATCACCGTTTCCTCCTTTTTGTCTCATATCTCAAACACTGAAGTCGTCTCGTTTTTCCACCTGCTCGTCTTTTCTGCACAAACTATCAAATAAATCTAAAAAAAACATACTTTTAATTTTGAAAAATAAATGCTCGTAGGTGACTGTCATTCTTTCCAGGATACAAGTGTGTGTCCTGTTCACATCTGCTGTGTCTTTATTTGTATGTTGTGTTGAGTCAACATCACACACTCATTTTAGTTACAGTTGCAAGTGCTCCTCACTATCATCCACTAGTATACTTATATGTGTGGTCCTGCATGTGTGTAGTGTAACCCTGGGGTCTCAGTACGATGTTTTGTCTGCCTGTGTGTGTACTTGTGTTTTTGTGCATCCCCCTCCGTTGGCGCTGGGGTAGGATAAACAACTGTGTGGGGCAGGCCAATCACCGCAGCTTCCTGCTCACGCTCGTCCTCTTCCTGTTGACGTCTCTGTACGGGATCAGCTTGGTGCTGCAGAGCGTGTGTCCGAAACAATACCTGGTCACCTCCCTGCTCTACTGCCCAGGGGTCTACAACCAGTACAGGTACTAAGAACAAAGACATATATGATGCATACACTCATGGTTAAATTTAAACATTATATTCCTTTATTATTCCTTAAATATCCATTAAAGGTACTATTTACCTAACTCTAAAGCCCCAGTGTGTAGAATCCTTATATGAAAACATATTTCAAATAATTTAATTGAATTATACATAAATAAGACAGTCCTGGTGAAAGTTTGTGTTCCCTGGCCAGAATCTTGTTGGGGACAGAAAAAAAGATGTTTTCAAATATAACGTAGAATATTTTTTTAATGGAAAGAAGAGAACAACTTTTAAAAGAAATGAGGATATAAAATCAGGTTTGAATACAAGTAAGTACAGTCTAACCTGTAAATCCATACTAATAATAAATAAAAATAATACCAGTAAATATCCATTTTATAAGACCGTCAGTATACATATCAGACAACAAGTAACAAGAAATTGCAGTACAGAAATGTCAGGAAAGATAACAGTACATTTACAATCATTTCAAAACTGTTATTGTATGTAGTTTTTTGACGCAAACATGGCCATTGGTTGCGTGTTGTAATGAATGTCAGTATTTAAGTTGCATTATTAGAAATGTAAAAAACACCTCTTATATTCTACAAATACTTTCTACGCAGCACAAACTTGAACATCTGCTTAGCTGTACAAAGTCAAACTCAAACAAAGTAATAGTCAAACCTAACAAAGTAATAATTAACAGTAAATACTTGAAATGAACCACTTTGAATACAAGCACATCAACAGTTCAGATGGAACCCATGGAAACAGGAAATGGCAGATGGCCTTTAAGCAGATCTAAAGAGCAAAATCTCCTTCTTTTAACTGAAGCACTGTGCAGCATTTTGACATTTTTCCAGAATTCACCATAAAATGAAGACTAAATGAGGTTCTTGCATATCGGATATTTGGCTTCTGTCAGTGTGGTATTGAATCAGTTTCACAGAGCACCTTGGAGTGTTGGCTATGAGGCTGTTGGCGAAAGACTCACTGTTTTTGCTCAGAGCAATGAGAGTGTAAGATAGTTTAAATGATCTGCTCTGGCACTACCGTAGGCACACTCCTAGAGGCACACTTAAACTACGGTCTCAACCTCAGACTTCTGACCACTCAGCTTGTCTGAATTTCTGTCATGTCCTGAATGTGTAAAAATAATGATTCTTTTAACTGTGATCTGTCTGCTGACATCTTTTACACCTCAAATGCCAAGGAAGACCAAATTAGACGCATATGTAGTATTAACCCTGTAAGCTCTTATATGTTATATACTTAAGTTTAATTATTTTTTTACCATCTTCTCTCATTGTGTGCGTTTCAGCACTGCACTTTGCTTCACCTGTGCCTGGTACAGCAGCATCGTGACCGGCGGGCTGCTCCACCTGCTGTTGGTGCAGGTCATCAACGTCAGCTACAACGTGACGGAGCGCTTGAGGCACGTGTCGCACTGCGAGACAAAACGGCGCGCAGTGCCTTCTGGGGGCTTGTCGTGGACACCGGCGTCTACTCTCGGGGTCTCTGTGGCAACTGGGTAGAGTTCCTGACCATGGGAGAAAAACCGAGCGCTCCTCCTCCAGCCCCGGCAGACTTGGTGTAAGACTGATTTTTAAAAAACGAGTTTGGAGCTTATGGCAGCTGTTCTGTTTACACCCACTGGATGGCAGCATGGCTCCTTTCACTCTGATAAAACTTTGCCTGCCCTCTGCTGCTTGGCAGCATTCTGAGAGGACTGATACCACTGGGTTACTACGCCTATTGAGTTGCCCTGACTTTGACACATAGCAATAACAACTAGAAACCCTGCTGAGATACATTCACTGCCATTAATGTCACTGACAACTGGCTTCTCCTCTATGCAGCTGTATCCGCTCACACAGACCTTTTAATCTCCTTCCACTGCTGCCTCGTTCCACTCTGAACAAATATCACTGTTTCCTTCACCCTGCCACCTTCCCCTGGACTTGAACATGGTCTTTATGTCTCCTTTACATTATAGTGCCTTGCTGGGAGACGCCGTGCAAGAAAAATGTGAGAATGAGTAATGTGTTGATCCTCACAGGGACATTTTCTCTGAGCATGGCGTCAGCAACAAGATGACGCCAACAGAGCACAGAAAACGGGCCGAACGTCATTTTAAGGATGGTCTCTGTCTGCACACTACACCTCCTTTCATCCTCCACAAACACTTGTCTGCAGTGTTCACAAAGAAGGGGAACCTTATTTGACCTTGTGCGGTGTGTCATGGATATTTATCTCAGATAAATAAAGCATCTCAGCACAAGCCATGTAATCAGGCTAATTGAAGTTCTACTGTGTGGCATTGCATTAATCATAATGAATGATTTAATAGTTATGAATATAAAGTAGTTACTTTTGCTCTCTTGAGCTGGACTCCTGAATAAAACAGCTCTTGGAACATGAAAAAAATCAAATCAATCAATACACATTAATAGCTGCGATTTCCACTATGACTGCTTTCATTAGTTCTCAAAGTAAATATTTATTTATATTAAATCAAAGTGAGAAATACGTACATGTGTATTTGTGTTTGCATGCGCACGTGGGTCGTCTACCGAGTTTTTTTGCTTGTCTCGCCTGTATCGGTATGCAGTTTGTCTCCTACAGTGACGTTTCTCCCAGAGGCTTTACAGTGACTGGATAGGAGCAGAAATCAGGCAGAACCTCAATTACTTTCCGCCCCAGCCTCTCTCGCCGCACCTCCTTCTCCCTTTGCAAGCGCAGCAGACACGGAAGCTGCCTCCAGGCCAGGAAACATCGCCGCAGCACCCGTCTGAAGTGCAGGCAGATGGAGGGACAGACGGGAACAGAGCAAATGAGCAATAAGAAACTGAATTATAATAGGGACCTCTGGGTTGACAACACCTAATGAGATATCACATTATGTCACTGGGGGCTCACTGACAATGGCAGCCGGCCAGCCGGTGGGAATTCACCTGCAGGCTGTGGTCATTTAGCCGACCTCACCTGCAAAGCTGAAGCTTATAAACACTCACATTTTGTGGCAATGATGGTGAAATCATTGAGTGAGACCAGTGCTGCAGAAATCATTTTGCCAATGGGAAACAGAAGACTACAAAATAATACTGTTATTACTGAAATTTGAACTGTATATTCTGTTGGAGACAATCTTGCAAAACTGTTTAGATGCCAATTAACAAGGTCTCAAGAGAGCCACCAAATTAACTGTATTTAGCCATGCTACACCATCACTTTGTTCTAGACTGAATATCTCAAGAACTAGACTGTCAAGAGGTTGAATCCTTACAACCTGAGAGACCCCCTAACTTTTAAGTTTTCACTTATCCAGTAAATTAGCTCACCATCTTTGTGATGGATTGGCACCAAATGTTGTCCAGACATTCATGGTTCCAAGAGGATGAATCCTGATGATTTTGATGACCTTGCTTCTTATTTTAAATGTATCTACAGCTATTGGTTGGATTGGCTTTGGTTTATGACCAAATGTCTGCAAAACATTCCCTTCAGCCTTATGCTGCTGCTAATAGGCGAATGAAGATGATAAACATTACTGGTGAAAACAAGAGTCTTAAAAGCAACACCTCAGTCCTACTTGTATCTTCGTCAGGTCAAAAGACATGACCTGCTAAACATAAGCATTTTGGGCTGTCATTGTGAACATGCTGATGTTAGCATTTGGAGTCATTTGCAGAGGGTCTCTTATTAGACTTATTTTAGGACCATAGATTATCTGTACTCACAAAATTAATTGAATATCTAGTAGCTGAAAAGAGTACTGTGACTTTTTTTAATTACCCAGGGCAGGAGACCAGCCAGGCTATAAACACTATGCTATGCCAGCTAGTTTGGCGACACTGAAGTTTCCACCTGAGCAGCAAAACACCCCAACTGACTCCATTAATCATTATATGAGGAGACATTTACAGCTAATAGCAAATACTGTATGAAGGGATGATGGTGTAATTCACAATTTAATACACCGCTGAAGCTCTCATAATTCATATTGGTGGATATTTAACAGATATTTAAAGGTTAGATGCTGGAACATGCATACATTTATTATATTTTGCAGCATTTTTCATGAACTAACCGTCATTATTGCAAATAATAACTTCCATTATAGAATAAGCCTTAAAATGCCTATATAGTTAAAATGAATGTTTGTCTTAAATAGGAATTCAAGGCATCAATTAGACACAAATCTGCTTTGATATTACATTTCCACTCTTAATTAAAGCTTCACAAGCTGTTAAATTTAATATGACACCCTGTTAGTTGCTTATGTTACCGGGGGGACACACTGTGGTGGCCGTAGAGTGAGCATATGGGAAAGTCACGGGTAGCAGACCTGTTATTGTGCTCCTGAGCCAGCTCCTGACGGTCCCACTCCACCAGCCTCTCCTGGGTCACATGGTCCAGCAGTGCCAGCAGAAACCTCCTCAGAGTGTGGGCGCGATGGAAACGTGCGGCCCTCTCCTCCTGAATCATCCGCCAGTCCTTTAGCTGAGAAAGACAACTCTCAGTCAGAGATAGGGGCATTTTAAAAGTGTTTCACTGACCTTTGGTATGCTGCTCACTTGCATCCAACCCATCTTTTAGAAGGGGAGTCCACAATAAGACAACTGCAAGCTGCTCAGTAAGTTGCAGTGATGAAGATGGCACCAGCTTAAACGAGAAAAGAGTTCAAAAATGTCTGAACTTTTTTCTTTAAAGACTGGGGCACCTTAAACATAATTGAGTGCAGGTAAAAGAAGAGATTAGGAAAAGGTGTTCCTCTAAGTCACTGGCACAAGATGGAGATGTGGATGCGTTTGTGTGGGTGCGTGTGCATGCGGGGGGTATATACACACTCTTTCCCAGCAGCTTAAGCTCCTCCGAAGCAAAAAGTGCTGGTACAATTGATCCGCAGAAGCTTCTTTCTCAGACAGGGACTCTCTTGCTGATTGCTGCCAGCTTTGTACGCACCGCCTCAGGAGGAAGAGATTGTGATGTCTCTCGGCCAGCTGGCGGGGATTGAAAGGAAAAAGCGCAGATGAATGCATCCAGACTCAATCGCATGTGCCAGGTTGGAACAATGGAGCGGTGTCAAATGATAAAGAGCTTGTCTTTGACTGCATCTTGCACTGAACAAAGAAGATTTATATCTGGCTGTGGAACATGTTTGCATAAGAGTGTGTGCATTTTTTTGTAGTTCTGTGCAAAAGCAGGAACATTTTGAAGATGAAATGATGATACTGTCAAAGGAGCGTGGCTAGAAAGTTGTCACATGCTTTTGTTTGGACATTTTCCATTCGCCCTGATTTAGTGTGTTTATCTGGCTATATGTGTTTCATAGCTTTGCCTTCAGCTTGAGGAGTTTAATGTGTCTGCTGAGGGGTATTTTTACTGTTTGTTAATTGCTTGCAATGATCAGTCAATTAAACGTGTTATATTGGGTCACCCGTGAAAACACAGCACATGGTTTGAGGTACTTGATTGTAATAATGTCAATTTTATCTAGCACTTCTGAAAATCAAAGTTCAAAGTTTAAATTGCTTCACAACCAGGGAACAGGACCAAATGACATATATTAATAAAATGGAATGATTAAAAAAAAAATCCCAATCATCCCAGCAACAGAGATAATAAATACATAATAAATGTATGAACACTTTAATAATTACTCAGCCGAGGCAAAAAGGAGAAATGCCAAAGATTCTGCTAATTATGAAATAATTTAAACACTATTGGTTAAAAAGCTTTTCCAGCATTTGTGTGAGCTGCCTCTTAAGTTGGGACAACTGCAAGACAACAACAACAACAACAAAAAATAGACAAAAAAAGAGACAAAATAAAACACAAAAAACAATATGTATAGTAAATAGTAATAATAAGAGAAAAAAGAAAGAAACAAGTATTTATATACACAGCCTCACCCAGTTAGGATGTGCAGTGGTGAGGTGTTATTGCACAGGTGAATATGGATATATAGCAGATATGAATTAACCATATAAGTAAATTTAAGACTTTAATAATAAAAAATTAAGACTTTCATTTAAGTCTTTAAAATACTCCTGAGACAGAAAAGAAAAAAAAACAGGCTTCTCGGTGTGAGAAATTTGGGAAGCGTTATGTCCATTAACGGTCCAAGAGCCATAAAAAACACCCAGACACACCAAGCCTTTGACAGACACGCATTGCCTTTAAGTGGCTGCCTCTAAGCCAGATAGTAGATGCACATGCAGCGCTGTATTTGCTTTTTTTTATGTTCAAGTAAGTCTATGACCAGGGAGGCTTTTTATTATTCAAATCCCTGGCATGTACCAGGACTTGGATTTACCCTTGAAGATCAAAATTATTCCATTTTGCTTATTGTAATTCAGTTGTAGGAGCATGTGTGATAATGGAAAGCCTAAAGCGCTCCTTGCACATTTTCCTGTTCAAATAGGATTTTTGGTTCGCTCTTCAAAGTTAAGGCAAGAATCAAAAGTGCCTCCTGGGCTCTGAGAGCAGGCCGAATTTGGTTGGAAACACTCGCTGTGGCTGACAGCTGAAATGAACAAGACAGGCGATTTACCTGCACATTTGCTTGTCTGAGCTCAATGAGACATTTCCATGGTGTCAGGCCTCGCCACAGCAGCAAGTTTCTGTGGTAGTGTTGACGGGCCAGCTTCAGCAGCTCCTGCTGCCTTTTAACTTGCCTCTGCTTTTCCTCTTCCCTCTGCACACACAGAAAAAGTGACATTATTTTGATATTCTGCGATGTGTCATGTGAGCACAGCCCTGCTCCATGACGCTCAGGAGACTTCCTGTATTCTGACTCATGTCTTTGTGAACATCCAAGAAATATGAAAGACACCTTACCTCTCTTTTCTGCCTTTTCTCCTCCTTCTTCTTTTGTGCCTCTTTGCGTTTTTCCTCCTCCTCCTCCCTCTGCCTCTGCTCCTCAGCGGCTTTCATCTCAGCCTGAAATATATAAGCACTTTTTTAGTTAAATGTGTGTTTTTTAATTATAGTAGAACTTGGAACTGGGAAAACAGTGTGTTAATCCAGAAACTCCTCAGTCTCTTACCAGCTTTTCTTCTTCTTTCCTTTTCTTGAGTTCCTCGATTTCCTTCCTCCGCTCTGCACGTTGACGTGCACGGGCCTCCATGGCTTTAAAGAGAGAGGAGGAGGGTATGTTTATATATACAGTATATATATATATATATATATATATATATATATATATATATATATATGTTTATGTATGGTTTGCCCATCGTATTCTGAACACGTATCTGGAAATTAAGACATGAGTGCTGCTGTTAAAGGACGATAGGCTTTTATGTATGCAAATGTAATGTCTCCATATGTGCGACTCAGGGTCATGCAATTTTCTTGACAAAAGAGCTACAGCCTTCAGTCAGAGCTGCTGCCTGCTGTTCATACGTATATTTGGGTTTGTGTATGTCGTTCCCCGAGTGAGGAAACTTGCAGACTGACCCATGGTGATTGGATGGGGGCATGTCTGGTGTGTGACAGTTTTCCTCGGAGGTGTGTAGAGGCTGTCAGCTTCTCCAGTAACTCTTGGTGCCCTGTAACAGTAACAATCACAGCCAGAAGCTCAGAAACAAAAAGGCCTGTCATAACTCTGTCTGCACATTCACATATCCTCAATCCTCGGCTGGCAATTTTTATTCAGACAGTTACTGACTTAGGGCGAACTCAACAGACATGCGTTAGGCTATCCATAAATCTGTAAATGAATCTCAGTAAAGTGCAGAACTTTCTGTTACTCATGAAAACATTTAGAAACTATGTTAAAGTTTGCTTAGCATTCTTGGAAAGCGTATTGTAAATGTATTCACATGAAAGTACAAAATGTACAACCTCCTCTGTTCTGTCTAGGCTTCTCTTTCTGTATCTGATCAGTTTCTTTCTATCCACTCCTTTGTGACTAACGAATAATGACTTTTACCCCAGTTCACCTTGGTATAGCCCTGAAAAAAAGTGTCTGTTCTATTCTAGACAGCTTAGTTTGAAAGGGTATTGTTTCTATAAAAATCCTTTCAACCCATGATTAGCCACTTATATGTCCAGAGACTGGCCAATTTGTTCTGCACTGTACAGAATAAATGAGCAAACCTAAATGATTATTCATCATCCGAAGAGAGTTTTAGAGCTAACAGCAGATTTGGGGTTGCAGTGAGAGGGTTGGATTGGAGGACAGGCTATATTCAGACTAGTGAGAAATTAAAAGGAAAACCCCACATAAAGAGTGGCTTTCTGTGTTTGAGATCAGGTGACTGCAAAGGCCATAGCTTCACATCATTTTCATACACATCAAACCATCCAGTTACCCCTAGAGACACCGTCATCCTGAAACACTCCCATTAGGATTGAAATGTTTGTATTGTTTTGTATTGATTTCCAGTGACCCTTCCGTCTAAACCATGGGATTCCCCCTACAGTTTAACAGATCAGCATTTATTATGTTCCTCCACTCATTTACTGTTGTCATTTTATTTATCACCAGTGTGTATATACCAGTGTAGTGTACTTATTCACTAGATTAAACAATCCTAATCACCAGGATATTCACTCATTCTCTGGTATCACATTATCATGATCAGCTATAAATGAGGACAACTTTCAGGTTGTCAAGTTGTGAAGAATATTTCTATCGTCTGTCCTTCTCCAGCACGTAGACCGCTCCAATGGACCAATTGACAGTCTGACACTCTGGACGAAAAGTGCTGCAGGACAGAGATCAGACTCACTACTCTTTTGTTGATAGCAAATGAAAGTGAGAAACTCATGATCTGAATACCTTTACTAACCAGTGTATCTGTAGAAATGTTGTTCTTAATTAATGACTTATTATTGGCTTATAAGAAGGTGAGAAACTCATAAGCATTTATTAGTGATTTGCCAGAGTTTTTTCACAAAATGGCAATCGAGCAATTGTTAATCAGTCAATTTAAATGTGTGTTTCTATGAATATGGCACACACACATCTAGAGCTTGGCTGGTTTACATTTTGGTGATGTGCAGTGGGCTTACTTCTGCTCTTTGGGGGCAGAGTTGTGGCCCTTGAGGGGTAGCCGGGCGAGCTGCGCAGTTCTCTCCATTTCCAGCTCTAGGCCCACCATACTCTGCTCCTCCCTCAGCCGAGCAATTTGCTCCTGCTGCTCCTTCAGCAGCTTCCTCTGCTGTGTGATGATCTGCTGCTGGACGATGTGTCTGTTCTCAAATCTGCCGCCCGGTGACCGCATCCTTTTTGAGAGGGTGAAGCCAACGTTCTCACCTCTCCTCCGTGCCTCATGGAGATCGGCGGCAGTCGTCGCTGCATGGCGTCGGGTCACCTGCCATGGCTGAGTGGGCTGGGCAATAGTACCCACAGGTATCTTGTTTTGATGAGCTGCAGAGGCGTCGGGGGCTAGAGTGCCTGACATGTGGTGAACTTCCTACAGAAAAGGAGACAGATATGAGGATAGTGTTAAATATGAAAAAAAATAACCCCCCACTTGGCCTACCAAAAGCTTAGGGGATAACATGGATACGGTATCAAGCTCCTTAATCTTTACTGAGCTATAGGAATTCACATATATAAGCAGCAGGGCTCTGATAACGAGGATGACCTCTTTTCTGACCCCTCCGCAATGAACTCCTACAACTCCAACTTCACCTCCTGTTCTTTTTCTTACGTCCCTTGAGCGCTGTTCCACAATCCTACACCTCTTACTTCCCTCTGTCATTCTCTCCATCTGCTCTACGCCTTCCCATCCTCTTTATTTACAACATTTTTTCTTTGCCGCTCTTCCACTCTCCAGAGTTGTGAATATTTCAGCAGGAAAAGATTTCTGCCTGGTTGATGCACTGTTAAAGGTTCAGGTCACGGCATGCAAAAAGAAGATTTGGGAAAACAGCATTTTGCATTCTGTTTGGTCCCAAATGTATTTAAGGCCTCAATAATTCACCTGCCAAGGACGAGTTTAATGTTTTAGTCATGATTTAATATTTTGTCAGCATGTTTTCAGCATTAATAAAAAGAGTTAACATTTGAATGAATCCCTACGCACTGTTGCTGATAACATGAGGATTTGTGAGTACAACTCTCACCTTCTCCATGGTCTCTGGTTGGTTGGAGGCCTCGGGAGGGGCCATTATTGGCTGATAAGTTGGAGTTTCTGTGGCCTTGAGTTTGCCTGTAGATGCAGCGTTGATTAAGGCAGCCATCTTGCGCCGGGTCTCCTGCTGCTGGGCCAACAGCTCTCTTTGTTCCTTCTCCATCTGACACCATAGCTGCCACTCATTCAGACATCGCCGTAGCAACCGCCTTCGGTCACTCTCCAGAGCCAGCTGGCATTGTCTGGAGGAGGCAACAGATGTGATCATATTTTTAATCCTCAATTACTGCTTTCTCAGGGTAACAGGACATAAATGAGTGAGCATCTTGTAGAAATACTGCCCTTATTAATTGTCAGATTTTTACCATAAGTAATGTCTAGTTGATCCCCTTACCTGTTTTCAGCTCGTAGATCCTCCTCTGTTCTCGCCACCTCTCGCTGCCTTTGTTCTGCCCACACCACTGCCCGCCACGCTCGCCACGCTCTCAGCTGCCTCTTCCAGTCGCAGAGGGCCATGGCCTTACCCAAGCGTAGCCTCCGACCCAACACCACCGAATACCACCTAGAGAAATGCGTCTGCAGGCACTAAAACATGCACACAAATTTATATTCACACATTCACTGTACCAACCTACAAATACACTTGCACACACACACACAGTACAGGTACCAACCTTGAGATTATGTAAGTGAACCTTGGTTTGAATTTTTTGTTCTTTATACAGTTGCTCTTTGTCCTGTTGCTGCTGTTTGGTGAGAGGTGGAGGAGCTGCCTGGAGGCTTCTGGCAGCCCTCTGCCCTTCCACTCTCTCCCTTTCCCTGTGGGGTAAACATATATATTAATTGATCCACCAGAGAAAACTTAAAAAACAGCAGTCATACCCAGGAGTTGCAGTAAATAAATCTTTTTTATGTAAAAATTAAATAATATTAATATTTAATACAATCACATCATGGTAATTATTACACAAAACAAGTAAAACACACATAATAAAGTATTCAGTACATTTTGTGAATGTTTTTCCATAATTGTGAACCATCTCTCCTGGAATTGTCCCAATTGGTTATTTATCAATTCCTATTTTATTGACCAGACAACAAAAAATAACAACAAACTGATTGCATCAAAGTGTGTTCATGGTGAAAGTAGGATGCATCTACAGTTGTGATCAAGAAAAGCTTTGGATGGTACGCACACTGTGAGAGATTACACAACATCTCATTGTTCTGGCTGAGGGCCTGTGTGTCCTCCACAGGGACACATCTTCTGCTGTTGTGTGGGTCAGGGAGCAGGCTCGTTACAGGCTCACTTGTCAAGAGGTTACCATTAATCAATCCATTCTATCATAGGAAGGTGGAGCAGGCAAGATGCAATCAGACAGGAGATTGAGGGTCAGAAAGACGGTTGTAAAAACCACTTTAACAGAGGTGGCTGCTGTGGTTACAATACCTCTGTCGTGCCAGCTGTTCCAGGCTTCTCCTCTCCTCCATCTGACGTCGCAGTCTCACCATTTCCTGCTGCACCATCTCCTCCTGCCTCCGTGCTTTCTGCCTCCTCCTCATCTCCTCCTCTTGCTCTCTCCTCTTTGCCTCCTCCCTTGCAACCCGCTGAGCCTCCCTCTCTCTCTGTTGCCTCTCTCTCTCAGCCTCCCGCCGAGCCCTGTTCTCCCGCACCTTCAGTGGCAATCAGTAGCAATTAGTGTAATTGAGAACGCAAACCATGTGCCCATCGTTTCCAGTTGATCCGCTTGCGGTGACAGTTTTCACCATTCCACAGCACCCACATCTCTTATGAAACTTGAGGAATTTAAATCTCACTTTGGTCACATACCTGCAGGTGCCTTGCTTCCATGGAGACGATCGGGTTCCTGAACTTCTTCCTAGTTTGTCCAATATCCAGCGCCAGCTGCTCCATCAGCCCAGAGTCCAGCACCTCTTGCTCCATGAGGTCTTGTAGGAAGCTGCTAGCAGCACTGTGCTCTTCCTCCTCAGCCAGACAGTTGTACAGATCTAAGTATTTAAAAAAGATGCATTCATTCACAACTGATGAGTTTTTAAAAGGACTTTAAAAGGACCAGTGAGTTTATAATTTTTTTTTATTGATTTTCTTCCCTTCAGCAACTGGTTTCAGTTCATTTCACCAGTGTGTGAAGATCAATGTGTTGAGACTTGCTTGAGATAAGTAATGAATTGCAGAAAGTATTTAGTCAACCATGAATATTATATAGTATGTTTTAAATTCTACAGTGGTGCAGTAAAAAAAAAATGTGAATTGTTAAAACAAACTCATGGAAACTCCAACATCTAAGTTGTGGAAGTCAGTTGCTGAAAACCATTACACTCACAAATTATGTTGTAGGAATATTGAACACAAAATACGAAAAGACAGGACATTTCCCAGCCTCTTGATTTGGCACTGAACTCAAAAGTCTTAAATTTTAGACTGTGAATGCACCAACAAAGAGAGCTGCATTTCTGCACCATAATAACTCCACTTTGACAAAAAAAAACCTCAAATAATATGCTTACTATGATAAATTTCAGACATTTTTATTTAAAAAAAAAAATCTAAAAACCTACATTATGCTTTATAAAAATGGTCAGTATGTGTAGATAATATAATTTGTTGTTATTGTGCAAAAACACCAGTATGGTAACTCTTAATGTCACCTGAGTAACCTGGAAACTCAAGTTTTGGACAAAATGAGGTTTCTAAATACATGCATATGTGGCCTTCTGTGTGAACCTGATAATGTGCATTTAATGACCAGATGAATGATCAGGTACACCTGTACAATCTAATGTAATTTAATTTCAAGAGCACTGCTTTGAATTCTACCTTTAAAAAGATTATAATATTGAGTTTTTGTTGACTTTCTCTGAAACGTGTAAACTAAATATATGTTTAAGCATTGAGGTCTCAGTTAAAGGTGCTGTTGTACAGTGTAAATTTATAGCAGAGCTGTTGTAGCAAATTTGCATTAGATTGTACAGACTTAAATAGGCTAAATAGGAAACACAATTTTCTTCCTGGCTTTGTACCGTCAAAGTTGCTGTAGTTCAGGGCGGCAGGCTGAGCGCTCAGTAGAACAGGGCTTCTCCTCTCAGCAAAGCACATCAGGTCATCCTCCTCATCCTCCTCCATCTCCAGCTCTAGTCGCAACTTACTGCTCAGCCAATCACCAAGAAGAGCCTGGGCTGCAAGAAGCAACCACCCAAATATCACCAGCCAGCCTGCTGCTACACGGGCTCGACTCTCCATTATATAGGTAACGCTTCTCTAGAGACATCTTTGTTCTTGTTTTCATCGGGCTGACCTACCTTCACTGTAAGCGTCATCATGGTCTCTTAACTGCTCGGAGCTTTGCAGTGGTACAGATTGGTTATTGGTTCCTGAAGGGGGTTTCTTGTGGGGGAAGACTTCAGATACAGCAAACTCTGAAGCCATCTCCACACGCTGAGGACAATAAAATAGACAGAACAGACGTAGAGCAGAAACCAATGCTCATCATGAATCAATCTGATGATATTACGATTAATTGTTTGGCCTGTAAATAACGGAAAATACTAACAATACACATTCCCCTCACCTTCCTCCACTGATCGATATCACCATCCTTCACATGCGTCTGCTCATGAAAGAAAAACAGTTTAAAGTGAAAGCTGACACTGTTTGCAGGAGAGACCACAGACACCAATGAAAATGCTGGTCTCATGGTCACCTTTGCCTGCTTAAAAATGCCCAGCCGGGCTCGCAGACACCTTGAGCTGAGCCCAGTGCCTGATGTTTGCGGATTATTTCACAGGGAAGCTTAGCCGTTTCCTTAAATCTGCAGATTACTACAAAAATCATTTCCCAGAGGTCTTAAAGTTGGTGCTTTACTTGCAGCAATTCAGCTATCTCTGTCTCAGCCTGCAGGCATGCAAGTATCTGAGAAAGGCCATCTGTATGACATTTCTCACCCCTCCCCTGACACAAGCCATGCCTTCATACATAATATTAACACTGATATGTTGATGTGTTCTGCTTTGATAATCCTGGGGTAAAATATTTTATGCTTTCTCTTCAGATAAGAGAATGTCTTCGGGTGAGCACCTTGGATTTGTTATCTAGGATGGGTAGCTGCAGTTTAATTCCTTCTCCCCACAGAACCAGTAATTATTATAGAGGCTAGTAGTAGTACACCCGTCAGTTTAGCGTTAATCCAAAAGCTAACCTACCTTGTCTGCAGATGTTTTACTCCCGCGGAGTCTCCTCCACCTGAACAGGTGAGGATTGTGACCTGGAAATGTCATCACGTGTCTCTTTTTAGACTTTTACCTCTGCTACTTCAATATTATCCCATCCTCTACTAGTGTCTCTTTCTTTTAAAAGAAGGTGCCGACCACAGCAGCCGAGTATTTGAACTTTATATCAATAAAATGTGCTCAGAAGTCTCCACAAAGAGCCCTCGCAAAAATACCAAGACCTGTACACATAACTACTGTCTATTTGGCTCATATAGGATTCTGGGTAATGTAGTGAATGTACTGTTTCTCTAAGATAAATTGCCCGTCAACAAAGCATTCCGGGACTACGCGCCCCACAAGACTTTATGGCACCGAGGCGTCTCTCTGGTAACCATAGCAACGTTTTCTACTAAATGCTTTAAATGTTATGAATTACCATGTGAGATCAAATAAACCCACTGAAACGAGTATTTAAAAGTTTGCATAAAGCACAACACAACAGATTTGAGTTTTGTTAAAAAAAAAAAAAGAAAAGGAAGACGCGGTTCTTCATCTGCCGCCGCCACCCGGCGATGACGTCACATTTCTGCGACTTGTAGTTCCTTCCTGTCAGTGAGGCAGTGAGTGTTACAGGTAAGCGAATGAAAACTAAGATTAAAAACGTTTATATTTCCAACCAGCGCAACGTTTAATATGTATGTTTTTCTCGTCGTGCATCATTTAAGAGCAGAAAACGTCTCGACTCGGCGAAGCAGCGCGTGCCACGAAGCACGTGAGGCGCTAGGTGGCTAATCCCCATGCTAACAGTCTGTTGTGGTTCAGGTGGGGCTTTTCTCGTGCGGCTGGCTGCAGGATGAAGCTGGAGCTGTCCCGGGTGGTTCAGGGAGGAAGTCGTCTGGGTGTCCTGAAGGGGCTCGGCAGGACGGGACAGCACTCTCTGGAGGTCCCGGGGTGTTTGCTGTACACACACTTAGGCACAGTCCCCCACCTGACCCAGGACACACTGCACACCCTGAGCAAGCTCCCCTCTGTCACCCAGGTCACCCTTTCCAATATGTAAGATAAACACGTACACACAGACAACAGTTTTTTATTTTTAATTTATTTCTCATAAAGAACGCAATTTATATGTGCATAACAAGCATAGATAAAACACAATGAAAAACAAACCAAGTAAATTTTACTTTATATCAGCTGTATATAAGTCAAGTCATTTTTATTTGTATAGTCCAATATTACAAATCATAGTTTGCCTTAAGGGCCTTTACTATATGCACAGCATATGACACCCTTTATTTGTATAGACTTGACTTGAATGAGGAAAAACTCGCCCCTAAACAACCTTTACAAGGTAAAAAAACCATCAGGAAGGGCAACAGAAGAGGGCTGCAATAGATGTCAAGTGTATTGGATAAATCAATAACATCACAGTGTAACAATTTGATTAAAAGATATAGGTTGATATGAATAAGGAATTTGGCAATTATAATCTTAATATTAATCATGTATACATGAGTGAGATTATGTGTATCATTTTCCAAGAGACTAAATAATGCGTTCTTCCATGGTAAAATACAATTTTGGTAAGTAATAAAGAACACATGGTTTTAGCCAGAAAACCTTCACAGGACAGTGCCAAAATAAATGTGCAAAAGTTTCTGGACATCCATTTGAATTAAATTTACTGGTGTCCACACACTGAACTCTCTTAAATCTAACGTCGATCTGCATTCACTTTGTTTCCCAAGAGCAGAGCACCAGGAGGTGTTGGAGGAGTTTAAGGATGGATTCAGGAAATTTGCAGGTACTTTTGTTGTCCATCTCTTCTTCTTCCCCTCTCCTTTCCCTTCAGTACCATCAAGAGAAGCAGTGAGGAGGAACAGCATTGATTAGACATAAATTATTATGACCCCTAATTTATTCAGTATTGATGAAAAACTGAAACGCATCAATAACTGTTCATATTAATACAGCAGAGCTTTATTTATTGCCACCTTGTAAAGCCGCCAGATCAAACAGGCATCTTTAAATATATACAGCAGTGTCTAAACTTTTGCATATAATTGTTTGAATAGTTTAATATGTGCAGGTAAAGGCAGTCAGAGTCACAGATTAGGTAGATCCTATACTCGATACTGGTCAAAACACAACTTATAATATATCTTAATTCACATGACAACAGTAACTACTTAGTGCTGACTTACAGTACTGTTTATCAGCAGTTTCTTCTGGACCCTGAAAACAACAAATTACAACTTTAAAGCCAGTATTTTTGACAACGTCTCTTTATATGTATGTATGAAAAGATATTGGCAGATATATTAAGTTGGTATATTGGGAATGGAAAAAAAGTGTTATTAGGAAATCCCTCTCAGCAGTTTATGAAGACACCCACTTACATTACACACTGGTTTTAAATTACTGTGTTTGTGAACATTCAGATCTTAAAAGAGGTTGTGTGTCATAATATTTTTCCCTTCAATATGCCTCTGCTGAAAAGCGTGACATTTGGACTGTGCTGTGTTCAGACACTGTGTATCCTTTGACTGAAGGAACTTTAGTGGTGATTTAAAGCATACCTCTACCTCTCAAAATAAAAAGTAGAGTCTGGTCCTGAATCGCTTATCTTCATGTCAAAGATTACGAGGCTGTGGAGGGGAAAATTGAGTGTTTGTTGAACTATTTTAAATTAACCTTGATGCTGTTGTGCTCCACTGTGATTGTTATTTAACCCTCTGCATTAGTCATGTTTTGAATAACAACCACATGAGAAGAACATCTGCCAGGCTCGAAATCCTGTACTGGTGTGACTAGTTGATTGATGTAAATGTCACGCATGCATGATGCACAAATTCACTCAGGCGAGCATAGGCTATATGAACATTATTACCACTGGCTAAATTGGAAAGAGTGGAGCAAATTGCTTCTAAATATACACTATGCAAGTCCAATATTAAAAAGCTGATTAGCTCCACGAGCTTGACTAAAAAGTAGTGCCGAGTAATATTTATATAAATGCCCCAGAAGAGTGAACTAATTCAGTTTGCTGTACAACAGTAAGCTTTACTCTGCCTTAAGCAACTAAATTTGAAATTAGAAATGTAATCATTGTAGCGCCACTTGTTGTGAACTGTCAGGGGATTGCTACAGTGCTGTCTCTTAAGTCCAAGAAGGGAAGAGTAGTGATTGAATAATTAGAAATAAGAACAACATTTGCTGCCATTACCCCTTTTTTGTTTTCTCACCATTTGATTATTTGCTGCAGCTGGCTTTTCCGATAAGTCCTCGCCTCACTTCCCTCTCCAGTCGTCACATTAACATGCTGTAATGAAGCGTCTCCTGCTGTCACCTCGCTCTGTGCTCAGCCTTTGCTGATGTTAACCCTTTGTCTGGTTTTGTTTTCTGTGAGTGATGTGTATTGATTTTTGTTTTGTGCAGGTCTTCATGATACTGTGTTGTACTGTTCCCTTCACGACCCTGCCATCCCCTGCCCGACAGGTTATACTACTAACAAGGTGAGATTAAGGTCCTACTTAAAGGAATAGTTCCATATATTGAGAAACATCGATACCACTCTTATATCTATGCGCTGAATCTGTAGTGGGAGCCACCAGCCTGTTAGCTTAGCTTAGCATAAAGACTGGAAGCAGCTAGCCTGGTTTTGTCCAAAGGTGCCCCCCCAGCCTACCAGCACATCTGAAGCTCTGAAGTGCAAAAATGATGAGTTTGTGGGAGGTTGGATGATTTCTTGGCCTGGGAACAGTTTCCAGGCAACCAGCAGAGACTACGGTGAGTCTTGCCCTCGTGCAAGAAATACTTAAAACATATAACTGCCCATTAAACCACACAATGTGTTTTTTACACTGTTTTGGTAATTACCGAGCTTTAAAGATGCTAGTAGGTAGATTTTTATTACTTTTCCAATAAAGTCAGGCTAGCTGTTTCCCCCCTGCTTCCAGCCTTTCTGCAAAGTCGCGCTCACCAGCTTTGAGATTGGTATTGATCTTGTCATCTAACTCTCGGCGAGACAGCAAATAAGCCTTTTTCCCCATAATGCTGAACTATTTCTTTTATAGACAGAATTATTCTAGTAAAATGTTATAATCACCAAAGCTGTTGTTTCATTTGAAGCATCTTTTTACATAAAAATGGCTTCTCTGGGTTGTTATTAGACAGTGTCAGTGTGGGGCAGCGGTGGGCGGATAGAGCTGACGGTGGCCAAGTTCATGGCTCTCCAGAGGACCGTGCAGCCAGACTGGTACCAGAGCATGGCAGACGGAGAGACGTGGCAGAACAATACCTCTCGCAAAAGGGTCAGAAAGTCTGTGGATCGAACTCTTGCCCACTTGGATGAGTGTCTGCTAGTGCACCAAAAATCACAGGTATACACAGACGACAGTCTAAACACACACACACACACACATCATGCTGTGAAGCAGTCATGCACGACACACAGGAGAAGGATTGATGTTTGGAATTTTTGTTGTCACAGGAGCCGCTGTGCAGCTGGAAACAGCGAGATTAGGAGGAGTACATTATCAGTGAGTGTGTAAGGGCTCAGTATCGAGCATGAGGATGAAATCAACTGTAGGGCTGCAACTAACGATTATTTGCGTTATTTATTAATCTGTCAATCATTTTCTCGATTAAAATGTTGATCACTGTTTCCCAAAGCCCAAGGTGGTGTCTTGCTTTGTCCATAGCCCAAAGATATTCTTTTTTTTTTTTGTTGACAGAAGACTTAAAAACAATCAGAGAATTAGACACTTTTTTAAAAAATTACCCAAAACAATTAATCTATTTTCAGGAGAGTTGCGAATTAATTTAATAGTTGACAACGAATCGATTCATCAACTCATTGTTGCAGCTCTAATCACAGTATGGAAAGCTGCCTCATTTTATGATAAACAGAGCAGAGTGAAGCAGAGTTTGTGTTGCAGCAGGTCTTGGGAGTCTTGTACTTTTAATTTATAGGACTTGGTGTGTTTTTTTTCTTTTGTTGCATTACTCTAAAAGTGTCAGTTTTTGTATGTCTTATTTATCATGGTTTTATATTAACTGTGCATTTCTCTGCCTGTATGACTTTGCTGAAAGCTGCATTTATGTGCTCTTTGTAGTATTTTATTGTCTGGCTGAAAATTAAATTTTGCTCGGGACAATAAATGTGAAGTGTAGAATAATGTCGAGCGAAGAGCCTAGCAGAACAGCTGCAGCGCGCTTTAGGTAAATCTTGACATCAGCATTGTACTGAGCGAGCTGTATGATTGCTGCCGAGCCTCCCCCCCCCGCCCCCCCCGCTGCGTCCTGTGATGTGCCGTGTTTTTTGTTTGCACTTAAGAAAAAGTGTCCCTGCTAACCTGATCACGCACCATGTGATTTTTGAAAGGAAGGACTTCCAATCTGTGTTTTGTCGGGTTTGGGTACACACTTTTCCTTTTTCTCCTTCTGTTTCTTGTTTTTCTTTTCTGTCATCCACAATTCCTTTCCGTCAGCTGTTTAATCACCCAAACTGTCTATCGTTGTCAGGAGTTGAAGGGAGTGGAGGTGTTCGGGGTGGTGGAGGGTGGAGACATCCTGGAAGAGAGGGTGCGCTCAGCCAGGGAGACGGCCAAGAGGCCCGTGGCAGGATTCTGTCTGGACGGGCTCCGTACGGGCGCCGTGGACCAGGCCCTGAGGACCCAGCTCATCACTGCTGTCACCAAGGAGTTGCCTGAGGACAAACCCAGGTCAGTTGCTTGTGGCTGTGTGAGATATGTGTTCATTGATTGTACTTTTTTACCCCACTAATCATACACTCCTCTGCAGTGTTTAATCGAAAAATACTCAGTGTAGAAGAAATTAAATCAGCTGTAACCAAACAAAAGGAGGCCCAGTGGTGGGTGGACAAACATCACTCGTTGTTATTGACTGTCTTCAGATCATTAAACCAGATTTAAGACTTTATCCTCCAGTTTAAGATCAGCCTGTAGATGCTATTCAGTATATCCATACAGACAAATTATATCATTATAATCTACTGTATAATCTACTATAATCATCATTATAATTTACTGTATGAAAGGCTTAAAAATGTCCAAAATAATTGTTGATACATAAAGGTGTGTTAAACTATTAGTATTATTTTTATAACTGATTAGTCTCTACACTTAAATATATTCAGTTTACAGTAATATGACACATAGAAAAGCAGCAAATCTTCTTTCTTGATAAACAAACTGATAAATTTGAAAATTGTTTGTCTGATTCAGTTAATAGTGTAAACTGGATCAAAACAACCAACTCTACCAAGGACACGCTCAATAGTTTTGTGAATTACCAAAACAGTTAATCAGTTGTGAACACTGAATAATTGTATTCTCTGCAACTGATGCATAAATTGATGAACTATTCATTCATTTCAGTCCTTTTCCTTTTTAATTAAAAAAATAAAGCAACTCCGTCTCTTGAATTGTAGTTCAAAGCACAGAGACTGATGCTGGTACAGCTGTCTGTGTGCAAATCAGTGTGATTCAGAAACTGAGCGGACCCATTTGGTGGGTCTTTCTCAATCAGTTAATTATCCTGCTTAATTGATCGCAAGCGAAAACCCAACAGCTCTACCGTGCTCCCCCACCCACTTCACAGTCATTATCTCAGCTCAACCTTAAAGGATAGTACCAGTGTGAATAATTTAGATTTTTTTTTCTTTTTCAAATACATTCACATTTGGTCTTTTTTTATATAAAATTTACTGTGTTTAAAATAAGCATATACACAAACCTTAAAAGAGACATATTTTACAGTATGTGACTTTAAGATTAAAGGTTTACTTTGTGATAGAGACTTGAATCTTTCCCTCTGATAACCTCAGATGATTGACAGCAAAGATACGATAAAAAAGTCTGTATTCAGTTTACACAGCTAAATGATAATTTAGCTTTGCCAAATTTTAATTATCAGACAAATATGTGGATTTGATCGCTTTCATCCATTTTACATTATTGATAGAATTAGACTTAAAGGGATTAGTTGACTAATTATTCAGCAGAAACGTATCAGAAACTCTTCTGGTGATCATTTGTCACTTTTCACTCTCTAGTTCCAGCTTCTTCACGGTGAGGATTTGCTGCTTCTCTCCTGTTTCGTGTCATTATAAATTAAATACCTTTGTCACTCTGAAGACGTCACCTTGGGCTCTAGGAGCCTAAAACAGAAACATTCCACTTTTATCTGTTTATATATGAATGAAAACAATTAATCCAATGTTTGTAAAAATAACTGTCAGATTAATTTCATGTAAATCATCATTGGTTGCAACTTTAAATGTACTCTTACATTAAGAAAAAACTCTCAGCTCTCACATAATCTTTAGCCCTGTAGAAGGAATATTGTATTATAATGCATAGCATCTAACAGACTACACTGGCAGAGTTCAGTCCCTTTTTAAAGGCCCAAGAAGAAACTTTTCTCTAGAAGTTGCCAAACTACATACGCCTTTAGGCTTTTCACTGTAGCCTGTCCCACATGAGCGCTCCCCTCCTGAAGGTGATTGGAGGAGCTCGGGCAGTGGCACAGAGTTTGAGGATCTGCAGTCAGCATCCAGCAGCTCCCCGTGAGCCTCACTAAGTTTTCCTGTGAACACGCTCATCATCTCGAGTACCGTGGGGCAACGTCCCTGCTGGTGGTTCTGGCTGTTAGGAGATGCTGCTTGCTCCTGGAAAGTGGAGCGGAGTCATTATCAAATGCTAAATTGGGCTCAACCTTGGCACCTGCAGGCAGAAAGTTGGCTAGCTGAAAGCCCAGGAAGAGCGAGAGCACAAACACACGAGGGTGCACATGTTGTTAGAGGGTAGAGAAATGCTGCTGGTGTAATATGTAATGGTAATATGTTGTAGACGTGTGTGTGTGTGTGTATGTGTTACATTAATGTTTATGATTGATTTTAATATTTAATTCAGTGCTCAACTCTGCTGTTTCTTGTTTGTGTTCTCAGGCTGCTTCAGGGTGTAGGACGACCCGATGAGGTGCTGGCGTGCGTGGAGGCCGGCCTGGACCTGTTCGAGAGCTTCTTCCCCTTCCAGGTGACGGAGCGAGGCTGCGCCCTTTGCTTCAGCTTTGACATCTCGCCGGACCCGGAGTGCGCAGGTAGAGCACCCCCTGCAGGTGTGGTAAATAGCTGTGCCGAAGAATAGTTTTCTTACAACTTTGTGATTTCGAGTTACATCATCCGGGATCAATACCTCAGATGCAGCTGAACCAAATTAATGATTAAGATTAATGATTAATTAAGATTGATAGATATTGATCTGTTTATTTATACATGTGGTGCCTCAGCACCAAATATTAATAAAACAGCCTATTTTATTGTTAATGATTTTACTTTCATTGGTTTTCTCTTGTTCTCCGGCTGTATTTTGATGTTGAAACATGAATAGACTATATCAGATATAGATCAAGCTTGTTAACTTTCAGCTGCTTTAACATTCCCGTTTAAGTTTCATCGACCCCCCCATTCGCTATATGCTGCTGAAAGATTGCTTGACACTCTGAAGCGCTGATGTTCTTTTCTTATTCTTCTCGGGGAGTAACCTACAGTTGTGCTCATAAGTTTACATACCCTGGCAGAATTTGTAAGATGTGCACCATTCTTTAAAGAAAACATGGGTGATCAGGTAAAATACATTTCTTTTATTTTTAATGGGATTCACATTAAACTATAAAGCATTACAGAATAGCAAAATCATTAAACAAAACAGAGCAATAAAGAAAATAATGAGATGGTCCCCGTTCAAAAGTTTGCATACCCTTAGTTCTTAATACTGTGTATTGCCCCCTTTAGCATCAATGACGACTTGCAGTCTTTTGTGATAGTTGTGGATGAGGCCTTTTATTTTCTCAGGTGGTAAAGCTGCCCATTCCTCTTGGCAAAAAGCCTCAATGATATTGAGGTCAGGAGACTGTGATGGCCACTCCAGAACCTTCACATTCTTCTGCTGTTTGGGATCATTGTCATGTTGGAAAGTCCAAGTTTGTCCAATGCAATGCAAATTGTCCTCTAATATTTTCTGATAACATGCTGCATTCATCTTGCCATCAATTTTGACTAAGTTCCCTGTGCTGTAGTAGCTCACACACCCCGAAAACATCAGAGATCCACCTCCATGCTTCACAGTAGGGTTGGTGTACTTCTTCTCATACGCCTTGTTGACTCCTCTCCAAACATAGCGTTTATGGTTGTGACCATAAAGTTCAATTTTGGTGTCATCACTCCAACTGACTTTGTTCCAGTTTTGTTCAAGTTTTGGGGCTTGTCTAGGTGCTGTTTGACATATTGTAAGCGAGCTGTTTTGTACCATTGGCGCAGCTTTTTTTCTAGCATCTTGACTGGGCAGCCCATTTTTGTTTAAGTACCTCCTTATTGTGCATCTTGAAACAGCCATGCCACTTTCTTGAAGAGAAGCCTATATTTCAGCTGAAGTTGCTTGTGGGTTTTTCTTTGCATCCCGAACTATTTGCAATTTTTATATTCTTTTCCTGATTTATAAAGTTTAACTAACTTTTCTCGCAGGTCCTTGGACAGTTCTTTTGCTTTCCCCATGGCTCAGTACTATTTAAACACAGAAACTAATTACAATCAAACAAGTCACAGGAGTGGACACTTACCCCTAATAGCCAGTTAAACCTGTGTGTGTCAACCTGTGTGATTGTTATCAGGCAAAACATTCAAGGGTATGTAAACTTTTGATTAGGGCCATTTGGGTGATTTCAGTTATTATGATTTAAAAAGGGCACACATAATTATGTGATACTAAATGGCTTCACCTGACCACTATCTCTAAATAAAAGAATAGTTTTCTGCATGATCAGTCATATTTTCCAAAGAATGGCCAATATTTCACAAATTCTGCCAGGGTATGTAAACTTATGAGCACAACTGTCACTGACATGAAGCGCATAAATCAAAGCACACATAGGTTTATTTCTGGATTTAAAAGGGGACAATTCGAGGAGAGGGGTGAAATGGGAGGTTTTTAAACTTGGCCACACTTCATCGTTTATTTTAATAATTCGTCTCTCGTCAAACAAAATGACCTCTCAGGTGAAACAACTTTGCCCAAAGCCAAATAAAATGATTTTTTTTTTTTTTTAAATGCAAGTGTGATGAAGGAAATTAGTTCAAAAAGATGGAAAACGCTGGCACTTCTCTTCAAGAGCTCGCAGTACAGAGCCTAAAGCAAACTGACATGTCACAATGTAATTTGGGACTTTAGGTAGGGGGTCCATCTCGCTCTGACATGCTTTTGGATGTGAATGAAATGTGATTGCGGTGGGAATGTTATTCCTCTTGGTGTAATAGTTTACTTAGCATCACATCTCTGCATTAAAAATGTGGACAAATAAATGAGAAGAGATTTTTGGCCGTAAATATGCAGGGATGTAATTTACAGAGAAGAATGATCAGCCTAAAGGGCTTATGTTCATTTCTATAGGAGGAGCCTGTGATGTTGAATTGAAAGTGCTTACATGTTCCCGATACTTGTAGAAATGTAAAGGGGCATTCATCTCATAGCAGGCAGTCTAATTACACCATCTTTAACCAGACATAAATGGTGCAGTGTGAAGCGTCTTCAGTAAACAACCCTTCAGCTACTTTCAATCTGTTGAGCAACCAGGCAAAGTCTAATGACAGAGATAGTTTTCACATAATGAATAGGAAAAAAGTGTCTCATTGTGTGTGCGTTTTGCCTTACAGATGAGGGAGTTTGAGCTAAAAATTGAGATGGATCTAATGGTCAGTAATATTATATGCATGCTTGTTTGTTTGCATGTAGCGGCTGCTGTGTATTTTCTAGCTTCTGGTCAGTTGAAATAATTGGGTAGAAAGAAATTGAAGAAGTGAAATGAAATCAATGGCGCATCTCTTCGCGGCTCCAGTAAGGTTATCAATTAAGTTCGGGCCCACGCTTGTGATTGTTGTCCCAAGTGACAAGCTTAAAGAAGTGTTCTGACAAGAGCTGTGAGAGAAATGCACCGGCTCGGCCCGCTGAGGACTTTGTGCTTCATTAAAAAGTTGCGTCGACAGACAGAGTGAAGTTTGGTATCCGGCAGCATCTAGTGTCAGGCAGCACTAATCGATTCTGCACAGGGAGCGTAATGGAGTTCAGTGGAGGTGAGAGCAGCGATGGTGTCAAACCTGAAGAGAAAATTCTAATTCCCCTCTCAGCCAATTACAATGCCCAATGGGGAGGATGTCAACACCGTCACTTCCCAGTTACGGTCTTTTCCGACACAGTATACCATATGCTAAGTCACCCTCTTCCTACCTTCTCACCCTCTCAAAGCTTTCCTCTGTCCAATCATCCTTTCTCCATTTTCAGAGCTTTCTCTTTTCATCAACCAGTCTTTCTTTCCTCTCCTCACTGCACTCTAATACTTGATCTGCCCCACAAAACCAAAAACATGGTAACACATTTGGTCAACATGCAGTGAAGGCCAAAATGATATACATATATGTAGTATAAAACATAATTTATCCAATAGAAATGTCAGTTTTGCAAAAAAAAAAACCTAAGAACTGTATTTGTAAGAACTAGAAAACAGCTATCTAGATAGCCTTAGCTAAAGCAAATTTTCCAGCTTCTCCCTGATTCCTGTTGTAAAAAATCAATTTTGATGCTCCAACATCTTAATTGAGTTTTTTAAATCGTATCGATAAGACAGATACGACCAGATAAGCTAGTCCAGATAAGCTAGTCCTTTTAAACTAACCAGCCTAGCTTATCAGAAACTGACTTAAGTGAAATGAAGTGAATAATTTAATGTGGTTACACTGAATCATGTATTTTCATGTATTTAAACAGCTCTAGGGGGCTGTTTAAAGCTCTGGGTTCAATCCCCTGGGTTCAATCTTCTGTGTGGAGTTTGCATGTTCTACCTGTGCCTGCGTGGGTTCTCTCTGGGTACTCCAGCTTCCTCCCACAATCCAAAGACATGCAGGTTAGGTTAACTGACAACTCTAAATTGCCCCTAGGTATGAATGTGAGTGTGAGTGTCTTTCTTATGTCAGCCCTGTGACTGACTGGCATCCAGTCCACCCCACCTCTCACTCAAGATAGCTGAGATATGCAGGTATAGAAAATGAATAAATAAACAGCTCTATGGAGCTTTTAACTGATTACAAAACAGTCTTGTTTACGTAGGTCATACAGAGGCATCAGTATTTAATTGAGACCTACAGCGAGAAGATTGGCTATTTCTATTCTTCAACAGCTATTCTTCCTGCTGCCTGGGAAGATGTTTCAGAAATATCAGACGAAAACTGGGCTGGGATTTGCTCTGGCTGAATTCACATTGATTCAGCTATTAACTGAAGGTTCATCTCTGGTGCTGCCGCCTGCTTTCCTCTCTCCTCCCACTGAAATTGTCTCTCTGCAGCAGGGACCGGAGGGAACATGTAACCTAACGTTGGTGAAACACTACTGCCTTTGTCCACAGGGACTGCCAGAATCAACACAAAATGAGAAGCTTTGTTGAGCTGTTTAATGAAAGATTAATTAATTAAACTAGATCATTTGTTCAAATGGCATGGAAAAGTCAGAACAGAAACACATTTTGTCAGTGTGTGTGTGTGTTCTGCAAACATATGCTGGATCCAGAGTGTTTTGTTTGTGTTTGTGTCATGGAGGGTCTAACAATTATTAACAATCAGCTTAAAATGCAGAGAATTGAGGTTTACAACTATCTGCTTCACAGTTTGGGTCTGAAGTCTTCAAACATTAAACTCAACTTCATTGTTTGTGTAGTTACCGCTCTTTGTAAATGCTCTCTAACTCATGCTACTTCTCCCTCTTTTATATCTTATTAGCTATGGTCAAGCCTCATTTTGTCCCTTTTTATTCTCATGCTTATCATCCCTTCCCTAAGCAGAGACCCATAATAATTTCATTTTTAAATGTATTTCATTTTCTTTGTTGCTTTCTGCTTCACCCGTTTCCTTTTGGGCCAAACCCATCTTGCTCTATTGTTGCCTTCCATCTTTCTTTCATCATCTGTCTTTTAATCATATGTATTGCTATGGACCATTTTCTTCCTTTATCTCTTTCCCTCTTCCCCGTCCTTTTCCATCTTCCTCACATCCCTTGTGTCTGTAGCTGGACAGACAGTCCGGTGTTACGCTCCAAACAACAGCCCCATTGATAAAATACGTCTCTTTGTCAGCTCTGGTTACTTCTGTCGCGGCTCATTAAATTACTGACATAACCTAGCAGTGAACATCCATCGTTTGACAGGTGTTGGTAGTCAGAACATAGCCAGAGAGTAATTATGTTATTAAAGGGTGGGGGATATAGGTCAAGCCACAGTGTGTTCCCATTTTCTTTTCGCCACCCGGCTGATTGTTGCTGTGTATATGCTGGAATGTATTTTCTGCTAGATAATGAGATTATAGTGTGAATAGTTTGTAGTGTGCCGGGATTAATGAGATGTATGCATGTCTGTGCAGTGCTGGAGATGGATGAAGAGAAGGAGACGGTGGGGGCAACGCAGCAGAATGGAGATCTTAATCTGGGGGATCAAACGCAGATGACATCGTTTGAAATCAATCTCAAAGACAAGAGGTCTGTGGCAGCTATACCCCAAGGATTTTATAGGCAGCAATGTTTGCAGAATGTTTAACACATTTGTTGAATGCTTGATTCACATTTGAGTGGCCCGTTCATGAGTTCTTCGCAAACTTTTTGAACTTCTCTCCAGGTATCAGGATGACTTCAGGCCCCTGGTGGAGGGGTGTGGCTGCTACTGCTGTAAGAACCACCAGAGGGCGTACCTGCACCACCTGCTGGTGACCAATGAGCTGCTGGCTGGAGTCCTGCTCATGATCCACAACACGGCCCACTACCATGGGTTCTTCGCTGCCCTGAGAGAAGCTCTAGCCAGTGATAAACTGGACCTCCTCAAGAGACGGGTACTTGGGGAGAGAGGCGGGCAGACGGAAGGAAAGGACTAAGACAGATAAATCACAGAGATAGGACAGGGATTGATCTTACTTTTCCGCTAAAGGATCACTGGACTGACTTGGCCAGAGGCAATCGAAGCGCTATCTGTCACTGCTCCCATTCCAGTCAGAAGACGAACTGTGATACTGCAGAGACATTGAGTCACTCTCTATGAAGCCAAAGTCTTATCTCTCAAGCACGTTTTAAAAAGACGAGGATGAAAAGAGAACAAATTTGATGTTTGACCCTCTAAGGTTTGTGTCCTGATTTCACACCAGGAGGACTGCTCTCTGAAGCCGGGGTATTGATCTTAGCTGGTAGCCAGGAGATGAGGTTAGGCGGGTGACTAGTGAAAGGGGCCGGATAGGAGGTCAAGAAGAATCTGCATAAAGAAGGAAATGTGAGGATGGAAGACTGTGGATTATTGACTATGGCTGAATCCCCGTGTTCCTCCTGTTGTGGTCTGATTGCAGGTCAGCGGATGATTAATATCCTCTGGACACTGATATATTATCAGCAGAGACCAGAGGGAGCACCAACTTGCAAGACCACTTATGAGAGAGACAAAAATGAAAATAGATCCAACTTTTTTCATGTTGTACATTAAAAATCATGTGTATAAGATTTCCTTCATGCTTTGTAGTGCTTTTTGTCCTTTCATACTTGGTTGGTTGGTCTATCATCATCAAGCATTTGTCATTCGTTCAGGTGCTCCATGAATATTTTTAATGGTTCAGTTGAATACCTCAATAGGATGAGCTTGTCTCTCTCAAACACACACACACACAGGTGGACTGACTTTATGTAGCTTTCAAACCCACCGACTAACCAGGAAGGATGATGAGATTGTGTTTGCATTAAATACGTCGCCCTCCGTCTGCGGATGTGGTGGCTTGTCGTCTCTTGTGGGTTTCGGGAGGAGGTTAACTGAGGGTTTGAGCTGACAGCTCCACTATTCCTGCTGCTGAGGAAGGATAGAGATCAGACAAAGATATGGGTCTCTACTGCCTCCTGTGCAGGGTTTTTGAAGGTGATGAGATATAATTGACTGCTAGACCGTGCAGATGTCTGCGGGGGACGGGAAGGGACGAGAGAGAGGAGAGTGTGACAGATTTATGGAACAGCAATGAGGATTTTTTTGTCGTATTTGTGGGTTACCTTAACCACATTGAGTATTATAAAGAAATGGATTGGAGAATTTGCTGTCATCAATAGGTGGGTGTTGTGCATAAATACCTATAAGCATAAAATGGGTTGGGGAAAGACGGAACTCTGTTAATGCCTGAGGGACAAATGGGTGGAAGCTAAAACAAGCAGTGACCTCCAGATGCTGTTTATTTTAAGGTTTAATGGGATGGCAGTAGACAGGAGGTAGTGTGGAGAAGGTTGTTAAGTCAATCCCCCAGATTAGCAAGTAAAAGTAGAAGAGGTAGTGAATGGATTTTGCCCTAATTTCCCCAGATAACTGCCATTGTTATGTATTGGGAAACTTTCAGTGGAGGTGTTCAGCAGACAACAAAAAAACAATGTTTCCCTATGTGATGTGTATCTGACAAAGAATTATATATCAACATGCTCATTAAATATACCCTTGGTAAATGTCCACCAATTTAAAAAAAAAAACAAGGTTTCAGTCTGATTATATAATTTTGCCCTTTTGAAGATGCTTATAGAGACTGTTGTGTTAAATTGTTCCTAATAAATCTAGACTAATGGACCCCAGACGATTATTCATTTTGGCATATATTTATCAAGCTTGTGACCTTCAACCGTACGATAAGTAGGAACATAAGTGATTGCAATAATGATGAGTTATAGCACAGTGGAATAGAATATAAATAAGGTTATATCAGATGTGAAGGTGTTAAAACACAGCCCAGCTGATAGTATATTGCGGGAGTGTGTTAAGTAGAAAAATAAGGATGTGAGAATGTGAGCAATATGTTGATATAGGTTATGTAGGATACACCAGCTACTAACTATTAATGTGGAAAATGTGTTATGGCTTTATTAAGTTTTCTGAAGAAACACTTCTGTTCAGGTCAGTTTTCCCCTTTCAGCTCAGACCATGACATTTTGTCAACTCTTTGGAGGCGATCCAATACCCAGACAGTTCATGTGGAAACACGTCTTTTGTACTTTTACTAAATGTTAAAGCAAGGTTAATTGCTTGTTTCTCTATCTGCGTATGTGCAGTGGAACAAGCATGAGAAAATGATCTGTTTGGCCTCTGCAAACTTCTCATGGAAATATCTGTCTCTTTAGCTGTAAATGCTCCAGCTATTCTCTAACTGTATCTGTCTGCAGTATGATGCTGAACTGGGACCGGACAATTATATACAATGGAGAGATTACATGATGTGATTATGAGTGACCACTCCTTTTATACCTCATAAGAAATACTTATTTGTGCCGCTTTACTGGCAGCAAACTAATTACAAAGACTGGTCTTAGTGATAAAGATTTTCTTTCATTTTGAAGCTTGCAAGTATGTAATGCATAGCTATTATCTTGAAGTTACATCTAGTTTATCTAGTATTATTCTAGTATCTTTATTGTATTGAGTGCCATAAAGTGCTTTGATGCTAGATTTACTGAAAGCAGAGTTTGCATCATGAAGGAAATGTGTCCAGAATACCACTTAAGACTATGTCTAAAAAGCCTTTGTCTGATTCTGTACAAAGTTCATTTCCATCTAGGAGTTTAACATTTCTGAGAAGTAGGCTGGCCCTGATGGTTATGCTCATTCTTTGTGTGCATCTCTCCCTGCTACACTGACATGGGCCGCAATTTCCATGCAAAAGAGCCCTGAATGACACAGTCAGCAGGTGGCCCTCATAGCTCATTTCAACCAATTATACAGATGGAGAGCACTATTCAGGCTGGATCACCACAAGTTTCTTTTCTGTCTCTCCACTCTTCTGGACAAGTTTGCAGTGTGAGGTGCGTCTCTTATTTATCTTAGACTTCACATGGCAGCCGGATTGTTATCAGCTGTCGTGACAAAACAGCATGAAAAAGAATAAGCTCAGCTGCTCTCCTGAAACAACAGAAAGTCTCATAAAGCCAGCGGTGTGAGGTGCAGAGGGTGTTATCGCGGAGGAAATGATAGCTAGAGAAGCTTTTTTTTATCAGTGAGGGATTGTGTTGTCAGAACAGAGCATCCAGAGTCTTCACAGGAATGAGAAAGTGCCACTATTTGTCACTTTGAGAGGTAAGTGTCCGTGATCCAGTGGAAGCTTAAATAATTGATTTGACAAGGTGTCAAAGTAGCCACAGCAATGAATGAATTACTCAAGAGGCCTACCGGGCTCAGGCCTGGGGGCCACCTGACTCTTTGGGGACCTTCAAGTGACGTAAAACAACTACAAGGAGAGACAAATGACTGCAAGAAGACAAAATGCATGCAGAGACACACAACAACCACAAAGAGGCAAAATGACTACCAAGAGACACAAAATGACACAAAACAAAAATAGGACCTAAAAGAGACTAAATGAACGCAAAGAGACGCTAAACGGTTTCAAATAGAGAAAAAGCACCTGCAAAGAGACAAAACGGCCACAAGAAACACACGACTGCAACAGAGAGAAAAACTACCTAAAAGAGACACAAAATGACTGCAGAGATAAAAAAACCCAACTACAATCAGACTAAGAAAAGGGACAGCTAAGGGCTGCAAAATTATAAACAGTGACAAAGACACAAAGCAAATACAAAAAGTGTCTTTACACTCCTTCTGTGTTTCCTTTAGTCTGCGTGTCTGGCAGCTCTTTCTTAATTACACTCAGGTGCATTATAAAAACCATACTGTTAGCTTACCTCACAGGTTCTCCTTCATTTCACCCAATTCAAACAATCAGTAGACTATAAACTGGCATGGCAACGACTCCCTCGGCAGCTCCTGACCCTCTGCACTGTCCCAACGGTAACCCTTGACCACCGGCGAGGAGCAGCCATGATTCTCGCCACTCTGCTGACTTTAAATGATTGCACCCTAAACAGGAGGCCAAATACCTTGTTACCTCCCTGATGTATTTTATGATTCACTTATACACATAAATCATCAGCTGACAATGTTCAAAAATCAGCAGGGACCTGCTTCCCTCCCGTCGCACGCCCTGAGTGAATATTTTATCAGGGCTGCGACTCTGCGCATCATAATATAGGAAAGTGTAGGTTAAAGTACTCTGCTAAAATATAGAGAGAAGGTCAAAATAAATGAATGCTCCAGATTTACTGGTTAACATACCTCATGACCCTCTGACCTGGTGTCATGTGTGATTTAATGTGACATGTTGTAGAGACAGTAAAGGCAGAATAGTTCTCCTTTTGGGAAAGTGTGGAATAAGTCTGTTTTCTGGGCCAATGCACATTTGGTTCATGTCCAGCTTTTAATTGCACATATATCATAATATTTGGGTGACACTGCAACACATTGTGCAGGCTTCTTCTGCATATCATGCTCCGTTATTGTGCTCTCATTCTGTACAAATCCTCTTTGTTTTCTCAGAGCTTCACTGCAAAGGGTTTGACATTCTTCTCTGGTAGCGGTGTGCTCAGTGCAGCACCAGGTGTTTAATTGTTTGGTGTTTATTTGTGTTCACACCAGATGTTCTTGTGAGGCGGTGAGAGCAGACACGGCCAGATTAGTTTCTGAAACATGAAGAAGATATGGAGTTATATACACTTTATTTAAAAAAATAGAGCTATAATCACGACCGGTATTTAAATTTGACAAGTCTGCGCACTCCAAATAACAATACTCAATTTATCAAATAATCTGCTTATTAATTTCATGATTAATTGTTTAGTTTATATGAGTCTGTGACTATATGTCAACATGCTAATAGGATTACAACGACAATGCTAACCTGATGATCTTTAGACATTTACCACATTCGCAATGTAATTATAACATTTGCTAATTAACACAAAACATGATGGCTGATGGGAATGGTATTCATTTAGCAGGTATTTGGTCATAAATCTATATAATGGATAAATTTAAAGTTTTGATCTGATGATAGCACTGTGTAGGAATCAGTTATCACAATTCATCCTGAGGGGAACATCGATGTCTGTAACAAATTTCCTGACAATCCACCTGATAGTTATTGAGATATTTGAGTTCGTTCCAAAGTGGCGTTTAGACCAATCAATAGTTGGACATACCATTCGCATGGCCAAAAATCCCAAAAAAACAGAAGAGAAAAATATTCAGTTTACTATTACACTCTTACATTCTTATTTTTGACTCACAAATCCTTGCTTGTGAACACACAAATTCAATGAAATATACTGCCAGTCTGAGGAAAAAGAGCTGCGGGTTTCACTTGAGAGGAGAGGTTGGCTGCGTCGGCCCAAAACCATATTTTATTGGAAAAAGTGTTTTTATTCTGTTGTTTTTTATTTGTGTCTGAGTCAGCAAAATGTACTCCACAGTAAGAAAAATGGCCATATTTTTTAGATAATATTAAGGGGCTGTTTGTGACAGGTATTTGTCATACCGATCAATAGCAGAACAGTACACCCGGGGATACAAGGGTGAGCATTTTTCATGTTTGGCACCTTCAAATTGTGGGAGTGATGATGCGCTTGTACAGTGATTCACTCTCCAAATGCATGATTATCGTGTGATGCTGTGACATCCAGGGAGCCGAAATCCATATGAGTCTTAATTTCTCCCTTTTCTCGGGACAAAAGTAATTTGGAAAATCTCTTCTTGGTTAATTAAGAGTTTATTCAAAGGACGCCAATGTTAGAGAAGGTCAGATGAGCTTTTGCTTCTATAGTTTCTGTGTTTCACTGAAGCCGGCTTTCCATTTTTATTGCTCTGCTGCCCAGAGGTCACAGGAAGTTGAATGAAAGGTCAGGTTCAGGTTTAGTAGGACAGCGGACAGATGAAAAGGCCATGTAGGGTTTGACCTTTACTGATGAACATCATCGGTTTGTGTGGGAAAAGGGGGGCTGAACGCCTCATTCGGCGTAATCTCCGGTCTGGGCTGCTGAAGTGGAAGGAGGGAGAGATGCTCAGAAAAAAGTAAGACATGAACTCTTAAGGCCTGACATTAACAATCTATAATGTGTGTATGTGTGTGTTGCTGGTGCATAATCTGGGCACAAAGTGCACAAATGCAAGGTGCATAGGGGTTGTATTTAGTCTCTTGAATTAAACCAGTCAGTGTTGGTCAATGGCACAATTGCTTTCTGCTGCCTCAAGATAGCAAAGTGCCAACAATGCGCCAGACCACACCTCATTTTAAGACCAACACACCCATGGGTGCAGAGATAGGCGTGAAAATGACAACTGCATTGACTAGAAACTAGCAATGACAGTTGCACTGCTTTGTGCATGGTGTAAGATAGGGCCTTTAAAGTTTCTCTGTAGCAGATGTAGGAGAACATTTCCTTTTTTACCGTACCAGTAATTTATCTGAATGAAGGATGATTGAAAGGTTTATCTTCTCCTAATGGCATGTGGAATATAACCTGGAGGGACTTGTTTATGAGATTTCCTTAAGGATGCTGGGGGGTAATTTGTAATGCGCTTTCAAACCAATTATGTTTGATTGCCACTGTTGTTTATTGCTTAAGTGGCGCTTGTTGTGTGGCAGAGGAGGCTTTAATGATGGCGAATTTACGTGATCACCTTGCCATCAATCAATCTGCTCACACTGATTTCCACAGCAAGTGATCTATCCATTTACATGTCAACTGCAATTCAGGTTGTTTTATTGTCATTTCTAAATTCATTAATCTTAAATTCAAAATGCAATATGGTCTCATTTTGATATCACAAATTCTCTTACACATTTTAGAGCGGTTGGAAGAATAATGAGGCTAAGAGACGTGACCCATAATGGCAATTTAATCTAATCTGAGGTATGAAGCACAAAGCATCGTGTCATCCTTACTTTAGCACAGGAGTGTAAACAGAGCTCAAGAGTGATTTGGTGTGTCACTTTTTTTTTGTTTTTTGTTTTTTTTGGTGTTTTTGCTCTCTCTGTCATGTCACCACTCAGGAGGAAAGATATCATCAGTGACATCACCACCAATCAGGAAGAAATCAATAGAATGTGATTGTAATGACGGCTTAGAGAGCTTTTGTTCTCAAGAGCGTGACTAAACATCTTGATGGGCTTATATGCAGAACCTTCATTAAACAGCGATCGCACTCTCAAAGGAGTTTGGTTGTTGCTCGTGCTGATGAAGGGAGGCATCAGTGGAGTCTTCTTTGCCTCCAAGCACGAACAGCGAGGATTGCCCAGTGTGGCAATAGCTTCTATGTAGCATGTGTGGGATTATTTCTTAATGGTAGAGTAGGTTTTTTTTTTTCTGCAGGATAGGCTATTCATAGAGCATTGGATGAAAAGAAGAATATGTGGAAATGAGGGGATGATAAAGAAATGACAGTCGACAGCATCCTTTGAGGGAGCTGACGACGAGTACAGACACAGAAGAGAAATGCAGAGCATGGAGAGAAATCCGATCGCTTCCCGCTCTGAAACGCGCGGTTTTCTTTATTCCCGCCTTTACAAGTGGAGATAGCCTTTAGCAGCGAATTATAAGTTCATCTGGATTTGAGGCAACATCAAAAGCATATTTTCTTGTCGAGCTTTAACTCACATCCCGTAACCAGCATGGTCTCGCTGCAAATGAGAGAGAGTTGTGTTTTTAGGCAGATTTCCTCTTTAAATATCTCCTCTGGACACAATTTAGAGCCCATAAAAGTACTCTGCATGGAGAAATATTTTGTTTAGAATGGATTTTCCACAAATAAAACAGAAAAATCCTTGAAAGCTTTCCCACCTCAATTACACAAGACCAACATCTGGCCACGTTGTTCATATATGACCACAGTGAGCACACACTGCCTGACTCAGTCGTCTCACTAACAACAGCTGCTAGCACCGAGCGAACAGTATCAAAGTCACTGAGGAAATATGTTCCGGGGAAAAAGATTTCTTTTGAGGGTTTGCTTAATGAAATAAATACTTACAAACTGACAGCCACTTGCAGTTGTTGCCTGAGGGTAGTTTGCAATCCAATCTTTTCTGCCTCAACATGTTATTCCTCAGATGTGTTCTTGGGAAAGCAAGCGCTCAGCTTTGGGTTGTCAATCTTTCGTACTCATTTCAAAAGATTAACCACTTGATTGGTGCTGTCTCCAACTTCTCTGAAAAATGAGTTTCTGAAGATTTGCCACAAGTACTGTTAATGTCACAAATCATGCTTGCATACCTCCCACTGAGAGTTCAGGATAAACCTTTAGCCCATCAGCAGAGAAGAAAAAAAGCCACTAATGGCTCAGTCGTAGATACCATGTGTTCAGCGTATATGGACCTGTGTCAAATGTTATCCCCACTTCGCCCCATCCTCACTCTCTTTGCTCTACGCAGTCTGTGAGCAGATTCCTTCGCCTCATTGCTTCAGGCTGGAGGGAGTGTGCGTTTCTGTGAATGATGGAGCCGAAACACTCATCTGCACTCTGGCATGAGTCCAGTGTTTCGATGTCATTGATAAAAAGGCTGTCAGGCAGCCATGCGTAGACACAAATCTCCGCTATTGTCAACCTCTTCACACTACAAATCTTGCACGCGCCTCAGTTACTCACTCCAACTTGGAAAACTTGGAGATCACACCAGTAGTGTGATCAGATCAGGCAGATGAGTGTCCGGGTGTAAAGTAGGATATTTACATCTGTTTCTCAAGGACCTCCATCAATACACCCAAAGTCATTTAAAATTCATAACATGAGGCCCCAGTATACCTATATCCAATCAGCAGTACTCCACCTCTTCAAATATAATCACACCAGTGAGATGGTGTTTTGACACTATGTAATTTACTGTATGCATGCATGTGCACGGTGGCGAATCAAAATTTCCATTGCCGTTTGTTAAATTGTTTACTCGTGTAAGCCTGTGGCTTTTTGACCTCTTCTGACACACATTTTATGCTGCCCATCATGTGTGGACATAAATAAATGGATAGATAAAATAAATTAAAATCAAAGAATAGTTGCAATGAATTAGTTCTGTATACATTAAAACCAGACTTCACTGTGGATAGCTTTAAAATAAGAAAGGAATTGCTATATTGTTTCAAACAAAATACAAAAGACGCTTTCAAAAAGTGCATGAAGAAATGCACCAAATACACTTATTATTGTTATCACAAAGAAAAAGAAAATGCATCAGGAAATGGTTATATTAACAGCTCTAAGTGAACAGCTGAAGCAGGAGCAGAATATTATTATTTCACCCTGTTGGTCCCTAAGGCCACATGCCTCTTGGATAGTGGTGGCCTTATCCTTTGCTGCTGTCGCAACATCTTATGTCTCTTTAGCACAAGTACACGAGGGAGTCTGAATTAGCATTTTTTTTATCCAAAGGAGTGTTTGCTTTGCTACATTTTCATTGGCATTGTTAAATTTTTTAATTTTGCTTGGGATGACCACATTAGCTCTAGAGATGACTGTATTGGTATGATGGTTGGTCGAACTGAAATATGTTGTTATATGTTAGGTGGAATGACCTCCAACAACCCCCTAAAAACAGAAAAATAGGAAGGTGGGTAAATCTGTAAAACTGTTTTAAGAAGTACTTTGAAATTTGGGATTTCACAAGGTGAGACATTTTTGGGAGGAGAGAGAAAGAAAAACATGTCTTCATTTTTGCATCACAGACTGATTTTATTCAACTGCAGAATCTGAATACGACTTAAATCTAACAGATGTCAGAGGTTCATCAGCTGCACAAAGATGTTTCATTCTGGAGTAAGTTAAATAGGACACATTTGCTATGAAGTCTGGATCTACTCTTAAAAAAATATTGCCAGCGGAGCTGCAGTTCATTGTGCTCAGCTACCTTCATTCAAAGCGTGGAAGCAGAAAACTTGTGCCTTTGAAACAAATTACCATCATGCCGAACGATTTTTTGGGAGAAAAGTGGAGCTATAGTGAGAAAACTAATTTTTTTAAGGATTCTTGTTTCCACTCCACTGTTCGAAAACCACAAATTGAGCCATATTGTGCCACTTTCTGTCAGCAGATGACGCTGATTGTCACTTGTCATCAGGTGTCTCTGATTGTTACCATGGAAACACAGCTCTTAGCCTGCCCGTGGCTAACGCCTTTGGGCTCAGGATTTATCTTCGTGCAGCTGTCTAACTTGCACAACTAAATCTAAGAATAAAACTATGACCCATGTGACTTATTTTTATGAAGCAGCCGCTGAAGTTCACCTGTGAAAGTGTAAAATTCGTGGTGGGTCACTGATGACATCTTTCTGAGCGCTTTAGGACTATTTTGGCTATTTAAAAAGAGACTGTTGTGTCTGTGATGATTCACAGCCATGTGTTCTCTGTGACTTTGCATTTTGGTATTGTTGTGGGTGCTGCTGATGTTTGAGCCAGCTGGGTCGGGCTGTTGTTTGTGGAGATGGGGAGGTCAAACACAGAGCTGCAGGGGGAAAAGAACAGCTGGGCAAAACGAGATACCGCCTGCAGCTGAAGAAAGGCCAAGCACCCCTCCGTCTGACTACCAAGTGCACTTAGTATGTGTGTGGGTGCACATGTGACCGTACCACAGTTCATGCATGAATATTTGTCTTCATTTGTACATGGTTAGACACACCTTTAATCTAATTTGCATCTAACCTCTGTTCCATTCTTTGTGAATCACCGGTGACGTCGGCCCAGCTTTGGGAACGAGACGACAGCGGCTGGTTAGAGGGAACCTCCTCCGCTACACATCAGGTACTCATTATGTCTCCCGTGGAAGCACCATCCTTCCTGATTTAGCTGACAGACCCACAGCAAAAGAGGAGAGGAGAGGAGAACCAGGGACAACAGCACCCAAGGGACATGGGGTAAAGGCAAAAGTAAAAAAGAAAAAAGAGAGATAACAAAAAAAAAAAGAAACATCGTGCAATACAGAAACAATTTACTTTCTGTAACTGAGGCGGAGGGAGATTGTTAGCATTCAGTGATTGATTTGGATTGCTTTCACAATGTTTAGATGTCTTTTTTTCTAATTGTACGGTGCGAGAGCACACACACACACACACACTCTCAATTGGGCCAAAGATTGGACTAGCGTTATGGGGGGAATTGTGTGAAATGAGAGTCATGTATTTGTGCTCATCGATTAAACATTGTTCCCTGGGGTCTTTCAATCTGCAGATTTAATTAACAAGTTTCACAGGACTAACAGGCAGCAGGGGCCTGCAGCTGGGAGAGTGAGAGTGGTTCACAGTGGTGAGGAAAAGCAATATGAAGGAAAGGGAAGGTGTGAGAGACAAAAAGGCAATTGGTACGGTATGAAAAATAGATGGGACCTTGGACAACAGAAAAAAAAGGGCACTGAGTTAAAAAATTTGATAGATTAGAGAGGGAAAAATAGCACTTTTCAAACTTTAAGGACTGGTTACACATTTTGGGGAATATGCTTATTCGCTTTCCTGCTGAGAGTTAGGTGAGAGGATTTATCTTATATCTGAAGCTTAGATTAGCATAAACACTGGAGGCAGGGGGAAACAGCAAGCCTGGCTCTGTCCAAAGGTAGCAAAATACACAAACTGTCATTTTTAAACTTTGAGGCAATTAAGGGAACATAATATAAGTCTATTAGTGAGTTAGTAGTGGGTGATATAAGTGATAGTTCATTAGTGAGCTAAAGAAGAATAAGCCTCTGAGTGGGATAGCTCTGTCACCTGTCACCCATCTGTTCAAAGGTAAGGTAAAGGTAAGAACTAGTGCTGCAAGATCTCATGGGAGAAAGCAGGTCTGTAGAAATAAGTTTAAAAAAAACAGGCAACCTTAAATACGACATTATGAGAGAAAGATGCCACGTGATCAACATATATGTATGAATTTATTTTGCATTTCATATGAATAATTGAAATAATTATACATAAAGTTCCATACAATGACATGGCCCAATTAGTGAGGGCAAAGATATCTTCTTGGCCTTTTAATCCACTTTCTTTCTGCCACTCTATTTTTTCCCTGGCATTGCTGGCAAAGTAACCGTCACCTGTGTGTTTTGTCTGTGTGTGTGTCGATCGGTGTGTGGGGATGCTGCAACAAGACAATCATGAATTAAGGTATTTTCGCTTACTTAGACAGGTTTAGTGAAGAGACAAAGGAAACATAGGGAGCGAAGCCTAAATACACAACTACACTTAGAGACAAGACAAGCCTGCAACAAAAGTAACTCTCAATATTTGTGAGTAACTTTACAGATAAACAAGCCAAAAGTCACCTATAAGAAGCAGACTTGGCAAATGTTGACCAGAGCCTCTTCCACAACTTGTTATTTTTTACATTTTGGTTTTTGTATGAATTAAATCAATCAGACACAACATGTTCATAACTTCATAAGAAGACTGGAAATGGGGGAAACAGTTAGCCTGCTCAAAGGTAAAAAAAAAAAAAAAAAAAAAGATCGTAATATATATGATGTATATGATAATAGGGATTTTTTTTTTAACCTCCAAAACAAAAGGTTGTGGTAGAGGTCACCTTTGGAGCCAGGCTACCTTTTTCTCCATTTCCAGTGCTCATGCCGAGTCAAGTTAATTGGCTGCAGGCTATATTTAGTGTACAGCCTTGATGTAAGTTTGCTAATGCAAAATGTTGAACTATTCCTTTAAGTCCACTCTGGATTCCAACCACATGTAGACTGCAGGAGGAGAAGTCAATATTCGCCTTGCAGTAACAACCAACTATGCATCATCACCAAACAATCAATACACAAGAGCCTGACACACACAGACAAAGCTTGTGATTGCAAAGCAGAGTGAGCTGGAGATGAAATGATTAAGAAACGCTGACAGGGGAGAAATCAAGAAATGAAGTATAAAGTAAAAGCTGTGTGTGGAGCCTGGTCGGTTCTGCTCTCAGACTCTGCAGCGTGTCTAGCCCAGCAGAAATAGGAAAACAGGCAGCAGGGGAACGCTGAAATTAAGAGTGAGTGGGGTAGATAGCAGAAAAGAAACAGGAAACAGAGAAATGAAGTGGGTGTCTGTGTGCTGATTAAGGCAACCGGTTACATCCAGGTGCTTGTGAGGGTGTGATAAATAAACTCAGGCTCTGGAAGAGTGGAGAGCACAAAAAAAGCACAACTTAGGAGAGAGGAATGATTTTTTTTTTTTTGCTGGCCTTTCCTGGTCCTGGTGTCTTAGGATCAGCGGTGTGAGAACAAAGTGTGTAATTAGCAGTCATTACGGCGGCAGAGGTCTAAATGTGAAGTAATTATACGATAATTAATGCTGCATGTTCCCTATAGGAAGAAAATATAATCACCAAGCCTTTATGTGACCATCGCTCTCTCTCTCTTCTGCCGCTCATGCAAGTGTCCCAAGCACTGTCACACGAGTGAATGCACATTTCCTCCTTAAGCCACTCACACAATGAGTCGCTCCCTGTCATCCCCTGCCAAGGTAGTAGGGAGGTCTTTCTTTAATTGCTCAACAGATTGACAGAATAAGGGGAGCCCAGGTGCTGAGGGTCCAGAGTGGGAGAGGTGTGACTTTGCATAGAATACATTACTTATGCATGCCATCTCCTGCTACATTATTGAATGTGTGCCTCTATTTAAGCAGCACAGCTTATCTGCAACTAAGTGCTATTTGCTAGATACAGTGCGCCGTACCGATCGGGTAAAATAATCATTTCATTGGCATAATTTCCTCCAAAATTAATAGTTTCTCAGGGGGAATACGGGAGCGTTGATGGAGTCTAACCTCTTCAGCTCTCTCCCACTGAAGAGGGAGAGTCGATTGTTCTTCAGATGAATCCTGATAGGTGTGCTGGGGTTTTTCTGCCTCTATCTTTGTCTCCCGCTTCTGCTCTGCTCATTAACACCAAAAGTAGCTCCCCGGTCGAGACCAGGCTTGTAGATTATAATCATACGGCCGCATTGTGATGGTAATTCTCAGAGCAGCATTTGTGCTCTTTAATCTCCTTTCCAGGAGAGGATCTAAAGAAACGTCGAGGCGAAGCTCTCAGCCTGAAGAGGTGGAATACTTTGGCTACTATGCAAACCTTTCAGTGCGATGCTGTGTGCTAGTTATGCGCGCTTGCATTTGGGTGGGTGTGTGAACATGTGTGTGCAACGGTTAGAAACCGTGTGTGACAGCTTCTCTGGGGCTCATCAGGTGATCCCCTGACGCTTAATTGACTGTTCGCACCGCATATACAATGAACTGTAGTTGGAGTCTTTCGAAGGCATCTTGACTTTCGTTTAAGCATGCAAATGCCAGAACCACAGGTGCCACAGGTTTCTCTTGGTCTTGTTTGATGTCCACCTCTTTGACAGAGGCAGAGTGGGTTCATTTTAATCATTAAAGACTTTAAAGGCGTCTTAGTGAAGTAATTCAGTTAAAAGTCCTTTTGAAACATCCTATTTTTTCCTCGTATTTACCAAAACTCTGCATCACCAACCACCAAGAACTAATTTTATGTAATCATGCAAAATAGGTACTTCAGTTCACAATGCTGCTTATGAATGTTCATCACGAAACACGTGAAGACCATTCTCCTCTCGAGGCCTCCATTCCTCCTCTTGTTAACGCCTTATCACAGGAGTGAGATCAATTCGGCCGGGGATACATAAGGGAGATGTGAGGGAGAGTGGGGGGAGGGCCACACCTGTCAAGGGTTTGTTTGGAATTGAGTGTTCAGGTTTCGCCGCTGCAGGAGCAAGACAAAATTTGCATGCAATCTGAGGGTGCCTGAGCTGCTGCTACTGAAGATAATAAAAAAAAAAAAAAAAAAAAACACTTCACAAAGTGCAGTCACGTTTGGTTTTAACACTCAAACTACTGTGAGTGATCTGGCCAATCAGTGCAAACTAACCCTGAAACAAATCAGCATTAAGGACATCAAAGGTCCTGCAGTACAGCATAGATAAAGTTTTGAATTATATAAATGTGAAAAATGTTTGTCTGCATGACAGCTGTAACTAAGTCCGTAGAGCAGGGAGGCCATTAATCATACGGTTGGTGGTTTGATCCTTGACTCCATCTGTTAATATGTTGAAATGCCCTTGATGAAGACACTGAGCCCTAAACTGCTCCCTGGTATATTCATGTGGGAAATGTGTAGTTTTGGACAAAAGTCAAATCTAATCACTTTGCTGTGAAGTGAGAACCAAAAAAAATTATTGAAAAGTTAGGCATGCTAAAAATACTTATGGCACAGTACAGTTATTTTTCACTTACAAAGTCCAAATTATGGGATTCTAAGATAAAAGTATGAAATTAAATTAATAAAATAGTGAGTAAAACTATGATATTATCATTTAAAACTCATTTTCTCATAGATTTGATTTATAGTACACATCATACATACATTTTCATGTATTTTTTTTAATGGCCATCCATAAAAATCAGATATCATGTCCTTTAATGTTGATATGAATGAGTGCTGCAGCTACGATGACACTAAAGTCACATCTTCTGTTTCTGTTCATTTGTGCGTTTTAGCAACCTGAGGGGAGACTGCGTCGTACAGTTTTTGTACTTTGCACACAAAGAACAAAAAGAATCTCATTCCTTGGATTGTTTTGATTGCTCACTAACAGTCTTTACATGTTGATTAATAAATAGATTTATAGAGAATATCATTAACAAGTTAACCTAATAGATTTTAAAAAATGAAAGGGTGGTGAATGAATGAACTGGGGGGAATTAGACTGTTGTACTGCTTACAGTCCTGGTATTAACATGTTGATATGACAATAAAGGTCTTTCTTGTTTTTTTCTCTGATACATGTATACATGTAACATCCTGCGACATCACAAATCAATTCTTAAAGAAGTATTTATGAACCCCATGATGAAAATCTAACTGAAAGTGTTGAAAAGATGAGTAAATGTAGTCTGCTTGTGATCTTTTGTATCATTTCGAGTCATAATGATGTAGGTAAAACATTCCTCTATTCTCCTCAGGTTATCGTCTCAGAACTTACAGCATCGGCTGAGTAAAGCACTAGAGCGGAAAGCGAATCCGATTATGCAAAATAAAACATCTACCTATCTTTTTTTTTTCAAAAGTAGCCTGTTAAAATCTAAATGAACACAAATATCCCCATCTGATTACATCTGAATAAAACCTTCCTGAACCCATCAGCTTCACTGAGATAATACATATTTGTCACTTGTCACGTGTTTTCATGTGCGTGTAAATGTGTGGGACACGCTTCATCACTTGCTTTGATCTTCTGCAATTGGTTGGCATGTTTAAAGGGCTTTTACTTCCCTCTTGGCACATTATGCATTCATTAGCAATCTAATGGTATTAACCTGTCACCAGGGGAACTTTTACACACACGCACAGTGTCAGAAAGATAAAACATTGTGCCCCACCACCACAGTCCACACAAACAACCCTGCACAAGTGCCGTGACCACACCTCCAAGACCCAATCGACCCATTCACAGCTTTAAATAACTCCACCATTGCACACTTGCTACTCTCTTGTAGTCCAGTATTCACTGACAGTGAGCTGTGAATATATAATATTGTGCAGACATGCAATGCAAATGAATAACTTAAAATAACTGCAACACAACAACACTATGATTATTCAATAACTTCTTCAATTAAAAGATAATAATCTTTAAGATTTATGATCTATAAAATGAAATAATATAAGGCTATAAGGCTGTTTTTGTTTAATGATCTTCATGGGGAAAGATAATTACAGTGTTTGAATATTTATCATTTAATTTTTTTTTCATAATGATAAAAAAGTTAAGGGTTAATTTCATCCCATCCCACACCAATTGATGTGATAAAATTGGATGATGCACTGTCATCATTTCTTTTCTGTCTTCTATCTATCTTTTCATTTTCAGAAGCCAAATTTTTCTTTAGGAAGCTGAGACACAATGCTCTCATTCCATTTTCTTAGTACATCGTAAATAAAATATTAATATAAATATTAATGATAATTGATAATTAATGATGATTTAATGTTGAAAAACATTACATAATCAACATACAGACATACATTTCTAACCCTTATCTCAGTTTATGGTTAAAGGAATAGTTCAACATCATTGACAAGGTAAAGAAATGCTATACATTGTAATAGAATGATATTAAGTTAAAGGCATTGATACTTGAATGAACAGCCATGAATGCCAGGAGGGGCCCATAGAGAATACCTATGTACAGGGTCTCATCAGAAAGTGAATGGACTCATAGCCACACTAGAGCTAACCCAGCTGACGTGAGGCTTTAGTTCATCGTTTTGCTGTGAGAACCCTGAGGATTAATCAGAAGTTGCTGCCAGCTCTCAAGTCTGTGCTCAGAGTTCCTTGGAATACATGAAACAGACCACGTCATCTCGCCCGCTGACCTCTTCTTCAGACTGACTATAGAATAGCAAAAGCTGCAGATTGGATGCAGAACTTTTCGCCAAGGCACCCCATATTTATTTTATTGCTCTCTTGAGTGAAACGGTCTAATAGTTTCGGACCTCTCTGCTCCCAAGCGATGCATCAGACCGAGTTTCTTTTCCTTACTTTAATAAACACCAGTGTGTGTGTGCTTAGTGAGTGTGGGAACACTGACTTTGGTGTGACCTTAAATTGGAGGTAACCTGAATTTTGTTGGCTTATGTTGTTTTCTGTTGAGGAGAATTATTGCTGCAATGCCCAAGTTATTTAAGGGAAATAAAAAAAGAGAAATTTCAAAGAGTATAACTTTTTCAAGATTATATGATTTTATTACAGTGTGATGTCTAGTTATTGCTTCCTCAACATGATTATATGAAGTACAAATGAGGCAGATGACGCTGGACTTAATGTTTGTGAAAGAGGCGGCACTGTTTTTGTATTTCCGGTATTTTGCCAGAATGAACTTTTACGTTTTACATCTTGTGCAGCCAAACTACCAGAGCTCATTTCCCACCATCGCAGGTTTGGTACCCTCCTTACACATGACCCCTGAACCACAGACTTTCATTAAATTAACAGCAAAGGCAGCGAGTGTGTAAATGACAGGGAGTGACAGAGAGGGGAGGATGATTATCATACTGCTTTGACACACTGGTGGGAAGACGAAAGTGGGAGGCATTGGTGGAAGAAGAAATGGGACAGTGAATGTCAGTCAAGGCATGTAGCCACCCCTGTCTGTAATCAACATCTTTATCCATCATCATTAGCCACTGCTAAACACTGCGCGTGCCCATCACATCTGTCCATCCGCCCACAGAAATGCACAAAGCCTCTCATATCCATTAAGACAAAGTGGAAGAAGCAGGAGGAGACGGGAACGTTTTCAGCCCGCGTGCTTTGCCTCTTCAGTCACATACGTTCGGAGCAGTGCAGACTTTAAAGTAAAAGTTGAGGTGGAAAAAAAAACCACATGGGAGTCCACCCATGCCTGAGTAATTAAACAATGAGTAGTCATCATTCATGCAAGCAGCCTTTTCCTTCTGAGACCTGCTGATAATCATGCAGATGCTGCGTCGCATTCATCTTCTCCCTCCTCCAACGTGTCATTCTCAACTAGCAGGGTGAGGAGTATGGCTAAACCCTCCCTCTGCCTTTCACTCATGGATGGGCTCCTTGGTTTTTGAACCTCCCAGCTCACTTAGACCTGCTTAGACATGTTCCATCATGCACACTTCATGAATGCGCTCTGACACAAAGAAAGCAAGCACCTGATTGTGCGTGCGCCGACATGCACACATCAGACTCCTGCATGTCATGCAAACAAATAATATAACTCCCAAAGCTTTTTTATGTATCTGTCCAAGCATATATATGTGTAGCTGCACAGGATATAAACTGACACAAAGTACAGTATATATACACACATAAAGATGGGTGGGACGAACTCAGGGGTAAACCCAGTTTGCAGCGCTAATTTCTGCATGAACATGTTCAGGGTTATAACTCGTTTGAGAGCACAGAGGTCATGTCTTTTTTTCTATTTTTTGCTCTAGTAGCAGCAGGAGCCACATGTGCCTGTTCCATCACTTTGGCTCAGAGCATGAAATCTCAAGAGCTGCTGGTCAGATCAGCGGTTCAGTCGTGACCGCATCACAGCGCTTAGATTTTTAATCATCCTTTAACAGAACAGGAGAATAAAACACATTAAATGTTATTTTACTGAGATGACACAATAAGAACATCACATGAAGGTTTTTTTTCACTTTTGCGTGAGCTGAATGTAAAAACAAAAAAGTTAAGCTCACTGTCATAAGTTTTTTTTTTTTTTGTTTTTAATAAACAAAAAGCTCTCCTGCTACATTGAACTCCAGAGCGAGACGGCTTTGTCATATTTAGGTCTTGACTGACACATTCGCCTGATTAGCATTACTTGTTTTTCATTTCCTGCTTGTCAAAAGAATTACTTTACATTTTTTTAAGTAACCTGAATCTTGAGAGCATGAAAGCGCTCTTGTTTGTTAGTCTTTCACGCGTTAATCGGATTCCTTCAACTTTAGTTCTGCTCCAATTCCCTCCCCTTGTCATTCATCTCCTTACCCCCTGCTATGCCACCAATCCTCCCATTTTGATAACCACTGGGCTACAAACTGGAAAAAAATTAAGTCTTTGTTATTTATGGTCCCTGAAAATGAATTCCAGTATTTTCAGGGACCATTGAACCTTACATCCTGCCACTGTAAAGCCAAACTTTTCACATGTACAAAAGACACATGGAAATTACTGCAAGACAAAATCCCACATTAAACAAATCAAATATTTTGTAATCAAGTGGGCTTTGCTAGTAAGTCATAAAAATCTAGCCATTAAAACACCTGACCTTTGACCTTAAACAACTAAAAATACTAAAATACTAAGAATGATGAAGATGATGATTTTTAGCTTTTATATGAGCAATAAAACACAACATTTTATGTGTTTCTGGATTATCATCTGTCAGTCTGACTCAGTTTTGGGGTTAACCTTGGAAGAACGATCTGAAGAAAAATTACACTTGATGGCATGGAGCTTCCCCAGGAGGGTGTAATGAGAGGGTAAAGAGGGTCACACTAAATACCTCAGATCTGCAGAGCCCAGCAGCTACATGCGGGGGGGCAGGCGGAGGGGGTGTTCAACAAGCCAGTAGGAGTGCAGCGATAAGGACTTTGAACACCGTCAGTACCAAAGACTCTGCTTTGCCCTGCACTTGTGTGCCTGACATGTTCTGTGAGAAAGATCCTTTTCACACAAGTTACTTTGAAAAAGCCTTTATTTGACCTGTCTGTAATTACCTAATCACTTCCTATTGTTTCCTGGAAAGAACCATGTGACTTATTAGTAATTATAACAAAAATAGGAATTTCCTTGAATGAAATTAAACCAACAGAAATTCAATATTAATGTATCATTGTAACTCTACATATGCTGAATTGTACGCTTAGCTGTAGACATGTTTCACAGTTATACATGTTCAGCTGACCCGCCATGCACTGCCTGAGATATTCCCTTTAAATTATATAATTTTCCAGGAAACATCTCGGAAATTATGAGCATATTATACCTGTAAAATAAAGCATTAACATTGCTTTTTCTTAAAATAGAGCAGTGTAGATTTTGTAGAAAACGTTTCTGCCTCATTCGGTGTCATTTCTTGAAAATTATTGAAACAAATCGACCTGCTTTGTAAAGTGGTCAGATATTCTCTCTACGCCGCCATGAGAGGCCTGTTCCATGCAATTTTAGACACCCAGTCAGCTCGTCGAGCTCATGCAGCACTCTCAGGTTAAAATGTCTTTTAATGTGAAAAAGCTGCCTTGAAATTGGATGAGCACATACATGTTCCCAAAGGGATAAACTCTTTGTTGTAAACAACCCTGTAACCTTTTCATCAAGTAGCATCTGAGAACAAACGTAACTTTTTTTCTTTGCCTCGCTACTGATAAAAATGCACACCAATATCACGCTGCTTCGTATTATTAGATGTAATCAGCCGTGCAGCCTCAAGGGGTCTATGGGGCAGCTCGGTGCCTTCAGGGCCTTAGGCTTATATGCAGTTCATTTACAGTAAGAGGTGAATAAGTGGCTGTTATTATTGTCTCTGAATGATTGAATGTAATCTGGAGGCACAGCTGTGGGGTATTTACACCCTGAAATGCATCTTTAATCAAATGAATTCATATTCAAATTCAATTAAAGAACAGAGGAGCAAATGCCTTCTCCGATCTCCATGGAATCTCCATCTTGATTTGTTTAGGTCCCAAATACATCCCTGTTAGTGTGCATTTTAGCGAAGGAAAACACATAAATCGTTGCTATGAGTTACTGACTTGTGATGAGGAACTGGTGGTTCCACATCAGAGGGGATGTCCATAAATGCAGGCACACACACATATACACACTTGGTGTGTCATCAGCATAAGAGGTCTTGGTGGAACAAGGTCGAGTTGACGTAATGGCACAGAGTGTCAGGGGAGCAGGTGTTTATGCCTCTCAGAGAAATAAGAGAGCTTGAGATGTAAGGCTGAGAAAGATTGACCCTCCATTTTCTCTTGCAGCCAGACTAAATCCATCCGTCCTGTTTCTTTCCTCCTACAGTAATCTTTGATCCTTGTTCTTTTAGTTCAGTTCTTTTCTTTCTGGCTTCACTCCTTCCTACTCAGCACTCCTGTCATCCCTTATCTCGCTCTGTGTTTTTCTCTCCAGATTCCTCCTCCTTCTGTGTCACCGTTGCGCCTCTTTCTATGTCTCTAAATCTCCCAATATCCTGTTCACTCCTCAGCTTGGTTCCTCTTGTGTTCCTCCTGGAAAGCCCACCAACTCGTTTAATCACTGTTTCTGTCGGCGTCTCCAATCAGTGCAACATCATGTGTGTGTGTGTTTAGATAGATGATTGCAAGCCTGGAAAACATTTCATCATTTATTTTATTTACAACACACCGCAGTAAATGCTCCGTCCATGACAGACCTGCCCACCACATGGGTTACAATCCTGCTTGATTTGTTAAGATCACAAAGCTCCCGCCTTCATCAGCGCACCAGAACAGCCAGCAGGCAGCTTTAAATCAAGGAGAGGTTTGCCAATAAAGATACAGTCACTGAAAATGTTTCCACTGTGCATTACATCAAAGTCTGACATTTTTAATTCTAATGAATCCACACTGAGCACAATGCCTCTTATCAATATATATGACAATCTTCAAAATGATGTGGGTCTTAGCAGGGAACAATACAATCCCCCCACCAGCGCAATTCAAGAAATTTGATTTGTGCATGCACTGGTGAGTAACTGATGGTGATGATAATGTGTGGAGGGTGGGGTGGGGGTGGGATGAGTAACATCAGTTAATGCACACGGTGCGGTGGCAGTGGGCTTCAGGAGAAAGTGCTCCCCAGCTCCACGGCCAATTTACCATCCTCCAAGCTCCATCGTTCTTCACAGAGCCTCCAAACTGTGCCAATGAGCAGTACACACACTGTACAAGACATACCCACGAGAAAGTCCAACACCCTGTACTATCAATAATGTGATACTTTAAGTCTTTAAGTCTAAGTAATACTGTTCAAATCCTGTAGAGAAACGGGAAAAGTCCTCTGTTTATTGCACACCACAGCGTCTGTTCTCTGTCATGCTTCTCCTTGCTGTGTATCTCCTGCAGGACACAAAGCAGGTCTGCTCCCTGTGACCATGACCACCGTTCATCTGTGGTCAGTTTACAAAATGCAAGCACGCCAGTGTAGCAGCACGAGTGCACAGCCTCATTTCCATTTTAATTTCCTGGCGCGCCCCCTCCCTCAGCAGCTGAGGATCTTGATGAAGGCCCGTCTGAACTCAATGTTGAAGGTGGTGTATATGACGGGGTTGAGGGCACTGTTGACATACCCTAGCCAGGTGAAAGCACTGTAAAGCCCGGGAGGCACGTAGCATGTCCTGCAGTGGGTGTTGAGAATGTGAGTCACAAAGAAAGGCAGCCAGCAGATGAGAAACACCCCTGAAGCAGAGAGGGATGGAGAGAAGACAACAGCAGAACGGTAAGGAACGGATTAAACAGTGTGTTTGTCTGCTGTAAGATAAGATGCAAACGTAAGCGTGCTCATCTAATTAGCTCTGTAACACTGGTAACCAAGCGCAACTTAGCTAAAATTAGCTGGTAGTTTATTATAATGAATGTGCCCATTAGCATTAATTATTGTGTGGTGATAATGGAAAAATCGGCACATCTACTCAGAGGGAGCCAAAGGGAATAAGTTAGATAACAAAAATACGTAAATCTGTTGTTTGTTTCAAACCCAAACAAAATTAGGTGGTGGGACAAACAGAAGGACCGTGGCCAGATGGGAAGGGTAAGGCATGTGTAAAAATTTCAAAATAAAAGCCAGGAGAATAGAATCGGTCTTTTTTGTTTTGTTCTTTTCATTTATACATGTAATGTAACCTTTTATCGAAAAAGTGTGTGTGTGTGTGATTTAGTTAGTTGCATAACATGAATTAATAGTCTAATTAATTATATGAGGAAATAGCCTGTGTGCTCCATCAGTGACCAACAGAAGTCCAGATTATTGTTCACCTTTTCACAATAACCAAGAGCTAACAGTTAGTCAATAATTACATAAAGTATGGTAATTGATGTAGTCATTAGGTAACCACATTAAAATTCACTGTAGGGTGACAGGTTACTTTTGGAAAATCCCAGTTCGAGTTCAGAGTTAGATGCTCCTCATTTGGTTTTGGGAAGTTTACACTCTAGCAATTTCAGCCAGAAATCCTGAAAGCCTTTTCTATTGTATACTGTTCTTAATATACAATCAATAAAGCATAAATATACCTGCCTGTGGATTTTTTTCAAATTCAAATTCAAATTTATTTATTTAAAGCCCAAAATCACAAACATTGTTTGCCTCTGAGGGCTTTACAAGTCTGTACAGTTGTGACACCCTCTGTCCTTAGACCCTCGAACCGAGTCAGGAAAAACTTCAAAAAACCCTTTATGGGAAAAAGAAGAAACCTGAGGAAGAGCCACAGATGAGGGATCCCTCTCCCTGGGACGGACAGACGTGCAATAGATGTCACATGTACAGAGAGAACATCATCAGTCATATATGGAAGTTAAACATGGGTCGTAATAAACTGTAGCTATACTGAGTTCATGGGTTTAGTCCATGTGTGAAGGTATCACAGGTAATGGAAATGAGTCCGTGAGTCCAGGTGCATCTCTAGATGTCCTCATATGGAGCTCTTTATGTCTTCCTTTAATGTTTCAATCAACATGAGGATACTCATGACTCTTTACAAAGATTTAGCCTTAGTTTAGTTTAGTCTCATATTTATGCCATTTTCCATGTTCATTTAAGACTATATGGTTATTGTTTTAAAACAAATCTGTTGAAAACATTTAAAAGTCAGCTAATAAGCTAATAAGATAAGACTGGCTAACAGCTTATTACTACCCCTAGTTTCACAAATGAGATAACATGGGTGGTAAATAATCTGTTATCATAGACTCTTACACTGTGCTGTTTTGGAAATAAAAGTTTTGCAATAGACATACTAACAGGCTTAGTGAAGGGTCAGTTAAAACCCTTTTGGTTCCCAATTAACCTGTATTTTGGCATTCATATCCAAGTCTTGAGGTTACTTAATATACCCAAGAGCTGCCAACAGGACATAGTTTATTATGTCTAAACAACTATAAATGCTGCAGCATAGTTTAAGCTCTCATTAAATCCAAACACTATAATTGGGGTCACAACTGTGAAGCAGAGCCGTGGCCAGCTGGCTGAAAAGCAGGTGAGAAGTGGGCTGGGATGTGATCGCTTTCTGTGTACGCGTCACAGTTTTCACAGACACCGCTATAATGTAGTCAGACACCTCTGATTACATTTTTGTGAGCGAGATCTGAGCTGTGCCAGGGCTAACTTGACCAGGCTTATAGCAACCTGCCTGATAATTGGAGCGTGTGGAAGCTGTGTCAGGAGCTACAGCGTGTGTCTGGACACACACTGTGAGCCCGAAGTCAGCAAGGCTTTTTTTTTTTTTTTTTTTGACATTTCTGCTTGATTTATTGTGGCTCTGCAAAATATGCACACAGAGGAAGCAAATGTGCAGTACAGGTGAGCAGTTGCATGTGACGTGTTTTCATTTCTTCAACATATTCCACTTAAGACGGTCTCCACTCACCAAGTACAATAGCCAGCATCTGAGTGGCCTTTTTCTCCCGTGCATGCATGCTCCTGAATCGCGTATTGCTGGCATGAGAATGAGTCACCGGCTGCAGCGACGTGTGTGTTCGTCCATTGGACAGGTCCTTCACCTCGCAGCTCATCCTGATGGGAGGCCGTTCGTTCTGGCTGCTCTCCTCCACCTCCTCCTCCCCTCGCTCCTGCTCCAGATCCAGGTCGGTGCGGCCGCAGGAGGCGTGGCTGATGCTGCAGCAGTTCTGCGTGTCCACGGGGGGCAGCACAGAGTTCTCCACAGGCCCCGTCTTTGGGCGTTTGCGCCACAAGCATCCTGACAGCAGGTTGGGCTTGGAGGGACCTGAAGGCTCTACGCTCTGTTGGCAGGAGGAATGACAGACAATCAGCACACACATATCGTTGGTTTGTTGTAATAGAAAAGTTGTGTCATTAAAGTCGCACTAATTGATATTTTTAGATAAGGCTGTTTCAGTTTTTGGGCATAAATAATTGATCAAATTGATTCCTCTCCGCTCTATAAAGTGTTTTAGTGTCTTTCAGCTCATTGCTGTGGTTTTTTGGCCTGCGGCTTTTAATGTTTTGGCTCACTCTCACCACTCCACAAAGACCACAATAGGAAGCACTTTACAAAAAAAAACCTCTGACCTCCTTCCTACAGTGCGGTCTGCTACCTGCCAAGCACCAGAAGGCACACAAAGTCAGCGGCTATCTGTTGAACACAGTGGTGCATTTAGCTCTCTGTAAATGTTTTCCTCCAGAGTTGGTGAAGGCCAGCACAAAGCTAAAAAAGGAGGAATATTTTGCCTGTAAGATGTCTGCTTTTTGTGTGAATGGCCAATTGTTTCCTATAAGGGAATCATGTTTCAGTATTGTGTTTTCAGCTTGTTATGCTGCCCCCAATTTCCCAAAAAAACAAACCGCTTATTGCAGCTTTAATGTTTTAAGTGACCCAGAAAGCCAACAAAGTGGTAAGAACCACTTCGAAAGAAAGTTGGACGTTACATCTCAGAGGATCTGTTCAGACTGACTGAAAGTGAGGGAAAAAGTTCTTCCTGCAGCTCGACTCCAAGGCTTTGAATTACAGATGCACAGTTAGTATTCAGCACACATCAATGCGACTACAGTATTCGTGTATTACCTGTGAATGCAATATTTGATTTTTAATTGCTTCTTTATTGGCCTCTTATACCAGCAAATACTTCCACTTTCTAAAACATTGATAAATTCAGCAACATCTCAAATTAGTCTTTTCCCTTTGGAGTAATAAGAAGCAGTTTTAAGTATTGTGCAATGTGCATTTCTAGGATGAGCAGAAAAATGAATTTTTATAGTCTTCTCTTACTCACACACTCATCTCATCACACATTGTCCTCAGGGGAAAATTACAGATTGTTATTCTCTCCGCCTTTGAACAGTCTGTGGATTATGCAGGTGCTGCAGTGCGTCACCCACGGACTTTGCTCAGCTGACTACTGACCAGGTGACACGAGGCAACAAGCCACGCTTCAGAATCACGATTTTCAGCTCCTTCTCAGACCCCTGGGCTGCGACCACACAGTGGAACGACAAAACCCAAGCGTGCATGAACATACAGACTCACATGAAAGGCTAAAAACAGAATCTGCCTTGCGTGCCACCATGTCACAATACGCCAACGCAGTCAATATGAGAGTTAGTCAGGCATTAGGCTGTGCAGCATTCAGCAAAACTAGAGCACTGAAAAAAAAAATCAATTCAAGAATCTCACGGTCGTGTTGGATCTTTTAAATAACACCTACCACTTTAATCCTTATAGGTGACAGGTCTTGCTTTGCTTTGGGAGTCTCCTCTTGTAGACAGGTCTCCTAGGGGAGCAGAGGAAAGTTCAAGATATAAAAATATTTTCCAGAAAAGTCTCAGCCTCTCCACTCTACCAATCTACAGGTACAGTCAGTCACTTGGAAACTCACTGATTCATTTATATTCATCTTGAAAGTTGTTTATATTAAACTTCAATCAAATCTCATTTAGAGTCCCAGACACAGACAAAATAAATGCAGAGAATTAGGATTCACGTCTATTATATTTTCAGTCACTCTCCGTCCTCAGCCAAACACTGTGCGACCCGATTAAAGGTAAAAAATAAAGATAGACTTGAAACAAGGGAAGAACTAAAAGGCTCCATCTTTATATCAAATGTTGCTTCAGCTGACTGAGTCAGAGTCCTATTATGTTATTTCAAAACCACTTTTCCATTATAACTTGTAGTCTGTACTCCTCCAGGGCTTGGATCTTATTAAAGGTGTCTCCACTTGTGGATGAGATCCCAAACTGGGGCTCAACTGCATCAATTATCTGTAACCTGCTTTTAAAATAAAGGACTTGAGTGTGGATTTGTGTGCAATGACAGGGAAAAATTCAGTAGTAGGAATCCAACCACATTACACAAGAAGCATAAGGGATGTGTGTGGAGCTGCTCAAGCTACTGGATTGACTTATCTAGTGTCTCTTTATGCGCCATATTTTAAAAATAGGATCGATACAGATGCACAGAAGATGACCTGATGTCCTTGCCCGTGGTTAAAGGACAAAGCCATCATCTGTATGATAGATGCAACTGGGGCAAATATTAGAGTGATGGATGTGATCAAAGAACTGACAGCTGGTTGAAAACTAAACTCAGATTTTCACTGTAATGAGATAACCTCCATTTAAAGAACAATGTCTGTCTATATATCTATCCATCCATCCATCCAGTTCGTAGGTTGTCAAAAAACGATATACTGATGTATAAATGAGCTTAAAGATCTCCTGATTAAACTGACTATTTGTAACTTGACAAGCCATTGAAACTAAGAACAGCTTCAGCTTCACAGTGATAACCCTGTCAGCTGTTCATGAACTGAGCTTTACGTTTCATCTTTGACCTGTGATCATCTGACAGGCCGATTGTGCTCAGCACCACATTTACAGAGCAGCCTCGCACAAAATCACACAGCTCTCTCTTTCTCTCCTTTTAAGTCAAAGTAATGTCCCTGAGTTTCTTCTGACATCTCCTCTGAACCCTTTTGCCTATGGCTTATAGAAATTCATGCACATGACAAAAAACGACTTACTTTGGCACTTTTACCAAACTTGGATTTCTGACAGCAGCAGAGCATTTTTGTATTTTAATGGAAGCATTTATGAGGCTCTGGAGGAGGTTTTGTTAGTGAGGTGTGTGCACATAAAAAGGGATAGAAAGGTGAGTGCATCCAGAAAAGGTGCAATATAAAGGTGAAATGTAATTTGCAAGTCATTATGAGTGTGCATAATGTGGGTGAATGTGAATGAGGGAGAGAGACTATATTCATGGGAGAAATATAAGGTTGCTGATAGGAGAAAAACTTGTTTCATTGTTAAGAGATAACGAAAACAGAGCCATTACTCACAGCTTGACCTCCAAGAATTTGTGACTTTATACAGTCTTATTGAAAGGGTTATATAATGGCCATTTTATCAGTCAACAAATAGCTGTAATAATTGTTAATTGAGCCTTTCACTATGCCATATAGATCTGTTATAAGCTGTTGATTAGACAGCTTTTTGGTTGAAAGGATGTGAAAATTTATTGTTGAGTCATCAACAGTCAAGTCATTAATAAGTTGATGAAAATGTTATTAAGTCATTTATAAATCTATTTAGCTTCAGATGTCCTTCAGCTCTACTCCAGAATCTAGAAACATATTGAGCACAACCTGGCAACCCAAAAGGTGTTCATATTAACTGCTTACACTTTTAAAGCATTAATAACAGTGTTAGTTACGAATCACAAATCCTTTATGAAGAGTTTCCTATTCCTTATCTGTAAATAGTACCATAATTGCAGAAAATTCTTTCACTCATGTGCAATACACTTCACTGTTTTCACTTCACTGTTTTCACTGTTTTTCCACTGTTTTCTACTTGAGATATATAGTCTATATTTTATATGTATATTCTCAGACATATCCTCTCTGTACTATGTACAGGTATAATTATATTTAATATTATTTATCTTTTAGATTTTTATGTTGAATTTTTTTTATCTTATTCTATATTTTTGCATTTTCCTATTATTTATACCCACTGGACTGTGTGTCTTGATGGTGTTACAATGTGAATATCCCCGCTGTGGGACTAATAAATGCTATCTGAATCTGAATCTGAAAAAGCCAGCAAAGGAAATAAAATAACGGTGGCCTGGCTAAAAAAAACAAAACAACAATAGTCTCACCACAGACGGTGGAGTTGAGCCTGGTTGCACCTTTCCGCTGGGCTGGCCGAAGGTGATCCTCTTCCGCCTCATCCTGAGGAAGATGTAGATGCGGATGTAGACCAGCAGAGTCACAACAAACGGCAGGTAGAAGGACACCACCGAGGAGTAGATCACAAAGTCGGGGTTGGAGATGGAGCACACCATGGGGTCATCTGAGTCCAAGAGAAAACGTAATTATGCAAAACAGCCTCTTATCACAGAAGACGAGAAGATGCAGTAGGTTTAATTTACAGCTGACCCCTCATCCTCGTGTATTCTTTCCTTTTTGAAAATTACTTGAATGGTTCTTGCTCATATTCTGCATACTGAATTGTACAGTGCCAGGCACATACACTCACAGTGATGACTATGAGGTGGAAGGATGATTGATTTGACAATAATGGTACCATAAATTCACGATAAGAGACCATTTGACATAATAATAAAAAAGTGTATGGAGTCATTATTCAGTTAAATATCCATCAGGTGAGGCAACTGTGCTGTAAATTGACCAAAAAAATGATACAGGCTTTGAGTGCAGCTGTGAATTGCTTATCACATGTCAGTGGCATGAACAAACTGAAATGAGTAGTCTCTCCCTGTATGTTTTCCTGGATCAATACCACATACCTCAATCCACAGAGAGATAGAAACAAGGATGGACAGATACAATCTATTTCCAGCCGCACATGAAACCACCTTCAGTTTCTAGATTCAAAGTATTTATCCGTTCTGTAAGCCACTTATACAGTGTTTATCTTGTCAAGCTGCTCTTTTTCATTCCACTTCTTGGGAAGGATAATTAAGGATCCTGACGTGAACTCATTGGAACCCCCTTCCAACGCTGATGGGTCACTGCATACTGACAAAACAACGGGATTCCTGCAATCACCAGCCATAGTTACGAACTGATTGTAAGTGGTCTCCAAATGCCTGCATCTTTGTGAGTAGCTTTACATTGTGTCTGACTAATTCTGTTCATTGTGCGTGTGCAGTCGTGCATCTCTGCTGCTGGCGAAATAGCTGCTGGTGATGCCTCCCCGTGTTTCTCTGTGCATTTCATTGTTTGGCGGTCGGATACCTCTCGTTCACCGTCAAGCACAGAAGATGTAATTTTGTCTCCTCAGCAAATTTTTCAATTATGAAGAACCTGAATAATCCCCAAAACGTCCATCAGAATCATCAAAGGGACACTAAGAAATGGTGCCATATCTCCACACACAGTAACACACAGTAAGTTAATAAAGAATTCACTGCTAGATTAAAAAAATAAAACATTAAAATTGCACTAATGTAATGAGAAGAAACAAGCCTCCTGTTATTATATACATATATTTTATATAATATTTATTATATTTTTTCATATTTTTATAGTTTTTTGACTGTTGCAGTGCTTGCTTTTTTACTTACCATCTATTTTCATTCTCATGTTTTGTTGTCATTGTTATGCACCAACCATTTGTTGAATGTGTGAAATTGTCAATAAACCTAATTCTAATTCGCTAACAAGCCAAACCACATGCAAACAGTGTGTAACTCTTTTTAAATGAGCTAAATCGAATTTCTTAATATCATTTTACTGTCTGTAAATAACTACCTGCGACTGTTGCTTTAAAGGCATTTTTTCCACAGGTTTGTTGACAACTCTGAGACAGTTTGTAACACAAGCTCTCTGTTAAAAATGTGAAGTCTCTTGTATCGACATGCTCGACAAAGAAGACATACTCACAGGCTGAGTAGTGCTGCACTCCCCCTGACGAATAAGCTGAGTCTGACATGCTAAATTGGTTGAGTGCACCTTTAAACCCAATTTGGGATTACATTTCATGTTCCTCTGCTGACCCTGAAGTAGACTGAATTTTGACCCTGAATTTCAGGCTAACACAATTCATTCCTGTCTTGCAACCTGCACAACATGACTCTGCGCTACAGAGCATCAGGACAGGAGGATGAAATGCTGTTGACCTGACCTGTGGTGTTGAAACCAAACAGCAGGGGACAGGAGACGGTGAAGGCCAGGACCCACACGACGGCAATCATCATAAAAACTCTCTTCCTAGAGCGATGGGTAGTGTTGTACAACACGGGCATCACCACTGCTGTGTACCTGCAGACACACACAGATTAAAGACACACATGCGTGTGCAGATGCGTGTGCACAGGGGATAGATGGTGACATTTGGATGAAGACAAAAATGCTGATATACGGTACGGTAAAATGGAATAATTAGTGGGAGAAAAATAGCCTTCCTGAAAAGAATTGCGCTTTGGGCATGCCAAGAAATACACTGCTGAAAGCAGAAAATATTAAGACCAACAATGGAACAGCAAACCAGGCATTTCTATTTAGAAATAAGTTGGGTATTCAGCAATAAACATAGTGGAGCTTTGATTTAAGAGTTAATCAGCACACTATATGCCAAGAGTGTATAATGAGCCCGGGAAAAAAACTAGGTTCAGAAATGGCTCAGAAGAAGCAGCAATTATGCAAGACCCCGACCCAAAATGGATGTGATGTTATGTTGTTTAGAGCCAGATAACTGCCATGATTGTTTATCCTCATCAGACTAATTACGCTGGTTCCTCTCTGGGCAAAATGCAGGGCGAAACCTGGAGCACAGACATTCACTAAAAATACTCTTCAGTCCCTGCTTTACTCTGTCTTTAGCCTCCTGCCATGTTGCTGTCTGATCTAATAAGAGCCGAGATAAAAAAGTGGAGAGGTAAACAATAATGTACATGATTTATTGATCAAGTGCCACTTTAAGTTACACTTTCAGATGAGGATGGAATGAAAACTCTTCAGTCGTAGTTGGCACACAAAACGTGACCCGCACTATAAATACTTTTTCCAAAAACACTTCACCTTGAAATTTCACAGGAACCTCCTTTCTGGTGTATTTATGCTGCCTCTAAATCGCCAGGTTTCATTTTAACAAGAGACTAATCTTGTTTGCTATCTCAGCAACGATTGCTGTAAACTTATAAATAAACAACGCTGTCACAAAGGTAATGTGGCTGTGCACTATCAATGACACAGAATGCCCCCGGGGATTCGCTTTAATTTGACACCTCACAAAGCGTGTGATGCTGTAGTAGTGTTGTTGACTTGATAATCAATCACAGAGAACCGCAGGGCTCCAAAGAACTTCAAGCTTCAGAAGCAAAATATGTGCAATAAAACACTGTGGGACAAATATGTATACCAGCAGGGATGTAACCATGTACAATTAAAGAAACAAAATACAGTTAAAGTGTTTGTGAAATTAAAAAAAAGGGGGTTTGAGGCCTTTTACTGTACACGACTGTTAGTGGAGGCCCATAGAGGAGGAGTTGTAGCATGTTTCTGCAGTTTTTTGTGCGTGTTAATTACTTTGTGGTCATTAAAACCTGCAATAACACAGTATTGACATGTCTTCACTTTTTAAATTGATATGAGAAGTTGTTAGCAAACAGTTGCTTAATTACACATGCAGCAGGAACACCATTCATCCATTTGGAGTTGTGTTTCGGACCACCTAAGGAATGTCCACTACCCTCTTCAGCTTCAGCATCTTAACTTTGTCTGTTTACTGTTTGGCCCTGAGCAGGTGGTGTCCGGTGGGTATTGTTTGTTTACTGCCAAAAACTACTTGAGAATGGTGAGAGCAAACCAAAACAGCAAAATTATGCTCCGGACACTTAAAAAATGTGCTGAAACTCTATAAATCTCTGTAAAGTGGAGGGGACAGTCACCACAAGAGAACGCTTTGTCATTGTCATTTGATAAATTGTTAAATACTGATATATATATTCCGTGTGAGCGCAATATAAAGTGGTATAATTAGGTGTTAAAACTAGATTCACACAGTATACCAGACAGGGGCCCATAATTAGGCGATAATGCAGCATTATTTGTTTTCTTAAGGATTTGCAATTAAAGAGATTATCTAAAAGCAGCAGGTGCACAGTGAGCCTTTGCAATGTAAGAGAAACATTCCCTCCTCCATACATGCTGTAAAAATACAGCCCCTTGACACCTCCAATCCTTATGTAGTGCTTTATTCATTCATTGAACTCTTGATGCCTACGTGTTGTAAGATCCACTCTGGAGAGCTATTAAATATTAAGTGTGACACAAGCAGAAAACTCAGCAAATAAATAATGTAAGTACTAGATGCACATCTACGGTAAGCATTACAGTTTGATGCATGAAACAGTTTCTCAGGCTGTAATGCAAACAAATATGCAGCAATAACACGTCAACATACACAAGTCTGAACCCAGCACATCAAATCAAAACGTCAGAGTACGCAAATCCTCCTCATTTCTGTCCCCTTCTCACTGTCTCTTATTCTGTCACTCACTGACGCACACAGATATACACACATCTATCAAGAGGACGTAAAGAAGATGGAAAAACATTGTCTTTCTCCAGGATGTTCTGAATTATCTATGAACTGAGGCAACGAATGGAATAAGACCTGGAAATCTTACATGGGTGACACTTACACTGGAGATGTCATGCCAACATCTACAGTCATACACAGTCATACACAATAACAGCAGCAAAAAGGTAAACACACGCACACACGCGCTGCACACTCACCTGTCAATGCTGATAGCACACAGGTTGAGGATACTGGCGGTGCACATCATCACATCTAGCGTGACAAAGATGTTACAGTAGAGCCGGCTGAAAAGCCAGGCACCGCCAACCACCTGCGCAGGACAGACAAGCATATTAACAACACACACGTTTCTCCACCATGAAGTGTGAAGCACCTATCGAGGGCACACATGAACACACACATTCGCACATGTGACAGAAAAGGAGAGGAGGAAGGGAAAATGTGCACATGTAGATACTTTGGCCTACGTTAAGTTGAAGGATGAAGAAGAAACAGGCCTGACCTGCCAACCATATCACTATATTTACCCTAATACATTTAAATTAAGAATTTATGGTAATAGGGATATTAATTAGCAAATATATTTATGTCAGCATGCAGTAGGTGTCCTTGGATAACACAAGGTGCTCTGAAGTGGTCAAGTGTGAATGTTCTGTGATGACGGACAACATACATAATGTTGTTTGCGTGTAATGAGAAAGCAGTGTCGAGGGAACGTGTCAAACACAGGATCTCATTATCCTCAAGGGACTTTTCAATTTGTGGAAAGGACATTAACCCTCAGCTAAGCCAGCAACACCCCAAACCATTCCCTCCACCTCCTTCCCTCCACCCAGCGGAGTCCTGCTCAGACCGACAGGCTTTCACTTAGGCTCCATAATGCCTGGTAATAACTGTCTGACAAAGATAAATGGGATCCAAGCTCCACCGCCTGAGTACTGAATCTCTCAAGTCTGTGATGGGAATATACGCCTGCCTACACAGAGAGGTGGCAAACACGCAGGGGAATACAAACACAAACACACACACACACGTACAAAGATGTAAATAGACGGCAATCTTGCTCCTCGCTCTTGCAGACTAGAGTTGAGAGAGACAAACAGATACACATTTGTTTTCTTATTCACACTAACATGGAAAAGTACGCTGCTAATGTTCATTTCCCAGCTTTAGCTTAACTCTCCTCAACATACCCAACCTCAGCACAAATCTCAGGCTTTACTAACCCCAGCCTACGTTTTTAAAGGAGCACTACCCCAATTTAACACATAAGAACCTGTTTGCCTGTCATGTTATTGTGTCTTCTGTGGCAGATCATCGGGGTTATTGTGGTTTTGGGGCTTGCAGACTACAGAAAGCCTGTCACAAACTGGTGGCACTGAGTTTTAAAAGACGTTGGTAATTGCATTATGGGAAGTGTAGGACTGTGCCTCTAGCATTCACTCAAATTTCTGAGCTGCTTTTTAGTATATGGTTCATTTATGCTCAAAAACTGGAGTTATGAGTGTGCTATTGATGCACGCTATTGATCCACAATGCACTGCACAAAGGAAATGGAAGAGCAGCCTTTAGGCTGCAGAATAATTAAAGTAAATTGCTTGGATAACAAAAACATCTTAGAAATTTCATGGATGGTGATGGAGGGCTGACATAGAAAGACAGACAAACCACTCATACTCACATTCACACCTAGAGGAATTGTCGGAAAGTGAGCGCTTAGTCACTGCTGCCGATACAACCGCTTCCTTCAAGTACGAGTCATACATCAGCTGTACCACCCAGGGATGAGGTGGCTTGCTCAAGGGCACATGATTAGTACCTGCTGAGGGTAGGGAAGAGTGATACTCAGTCACTTTTCCAGCCAAGACCCGCCTGCAGAAGCAAACCAGCAACCCTCTGGTCACAACAAACTAATCCCCCATCTGTCGGATTAGAGCTCGCAGGGTGTCGGTGCTCGCAGTGCCAGTCTTGGGAGTCTGACTCTGACCTAATATATGTGTTTTTCTGCTTCCCCCAAGCTTTATCCAAGATATTAATGACCTTTACATTCCTGAAAAATGAATGAATACTGTACTTTTGTGTCATACTATCACTTAATGACCCATATCTTATGGGATTGTGAGTCTTACCTTTCATGGGATATAATCATCTTTAATTTGCCTGCTTCTGCTCACTGGGTGTGATAATTTTTTATTTGATGATTTTTTTTTTTTTTATGGTTGACCTGCTGTTGAATCCTGTGAGAAATAGTGCTTTCTGCTGACCGTGAGGAAGCTCCGGGCAGCAGGGTGGCTGCTTGTTAAACATAACTAGACCTCAACCAGATGATTTTTTAGACCTCATGTAGGCAAACACCTGCCCTTGAGCAACACAGTCCACTTCCCCTGAGCGTCAAGGATGCTATTCCACACACACGGAAGCCCGTGCATGTGCTTATATAAACAGGACACCTCTGTGGCACATTTCCACTGTGCAGTGTATGATGTTAATGATATGTGGATGTCTGAGGGTCATGTGCGTTAATGGAGTCTCTGAACATGGAGTGACACAAGGATGGAGACTGAGGACATGAACAATTAGCAGACAAACTACTTTACACTAAGTAATCTGTGAAGTGCACATAAAACTTAATAGCATTCTTAAAGAGCAATTTGACTTCGAGGTTTGATAAAGATTTAATTCAAAGGTTTCTTGACAATTTGAAGCTTCAGCCAATTACCCAAACTAGATGAAGTCATTATTTTTTAATATTCAATGTGTCCTTCAGCAATTATGTATAATCTACAGGAATAGTGAAGCTCTATCTAAACTTCCTTTCATCATCATTACTGTCGTCCCATCACCCACACAGTTGTCACTACGTAATGAGCCCAAAATGACCCTCATCCTTTTTCTCTCCCAAACTGAAGTTCCTTTTCTTTGCTGCACTTTGTCTCTCCTGAATCTTTCTGTCCTTTTTCCTCTCCAGTTTCCACTCCTCACTCACTGCCAAGCATCTGTATTTTAATCTCTTCCGAATCCTCTGTAAGTCCTCTCCACCTCCTTCCCCTTCTTTCCGCCACAACGTTAGATCAGTGATTCCCACACATTATGATTAGATTAAAATAATCATCCACATATTTGTCTTCAGGGAAGAAAATAAACATCCAATTAGTATTACAAATTGCTGTGTGCTTGCTATTGTCACAATAAGATAACTGCACTTTACTCAAGCTGAGACAACTGTAGGCTGTCTTCAGGCCATATTTTGCCATAGAGCCTGAGTGGAAAACAGTTAGCAAGCAGGCGGGGGCATCATGAATAAAAAGGTTTAAAAACTTATAACATATATGTTAAGTAAAGCAATGGTTAAATGGTTTTCAGTCCAGTTTCTGTCACTCTGTGGTAGCAGTAGAAATGCAAACCTGAACAAAATTAACTCAAACACTGACCATTCAACTGTATGAAAAAAAAATACACTTGCTCTGTCATATCCACTTTGAAATAACTTTGAAATGTCATGGACCCCTCTAAATCAAACAAAAGAGGTTGGGAACTGGAGATCCTCTGGATGAATGCTCCTGTACACCGAAGTTTGGCAAGCCTCCTCACCTCCAGGTACACAGCCCAAGGCATGACCAGCGAGGCCACCAGCAGGTCGGCCACAGCCAGGCTGACCACCAGGTAGTTGGTGGTCGTTTGGAGGGAGCGCTCCCTGAGCACGGCCAGGCACACCAGCACGTTGCCAAAAACGATGGCCAGGATGAGCAGGGAGTACAGCATGGCGTAATAGTTGCGCTCATCCTGCGCCGACGCCTCTGAGCTCTCATTCCTCTCGTCCAGTCCCAGACGGTCTGATTCGTTCAAGAGCTGCTCTGTGCTGCTATACATCGCCATGGAGGCGCCCCAGTGACATGGGAAGTGAGGTGTTTGGCAGACCTGCCGAAGGAAAAGAGCAGAGTTCAGTGATTACCCATTGATCACATGACTTCCTCTTCTTCAGACTCTCATACAAACACATAAATGACATTTTTTCCACATCTCATTAATCAGATGAAAGTGCAGCTGATGGAGGCAGGAACTTCTCCTGACTGGACTGATAAATAAAACCCTTATAATGCATCCCAGGAGTAGATACACACAAGTGTTTTATTTTTCCTGCTGGATGAAATATGGAGTCACATACTCATGCTTGCTCAAGACACGGCTCTATGGCTCTTACATGATCAGCTCCATAAGGACTCAGCAGAAATTTGTGCTCTTAACGGCAAACTGCTCATCAACAGTGTAATGCACTTGTGATTGTTCCAGTCAGCCTTTCATATGTACCCACTTCCGTCTGGTAAATGGCTTCTAACACAACTAACAGAAAGGGAAACAACAAAGCAGAGATGGTAACTTTAATGAGAGGCTGGCAATATGCCTTTGAGCGGAGTCAGTGAGGTTAGCTCATCGGGGAGGAGTAATAAGTCAGCACTGCCACTCTGAGAGGTCCGGTTGGCTCTGGTCCTGGGCTCTGCTCCTTGCTCTCCATCCTTCCTCTCATTTATACGCAATCCTCCCTATCTGGCTCGAGTCCAGATAACAGCACTGTGGTGATGCTCACACCTGTGCCCAGATGTTAAAACAAACTAATCCATCTTACCAAGCACCCCGACCCTCCCCCATCCCCCCCACCCAACCATTGTGATCCTGTGACAAAAATGAAACCAGGATCATTTTTAGATCTGGCTGAAACCCAGGAGGCTTTTAAAGATTTCCTGAGTCTATACTTCCACTCAGTTCCAGTATCGTATGATTGTACACAAGAGAATCTGAAGAAGCACAGGAAAAAGCTGCCACTGATACCAATCACCTTGAAGTCTCCTTAGGGGAGTGCAGGACCGAGTTTATCACAAAATTAGGTGTGACAGGTCACAGGAAATGCACACAGACACACACACACATATATATATACACACTTATATTTCTAATCTGAGAGCACTGCTTATGTGATACAAGCTTTGCATTGATCTCCTACAGATGCTTCGCTTATACTTGAAGATAAAATAGACACTGATGATGTACCTCCTCACTCTTTTATTCGCTGGACCTCAGTCTCATAATGAGCACTGCATGATCCTGCTCACTCAGTGTCAACCTGCAGGACTCTGACCTCCTACAAGTGTGGGTGAAATGGGCATCATTGGACCCTCAGATGCACCCGCAAGAAGTCCACACTCACTCTCGTGCAGCATATGCCTGCATGCTCTGAGGCCATTAGGAAGGATGTGATGGAGGCAGAGAGGGGGGTGTTTCTATATTTAACTGCACATCCAGCAAAATCTAAAGACAACTTTTATAGCATTATCAGAAGAATATTAAAATAAATCAATTAACTGGGGTTAGGAAGCCAAAGAGCAACTGATTTGTTCCAAATGTATTACAGCTGACGGGAAATGTTAATTTGAGTCGCACCTTAATCGTTAAATTCAATTAAGCCCCCTGATTGCGCGCTGTATCAGGCTCCACAATCGCACTTCCAGAGAGATTGAGGTCAAATGAAACATAATTACCCCCAAAACGATTTTCCAATATGATCACCTGTCAGAGCACACGAAACAACCCGCAAACAAAAGCATAAGAATTTTTTATTATTTACGGCGCAAACACAGGAGCAGAAAGCAGACAGCAACACATCACAAGGGAGTTTAATTACCCTTTAGTGTGTCTTTTTTTTCCCCTCCCTACTTCTAATATCAAACAGGCTTACATACCTGTTACTGTGAAGAATCCATCAGATGCCATCCAGGAGAAGCAGCATCGTCCGCGCCCAAGTTAAAAGTTATCCGCTCACATCGCGTCCGGCTCTGCGCGGCGAGCGGGAGGAGCGCACGGTGCCATTGCGCGCAGGAGGAGAGAGTGTGGATGTGGGAAGCTCTCACAGACGAGCCCTCCGCGCACTCACTTACTGCCCCCCGCCACACCGTCCTCCCAAACCTTTTTTTTCCCTTTTACAATGTGATTGTGCAGACACACCGGAGGCGCGGTCGAGTGGCGGAGACGTCAGGTGTCTCCCTTTGCGCGTGACCAATTATGCAACCCTTCCCCCGCAAATCCGCTTTAATTACATCACAAAATACACCCCTCTTTTTCAGGATTTCCTTCAAAAACATACGCATCGTCATATGTGTCTGAGTTGTGATGCAGTCCCGTCCCATAGCTGTGTTCCTCAGCGTGACCCTGAGCCAGTCTGGGTCGTGCCTTGCTGGAAGTGACATTCGCATAAAAATAGGCTATTGTTGGCCTCATAGAAACAAACCAGATGAGAGGACCGGCAAGACCTTCACAGCTTAAGTTAGGTCAGTCTGGGTCTGTGCATGAAGACAGAGAAAAAAAAAAGGGAAATGTATAGGCTGATACTCTGCTGTGGCTGCTTTACAACCCCCTTTTTCAAAGAGAGGTGTGGGGAGGAAAAATAAACTCAGTGCAGATAAAAAGTACCTACAGCTTGTGTCTTATATCTCACATTCCCAGCCAATGTGCTTTGTTTTGCTATCTTCTACATGGCCTGCCCTGCAGGAGGAGCCGCACGACAAACAAATGAGGTCTGGACCAAACCAGTGTGAAGCATACCAAGGGAAAGGCTCTGTTTCCTCTGTGAACCAGATCCCACTTGTTAAGAGTCCAATTTTATTCGAAAAAACCCCAGAAAATTCAATAAACCCTGTTCTTTTTTTAATCACTGTGTTAATCTGTCAGCTGGGAGGCTAATGAAGACCACACGCTTCATGTTTCCAGATATTTTTATACCTTAATGACAGCACATGCAGAGCCTCACTGTGGGTTTGATGACAAAGCCTCCAATAAAGTGGATTAAAAAAAAAAAAAACAAGCAGTGAGCAGTGCCAGCAGGGGGTGATGGCCTTTTCCACGTAACACACTGCCCTAAACTGCATCATTTTTCACCACCAATCTGCAGTCAGTAAGTGTTTTAACTAATGTAAAAGTGTCCAAATGTCCTTGGTGCTCATTGGAAATTTGACCCATCCTTCTTCCCCACAGCAGCTCGCTGGCGAATATCTCCTGAGTGATGCAGAGCCTGCAAGAATCCTAATACACAGTGCAGCTGGAAAGAATCCATGTTTGAGACTTGACAAAACGGATGGTGTGTGTGACATCCATAACACATGCTGAATTTTTACAATGCTACAGCTGCACAGTGCTTTTCCGCTCTCATTCAATCCGTGTCCAATAAAATCCAGATTTACCTTGCAGTCCACTTATAGATATTATGCAATATTCAGGAAATCAATCATAGTTTCTCGCACATGAATGGCTGCTACTGGAAATGTGTCATTTTGTCTGAAATTTCTATACCCTCACTGACTTGCTGATTTATGATTCAGAGTTAAACATGCAAAGATTAATGAGGCACCTCCAAACTCCTCAAATATAAAGTCACAGACAGCCATGACAAGCCATTCACTCCCTCCATACACAAATACACGCACATACACACACCTGCTGTACTGCTGTTTTGCAAATATCCCTGGTGATAGGATGGAAAAGTTGAGGGTGATGTAGGTTCTCCTTTCCCTCGGAGTGAAGGATGTATGGACCTTGTGCACATCAGCTGCTCACAGCGCTGTTACTCACAGGATCTATACAGTACCTTTAGACCAATAGCAGTGTGAAGGTCAGGCCTGAGAGGGCATTGCTACAATAATGATAAAGGACAGTGGTAGGAAAAAAAATAAACGCTTTCAGATTTGGTTGAAATTTTGCTGCCATCTACTGGCCCAGAGATTGAACTATATTGAGTCTGGATAAGTATGTTCATGCTGCAAAAGTGGTTAAATAAAGTATAAACAAAACATGCTGTAGACTATGAATATTAACAATACATGCTCAAGGAAAACCTTGGAAAGCAAAATAACTTAGGAAATCTTTGAAAAAGTATGTTGCTTTCTTGTATACTCACTAAAAAAACAGTACTGAAGATTAATATACAACATACCAGTTTAGTAGAGTTCACATTGAAGAAGGTGAAATTGAAAACTTGTGGCTTTTTTTGATTGAAAAGTGACTGAAACAATTAACTGATTATCAAAACACTTTAACTTTAGATTCATTTTCTGCTTATCAGCTATGGATAAATCATTACAGCGAAAGTGTGTAAAATGGAAATGAAAACAGCAACTACGTCCAAATTAAACTTGAACTTGTAATTGAACTTGTTTTAAAAAGTCTCTTTATTATTCTTAATTTTGAGTGAGCTGTTGACTCTATTTTCCCATGAAAATGGAAGCTTTGTGAACCCCCCAGAAAGGAAAGAAAACAGCTATTAAATCTCCTCCAAAGTCACAAAGCTGAAATGGTTAGAAGTTTGTCCCTTTATAAAACAGTGGTGGATGAATAAAGTCTTACTTTTACATGTAAAAATAACATAATAATGTTTTAGTTAGTCATTTTGTGTGGTTAAAGGCCTCTCCGCATGTCGGACTGGAGGTTGTAAAAGCCCGTATCACCGAGCCAAAAGTCGGGTAGGACCTGCGGTTCACTTCCGCAAACACCTGGCAGAAACCCTGAGACGCGGTGAAGGAGAGCATGATGAAGAGGAGCGCTCCGTGCAGCCTGCTCAGACCTGAGCTCAGACTGAGTGAGCTGTCTCCTCCTTCTTCCTTTTCTTCAAGACACTCACAGATGCCTTTGGCGCCATCCTCAGGTGAGAAAAGGTAGGACAAGTCTTCCGGCAAATGTTAAACCTCAGCATGGACACAAGCTGCAAGACTTTAAAAATAATAACAATAAAAAAACATATACTTTGCCAGAAATCATTGTGTGATCCTGATTTTAAATATTTTTATGTTTACAATTGAATGCTTCAATTGAATGCACTTTGTACACATCTATAATTCATTTTATTAATTCCCTTACAAGTGTGAGTGGTTGTCTGTCTTTCAATGTTAGCCCTGTGACTGACTGGCGTCCAGTCCAGGGTGTACCCTGCCTCTCGCCCAAAGATAGCTGGGACAGGTCTCCAGCACCCCTGTGACCCTGTGGGTCAGGATAAGCATTGTTTTTTTTTTTTCTTTTTTACCGCTGTCTGAGGCCTCTCCGCATGTCGGACTGGAGGTTGTAAAAGCCCGTATCACTGAGCCAAAGGTCGGGTAGGACCTGCGGTTCACTTCCGCAAACACCTGGCACAAACCCTGAGACGCGGTGAAGGAGAGCATGTAACAGCAACATGTAAAAATAATATAATGTTTTAGTTGATTACATTTTGTGTGGTTAATCTCAATGTGCAACGTAACAAAAGTATCAAATAAACGTAGTAAAAAATGAAAATAGGCCCAATCACACAAGTTATACCTCAGTCTTCCTTAAGTACCCTCACAGTAGTTGAGTAAATGTACTTAGTTACTCTAGGCCACTGGCTGTAGATTAAGAGGCAGCCTATTATAACTACATAAATGACAGCAGTAATAGTAGGACATGAAACCGTGATAAGCAGTGAAATATCACTTTAAAACGCTGTATAATGCAGATGACACCCTGCAGCTGTATTTCAGGGCTGTAAATGTGACTCTTAATGGACACAGTCGACTAAAACACCGGGAAACGTGTCTTTGTTGCTTTTTTTTTTTTAGGAAATCTTTGAAAAAGTATGATGCTTTCTTGTATACTCACTAAAAAACAGTACTGAAGATTAATATACAACATACCAGTTTAGTAGAGTTCACATTGAAGAAGGTGAAATTAGAAAACTTGTGTTTTTTCTTGTTTGAAAAGTGACTGAAACAATTAATTGATTATCAAAACACTTTAACTTTAGATTCATTTTCTGCTTACCAGCTATGGATAAATCGTTACAGCAAAAGTGTGTAAAATGGAAATGAAAACAGCAACTACGTCCAAATTAAACTTGAACTTGAAATTGAACTTGTTTTAAAAAGTCTCTTTATTATTCTTAATTTTGAGTGAGCTGTTGACTCTATTTTCCCATGAAAATGGAAGCTTTGTGAACCCCCCAGAAAGGAAAGAAAACAGCTATTAAATCTCCTCCAAAGTCACAAAGCTGTTTAATGGAAATGGTTAGAAGTTTGTCCCTTTATAAAACAGCATTGTAAATAAATCCCACAGTCACAGTCTTGGGAGTAATTCCTGAAGATTTCAGACATACTTGCTAAATATTTAATCGATTATGTATCACTATTTTAACTACCTATTAACACACTGAAACATAAAAGTAATTTGTTTATGTTGTTCTTATGAATTCACCATCCCTTATTTACCCATTTTTTATTTTGCAATCACCTACAAGACATTAAAAAGAAATTAAAAACAAGTTCAAAAAAGTATAACATTTTTAAGTATGATGATGATTTTTTTAGACGCCGACTACAAAAACAGTAAACCATGACGATCACTATAGAGCTAAGTGTGTGTAGTGCGGAATCAGACATACAAAGACATGTTGAAGTTCTTATATGATTTAATCAAAATCACTTTCACATTAATCAGTTTGCCATGAATGGTATGTATTTAAACTGTTCTCAAAAGTACAGTGCACAGCGTATGCAGAACCTTGATGACAGGCTCAAATCAGCAGCTAAGAAATGGCAAAGAAGTGGTGTTTACCTATAAAGTCACAGTTACTGTGATTAAAATGATATGTCTCTCGTTTACTTTTTGCAGTTTCACATTTGTTGTGTTTTTTAAAACTGTGTTTGTCAAAGACATGGACCTACAGCACAGAATTCAGCCGGGGTTCATTTTCCTTCCTTCTCTTGCTCTACCCACTCACTGTAGCCTCCTTCATAATGTCTTGCCCTGAGAAAAAGAAGCATAAAGAGAAGAGCTTAGCCTCTTATCACTGTTGTTTGTTTTTCTCCTAAAAATGTCATCCAGCATTCAACAGACCAGAGCAGCATCCTGGAAAACTTTGCTCTAATCCCAGAACCCAGGCTGATTAATAACTAAATAACGACACACAAAATGTGCCATGTATAGAGCTGGTTATCTCCACAACAGCCTGTTATATGTTACTCAACATGATATTTAATTCAGTTTTTCTGGAATTTCAAAGCACCACTTTATTTGTTTGCTCTTTCAGGGTAATAACTGTCACACAGAGCTTTAAATGTTCGGGTAATAATTGGACTATGTGCATCCGATGTTTTTTACCTACTAAATCCCAGCTGACGGGCAATGTCCAGCGCTTTGGAGCTCCTTTTGCCACTTCTGCAGTGAAACACGATGTTGGTGTCATCTTTCTCAGGAGGCTTCACTTCAAACATCAGCTTAAAGAGCTCTGGGGACAGCTTCAGGGACTCCTCCAGATTGCCCACTAATATTCACACACACAATATGTAAGTACACATATATATGTTAAAAAAAAATAAATAATGCGATTTCCCACCTCGTACATGTTTTTATCTCTTACGTGGGATGTTGACAGCAGCCGGGATGTGTCCGGCCTGGTATTCATCAAGGTTTCTCACGTCAAACAGCTGAATGTCTCGGTTAGACAGCATGGTCTTCAGCTGCGCGTAGGTCACCACTGACGCTGAGAAACATAAAACAACACAACCACTTCAGTATAAAGTTAACTTTCACCTTATGCCAAACTGGCCCTTTTTAACGGATGCCTAAAAACATTTAAACTCACCATCCATTGACTTATATATAACCTGGGTTAACTTAGCATGTAGTGCCGGTCAGTGTTGCTGTTGTCTGCTGTGAGGATAAAGGGGAGCTTTGGCTAATGACAGACCATTGTTGTAATTTGAAACAAAAATGCCACAGTCGACCAAACTCGCTGTTTCCAGAAAGCAAAGGAAAAAACACTGGATAAACGTTCTTCAGTCCATTCAGTTTAACAGCGCTGGAAGACATACCTGAATGCTTTAATTAAGTAAAAGTAGGGAAAACCACAAAGTGAAAGTGATGCATTTGAAACTTTGCTTGAGTACCAAAATTATGAGAATCAGAATAATCTTAAAGGATCAAAAGTAAAAGTGCATGTTATGCAGAATGGCTCACTTTCAGAATAACATATAGCATACATCATATTATTGGAGTATATCTCTTAACATATATATGTGCACATCACTGTAATGTTGCAGCTGGTGAAGGTGGAGCTAACTTTTACTACTTTAATAGTAATCAAAATAACAGTAATTCACCCCCCGGGGGATGAATAAAGTCTTACTTTAACATGTAAAAATAACATAATAATGTTTTAGTTGATTACATTTTGTGTGGTTAATCTCAATGTGCAACGTAACAAAAGGATCAAATAAACGTAGTAAAAAATGAAAATAGGCCCAATCACACAAGTTATACCTCAGTCTTCCTTAAGTAGCCTCACAGTAGTTGAGTAAATGTACTTAGTTACTCTAGGCCACTGGCTGTAGATTAAGAGGCAGCCTATTATAACTACATAAATGACAGCAGTAATAGTAGGACATGAAACTGTGATAAGCAGTGAAATATCACTTTAAAACGCTGTATAATGCAGATGACACCCTGCAGCTGTATTTCAGGGCTGTAAATGTGACTCTTAATGGACACAGTCGACTAAAACACCAGGAAACGTGTCTTTATTGCTTTTTTTTCTTTTTTTTTTACCGCTGTCTGAGGCCTCTCCGCATGTCGGACTGGAGGTTGTAAAAGCCCGTATCACAGAGCCAAAAGTCGGGTAGGACCTGCGGTTCACTTCCGCAAACACCTGGCAGAAACCCCGAGACGCAGCGAAGGAGAGCATGATGAAGAGGAGCGCTCCGTGCAGCCTGCTCAGACCTGAGCTCAGACTGAGTGAGCTGTCTCCTCCTTCTTCCTTTTCTTCAAGACACTCACAGATGCCTTTGGCGCCATCCTCAGGTGAGAAAAGGTAGGACAAGTCCTCTGGCAACTGTTAAACCTCAGTATGGACACAAGCTGCAAGACTTTAAAAATAATAACAATAAAAAAACATATACTTTGCCAGAAATCATTGTGTGATCCTGATTTTAAATATTTTTATGTTTACAATTGAATGCTTCAATTGAATGCACTTTGTACACATCTATAATTCATTTTATTAAGTCCCTTACAAGTGTAAGTGGTTGTCTGTCTTTCAATGTTAGCCCTGTCGACTGACTGGCGTCCAGTCCAGGGTGTACCCTGCCTCTTGCCCAAGATAGCTGGGACAGGCTCCAGCACCCCTGTGACCCTGTGTGTCAGGATAAGCATTGTTTTTTTTTTTTCTTTTTTACCGCTGTCTGAGGCCTCTCCGCATGTCGGACTAGAGGTTGTAAAAGCCCGTATCACCGAGCCAAAGGTCGGGTAGGACCTGTGGTTCACTTCCGCAAACACCTGGCAGAAACCCTGAGACGCGGTGAAGGAGAGCATGTAACAGCAACATGTAAAAATAATATAATGTTTTAGTTGATTACATTTTGTGTGGTTAATCTCAATGTGCAACGTAACAAAAGGATCAAATAAACGTAGTAAAAAATGAAAATAGGCCCAATCACGCAAGTTATACCTCAGTCTTCCTTAAGTAGCCTCACAGTAGTTGAGTAAATGTACTTAGTTACTCTAGGCCACTGGCTGTAGATTAAGAGGCAGCCTATTATAACTACATAAATGACAGCAGTAATAGTAGGACATGAAACCGTGATAAGCACTGAAATATGACTTTAAAATGCTGTATAATGTAGATGACACCCTGCAGCTGTATTTCAGGGCTGTAAATGTGACTCTTAATGGACACAGTCGACTAAAACACCGGGAAACGTGTCTTTGTTGCTTTTTTTTTTTTAGGAAATCTTTGAAAAAGTATGATGCTTTCTTGTATACTCACTAAAAAACAGTACTGAAGATTAATATACAACATACCAGTTTAGTAGAGTTCACATTGAAGAAGGTGAAATTAGAAAACTTGTGTTTTTTCTTGTTTGAAAAGTGACTGAAACAATTAATTGATTATCAAAACACTTTAACTTTAGATTCATTTTCTGCTTACCAGCTATGGATAAATCGTTACAGCAAAAGTGTGTAAAATGGAAATGAAAACAGCAACTACGTCCAAATTAAACTTGAACTTGAAATTGAACTTGTTTTAAAAAGTCTCTTTATTATTCTTAATTTTGAGTGAGCTGTTGACTCTATTTTCCCATGAAAATGGAAGCTTTGTGAACCCCCCAGAAAGGAAAGAAAACAGCTATTAAATCTCCTCCAAAGTCACAAAGCTGTTTAATGGAAATGGTTAGAAGTTTGTCCCTTTATAAAACAGCATTGTAAATAAATCCCACAGTCACAGTCTTGGGAGTAATTCCTGAAGATTTCAGACATACTTGCTAAATATTCAATCGATTATGTATCACTGTTTTAACTACCTATTAACACACTGAAACATAAAAGTAATTTGTTTATGTTGTTCTTATGAATTCACCATCCCTTATTTACCCATTTTTTATTTTGCAATCACCTACAAGACATTAAAAAGAAATTAAAAACAAGTTCAAAAAAGTATAACATTTTTAAGTATGATGATGATTTTTTTAGACGCCGACTACAAAAACAGTAAACCATGACGATCACTATAGAGCTAAGTGTGTGTAGTGCGGAATCAGACATACAAAGACATGTTGAAGTTCTTATATGATTTAATCAAAATCACTTTCACATTAATCAGTTTGCCATGAATGGTATGTATTTAAACTGTTCTCAAAAGTACAGTGCACAGCGTATGCAGAACCTTGATGACAGGCTCAAATCAGCAGCTAAGAAATGGCAAAGAAGTGGTGTTTACCTATAAAGTCACAGTTACTGTGATTAAAATGATATGTCTCTCGTTTACTTTTTGCAGTTTCACATTTGTTGTGTTTTTTAAAACTGTGTTTGTCAAAGACATGGACCTACAGCACAGAATTCAGCCGGGGTTCATTTTCCTTCCTTCTCTTGCTCTACCCACTCACTGTAGCCTCCTTCATAATGTCTTGCCCTGAGAAAAAGAAGCATAAAGAGAAGAGCTTAGCCTCTTATCACTGTTGTTTGTTTTTCTCCTAAAAATGTCATCCAGCATTCAACAGACCAGAGCAGCATCCTGGAAAACTTTGCTCTAATCCCAGAACCCAGGCTGATTAATAACTAAATAACGACACACAAAATGTGCCATGTATAGAGCTGGTTATCTCCACAACAGCCTGTTATATGTTACTCAACATGATATTTAATTCAGTTTTTCTGGAATTTCAAAGCACCACTTTATTTGTTTGCTCTTTCAGGGTAATAACTGTCACACAGAGCTTTAAATGTTCGGGTAATAATTGGACTATGTGCATCCGATGTTTTTTACCTACTAAATCCCAGCTGACGGGCAATGTCCAGCGCTTTGGAGCTCCTTTTGCCACTTCTGCAGTGAAACACGATGTTGGTGTCATCTTTCTCAGGAGGCTTCACTTCAAACATCAGCTTAAAGAGCTCTGGGGACAGCTTCAGGGACTCCTCCAGATTGCCCACTAATATTCACACACACAATATGTAAGTACACATATATATGTTAAAAAAAAATAAATAATGCGATTTCCCACCTCGTACATGTTTTTATCTCTTACGTGGGATGTTGACAGCAGCCGGGATGTGTCCGGCCTGGTATTCATCAAGGTTTCTCACGTCAAACAGCTGAATGTCTCGGTTAGACAGCATGGTCTTCAGCTGCGCGTAGGTCACCACTGACGCTGAGAAACATAAAACAACACAACCACTTCAGTATAAAGTTAACTTTCACCTTATGCCAAACTGGCCCTTTTTAACGGATGCCTAAAAACATTTAAACTCACCATCCATTGACTTATATATAACCTGGGTTAACTTAGCATGTAGTGCCGGTCAGTGTTGCTGTTGTCTGCTGTGAGGATAAAGGGGAGCTTTGGCTAATGACAGACCATTGTTGTAATTTGAAACAAAAATGCCACAGTCGACCAAACTCGCTGTTTCCAGAAAGCAAAGGAAAAAACACTGGATAAACGTTCTTCAGTCCATTCAGTTTAACAGCGCTGGAAGACATACCTGAATGCTTTAATTAAGTAAAAGTAGGGAAAACCACAAAGTGAAAGTGATGCATTTGAAACTTTGCTTGAGTACCAAAATTATGAGAATCAGAATAATCTTAAAGGATCAAAAGTAAAAGTGCATGTTATGCAGAATGGCTCACTTTCAGAATAACATATAGCATACATCATATTATTGGAGTATATCTCTTAACATATATATGTGCACATCACTGTAATGTTGCAGCTGGTGAAGGTGGAGCTAACTTTTACTACTTTAATAGTAATCAAAATAACAGTAATTCACCCCCCGGGGATGAATAAAGTCTTACTTTAACATGTAAAAATAACATAATAATGTTTTAGTTGATTACATTTTGTGTGGTTAATCTCAATGTGCAACGTAACAAAAGGATCAAATAAACGTAGTAAAAAATGAAAATAGGCCCAATCACGCAAGTTATACCTCAGTCTTCCTTAAGTAGCCTCACAGTAGTTGAGTAAATGTACTTAGTTACTCTAGGCCACTGGCTGTAGATTAAGAGGCAGCCTATTATAACTACATAAATGACAGCAGTAATAGTAGGACATGAAACTGTGATAAGCAGTGAAATATCACTTTAAAACGCTGTATAATGCAGATGACACCCTGCAGCTGTATTTCAGGGCTGTAAATGTTACTCTTATGGCCCTTTTCCACTAGTACCTACTCGAAAGCTCGTCTCGAATCAGTTTCGGTCGTTTTCCATTACAATACAGTACCACCTCAGCAGCGTGGGTGGTAAAGGTCGCGTCGTGGCAACACTTAGCAGCCGAAACTCCAGCGACGTCATTTGTTATGCGACAAACATCAAACACGAAACGACTCACGGAGCAGTGGAGGCCACCAGACGAAGAAGAAATGTCTGCACCTCGTCGTTTGCTGCACCGCTGGGTTGATTTCTGTGCAGCGATCTGTGATCGTGTTCGTTGTTGTTATTGCTTTTTAAAAATGGCGTGGTTGACTCTTACGAACGAGTCGTTCTCCCGGCGCATCTAGTGACGTCACGCCCTGGCCAATCAGTGGCCTGCTGTCTGCCGACGTCACATTTTCGGCTCGACTCAGCTCGCTTGGAACCCCGGCCAAGTAGGTACTAAAAAAGTACCTGGTACCAGGTAGGTACTAACACGTAATGGAAAGCAGCGTACAAACCGAGGAGAGTCGAGTCGAGCCGAGTAGGTACTACTCGAAAAGAGCCATTAATGGACACAGTCGACTAAAACAACAGGAAACGTGTCTTCATTGCTTTTTTTTTTTTTTTACCGCTGTCTGAGGCCTCTCCGCATGTCGGACTGGTGGTTGTAAAAGCCCGTATCACCGAGCCAAAAGTCGGGTAGGACCTGCGGTTCACTTCCGCAAACACCTGGCACAAACCCCTGAGACGACGCAGCGAAGGAGAGCATGATGAAGAGGAGCGCTCCGTGCAGCCTGCTCAGACCTGAGCTCAGACTGAGTGAGCTGTCTCCTCCTTCTTCCTTTTCTTCAGAGACGCCCCACACTCACAGATGCCTTTGGCGCCATCCTCAGGTGGGAAGAGGTAGGACAAGTCTTCCGGCAAATGCTAAACCTCAGCATAAACACAAGCTGCAAGACTTTTAAAATAATAATAATAAAAAAACATATACTTTGCTAGAAATCATTGTGTGATCCTGATTTTAAATATTTTTATGTTTACAATTGAATGCTTCAACTGAATGCACTTTGTACACATCTATAATTCATTTTATTAATTCCCTTACAAGTGTGAGTGGTTGTCTGTCTTTCAATGTTCAGCCCTGTGACTGACTGGCGTCCAGTCCAGGGTGTACCCCTGCCTCTTGCCCAAAGATAGCTGGGACAGTCTCCAGCACCCCTGTGACCCTGTGGTGTCAGGATAAGCAGGTTAGAAGATGGATGGATGAATTCCCTTACAGTATAGGGATATATATTTTGTTGCTGTGTGGCCACTGGCTGTGACTCTTAATGGACGCTTGAGTCGACTAAAACGTGTCTTTATTGTTTTTTTTTGTTTTTTTTTACCGCTGTCTGAGGCCTTTCCGCATGTCGGACTGGAGGTTGTAAAAGCCCGTATCACCGAGCCAAAGGTCGGGTAGGACCTGCGGTTCACTTCCGCAAACACCCTGGCACAAACCCCGAGACGCGGTGAAGGAGAGCATGCAACAGCAACATGTAAAAATAATATAATAATGTTTTAGTTGATTACATTTTGTGTGGTTAATCTCAATGTGGAACGTAACAAAAGGATCAAATAAACATAGTAAAAAATGAAAATAGGCCCAATCACGCAAGCTATACCTCAGTCTTCCTTAAGTAGCTTTACAGTAGTTGAGTAAATGTACTTAGTTACTCTAGGCCACTGGCTGTAGATTAAGAGGCAGCCTATTATAACTACATAAATGACAGCAGTAATAATAGGACATGAAACCGTGATAATCACTGAAATATCACTTTAAAATGCTGTATAATGCAGATGACACCCTGCAGCTGTATTTCAGGGCTATAAATGTGACTCTTAATGGACACAGTCGACTAAAACACCAGGAAACGTGTCTTCTTTATTGCTTATTGCTTTTCTTTTTTTTTTACCGCTGTCTGAGGCCTCTCCGCATGTCGGACTGGAGGTTGTAAAAGCCTGTATCACCAAGCCAAAGGTCGAGTAGGACCTGCGGTTCACTTCCGCAAACACCTGGCACAAACCCTGAGACGCGGTGAAGGAGAGCATGCAACAGCAACATGTAAAAATAATATAATGTTTTAGCTGATTACATTTTGTGTGGTTAATCTCAATGTGCAACGTAACAAAAGGATCAAATAAACGTAGTAAAAAATGAAAATAGGCCCAATCACACAAGTTATACCTCAGTCTTCCTTAAGTAGCCTCACAGTAGTTGAGTAAATGTACTTAGTTACTCTAGGCCACTGGCTGTAGATTAAGAGGCAGCCTATTATAACTACATAAATGACAGCAGTAATAATAGGACATGAAACCGTGATAATCACTGCGGTTCACTTCCGCAAACACCTGGCACAAACCCCTGAGACGCGGCGAAGGAGAGCATGATGAAGAGGAGCGCTCCGTGCAGCCTGCTCAGACCTGGGAAGAGGTAGGATAAGTACTCTGTTAAACCTCAGCATGGACACAAGCTGCAAGACTTTTAAAATAATAATAATAAAAAAAGTTACCACTATACTTTGCCAGAAATCATTGTGTGATCCTGATTTTAATCATTTTTATGTTTACAATTGAATGCTTCAGTTGAATGCAGTTTGTACACATCTATAATTCGTTTTATTAATTCCCTTACAGTATAGGGATATATATTTTGTTGCTGTGTGGCCTCATTTTGGACAGAGTAGCACCAAGCCGAACAAATGAACTGGTTATTTACGCAAAAGAAACACAATACAATTAAAACAGCTGTCATCCTTCTCTTGGTTAGCCCCACAGTCCACCCATTATGCTGGTTGTAAAATCAAAATGTGCCAAAAAACAGGGTGTAACCAATTTGATCACCCCACTATTAATAGATAAAGACAGCGCCCAGTTTCCACTGAAGATGCTGTCACTTTTCCAACAAACACGTCCAACCTGTTGCCTCCCTGTTTCATGCACTATTAAGAACATTAAGTCAGGATGACAAACAACAAACCTCAGAGTCTGGACACAAGTTGCAAGACTTTTAAAACAAACAAAAGTATATGATTAAAGATATTAATATTTTTACTTACACAATTAAATGCCATAATGCTTCAAACTATGCACTTTGTATGTGTTATAGCCTACATAATCTATGATTTGTTTTATTAATGAGCTTACAGTGTATGTTTTTTGTTGTTGTGTAGCTCATTTTTGACAGAACAAAACAAAACCAAACACATGATTTGGTCATTTAACCAAATAAAGACAGTGCCCAGTTTCCACTGAAGATGTTGTCACTTTTCCAACAAACACCTCCAAACTGTTGCCTCCTTGTTTCATGCACTATTAGTAACATGAAGTCAGGATGTGGAAACTTCAGATATTCAATTATCCACTCTTAATTCCATGTAATGATCTGAAGGTACATTATTTCTGAATTCTTGTCTGGTACTACAGAAACTGAAAACGGCTGTGCTTGAAATTATTTTCGATGTTGTTATCGCAAGATTGGGGCGGCACAGTGGCGTAGTGATTAGCACTGTCGCCTTACAACAAGAGGGTTCTGACAGGGGCCCTTCTGTGTGGAGTTTGCATGTTCTCTCCTATTTGGTTTCTCTCTGGGTACTCCAGCTTCCTCCCACAATCCAAAAGACATGCAGGTTAGGTTAATTGGCAAATCTAAATTACCCCCAGGTGTGAATGTGAGTGGTTGTCTGTCTTTCTATGTCAGCCCTGTGACTGACTGGCATCCAGTCCAGGGTGTGTCTGCTGCAAAGCATTGTTAAAAAGAGGAATTAAGAGATGGAGAAAAAACTCATGAAGCCGTTTAGCAATCTCATGACTCATCTTCAATTATCAAAGTTTTTTTTTTATTCCAGTCTAACTAGCATGTTTATGCCAACTCGTTTCATCAGCTGTCACATCCAAACAAAGCCACACCTGGGACGGACCCACACAGTCTGTAAAGAGGGAGAGCAAAGACCAATATTGAAAAATACTTTATTTTTATTATATTATATATTTATTATATTCTATAATACTCATAATATTGATAAAAATTATGTATATGTTTACAGTTATTTAAAACCTAATATGTTTCTGACATCGTTAAAAAAGTACCTCCCCCTATGCTGATGGTATGATCCAAAATGCGGCGTCATTACATTGCCTGACTCAGGCTGAAGTGACACAGACTCGGACTGTGTTTTTCGTGTTGTTGTGCATCTTTGCTTCTAAAAACTGTCAAAATGTCGAAGTGTGGAGGAACGGCCCCGCCAGCCGATGCTGATAAAACAATTCAGAGTATCTGCGATGGCGTAAGTATAAAACGCATTAATGTCACTCTGCTCCATTAAAACTGTGCTTCATGCTGATGGCGCTTTCTTCTCGTTGTTTCTCAGGTAAGGGCTGATGCTGAAAGGCAAGCAGGGAAGAAATATGTTGTTTTCAAGGCTGTGTCCTACACAACACAGACTGTGGCCGGGACCAACTACTTCATCAAGGTAATTGTTATTTACAAGAAGAGTCTTTCAGGGCTTGATGGGGGGATCCCCTCAAAACAGGTCCATGGCTGCAAACGACAACTTTAACTTTAGGAGATTTAAAGCAGCTCTATTAAGTGATTTTAAATATATTATCATAAAGAATTTAAATAAATGTATATGAAATCACAATCCATTGTTCTACTGGGGGACTTTAACGCTCACATGGGCAATGACAGTGATACCTGGAGGGGCGTGATTGGGAGGAACGGCCTCCCCGATCTGAACCCAAGCAGTGTTCTGTTATTGGACTTCTGTGCTAGTTTGTTTCTGTGCACAGTTTGTCCATAACGAACACCATGTTCGAAAGCATAAGGGTGTCCATCAGTGCACGTGGCACCAGGACACCCTAGGCCGGAGGTCGATGATCGACTTTGTTGTTGTTTCATCTGATCTTCGGCCGTATGTCTTGGACACTCGGTAAAGTAAAGAGGGGCTGAGCTGTCAACCGATCACCACCTGGTGGTGAGTTGGATCCGCTGGCAGAGGAGGAAGTTGGACAGACCTGGCAGACCCAAACGTATTGTGAGGGTCTGTTGGGAACGTCCTGAGCCGAGCCCTCTGTCAGGGAGGTCTTCAACTCCCACCTCCGGAAGAGCTTCTCACAGATTCCGAGGGAGGCTGGGGACATTGAGTCCGAGTGGACCATGTTCTCTGCCTCCATTGTCGACACGGCAGTTAGAAGCTGTGGACGCAAGGTCTCTGGTGCCTGTCGTGGTGGCAACCCCCGAACCCAGGTGGTGGACACCAGAAGTAAGGGATGCCTTCAAGGTTGAAGAAGGAGTCCTATCGGGCCATGTTGGCCTGTGGGACTCCTGAGGCAGTTGACATTGGTACCGGCAGGCCAAGCAAGCCGCAGCCCTGAAAGGCGGTCCTGGAGGCAAAAACTTGGGTCTGGGAGGAGTTTGGTGAGGCCATGGATGAGGACTATCGGTCAGCCTCAGAAGGGAGAGGCAGTACTCTGCCAACACTGTTTACAGTGCAGGTGGGGAGCTGTTGACCTCAACTGGGGACATTGTCGGTGACGGTGGAAGGAAATTACTTACGAGGATCTCCTCAATCCCACCTGACATGCCTTCCAATGAGGAAGCGGAGGCTGCGGACTCTGAGGTGGACTCGTCCATCACCCAAGCCGAAGTCACTGAGGTAGTTCGCAAGCTCCTCGGTGGCAAGGCACCGGGAGTGGATGAGATCTGCCCTGAGTACCTCAAGTCTCTGGATGTTGTGGGGCTGTCTTGGCTGACACGCCTCTGCAAGCATTGCATGGAGGTTGGGGACAGTACCTCTGGAGTGGCAAACCAGGGGTGGTGGTCCCTCTTTTTAAAAAGGGGGACCGGAGAGTGTGTTCCAAGCTACAGGGGATCACACTTCTCAGCCTTCCCCGGGAAGGTCAAGCCAGGGTTCAGGAGAGGAGAATTCGGCCGATAGTCGAACTTGGATTCAGGAGGAACAATGCGGTTTTCATCCCGGTTGTGGAACACTGGACCAGCTCTATACCCTCCACAGGGTGCTTGAGGGTTTATGGGAGTTTGCCCAACCAGTCCTATATGTGCTTTGTGGATCTGGAGAAGGCATTCGACCGTGTCCCTCATGGTATTCTGTGGGGGTGCTCCAGCGAGTATGGGGTCTGGGGCCCTTTGCTAAGGGCTGTTCGGACTCTGTACGACCAGAGCAGGAGCTTGGTTCGCATTGCCGGCAGTAAGTCAGACCTCTTCCCAGCGCATGTTGGACTCCGGCAGGGCTGCCCTTTGTCATCGGTTCTGTTCATAATCTTCATGGACAGAATTTCCAGGCGTAGCCAGGGGCCGGAGGAGAGTCCGGTTTGGGAACCACAGGATTTCATCTCTGCTTTTTGCAGATGATGTTGTCCTGTTGGCTTCATCAGGCCAGGACCTTCAGTGTGTACTGGGGTGGTTTGCAGCCGAGTGTGAAGCGGCTGAGATGTGAATCAGCACCTCCAAATCCGAGGTCATTGGTTCTTGACCGGAAAAGGGTGGCGTGCCCTCTCCGTGTGGGTGGAGAGGTCCTGCCTCAAGTGGAGGAGTTCAAGTATCTCGGGGTCTTGTTCATGAGTGAGGGAAAGATGGAGCGTGTGAGATTGACAGGTGGATTGGTGCAGCGTCTGTAGTTATGCGTTGTCAAGGTCGTCAGTAGTAAAGAAGGAGCTAAGTCGAAAGACGAAGCTCTTGATTTACCGGTCAATCTACGCTCCCACTCTCACCTATGGTCATGAACTTTGGGTAATGACCGAAAGGACAAGATCAGCGGATACAAGCGGCCGAAATTGAGTTTCCTCCGCAGGGTGGCTGGGCTGCTCCCTTAGAGATAGGGTGAAAAAGCTCAGTCACTCGGGCAAGAGCTCGGAATAGAGCCGCTGCTCCTTCACATTGAGAGGAGTCAGCTGTGAGGTTGCTTGGGCATCTGTTTCGGATGCCCCCTGGACGCCGCCTCCCTAGGGAGGTGTTCCAGGCATGTCCCACCGGGAGGAGGACCCCAGGGGAAGACCCAGGACACGCTGGAGAGACTATGTCTCTCAGCTGGCCTGGGAACGCCTCGGAATACCCCCGGAAGAGCTGAAGGAAGTGTATATGGGGTGAGGGAAGTCTGGGCATCTCTGCTCCGAGTGCTGCCTCCGTGACCCGGTCCTGGATAAGCTGTGGAAGATGGATGGATGGATGAAATCACAGTCTATCGCTGAATGAGATGGTGATTGAGTCTTTATTTGCAGTAATATGGTGCAGGTGTTTTCCCTGGAAGAATCACATGCAGGGCACAGTTAAGCTTTTGACACAGCAAACTTCCTCTTTAACTGTGAGTGAAGCAGCGTGCAACAGATACTATGTCTGAACAAATAAAAGATCGATGATTATAGTCCATGAAACTTGGGTAGTGAGGTCCAAAAACACACCTGCAACTACCAGTTATCACCACAGGACCCACGAAAGACAACAAAATGAAAATCTTTGAGGTTATAACTTTGATACAAATATATAAAAAAAAACAATGGATCACATCATATTTGTACATGACAAAGGTCACTTGGGATTAATCCAAAGGGAATAACTGGACTCTGCGGTTCCTTTCATTTCTATGACGGTTTATTGAGAGTTTGAGTCATTGTTTTGGTTTTCTGGCCCACACTTTAAATTTTCTGAAAAAGTTCAAACACCCTATTTTGCACTGTCTGCAGAGAGCAGACGGACAACAGTGTCGACGAGCTGGTGATCACAGGGAAGTATTTGGCTGCTGAAGAGCCACATATTTTTCTCAGGAGTTGGTGGAGACCAAAAACAGAGCTAAAAAATAAAAGAAGAAAATTGAGAAAACATCAAACTAAACCAAACTTTTACTAAAGATAATTTGCTCTAACTAACCTAACTCCGTAACTCAATTGTATTGTGTATGCTGCATGCACTGTACATTTTTTGGTTTACAAAGGAGCTTGTTCCCCAGTATTGCTAGTTCACTGAAACATCTACCAAGTCCTCATGAGCAGAGGGGTTTTTACAATAGTTGCTTTTCACTACTCTGGTTCATGTGACTGACTCACAGCAGGGAGTGGCTGAAGTGCATACCTGTCAGTAGATGTCATTTATTTTGCTCAGAGAGAAAAGCATGCGCCACTTCTGAGGCGCATATAAAAAGACAGATAATGGACAGATAGTTTATGGACCTTGTGCACATCAGCTGCTCACAGCGCTGTTACTCACAGGATCTATACAGTACCTTTAGACCAATAGCAGTGTGAAGGTCAGGCCTGAGAGGGCATTGCTACAATAATGATAAAGGACAGTGGTAGGAAAAAAAATAAACGCTTTCAGATTTGGTTGAAATTTTGCTGCCATCTACTGGCCCAGAGATTGAACTATATTGAGTCTGGATAAGTATGTTCATGCTGCAAAAGTGGCTAAATAAAGTATAAACATAACATGCTGTAGACTATGAATATTAACAATACATGCTCAAGGAAAACCTTGGAAAGCAAAATAACGTATGAAATCTTTGAAAAAGCAGTTGTGATGTCCATTGCTGTTACAATGAATAAGTAACAGCTGATGTGTCTCTCATTTACTTCCTGTAGTTTTGCATTTGTTGTGTTTTTTAATGCCGTGTTTGTCAAAGACATGGACCTACAGCACAGAATTCAGCCAGGGCTCATTTACCTTCCTTCTCTTCCTCTACCCACTCACTGTAGCCTCCTTCATAATGTCTTGCCCTGAGAAAAAGAAGCATAAAGAGAAGAGCTTAGCCTCGCTGTTGTTTGTTTTTCTCCTAAAAAGGTCATCCAGCGTTCAACAGACCCAGAACCCAGGCTGATTAATAACTAAATAACGACACACAAAATGTGCCATGTATAGAGCTGGATATCTCCACAACAGCCTGTTATATGTTACTCAACATGATATTTAATTCAGTTTTTCTGGAATTTCAACGCACCACTTTATTTGTTTGCTCTTTTAGGGTAATAACTGTCACAGTGAGCTTTAAATGTTCGGGTAATAATTAGACTATGTGCATCTAAGGTGGAATGAGGTGGAAGGGCCCGTATCATGTTCCTGAGAGTCCGACTGTATCGCTCAACAACTCCATTTCCCATGGGATGGTATAGGGTGCTGTGGGATTTCTGGACGCCAGCCATCTCCAGGAGCTCTTTAATGAGTTGACTCTCAAAATTGGCTCCCTGATCCGAATGGATACGTTTCAGGAAACCATATATACAGAAAAAGTCGTTGCAGAGACGACGGGCAACCTGCTTTCCTGACTGATTTTTGCATGGGAATGCGTGAGACAGTTTGGAAAAGTGGTCTGTGACAACTAAAACATCCACACACTTCTTGTCAGACTGTTCAGCAGTCCAAAAGTCGATACAAACTAGTTCCATTGGCTCAGAGGTACAAATGCTTTCCAGAGGGACACAGGGATCGTTGGGCTCTGGGGTCTTCCCAACCACACAGCGAAAACAGTTTCTCTCATGGTTGATGATGTCATGCTCCATTCCTATCCAAAAGAACCTCTGCCTGGCGAGAGAAAGCGTGCGAGCCTGACCCTGGTGACCTGCAGAGTCATGGAGGCCCTGGAGGATTGGGGCTTTCAGGGAGTCAGGAACAACAAACCGATGAATAGTCATATTCATCTGTCTGTCCTTCTTTACCTTGTACAACAGCCCACCTTTGATGGAGAGCTTGGGCCAGTGTGTCAACAGTTTTAGCACGCCAGATTCGCCAGCACGTTCACGCCTAGTGGGCCTCCTGTGATGCTGGATATAAAAGAGGGCCCTGCTCAAGACAGCATCTTGCCCTTGCTGATTAACCAGTTCACTCTGAGATAGGGAGGTAGTCTGATCAGTGATACACTGACAAGCTGCAGAATTGCTGGTCCTGTGCCTCTCACTTGGCTGACACCCCCTGAGTTGTGAGCGTCCAGCACAGCTGCGATGTCCTGTGAAGAGAGGGACCCCTGAGGGGGAGGTGTGGTGACAACAGCTTCCTCCGCTGACTGACCAACAACTATCTGGCAGTTTGTAGTACATCTGAATGCATCTTGTACTGTCTTATCTACCATTCCACTCACTTGGTTCAGTAACAAGGCATAAGGTTCATTTACAAGACGGTGGCTCATACATGACTGGACAAACGGCTCTCTACTCAGTGCATCAGCAACCACATTCTTCGTACCAGAGACATAGTTCAGATCAAAAGTGTATGCCGCCAGCTTTGAAACCCATCTCTGTTCACATGCATCCAGCCTATGCTTCTCTGCAACCATCAGTCCAGTGAATAAGAGACAGTTTTGCATTATTTTTTGTGAGTTTTGGTTTATTGCCTCTACCTTTTTTGTATGGTGTGGCAGGCTCAGCCACAAGTTTGAACAGCGGCCTGGCTTTAGCAGAGCAGCCCTCAGTAAAATGATGGTAATACAGAACCATTCCTAAAAAAGAGCTTATTTTCTTAGCACACGGTGTCACACCATCAGACTCCATGAGGTCAGCTTCCTGCACATCATTAATAGCTTGCACTTTACTCTGGTCCGTTCTAACACTATTATCACTAATGGTGTGTCCCAGAAACTTGACAGAACGACGAAGAAAGTGGCACTTCTTAGGCAAGAGCTTCAAATTGTTGACAGCAAGATATGAGAAAACCATCTGCAGACGCTCAGGTGCAACCTGTTCAGATGGGACATAGACCATAAGATCATCCAAGTAACATAACAGGCTTGTGAAGTTCTCATTGCCAAAGATGGACATCATCATTCGCATAAAGATTGCAGGACTGTTCGTCAGGCCCTGGGGCATCCTGTTATACTCATGGAGTATTTTTTGTCATCCTCATGCAAGCTAATATTGTAGAAGCCCGACGTGAGGTCCATCGTTGAGAGGAACACATTTCCCCCAAGTGCAGCGAGGGTGTCTGTCAACCATCTAAAGTCATTGCAGATGTAGATAGATAGATAGATAGATAGATAGAGATAGATATTATCAAATATTATGAAATATCTGTGGAAAAATCTTTTTTGTGTTTCAAAAGGTGTTCAAATACAAATGATATTTTTTTGTGTATTGTTTACAAGAAAAACTACTAAAACTAAAGTTTCAATATGTCAGCTCGCAACATTGTCGGTATCAAAGTCAAGAAATAACACAGAATGTGTTCAAAAATTAACAAAAAATAAATAAACCCACATCACATCAAATTAATGTTTAGTAGTCCTGCCATTAGCACGCAGTAGAGCTCTAATCCACGAGCCTTTCACACTGTTGAGGGGTAATCTTGTTCCATTCTTCTTGAAGTACTGCTTTTAATTCTTCTAAATGCTTTGGTTTACCCTTTGAAACAGACCTTTTTATAATCCATCACAGATTTTCAATGGGGCTCATGTCCGGGGATTGAGCTGGCCAATCTAAGACCTGGATACTGTGCTCCTGCAGCCAAGTTCTACTGGCCATGGATGTGTGGCAAGGGGCATCATCTTGTTGAAACATCCAGTTTTGACCTCGACTGAACAGTGCACGTGCAGAAGGGAGCATGTGGGTTTCGAGAATGGCATAATACTTGGCAGAGTTCAATGTGCCATCACAAACAGTGAGATGACCAACACCAGCAGCACTCATGCATCCCCAAACCGTGATACTGCCTCCACCATGCTTGACAGTAGGTACTGTACATGCTGGAGGTAATGCTTCGCCTGGCCTTCTGCGTACCTTCACATTAGCAGAAGGAAGATAAAGCTGGAAACTGGACTAATCTGACAGAATCTTCTTCCAATTCCTGGCTGTCCGGTTTCTTGTGTGCTTGGGCCCAACGACGCCGGGCTAACTTCTGTCTCTCATTGATCAGGGGCTTCTTGACAGCCTTGTAGGACCTTAAGCAATGATCTAAAAGTTGGCCACGTACAGTGCGGGTGGAACAATGGACACCAGTTTGGTTTGACCACTGCTGCTGAAGCTCCTGTGATGTCATCCGGTGGTTTTCCCTGTACATGCGGATCAGGATGCGGTCATGTCTTGCTGAAGAAACCCTTAGGACGCCCAGATCTTGGTTTGTCTTCCAAGCTGTTGGTTCGTCTGTATTTCTGCACCACTGACGCTGAGAAACGTAAAACAACACAACCACTTCAGTATAAAGTTAACTTTCACCTTATGCCGAACTGGCCCTTTTTAACGGATGCCTAAAAACATTTAAACTCACCATCCATTGACTTATATATAACCAGTATTAATTTAGCATGTAGTGCCGGTCAGTGTTGCTGTTTTCTGCTGTGAGAATAAAGGGGAGCTTTCGCTACTGAATGGCTCACTTTCAAAATAACATACAGCATACATCATATTATTGGAGTATATCTCTTATATGTGCGCATCACTGTAATGTTGCAGCTGGTAAAGATGGAGCTAACTTTTACTACTTTAATAGTAATCAAAATAACAGTAATTCACCCCCCGGGGGATGAATAAAGTCTTACTTTAACATGTAAAAAAAACATAATAATGTTTTAGTTGATTACATTTTGTGTGGTTAAAGGCCTCTCCGCATGTCGGACTGGTGGTTGTAAAAGCCCGTATCACAGAGCCAAAGGTCGGGTAGGACCTGCGGTTCACTTCCGCAAACACCTGGCAGAAACCCTGAGACGCGGCGAAGGAGAGCATGATGAAGAGGAGCGCTCCGTGCAGCCTGCTCAGACCTGAGCTCAGACTGAGTGAGCTGTCTCCTCCTTCTTCCTTTTCTTCAGAGACACTCACAGATGCCTTTGGCGCCATCCTCAGGTGAGAAAAGGTAGGACAAGTCTTCCGGCAAATGTTAAACCTCAGCATGGACACAAGCTGCAAGACTTTTAAAATAATAATAATAAAAAAACATATACTTTGCCAGAAATCATTGTGTGATCCTGATTTTAAATATTTTTATGTTTACAATTAAATGCTTCAATTGAATGCACTTTGTACACATCCATAATTCGTTTTATTAATTCCCTTAAAGTATAGGGATATATATTTTGTTGCTGTGTGGCTCATTTTGGACAGAGTAGCACCAAGCCAAACAAATGAACTGGTTATTTACGCAAATGAAACACAATACAATTAAAACAGCTGTCATCCGTCTCTTGGTTAGCCCCACTGTCTACCCATTATGCTGGTTGTAAAATCAAAATGTGCCAAAATGTTGTAAAAAACAAGGTGTAACCAATCTGATTATGCAACTACTTTGCCCAGTTTCCACTGAAGATGTTGTCACTTTTCCAACAAACACCTGCAACCTGTTGCCTCCTTGTTTCATGCACTATTAGTAACATGAAGTCAGGATGTGGAAACTTCAGATATTCAATTATCCACTCTTAATTCCATGTAATGATCTGAAGGTACATTATTCCTGAATTCTTGTCTGTTACTACAGAAACTGAAAACGGCTGTGCTTGAAATTATTTTCTATGTTGTTATCGCAAGATTGGGACGGCACAGTGGTGTGCCGCGCCAATCTTTCTGGGTTCAAACCCAGGCTGACAGGGGCCCTTCTGTGTGGAATTTGCATGTTCTCTCCTATTTGGCTTCTCTCTGGGTACTCCAGCTTCCTCCCACAATCCAAAAGACATGCAGGTTAGGTTAATTGGCAAATCTAAATTGCCCCTCTGTCTGTCTTTCTATGTCAGCCCTGTGACTGACTGGCATCCAGTTCAGGGTGTGCCCCGCCTCTCACCCAATGACAGCTGAAACAGGCTCCAGCACCCCTGTGTGTGCTCAGGATAAGCAGGTATAGAAAATGATGGATCTTGAGATTGCCAATGAATTATGATTCAAGATTCAAGATAGCTTTTATGAGTTCACAATGTAGCAGCAGCGAGACACACAGTGGAAATAAATAGTAGAAAAATGCAATGACATAGAATAAGATAAAAATAAGATATCAACATAAAAAATCTAAAAGATTCATAATTATTATTATTTGTTTTATAATTATACCTGTACATTGTACATAGAGGATATGCCTGAGAATATACATAACAAATATATAATATATATCTCAAGTAGAAACAGTGAAAACAGTGAACTGAAGTGTGTTGCACATGAGTTATGCAGTACACATATGTTGTTTACTCAAGATAACAAAGGTTGTTTTCTGCAAATAAAAACAAAAGTCGTCTTCTCGTGATAATGAGATAATTATGAAGAACTCCAAATTTCCAGATTTCAGCCTTCATAATCACTGTCATGACTGTCAGGGAGGATCCATAACCAAACAATAACTAAGGCCTAAATGTGGAGTTTCATTTGCTGCATTTTCTTCATTGTTTTATAGTATACAAAGATAATAACGTCTCACACATCGAAATCATTAAAAGTTACTAGATGGCAAATATCGGCATTTTTTCAATTAGTCAGTCATTCAGCAATGGCAATGAACTACCATGGAGGGTACTGGCACTGATCATTGGGAGCAATGTGGGGTTTAGTATCTTGCTCAGGGTGACAGGAGCTGGGATCAAACCTCGTGAGTATGACTCACCCTTCCCCCTGAGGGTAGTGACTAAAGCAGTCAAATAAATGTGCAAACATACAATATTAAATCTTAAAATGTAGTGGAGTACAGTTTTAAAGTGGGATACTAATGCAAAAATCCTACTTAAGTAAATTACAAGTGTACAAAAAGAGTACTTAAAAGTGATTTAGTAAATGTACTTAGCTATGTACTTTCCATCACCACAAATACAAGAAATGAGGTAGAGAGGATGAGATCCTGTCAAAACTATTGTTTTAAAAGATGAATTGTCCTACAAACTTTAATCAAGCCACAAAATATTTGTATCTGACCTCAAATGACACCATAGCTGGCCTAATTTAATCCTGATGCTGCACAGATGATTTATTATTTCAAGGAGCTGTGTGTCTGCTGCATTGTTAAAAAGAGGAAATAAGAGATGGAGAAGCCTTTTAGTAATCTCATGACTCAGCTTCAATCATCAAAACCTCCAAACCACAATTTTTTTTTAAATCCAGTCTAACTAGCATGCTCATGCCAACTCGTTTCATCAGCTGTCACATCCAAACAAAGCCACACCTCGGACGGACCCACACTGTCTGTAAAGAGGGAGAACAAAGACAAATTTTGAAAAATACTTCTGAAAATCCCCTTTATTATATTCTATAATACTCATAATATTGCTAAAAATGATGTATATGTTTACAGTTATTTAAAACTTGAAGACTGTTTTATTGTTGTAATATGTTTCTGACATCGTTAAAAAAGTACCTCCCCCTATGCTGATGGTATGATCCAAAATGCGGCGTCATTACATTGCCTGACTCAGGCTGAAGTGACACAGACTCGGACTGTGTTTTTCGTGTTGTTGTGCATCTTTGCTTCTAAAAACTGTCAAAATGCCGATGATGTGTGGAGGAACAGGCCCGCCAGCCGATGCTGATGAAACAATTCAGAGTATCTGCGATGGCGTAAGTATAAAACGCATTAATGTCACTCTGCTCCCTTAACACTGTGCTTCATGCTGATGGCGCTTTCTTCTCGTTGTTTCTCAGGTAAGGGCTGATGTTGAGGAGCAAGCAGGGAGGAAATATGATGTTTTCAAGGCTGTGTCCTATGCAACACAGACTGTGGCCGGGACCAACTACTTCATCAAGGTAAATGTTATTTACAAGAAGAGTCTTTCAGGGCTTGATGGGGGGAATCCCCTCAAAACAGGTCCATGGCTGCAAACGACAACTTTAACTTTAGGAGATTTAAAGCAGCTCTATTCAGTGATTTTAAATATATTATCTCAAAGAATTTAAATAAATGTATATGAAATCATAGTGTATTTCTGAATGAGATGATTATTGAGTCCTTATTTGCAGTATTATGGTGCAGGTATTTTCCCTGGAAGAATCACATGCAGGGCACAGTTAAGCTTTTGACACAGTAAACTTCCTCTTTAACCCACCTGTGAGTGAAGCAGCGTGCAACAGATACTGTGTCTGAACAAACACAAGATCCATGAAACTTGGGTAGTGAGGTCATTTCTATCACGGTTTATTGAGAGAGCAGAGGGGTTTTTACAGTAGTTGCTTTTCACTACTCTGGTTCAGGAATGACTCACAGCAGGGAGTGGCTGAAGTGCATACCTGTCAGTAGATGTCATTTATTTTGCTCAGAGAGAAAAGCATGCGCCACTTCTGAGGCGCATATAAAAAGACAGATAATGGACAGATAGTTTTCTTCATGTTGCGAAAAAAAAAAGGGGTTTCTGGAGAATTTTAACCTTAAGACACTTCATGCTGGGAAGAATGACAGGATTATAATAAGATTATAAAATTTCTCAATTAAGAGTTAATAACAATAAAACAATAAAATGGTTTCAATAATATAACTGATAATGAGACTTTTATTGATGCAGGAGTTGATTTAAATAAAAAAATATATTTTAAATGTTAAAATTGTAAGTTTCTGAACAATATATATGCGTGCAAGTTTCCACATTTCCTTAACTTTGCTTTTACTTCCTTGCAGGTCCATGTGGGAGGAGAGGAACATGTTCACCTCTGTGTTTTCAAAGCACTTCCATGTCATGGAGCCGAGATTAAGCTGAGTAAGATCCAGCAGTCCAAGACCCACCAAGACCCTATTGGATACTTCTAATGGGATCCCAAACCAGACAAAGCACCAGTGCCTACAGTCTGTCGTCTCATTATAACCAGTTTTTACCAGATAATTCTGGCTCATCATGTAAAACAATATTCTCATTCTTGATACATCATAACTTACTGTACATGTACTGTAGATCATGATGTTAGTATGTCAGCATGGAACTATTTTGTATAAGATGAATTAATAAATGAATCTGATTTGTTCTGATTCTATTAGGCATAACTTTTCTGTTTGTGGTATCTGATTTGTACAATGGCAGATGGTGTGAAGAAAAAGGGTTGGACAAAGTCTATTTATCACTGTAAGATTTAGTGTCACCTAAGTGGCAGCTGTTGGTATTGCTCCAGGTTCTTTGATTGATTTATGGATCTTAAGATAACACAATCCCTTGTGAAGCAGTTTTAGTCTGCTTTGTGTTATATGTGCTTTCCACTCTGACACATTATTTTACTTTATATACATAAGACATATAAATTATTTCCATTTCTGGAAATTCTACAGGTTGTTTCTTCCCCAGCCATTAAATAATATAAATAATATAACAGTATTCCTACTGAATCATAAAACATCAAAACACTAATTCACAGTTTATTATTTTAAGCCCAATATAATATTTCTCTTTTTCTAATATCTCTGCTGGGGCGGGTTAGTAATTTACAATGAACTGAAAATACCTCACTACTTGCAATACCACATACAATTGCTAATATCACTTTAAAATATTTTTATAGTTACTTAGACCTTGTTACCTCATGGCATACCTGATTTTTTCTAGGTATTAAGGTACGTCTTGTAGTTTAGGGTGTCCATGTTTTCTAGATACATACTGGTATTGTGCATCCTGGCTCACTGTGATGACTCACTGGGAGACACTGATGACACTGTCAAAGGCTTAGGAAGCCTGAAGCCTTTTGCCTGATTTTCAGTCAATATATCTACTTGACTCTCTTTACTTGGGATTTTTGATTTATCTGAGAAAGTATTGCTGAGAGCAGTGATCTTTCTTTTAGGATTACACACCTTAAAGTTGCCTAATACACACACACACACAACCTGTCTCAAGACCTCAGGCCTCATAAGTGAAACATTTGACAGTGGATTGATAATAATAATTGCTAATATCATTATATTTATTTATATACATTCTTTAAAAAAAATTAGAAAGTGCTTTACAAACTAGGTATACAGTTAAGATGATGAAAGACAGTGGCGTTACCCAGCACATTTATATGGCAATAGAGGATTAAAGAACTGGTAAAAGCAAAAACTACTGGAATAGAAATAATACAATAAGATAAAATAAAATAGAAATAAAACTAAATTAATACAATGTTCTGTTAAAAGGGGACACAGATCCTGCAAGCCTGAGATCCTCAGGTAGGATGGTAGGTAAGATCCATAGATGAGGGGGCCTTATTACAAAAGCCTGGGCACCTTTTGTGATGAGGTGGACTTAGCCACCGACAGGAGGGTCCCAGCTGAAGATAAAGTCATGTGCAGGCATATAGCAGACAAGTAAGATGGAAGTATAATTGGGGTCCTTCAGAAGTCAGCAATAAAACTTTAAAGTCCATTCTCAAACTGACTGGCAACCGGCAGAGAGAGGGGAGGTAATGCAGTCTCATCTTTTGTAGTTGGTTATAAGTTTAGCAGCTGAATTTTGAATAAGCTGGAGGCTAGAGATGCCTGTCTGACAGAGACCAGGATAAAGGCCACTGCAGTAATCTAGGCGTGATGCAAGAATTGCTCAATGTAGAAATAACTTCATTTTTGAGATAGTCTTTAGCTGAAGAGTGCAGAATTGAACAACAACAAAAAAAGTTTTACCAATTTATATTGAGAGTCCTCTATTTGATTTAGGAACAAATACATTCTAACGCTGAGTCCCCTATTACAACCTATTCTTCTACGTGATTATAATTAAGTGATCAGCTGAATCAAAGATCATGCTAAGATGGAGGAGGATTAAAATTGATTAATTCTTTGATGGTAATTTATTTTGTTGCTCTGGCAACATTGTTGTGGAAACTTGCCAAAAAAGCTCCTTCAAATTGAACTCAACTGGACTGAGCTAAATTGAATTGAAAATTGATTAAAACTGAGCAGTTTCCAGAATTGGCAGCGAGCAGCAAGTCATTTAATACTTTGACAAGAGCTGTTTCTGAGCTGTGGAGAGCCCACTCATGAATCTATGGCAGTACATCTGATCTAATACTTTTGTTTCTAAAAGAAGCAATAGAGTTGAGAATATTTATAAAATGCATTATTAAAACGAGAGTGAAGAAGGAACAGTGGCTAAGAGGGCCTGATGAAATTGCTGAGGTGAATTTGGTTTAAAAGAACTGGACTTGTCAACAGGTGGGTGGAGCAAAGATTGTAAATGACAGCCTTGTGATTTGAGGCTGGAAAATTTAGTGAGAAGGAGTGAAAGAATGTGAAAAATTTTCCGGGTGGGGCCATTAGCTGACTACTCAATACTCATACTCAAAGAGCTTTATGAAAAACTAAAAGACATCTTAAACATGGAATGTATGGCACCCAACCTTTGAGACATTTGCATGAGTCATATATGGTTGAAAGAATCATCCGTCTTGTTTGAAGAGAAGGACATTGTGTAAGCTAAACATACACTTATGGATCACACCCACTACACTGGAGGTGAACCATAACCTCAATGACTGATCAGTGTGTAAAGGGTAGCAGCTTAGCTTTTATCGTATAAATATGAAATAAATATATTAACATATTCTTATCGTCTCTTTAAAAACATGTCATGATGTTTCAAGTCACACAGAAATTAGTGATGCATTTAACAATCACTTAATTAGTTCATTTACGTATTATTAACATTCAAATGCATAATTCAAATGCATTTTGATCAGTCTATCTATACACTTGTTTTGAATATAAACCTGTTGATGACTTTACTTAAGCACAGGCTATAATTATTCTTGTACACAGCGCAAGCTACATACTCTTAACACAAAGGTGAACACACACAATCACATTTATGTTTTACACTCAGGTGCTCTCACAGAAACTAAACTAAACTCCACGACTTTGTGCCTCTGCTTTCTGATGATTCTCTCAACTTTCCTTGCAGGATAATACAAATTCTATTTATTAGAAATCATTTGACAGAAATCAACTAAATCTTCATAATGTAATTAAACACAGGCCTGTGAAACATCTTATTTAAGCAGTCGTCCCAATCAACATAGAGATACTGAAACAGGAGACTGTGTGGTTGTGTAAACCACACTGCAGCTAGATTGAGTCAACTTAAGTGATGTGTCAGTATTCTTGTTTCCTTGGACTTTGCACGTCAAGTCACATGCCTGGTAATCACATTTTGTGACTACTGTTCCTCTTTGTGCCCTGTGACTGACTGGCATCCAGTCCAGGGTGTACCCCGCCTCTCGCCCAAAGATAGCTGGGACAGGCTCCAGCACCCCTGTGACCCTGTGTGTTCAGGATAAGCAGGTTTAGAAGATGGATGGATGGATGGATGTTCCTCTTTGTTAAGAACATGCTGCATGATTTTGTCTTCATTAACAGATGAAATATATACATATAAGTTATTTGATGTTTACATTCCATTATAGCTTTCATAGCTCTCAGATGTTACTTTGAAAACTCACATTATGTAGTCACTTTTGTCGCAGTGTTTAAAGATGTGACATCACCTTTAAAGACATGCTCCATGAAGTGTTCACCGTATTTGTTTTTTGCCTGATTGGATACTGATAAATGAAGAAGAGAAGGAAATAACGATTTCCATCCTATTTTGATAATTGAAATAATGCTAAATGCTAAAAGTGTATTTAAAAAGCCACTGCATTCATCAATTAATTTTGAACATGTAGTAGAATAAAGTGGCCATCATGTATTATACTCCTTGTGGAAAGTTTTAGATTCATCCAGTGTCCATCAGGAAAAGGTGACTTCTGTCAAATCTGACTGTAATTGACTTTACTTTCTGGCTACAAAACCCCTCTAACTGTCACAAGGACGTTGTAATATTAGTTTTTTATGGTAGTAAACTCTAATAAACATACAACACTCACTGAACAAGGAATAAATAATAATCTGACAGACTTGGAATGATAATTTAATATGGTTACAACATTGTTATATTATTGTTAATTATAAATATGTGTTTATTATTAGTCATTAATAAACATTTTAGAATGTCCCTATATTGCTCATGATGTGGTGTGTTATAAGCTATTTAGTAATTGTTAATAGGCTGCTTGAATACAAAAAAAAAGTGGTTTTTGTATTTTAGATTACATAATGTCCTTCTCTTCAAACAAGACGGATGATTCTTTCGACCATATATGACTCATGCAAATGTCTTAAAAGTTGGGTGTCCTTCACAGCTCATTGACTGTGAAAATCATAAATTCCGTGTTTAAGATGTCTTTTAGTAGTGGTTTCATAAAGCTCTTTGAGTATGAGTATTGAGTAGTCAGCTAATGGCCCCACCCGGAGAAATTTTCACATTCTTTCCCTCCTTCTCACATAGGGTTTCTCTCTAGTCAACTTGAACCTACTAAATTTTCCAGCCTCAGATCACAGGGCTGTCATCTACAATTTTTACTCCACCTACCTGTTGACAAGTCCAGTTCTTTTAAACCAAATTCATCTCAGCAATTTCATCAGGCCCTCTTAGCCACGGTTCCTTCTTCACTCTCGTTTTAATAATGCATTTTATAAATATTCTCAACTCTATTGCTTCTTTTAGAAACAAAAGTATTAGATCAGATGTACTGCCATAGATTCATGAGTGGGCTCTCCACAGCTCAGAAACAGCTCTTGTCAAAGTATTAAATGACTTGCTGCTCGCTGCCAATTCTGGAAACTGCTCAGTTTTAATCAATTTTCAATTCAATTTAATCAGTCCAGTTGAGTTCAATTTGAAGGAGCTTTTTTGGCAAGTTTCCACAACAATGTTGCCAGAGCAACAAAATAAATTACCATCAAAGAATTAATCAATTTTAATCCTCCTCCATCTTAGCATGATCTTTGATTCAGCTGATCACTTAATTATAATCACGTAGAAGAATAGGTTGTAATAGGGGACTCAGCGTGATCCCTTTAAGTGGAATTTTATTTGTCGGAGATACACTCCCTGTTATATTTAGATAACTGTTCTGTTATCATATTTCAGTGTAAATACTACAGTAATGCATCTTTCCTTCTGTGTCTCCAGTTCCAAGTCTTATGCAGTCAGAGCTGAATGTCGAAGAAGTTGTCAATGATAGAAGTCTGAAGGTATGCTCACTATTAGCTGTAATTTGTCGATATGGCCCAGTAATCAACAGTTATTTTACTTATCGCTGCTTTCTTTCGATCAGATTTTCAGGGAAAGGTGCAGAGTCCACTACACACCTCCGAAATGTGTGTAGGAGTCCTGTATGTATGAAATGGTGGGGGACTTTATATTCAGTCACGCTGTTACACACAACTCAAAGCAAGTCTAGCAGATCACCAGCAGAGGGTGTGCGAAGAGCATGTTATCAGAAACAGGGCCACTTCTGTCAGACTTTAATACCACAATAGAAAAAATAACAAGATATTCAGTACCCAAAAGTACAAGATAGTTGAATACAAAAGAAAACATCTGGAATAAGTACATATACAGAAGAGTGACAAAAGAAAAACCTGAATAAATGCGGGTGAAAATATAACAAATCCAGGTTTATGCTTAGATTAAACAGTTCAGACCCAATGAGAGGTCTCTCCCAGGATGACAGTACCTCCATTCACCTCATCTCAACCCGATCGGACACTTATGGGAGATTTTGGACCAGTGTGTTAAAAATCTCAACACTGAATATGCTCAATGGTGTGTTATAAGCTATTTAGTAATTGTTAATATGCTGCTTGAATATTAAAAAAGGTGGTTTAAATAAATTGTTAATAGATTGTCACATTTTCACTCTATTAATGTTTGTATTACTTTTATTGTGGATTATGTTTGTTAGTATTATTGAGTCCAGATTTATTAAGGAAATGCACTTGTAAATTTCCACACTGAGAGCCAAGAACTTTTGATTTGAATGATGAAATCAAACTAACCTCTTCTGACTTTTGTGTCCGAATATCTTCTGATTAGTCACTCTGATTGTTCTAGGGTCATGGCGTCCATCCCTACTTACAGTTGACTATAATTTATTGAATTTATTAATTCTACAATTAAATATCTGGTGCAGTCTAAACACACATCATCTTACACTGGCTACAAAGACACAATAATGGTCCACACTCAGCTTCTTTTCACTAATCATGTAGCTTCAGCCAGAGTTTATAGCTAATCAAAAGCTTTGGGTGTTTCAACTGAAAGGACCAAGAAACTCACTGCTGACTAATTCCAACAAGAGATGGGGAGGGTGATAAATTGGACACCTAACATATTTCCACAGTAACGATAAAGTAAAGGTCATGAAAGGGCTCTCCATTCTGAAACTCAAATTATCACCATTATTATAACGACTGATTCGTGTGCAAGGTACAGGCAGACCAAAGAAGTAAAGAAGTCCTGAATTTATTGTCACACGTTTGACATTGAAGCAATTTTAATCTTCAAATGCTTGCATTATGTCAATTGCAAAAAAAAAATCTAAAATCCAGCAATGTTAAGCTTAGTTTAGCAAGTCTGGAAGAAGGGGAAAACAGTTAGCTCTGCTCAGTCCAAAGTTAATAAAAATCTAATCAACATATTATATCTCATTAATTTAATTGGGGCAGGAGATGAAAACCTGTTGTTAAACAGTCCACTAATGGGAGAGGTGTCTCACTGTAGGATGAGATAATTACCTTCATTTCATGTAATGGAAAAGCCTCTTTCAGTTCATACAGACTGCTATATCAACTAAAACTCTGGTTCCTCACAAACACAAACAAATTTTCCTTTATGTGAATGTTATAGGCCTGTTTGATTTCAAACATGTTACATTGGTACAGTATTTAGAGTAAAAAAGAAGCAGGTTATATAAGAAAGAAATTATAAAAGCAGGCTGCACTGGTTTGATTTGTCCTTGCTGCACTTTGCATCAGTGTGTGGTGTTTTTTATTCAGCTTGCTGAAGGGAAACGGGTGGAGAAATTCTTCAAGGAGGAGCAACATTAACCACAGTGGAGGGCTGAAGTCGTGCGGTCACATCTGGGCTAGCTGCTCCACTGCTTCACTGAGATAAAGCAGACAGCTGACTTCATTGTCTTCACTGTTCCTCATCACAATGTCTATGCCTGGAGCTAGCAGCGAGATGAAGGATGCCACAGAGGACACTCAGAGGATGTGTGATCAGGTGAGCTTCGATCACATTCTCTACAAAAAAATAACCTCTACATATAATAATAGGGTTTGAATTTAATTCTGGATTTGCTGTATGTTCGTGAAGTTGAAGACCAAAGTAGAGGACATGACAAAGAAGACGTATGAAGAATTCAGAGCGGTTAAATACAGGCAGCAGATTGTGGCTGGGACAAATTTCTTCATCAAGGTAACCAACACTTTGGAAAACAATTTAGAAGCCTAACATGTGTTCTATAATATTTGAATTGAGATTCATTTAGTCATCCAGATAATCCTACTGACTGTTGTTCAATCAAGATGAATAGAATTATTTGGATTTTTCTTTTTTTCTTTTCACCTGCAGGTTCATGTGGGAGGAGAGAGTTACCTTCATCTGAGAGTCTTTCAGGGGCTGCTGGGTGATGGAGTGGCTGAGCTGGTGGATGTACAGGAGGACAGGGCAAAAGAGGATCCCATTGTATATTTCTAAAGTGATAACAGATACATACAAACAGGCTGCAGTCTCATATAATGCTCCTTTATGTCAAAATTATTGACCCAATATATAATACTCCTTTATAATTGTTTTTTTTTTTGGAGTTTTGTGTGTGTTAAGAGGTGAGCATATTCAGTGTTGAGATTTTTACAACAGTTTTTTTCTTCATGGATATTCAGATGAACAGATGTCTGAAACCTGGAGTTTTTGATTACTGTGCAACATAATTTTGGCTCATTTCAAAGTTTTCAAATTGAATGACTTTATTGGGATGGAAATAAAACATACTTGCTTGAACACCTACAGAACCTTTGGTCATTGTTCATTTCAACCACATGTGAGAAGCTACTAAAATCAATAAAAGTCAATATCGGCCCAACATCAGCTCAATTTCAGCATCAAAACAGTACTAACCAATGAATGTGTTCAAAATGTAAATTAAAAAATGAAAAATCCACACGTTTGAAAGGAATTTATAACAGAAAAACAAGACTAACCACAATTATGTAACGGTTGGGCTCCATCCAACATGCTCAAGAACAAGATCCAGATCACTCTCTCTCTTTTCCCACAGGGTCATCTTGGAGGAGTGAACTGCATTCATTTGGTTGTCTTACAAACACTTCTGGGTAATGGAGGAGGGGTTGTGATGAGCAGTGTACCACAATACAAAACAAGTAAGTTATAGTCTCATATTAATGTTCTGCTGCTTTATCCTGAAATGGTTTGGCCTTAATTTGTGAATGTATGAAAACACAATGATGATGATATTTGGAAGAGCAAGCTAAAAGTACTACTTTCTAAAGAAATACTAATGTATAAAAAAACCCTCTGAATATATTTCCTGTGATTCAGCAGCAAACAGTATTTGCTTTTCTTTTACAGTCCTTAATCTTCTAAGACAGATTCTGTCTTAGCAGTCATTTATGGTTATAAATAAATACAAACATGTCTATAAATATATATTTTTTTAAAAACAATAAATCCCTTTAGTTTACACAAAACATAAGGAGTGTTTAGATTCAGACCTGGTGTTATGTTCCCAGGAGAAATCAGCATGACGCTATTATCGTTTTGATTTTTGGGGGGTTGTGATTTATCCACATCATTGTTGTTGGTATTGGATATACAGATGGGTGACAATTTAAAGGAAAAACCAACATAAAGTCTTTTAGTAAGGTGTCTGGCCACCACGTGCCATCAGAACAGAACTCTGCTAGACAGATGAACATCATTCTTCCAAAAAAAAATATTCCTTCATTTAGTGCTTTGATGATGGTGGTGGAAAAAATGTCTAACACACTGGTCCAGAATCTCCCATAAGTGTCCGATCGGGTTGAGATGAGGTGAATGGAGGTACTGTCATCCTGGGAGAGACCTCTCATTGGGTCTGAACTGTTTAATCTAAGCATAAACCTGGATTTGTTATATTTTCACCCGCATTTATTCAGGTTTTTCTTTTGTCACTCTTCTGTATATGTACTTATTCCAGATGTTTTCTTTTGTATTCAACTATCTTGTACATTTAGGTACTGAATATCCTGCAGAAGTGGCCCTGTTTCTGATAACATGCTCTTCGTACACCCTCTGCTGGTGATCTGCTAGACTTGCTTTGAGTTGTGTGTAACAGCGTGAGTGAATATAAAGTCCCCCACCATTTCATACATACAGGACTCCTACACACATACTGAGTACAGAATGTAACCTAATGAGGAAGTACACTTTCCTTACTTCCCTGACAGTAACAAGTTCTTTAGTCATAATAAATTCTGCTCATTTATTCTGAAATTTTCTGACCATATGATTAAGAAAAACTAACAATAACAACAGTCTAGAGTCTGAGGCACAGCGGTGCTTTGAGCAAAATGCTAACATGCTCATAATTGCACAATTTTCAGACACTAAAAATTTGCACTGAATCCGTTCAAGAACTGAAGACAGGGTGGATGAAACTGCACCATTTAAGATTCATTGTATGTGGAAAACAGTGAGTTCCTCAAATGACTCACAGACAATTTACATCACAGACAAGTGTCACTTCAAAACATTTCATTGTCTTTTTAAAAAACTGGTTTTGTACAAGGTTTTTCATGACAGACGGACACGGACGACTGTTTCACAGCTGTGGTAAAGCAATACAGGATGTACAATGGAATATAAGTGTGTCGGAGAAGAAGTGAGAGAGGTCAGGGTGGTGAACAGCCTGCAGTCCGGACTCGGCAGCCAGTCACACTCTCAGCTCCAGTCTGGATTCAAACCTCGAGTGAAGCAGCTCCTCTCACCAGACGTAGCTTCAGTTCACTTTCGGAGGTGTGTAGTGGACTCTGCACCTTTCCCTGAAAATCTGATCGAAAGAAAGCAGCGATAAGTAAAATAACTGTTGATTACTGGGCCATATCGACAGATTACAGCTAATAGTGAGCATACCTTCAGACTTCTATCATTGACAACTTCTTCGACATTCAGCTCTGACTGCATAAGCTTTAACTGGAGACACAGAAAGAAAGATGCATTACTGTAGTATTTCCACTGAAATATGATAACAGAACAGTTATCTAAATATAATAACAGGGAGTGTATCTCCTACATATAAAATTCCACTTAAAGGGATCAGTTCACCTAAATTTCAAAAAACAAAAACAGATTCTCATTGACCACTAAATAGGCAAGGTGAGACAGCGGGTCACATTATTTGAATTTTTGACACGTTTGTGGTGCTCACTATGGAAAAATGACATTTAAAGGGGCTCTTGTTTGTCTGTTTTTTGCAAGGGACATCTCTCTTAGTGTTAGAAACTTACATTGGTCTGTTCCTTTCTTAGCTGTTTGAGGAGTGCCATGTTTTCAGTGTCTTTTGCTCTCTCTTCACGCAGGCGTCCCACTGCCTCAGATGTTTGGGCTATACAGGACTTGATGGCTTTGTCTCTGCTCAGATGGGCCTCCATCATCTGTGGAATGCATAAGGAACAACTGCTATAAAATCATATAAAAAAAAGGCTTGGAGGTAAAACTTTACCTGAACTCACACATACGCTTTGTTTGAGCAAAGGTCACACTCACAGATTCATAAAGCTGTTTGCATGTTTGTGTGGCATCCACTTTGCCTGAGAAGGACACGGTGGGCACAGTGGTGTTGAGAGAGTGGACGATGCGGTCATCTATGGTGCGCATCACCTTCAGCCCCTCCTGAGTAACACACAACACATTCCATCAGATATTATATAGAAATGGCCCACAAAATGTACGTTATATTGCAATATGTAACATTTAATTAACCTTTGGTTATGAGAGCTTGGTGTAAGATGATCTGAAAGTTTAATGTCACATTTTTCTGTTTCACAATATTTCCCCAGTGTTCACGACATCCATGATCAGAGCATCACCTGTTGTCCCAGAAACTAAACAATAAATGTGGCCTGGGGCTGTTTTTTCCTGTCAGCACCTCTAAAGGGAATCAACAAAGACTGGCTGGTGTGTAAAATATATATTATATATTAAAGCAACAGTAGATGAAATTAGGAGAAAGTGCTCCACCAGCACCAGCTCGCCTCCAAAGTCCCTCCCTGCAGCATCACTTCATCTATTTTTTTCTTTTAAACTTGCTTTTCTTTATTGCTCTTCTGTGTAAGCATCCTTTATCCTTCCACTGTTGTTTTGTCATTGCCTGACTGTCCTGTTGCTGTTTATCCTTTGTTACGTCCACTCAGAGTTAGTCACATGTGGAGTGGAGCAGAACTTGTGCAGGACCAGCAACTGAAGCTCTGTCAGATACTCGGTTCTGATTGGTTGTTTTAGATTGGGACACAGTGGATTCTTGTCAAATGACCTTAGAAGCAGCAGATGGAGCCGGAGGTGCCTGATACTACCGTCACATAGTGTCAGTTTTAGCAAATATGACTACAAGTCATTTTTAATAAATTACCTACTTAAGATTTAAATATTTTTTTAAATGCACATATATAGGCACTAAAAAGCAAAAAGGAGCACAGACTAAGTTGGAGAGCAACTGCTCATTCATTGCAATAAGACTCCCCTTGTATTTTTTCTAAAATACTGCAAATAGAAGTTTATGCAGAGTGTGACTTTAGACAGTGTTTGCCACCCTTAAAGTGAAGCTTACTGCATAATTAAAAGTTGTGAGCAGAAAGACGGTTTAGTTGGAGCACATTAAGCTGAACCCTGAAAAGGGTGCGGCCGGCTCTGTTCATGTGGAGACCCGTGACAGAGGATTGTACAACACATGCAGCCTGTTGTCAGTGGAGCTCGTCCAATCTGGCTCCTTGAACTCCTGCAGACTGATCAGCAGGGTCAGTCATTCAAAGGCTGACACGAAAAACAAACGCCGCGACGTGTGAACTACAGCACGGCTACGACTCGGGTGGCTGCCGTGCCGTGCCAAGTCAGCACAGATCTATTAATGTTTCGTTCAATTTACCTGAAACATTGAAAAGTCCTCACAGTCTAAACTTCCACCGGGCGCCGCCATAGTGGACTGCGGGGTCCTCCAGACACACACACAACGCGTGGTGGCTGTTCAAGAGAGTGCCTGAATGAAATTTGTCGCGCTAAATATATCACCACACTCTTTCATAATATGAGCAGCTTTATATTTAACTTGTCTCTGTCTATCTAAGCTAACTAATTAAATACAGAGCAACTACATAACGTGTGTCTGTTAGTCTAGTTTATTGAGTCCCCTTTTCTTTAACCTAACCCCAATCTGTTGTCTTTTTAGCGCTGAGCCATGATAAAACCGTATCCTGACTCAAACTGTAATGCCACTGATTGAGTTTAAACATTTCAAAACTACAAAATGAACAAAAATAATGACTGAAAAGGGAAAACAGATTAATATACAGACTTATACAGGAAAGCTGAGTCATGTCTATTTCTCTATGTTGCCTGGCAACACTCACTGATTTTGCTGAAGAACTACATTGGTTGGCGGAAGAATAAAAATGATTGTAATTTTTATTTTGTACAGTATGTATTTTATGAAAACTCGTCAGGTATTTGTATTAAAAGCAATAAGTCTCAAGAGACTATGATTTAAATGTTTCACTGTTTCATAAAATAAACGCACAGCAATTAGTTTGGCGCAGTAATACTCCGATGTAATGCGGCCAGGTGTGTATTTTTTTATTGTACAAAGGTTTCGGGGCGGCTCAGCCAATCACAATCAAGAACCGGACCTCTCCTGTGTGAGTTTTGATCAGGCATCAGCCACGCCCCCCCTGTTCTTATGTGACGGGGGCCTGCTTGGTCAGGTGGTTGACTTTGAGCCTCTGAGTGCAGACTGACTTTCTGCACTTTAATGGCTTCCTTCATACGCAGTGCTTTATTTACGACAAACATGAACGCCATCAGATCTCGCCTCTACATCGGCAACTTAATCGGTTCGTATCCATAAATTCCTGTAAATCTATCAGCGTTTTTCACGTTTAAGTAGCTGACTCTGCGCCGTCTCTATTTGTAACTTAAATCGTAAAATTAGCTGTTTTAGCTACTAATCATACACACCACTAATGTTAGCCAACTTGGTTAATATAATCTGTATTTTTACTTCATGTTTGTTATCGTTTCGTAGCTCTGACAGGTTTGAAGTACTTTTAGTTCCTGTATTGTGAAATTAGTATGTCGTGTTAAGGTTTAAGCATCCTATAAAAAGCATCACTAAAGCACTTTTTATGATTTTAATGATTTGTTTACCTGACACACCTCGTGTTATTATGAACGTTGGCTGTGCCCTTTTCATTATGCCTTCATATGTTACGATGTTCTGGTGAGGACTTGTTGATGGGAAACTGACCGTTGTGAGGTTTTTGCTCATTACTTCAGTGTTATGATAGCAGCTGAAATCCTCAGAGCAGAAATGATCTGTTTTAAAGTAATTGTACAAACAATTATGACCCATATTGTTCGTTTCCAGTCTCTCAGTTGTGAGGATTTGCTGCTTTTCTTTGTCTCATGTGATTGGAAATTGATCCTCATTATTCACAGTTGGTTAGAGAAAACAAAACTTAACAAAGTCACATCTGGGCATAGTAAACACAGTGAAATAAGTAATTAGGGCTGCTACCAATAGTCCACAACCCAAAGATATTCAGTTTACTGTGATAGAGGACTTAAGAAACCAGGAAATATTCATTCTTTAAAGAAAAGCTCAAAATGATGAGTGCCCTCATGTTTTTGTTCTCCACAGGTCAGAGGTGCAGACAGGTCACCGAAACATGGGGCCAGAGAGCGATGTGCAGCAAACCACAGGAGGCCAAAGCAGAGCCTCCGCCTGCAGCTCCAGCACACCGTAAAGTTTTGAATCCTAAACAAACAAAGATGCATTTCAACTACTAAAACCTGAATATTGTTACACATTTGATGAACTTTGAAACGACCCATATAATACATTTAAAAAGAAAACCGTCCAAACCAATCTGGTGTGAAATTATGACATAAATTACACAAGTTAGAGAGATGAAGCATCCCCATAATAATTCGCAGAGGATTTTGCACATAGTTTCCATAGCAAGTGTGTGAAAGTTTTCTTTAGTCCCAAAGGGAGGAGGGACAGAGGAAACGGGGTCACAGTCCGGGTTGATGGAGCTAATGATTGGAGCTTGTGAAACTAAACTTCGCTGCATCCCCCGTTGTGTATTTGTGTGGTTTTACTACGTTTGCTTGTTCTTTTTCTTTAACGGGCGCCTTGTTCTTTCGCGCAGCGCCTCGTGCCGGGTTCAAAATCCCAGGCTACACACCCTCAGCGCTGGACAAGAAGATTCTGATCTGGTCGGGACGCTTTAAGACAGAGGACCAGATACCAGAGTTTGTGTCGTAAGTAGCCTCTTCCTGTTTATACCAGACCTCCCAGCACACTTGTGTCCCATTGGCTCCTTGTGTGATTTAGTTAAGATACATCACAAGGACAGAGCTGTATAACTGGTTGAGTTATGGCAATGCTGCTGCTGCTGCTTTGGGTAGCCGACGTTTCAAGACGGTCGCAGTTCAAACAATGTGTCCGTTTGTGGGTGGAGGCAATTACTGCGGTTCCTGACATCAAGGCGGAGATCGTATCTGATCTGCTGCAGCGATAAAAGACCTGGATGTCACGCATACAAGCTGCAGACCTCCCACCTCCTGCAATCACAATGAACCGAGGCTCAGTATGAGAACATTGCCATAATTGATGTTGACACAAGAGACAGATAATCGACATTACCTGCCTCACATGAAGGAACACGCGCATCACCATTAATGTGCGTGCTGAGATTAAAAACGGCACAAAATATCTTGACTGCATTGATGTTTCTTTCTCTGTGCACCTGCCTCAGGTTTGAGATGATCGATGCTGCCAGAAACAAAGTCCGGGTGAAAGCTTGCTACGTTATGATGGGCACCACAATAGGGGCTTGTTTGGTCATGGTCTTCCTGGGCAAACGGGTGAGTGACAGCTGATGACTTTAGTGTTGCTTTTCTCCAGTATGTGTTTACAAGGAGTTGAAAGGTTTACAACAATGCAAAAGAGCTAAATGTTACAGCTGTTTTTTTTTATGTATTTCAAGGCAAATATAAACATCATGTGGAGAGTCAGACATTTTTCAGATGTTATCCGTAAGTTGTCTGATTTTTGTTGCAGGCTGTGGGCAGGAACGAGTCCCTGACGGGTCTAAACATGGAGAAGAAAGCTCGGTGGAGGGAGGAACTACAGAAAGAGCGTGAAGCTAATTTGGCCCTGTCTGAGAAGGCTCAGTGATGGACGACAACTAGTCCCAACACGACAGTGTCATTTTTTTCCCCCCAAATACTAGGCCGATAGTGTCCCCCTTTTCACTGTATGTGTCAACAACTTAGGAACTCTCCATCCCCATCCCAGAGAGGGAAAAATAGTACTTTTGCCACCTGGAGACAGATGTCAGCACACAACTACGGAGTATTTAATCATTGTGAAAACTCAGTGTAAGGTTGTATACCTTTCAGCAAATGTATTGAGGTTATAAACTGGTATCTGTTTTTGAGTTAACAGCACTAAAAATGCGTGTGGCAGTAGAATTTGGTCACCAGAGGAGAGTGGCGTGACGTGATATTGTAATGGAAATTTTAGGATTTTCATAAATTCTTTGCACTTACTACACAGCCAAAATAAGAAACTTTAACAGACAAACCAATTTTCATTTCCCATTGAGATTAATGACGTTTTCTATCAATCAGTTGATGCTTCTAGTAAACTTTCAACACATACCGCTCAATCCAGTTCAAATGCCTTAGGTAGCCCTCTGTTTTTAAATCTGCTTCAGAGGCAAGTCTTTTGTGTTTGTCTGTCTTGTGAAGACAGTTAACCCCTGAAGGGTTTTAAATGATCTCCAGTTTTCTCAGGAGAACACCAAGAAGTGGATCAGACATGATCTGTCTGCACAATGGTCCGTCTTGTCCCGATACTCATGTAATGAGTCTGGTTTGGTCATGACTAATATCACATCTGTGTTTGTATATAGTGAGCACCGCAAAAATAAATGCTTCTTGAGAAATCATGTCTAGTTTGATGAGTTGATCTGGTTTCACATGAACTGGAAGTCTAAAGCCAAAACCTCTCATGAATAAAATTTTTTCATTGAATATTGAAAATCCGGCCATCAGTTTGTAGTGTAGTGTGGACTAAGCTTTCCCCAATTGTCATAATAGTTGGTGCATGACAAACTAAATACACAGAAGTAGACCTGAGATGTTTGGTTGATTGATAAATTAAAAAATACATTTGCAACATAATAACTAAGTACTTTCAAAGCAAAAATTCCCTAATTCCACCATCTTATAATGTGAATATTTGCTAATTTAGGGTTAGTCTTATATTAAACTGATTATCTTACCTCAGGAAACCTGTGAGGAAGAATTTCCATTATTTCTAGACCAAACAGTTAATTAGCAAAAATTTGTTATTGCCTTACGTAGAGGTACTACCATTTCTTCAATCCATCTATCTTCTAAACCTGCTTATCCTGGAGCACACACAGGGTCACTTAGGAAGGGGTGCTGGAGCCTGTCCCAGCTATCTTTGGGTGAGAGGCAGGGTACACCCTGGACTGGACGCCAGTCAGTTGCAGGGCTGACACTGAAAGACAGACAACCACTCACACTCATTCAAATTCACACCTAGGGGCAATTTAGAGAATAGAATTGTCAATTAACCTAAACTGCATGTCTTTGGATTGTGGGAGGAAGCTGGAGTACCCAGAGAGAGAACCCACATGCAGGCACAGGGAGAACATGCAAACTCCACACAGAAGGGCCTGTGCCTCAACCGGGGATTGAACTCAGGACCCTCTACACCACTGTACATCAAATTACTGCCATATGATTGAAGAAATGGGGCGGCCATTTCTTCAATCATATGGCAGTAATTTGATTAAGGAAAATACTTCTGTACACTAACTACAATGAAACTGATTCACTTACACTGTGGTTCATGAAACAGCTTTTATGCAAATGGCATAACAGGGGACAGCTGCACAAACTCAGTACAACAAACAGTAATTAACATGTAGAGCTGGTAATCTCTTGCAGAGATTTTGACAAAAGTAAGCGATGTAAAGAGGACTTGGTAAATAAACATTCAGTTTTGCTAACTAAGGTGGTCACCAGTATTTTCAAGTTTTTATCTGGATTTTTGTTGAAATGATCTGGATTACGGTAGAATAAGGATTATGGCACCATCAGCAACATGACAGATGCTAACCCCAATTTTAAAAAAAAAACTAAAAAAAAAAAAAAAAAAAGACCCAATAGCTGATACATGTGTTGATGATTTGGCATGATCAAATTGGAAAATACTACCTAAACTTGTGTTTAGACTGCTCACAGCCAATTCTCATTTACTTTGTCACAATAAAGTTCATCTAGCTTTGCTGAGGCAGCGTGATCTACCGATTGTAATTAGTGTGCTAACAGTTTCAGTCCACAATCTGCTTGAGTCCCTTTGTGGAAAGGGTAAACAGTAAGTACATCGTAATCCTTTGTCATACCAGAAGGGGACCCGAAAATTCAGACCACACCTCTTTACGCCTCGCTTCCTGAGGAGGGAAGAGCCGCGTCATCAACCAATTAAATAGTTAATGTAAAAACTACGGTATATTCTCGAAGAGCAGGCGTCAGTCCTTAACTAAAGTGCTGCAAATTAAATGAAATTATGGAAAGATAATAATAAAAATTCAAAATTCCCGCTGGTCTGCTGCTGGACAGATTCCAGGGTTAAATAGTCTATTTTGTCTTGTCCAAGTCTGTCCAGTTGTCTCAGTGCGAGGGAAGACTCCAATTCCCATGGTTCCATGGGGTAACTCACATCACACCAGAGGCAGGAGGCAGTCTAAACTCTTCAGGATGGAGCCTGTGCAGGTGGAAAGTCCCATTACTGGATAAAGGAATGCATGATATGAGATCCAGGAGGGAACGCAAGCAGCCTGGTTTGTCACCGACAAGCTCCACCCTTCGGCGACACAGTCGAATTCCTAATTTGTCCATCTGTGGTCACTTTTCCAATGGCCGGAGAGAGGAGGTGAGGGAACTCAACTCCATTTTTGAGTCAATTAAGTGCCTTTCCTAGAGGTCAGTTGAGTCCTTGGGTTGGGACTGGCCGCATGGCCCCACTGTGGGCAGATCAGTCCAAAGACCACAAGCATGTGGTCAGCGTCTCATAGTCAGTCCAGTGTTTAGGTTAGATTCTTCTCTGTGTGTGTGTGTGTGTGTGTCATTCTTCTGTGTGTGTGTGTGTGTGTGTGTGTGTGTGCGTGTGAGTGTGGAAAGGGGGTAAAAATCACGTCCTTGTTTGTCTGTCTTGCGAGTCATTAATGCTTCAATCAGACAAGCAGTGCAGTCCTACAAACTCCCGCTTAATCAGAGACAGTGATCGCCAATCCTACAGGAACATGGAGAGGTGCTTTTCTATTTGGGATGGGCAGAGGAGGAAATCCAAAAAGTATGACGGGGTTGGTGCTACAGGGACAATCTGCTAGAAGGCGACGCTGGGGCTGGGGCCTGAGCAGGGGGTTGGGGGTACAGACGCAGAGGCGAGCTCAGCGCGCAAGACAGAATGATGAGTGAAACCTTCACAAACTGGCTGACAAGACTGCAGAACTTGACCCATGTTGGACGTACGCGCGCACACACACGTGCTCCTGCAACGTTACATGTTTCATAATCATGATTATGATTAAATCAATCTCTCTGACGATGAGAGGGGAGGGGGAGGAGGGGAGCCGAGGGCCGTCGTCGCCCCTTGATCGCGGCAGTGGGCAGAGAGTGAGAGAAATGAGCAGAGGTGAGGATGAAGGTGGAGCACGGCGGGAGGGAGGAACTAGCATTATAGCTGGAAGCCCTCCATCGGGGCCTCGCACTGCTGGAAGAGGAACTGCTGCTGCTGCAGGTCGACGGCGGGAGCAAGAGACGCGTCCTCATCTTCTGTGTTGAAGTAGCGCTCGATCAGGTCGAAGGCCTTCTGGTAGATTTCCTGGTTCTCATGGCCCTGCAGGAACTCCAGCTTGTCCAGACCTGAGAAGAAAGAAGGAATTTAGTTATGTTTAGTTAATTTTCTGCCAGCAATTAAAATAACAGATTGTCTAATATCTGCTTCTAGCATCTTAAGATGTAATCATTTTGCTTGTGTGTGTGTCTGTGTGTACACTCACCATAAGCCTCTTCAATGAGTGCGCAATAAGGGTTGATGCCTCCCCCCCTCTTGGCCTCCAGTTCTCCCAGTCGCAGGATGTTCTCCAGGCCATTTAATGCCACCTGAACTATTTTGGAATCCATAAGTGTGAGCAGGTCGCAGAGAGGTTTTATACAGCCGAGCTCCACAAGGTGCCTGTAGGATACGGATACGCACACATGCACACACACACCTTCTGTTACTCATTCAAAGCAAATAACTGCCTTTGGCTTCACAATGGGTTATCAATAAACCACACCTACATGCACCTGCATCAAAATATGAAATTACACTACATTTGTTACACCAGCTGAAAGACGTCTTGATGATGAACACCACTTCATGAATTCAAAGTAGGAGCTCTTTTTCTATCGTCTAGTTCATATTTTTCATATTGAGTGTAGTTTTCGGTTTTTGTAATAAGTGGAAAGTTTGATATGAGCTTGTTGCTAGCTCTTCGAGCCTGAAATGAAAGGAACAAGCCACAGTTCAATAGATGTGAGACCTGGCATGCAGTGCTGTACATACTAGCCATTAACTGTGTCTTAAAATGCATCAGTAGTGTTACCTGATTTGTTCTGCAGAGCCCCCCGAGGTGGCGTTGGTAATGGCCCAGGCCGCCTCCTTCCTTGTGCGAAACTCTGCAACCTGTAGGATTGTGATGAGCGGAGGCAGCAAACCTGCATCCATCACCATCTACAAAGAGGAACAAAAAGACCTGATTAGGTGCAGAAACACTCATCAGCACTTTCCAGGTTATTCTGTGGGAGAATAATAATAAAATGTGTGACACACACACACACACACACACACACACAGACCTGTATCTGTGCTCGATTCCCTGCAGTGATGTTGGAGATCGTCCAGCAGGCTTCCTTCTTGATGGACTCCTTGGGGCTACTCAGGAGGTGAAGTAGGGACTGCAGTGCTGAGCAGTTCAAAATCACCTGGACAATCACACAAATTACAATCATGCACAAGTCTTTAATCACCTCCTGCAAAAGTGGTATAACCAATAACTGCCACTACCTGCGTCTGTAGATCATCTCCAGTGACTATGTTCCCAACGGCTCGCAGCGCCGGGGATACCACCTTATAATCAGAGTGCCTGGAACAAAGCAGAATTATAATGTGCCACTGAAACTGACATGACATCGAAATGTTTACCCTCCAGGTAGCTGCTGTAGCTGCTTTAAAGGGAGTTTATGGTAGTTTTTCACATGGAAATAATATTTTTCAAGCGTAGTGTATCCACCCCTGACTTTTACACTTTACAGTCACAGTTTTCTGGTCATGCATTAGTCAAGCCCCAATAAAGTGTGGGAATGTTCACAACACACTCACATCTGGATTGTCACACCCAATGTTGTGGTGACTAATGGTCCACATGGGACAGTCTGTTCCAGACAGAATGAAAACATTAAATATCTTCAATGTGTCGTAGAATTGTAGTGTGCGTTTAAAGCCTTACATCAGTAACTCCACCAGCCTGCGACAGACTCCTGAGTCAATGACAGCCTGGATTTTGTCATTGGGACCATCAGACAGGTATGACAGAGCCCAGCATGCATCAGCCAGGATGTCTGTGTCATTGACAAACAGCAGCCAAGACAGCACACTGAGACAAGGGGACACCTGGGAACAAGAGAGACGTGGTGGGAAGGAACATGTTAAGTTCAACTGCTACTGTTCTCCAGTTCAAATATAAGCAGCTTCGTACAGCTTGTGACCTTGAATTGTGAGATATGATGTACTTTGGCAATGTGAGTGGTGTGCTGTTGCCATAGTGATATGTTTATCTTGGCAAATTACCTTAGTGAAGTCCGGAGGTGGGTTCTTTCCTCTGCACAGGTTTGAGAGCGCCCACACTGCGTTCCTCATCATAGTTAGACGATTCTGTTTGGCCAGCAACCTGCAAAAAGAGTTTCATCGAGCATGTTTCAGCGAGGGTACGGGATCACAGTCGTTCCTTATTTTCAACTGTAAGAAGAGGATTTAGGACAAACAACGTGATACTGAGCAGCTACTTACTGCACCAGGGAAGGCAGGATGTTGCAGTCTATGACAAAGTCTCTGCATTCTGTGCTGTCTCCTGCTATGTTTCCCAAGGCCCACACAGCCTGAGGGGCAAAGCAATTATCCAGGTCAGTCCATAAACAACATTGAAATGTATACTATCTGATGGTGGAGCTATTTTTTTTAATCAGGCAGGTTAACTCAATATATGTTGTTATTTACATCAAAGCAAAAATGAGAAATATGACAGAGAAGTTCAGGTGACTGTCAGTGTGAAGGCAATAGGCCAACAGGGGGAAGTGATGATCAGAAACAGCACTGAGGAGTCTGAATCCTCCCTACCTGTTCCTGAACGTCTTCAAAATCCGAGCTGAGCATCTCTATGAAAATAGGCACAGCTCCTGCCTGGATCACCACCCGAGTCTGGTGGGATGTACCTGATGCAATGTTGGTCAACACCCATGCAGCCTCAAACTGAAAGAATAATAAAAACAGATTTAAAATATAGTTACTTATTACATATTGATAAAATGACACGTCCGATAACAGTGTTCTCCACCTGTTAACAGTGTTCTCCACCTGAACTACACACACAACATGGTGTACATGGCACTCATTGTTAGCAAAGAGAACATTCATAACAAACATGGGCAAAAAAAAAAAAGAAAAAGAAAAACAGAGCAGCTTCAGGCCTTAGTCAGCTTGTGCACACACCTGCACTGTTACTAAGACACACTGTGGAAAGATACCTGCAATGTGCAGTTTTCTCTCCTCTTCAGGAACTCAACAAACCGCTCCACCACCCCTGCAGTGGCAATGACTTCATCGATGGGTGGGTTGGGTTCTATGTAAGACATGCAGTAGAGGTGACAAATATTAAGACAGCAGTGCTTATTATAGCACTATCTTGATGTGAATAGATTAAAAGGTTTACTCAAATATTTGTAATGATATGATAAAAAGTATCCATGAGGAATAACAGCCATCTTCGGCATCCTTACCTTTAGAAAGGAGCTTCCTGAAGCGCTGAGTTCCTATTAGCTGCTGCTCAGGAGAGCTGGAGAAGATCATTTGAGTCATATCTTCCGATATCACCCCACCCTGTACAGCAAAGACGTGCAGATTTGATGAAACAAAGAGAAAAGGGAATCACATCTGCCACCATATGTGCAGTGAATCCAGATGGATTGCAGGGATCTCTTTATTAATATCAGGTTTTATGAGTCTCCACTTTCCTCCAAGAACACTATTTTCCTGTTATGTGTCTCTTCTTACCATGGAGGGGTCCATGTTGTTAGCCTGGGACTCCAGGTAGCCACTATCAGCCATCCCATCGTCCTCTGGGAGGCCATCGTCCTCCACTGTGGCAACATTCCTCCTCTTAAAAAGCTGCAACAGAATAATATTTAAAAGTTAATTTCCCCTTCATTATTACTTGCTGTGAACACATCATGGGCTCAACTTTACTCCCTGATAGCAGCAACACATTAAAGCATGATTCGAGAAGATAAGGAGAAAGTCCTCCTATTTTGAAAGTGAGTGTACATTCCTGGTCCCTTCCCATTTCTCTACTGTGCACTACAGGTTGCCTCCAAAGCCCATTCCCGACGTGTCACTCAGTCTACTAGACTTTAAGGCAATGGTTTCTCTCAGTTTGACAATGGTCTAAACTGATCTCAAGGCCTTCAATTTACCCTAAGGATATTTCTACCTCCACAATAATTCCCATCAACACTCATCTTCTGCTGCAGAGGTCTGACTGACCTCCTCCTCCTCCTCCACTCACCTGTTCATCTTTCTTCTGTTTGCGGAGCTGCAGACCTTCCTCTTCCCTCCTTCTTCTCATTTCATCTGTGTTGAGGGACTTATTCTTGTAGCTCTTGAGTCGTGCATTGTCCTTACCCTGACTCATTGTGCAGCCTGTGGGAAGATGCAGACATACAGACTAAGATAGACTTAGATGAGGGCTGAGGAACATCTGGAGCTGAGTACTGCACAGATTATTATCTTTTGCACCGCCAGTTGTGTATAAATACATATGTATACCTTTAGCCTGTGTAAACCTTCACCTGGTCCCAGCATACATCAAATATAAGCATACCCAAGATATTCACTGACTAAAGTGAACTTCAGCTGTAGTTTATATAACGAAATGGGGCAGTTACTCTCAGCAAACACAGCTCAACAAATGGGGGCATGTAAGGATACTAGCTGGGTTAGCTTTGTGCTTTAACACTGCGTGGTCAATGAGCAACCACACAAATCGTCATCTAATGACCCGGTATGATGTTTCCATATGTGTATCCACAAATCAGCGAAGCAAAAACCCGGTTTTGATTAACAGAGAAGCCCCACCGGCTAATGTCATAGCCGCTGTTAGCAATAGCTTCAGCTAGCAAGCTAAAGCTAACATTAGCTCTCAAATGCAACGTTGGCTAAACAGCCGAATACTTCTCAAATACAGCTGATGTTAAAGATTAAACCAGTCTCTGATTATAAAACGTTGGTAGACACATAAAGCTAAATATGTGTAGTGATTATTATTGACTAACCTGTCAAATTGGGCTCAATAATCCCCTTAGTCTCGAGGCCACCGTTCGTACAGCCGTCGCCGGTATACTACTGCGCATGCGCGATATATATACACACACACACACACACACATACATACACACACACGCAGTTGTTTACACTCCGTCACACCCACGCGCCGCTTCTGCTCAGTAAATACGATTAAAACAGCCTCCATCGTGAATTTAAAAGAAGCTACACATTTGTTTTAATTAGCACTCGACGACCTGTTCGTCAGTATATCTTAAATTAGAACTTTGTTGCAGGAGCTGACACTTTATTCCAGGGCACGTTGAGTTACGTAAGCAGCCTCTGCAGGGGGGAGGTCAAACAGTGGGCAGCGTTCAACTTCAAGCAGGGCTTGGTGCATCAGGTCGGCCCCCCCTCAGAACACGCTGCTGCTCCAGGTGTGAGTCTGATCAGACATGATCCGGCGCCACCGACCATCAGGCTGACCCGAGGCACACACACACACACACACACACACACACACACTCTCAAGACGCGATCACATAGGAGAAAAAAGTCTTTCATCTTGAATGTTTTTTTCTGCTCCTTTTCCTTCTTTTCTTGTTGCTGCTCTGTCTGTTGTGAAGCAGTCTGTTACCTGCATTGTAAAGTACTATACAAATAAAGGTATTATTATTATTATTATTATTATTATTATTATTATTATTATCATATGAGCATGGACACAACCAGACAGATACAGCAAACATTACATTTTTGGCATAATAATAATAGCTATCAATATTATAGCTAACAACGTCTCTCTTTTTGCTCATTGTCATCAATATCATCAAAATCTTGAAAACCCTTTATAAACATATTAATATGATTAAAAAACAACGACAATGTTATTTTTATTGTTTTGAAAGGGTGGGGAGGGACTCAATATGCTTGAAATGTAAATAAAAAAAAAACTGAAAAGAAAAAGGAAAATAATGAAACAACACCAACTATATTAAAGCTAATTATTATAACCATATCATCTGCTTTTTCATGATCATAACCATCCATATTCATGAAAACAATTATAACATTATTATAGTGGGATAGATTATATGGATATAATAAAGGAGCAATGCAAAACATAAAGCCCATATAGCCACACATTAGGCAACTCATTGATATTAAAATTGGCATACACATTATACATTTGAATTCCTATACACTTAATATCTTTTTATCTAATGATGGCATTTAAACTTTAGTTTGTGTGTGTGTGTGTGTGTGTGTGTGTGTGTGTGTGTGTGAGGATAATAAGGTCAGGTTTGCTACAGGACAATCAGAGACAATCAACTCTGTCTGACCCCTCAGTACTTAAAGTACAGCAGGTGCGCTGTCTGGAAACACAGACACACACAACAGCACTGTATCTACTCAAGTACTGTGCTTGAGTGCAGCAAGTCACTTAGCAAATTCAGATGAATCACAAAAACTACACTCAGCAAATAAATAGTGATGTATTACTGTTGGTAAGAATAAGATAGTAGAAGTATTTAGAAAACTGCTCCTACACTGTGGTAATGCTACTTTTTTCTTTTGCCCCCACTACAGCCCCCTGAGATCAAACAAAACCCTCCAAACTGCCCGTCTTTTTTTCTCCCCAGACACCTGCCCTCCATCTGCCTTCAGTCCCCACAAAACATTGTTGCACTTTAAAGCCATTTACGGGCATCTACAAATATGAGACGCTCAAAGAGCTGCGCGCAGATCCTCTCCAGAGATGACCACGGCGCAGAGTCCGGTCCGGAGCCCCCTCCTCAGCGAGGGGGGCTGCTTCGACATGTGGCACGACTACATGAACCTGGGCAGGCTGCTGGAGAGGCTGTGCGGCAGGCGAGAGGGGGCCCGCGGGGACGGCGAGTGGCCCCGGACGGATGCAGCAGGTGGTGGAGGAGGAGGAGGAGCAAAAGGAGCAGGAGGAGCGTCGTGGGGCCACATCCGGAGCTCTCCGGGCAGCAGGACCTCCGCGGAGGGCAGCTCGGCCAGCGCGGACTCCGGCAGCTGCGGGAGCTCCTCGGACTTCTGCCGCTTCTGCAAGCAGAACGGTGAGTCTGCGCAGGTGTACCGCTCCCACAGGCTGCAGTCCGACGACGGGAGGGTGGTGTGCCCCATCCTCTGGAGCTACACCTGCCCCATCTGCGAGGCCACCGGGGACCGCGCCCACACACGCCGCTACTGCCCGCAGGCGCAGCGGCAGGAGGAGGTCAGGGTGCTGCCGGCGAACACCAGGTTCTGGTAGCTGATGAGAAAGACTGAACGAGACTGTATATAATTATCAAAAAAAAAAGTGTTTGTAGTTTGAATGTTTCCTGTTTTGAGGTTTGTTTTTGGATGGTTGCTGTCATTCCACTAAGTTTCATGATCAAGCCTGTCCGGAGTTTGAGATAACATTTTGTTGACATGATCAAACCTGCGTCTAAAACTGCCATTTTGGAAACTGCAAAACTGTCCTTTTTGCACATTATGAGAAATAAATATTGAAAAGTGAGTAGTGTTTTGTTGTTATTTTGTGTAAATTTGGTTAGACTTTAAGAGATATAATTTCGTGTTGTTATGCTCTGTGAATGGTGCAACATGTATATATTATCACTATATAAAAACTTTAAATAATAATAGATCAGTTCATGCATACAAATTCATACAATCCTGCAGTTTTATGGGATCACCACATCTGCAAAATAACTATTAGCCTCAAAATAAGAGAACAAAAAACACAGAAATTTGTCTAAAATGGGGTGGAGTTGAAGTATAAAGTTTATTAGTAGTTTATTTATTTATTTAGTTTATTAGTATAATTTGATTATAAAAATCAAAGTGGTGCTTTGGATACAGCATGTGGGTGAACTACAGTTAAGAATCATAACTTGTCTAACAGCAACATGTCAGCATTTCATAACTCACTAATTAATTCTCATAAAAACTGCAAACTGCTCTGATTAGGTGATAAATTATTGTTACTAAACAGGCTGATGAACATTGACCCCTGCAAGAAACACTTATATTATACATCTTATATCACTGGATCATCGTAACTGATACTTTAGTGTGTACGATTTAATGTTGCAGCTGCTCTCTTCTTCATACACTGTTACTGTCACACAAAATAACACTATGGTCATCATATTATCATGACACTCTTGGCAAACTAGAGTAAAAAGTACTATATTTACCTCTAAAATGTAATCAAGTAGATGTGGACTTAAGAATCAAGAATCTTTATTGTCATCATGTTTTCACATAACATAATTAAGATTGGGGAATTGCTGAAAATCCAGCCCCGGAAACGCTCGCAGGTGCGCACTCTCCCCAGTTTCCAACAGTCCAGCCCCGCACCACACACAACTGCCACTGCAGGCGACCAAAAGATCACCAAAAACACAAACAAACAAACAAACAAAAAAGAAAAGCCGGGAGCACCAAGTCGCTAAGTGTACACGCGCTGCCATGGTTACAGTATAAGTATTTAGTTACTTTTCATCACAGTTGGGTCAAGTTAAAGCAGCAGACACTCTATATTATATTACTATTCTAATATAATGTAATATCTTAGCTGTGATAAAATTATAAATACAGACTGAAGGTGAGAAATGAAAAAGGAGAGCGAGATGCAGGAGTAGAAGAAGTTTTCGGACCCTTTTCTTTGGTAATAGTGGAAACACTTGATGTCTGTGTCCACTGTTTTATAATCCGTCCTTGGCTTTGTGATTTGTGCCACCCTACCAGCGGGCCATTGTTTCATAAAGCTCTCTGAGGATGAAGGTGTTCAGACCTGCGATAATGACTCACTCGCTATTCATAAAACTCCTGCTGGGCCACAAACTGATGTGATTGGTTGACAAAAACCTGTTACCAAACATGACTACTAGGACAAAGTCTGGCTTTTATAAATGTTTACAATTATGGAGCCTAGTTATGAAAGTTGAATTCCTTTTCATTCATTCATATCCATTCAGTCCAGCACTTGAAAACAAAGGGCACGAGGAGGAGTCTATAAGCACTGATGATATAAATTTCAGACATGTACACGTGCTGAAGGGCCATAAAAGCATCGCTTACACAACCAGCTCTTTGACATGTAATAAAAGCTCCTCCTCGACAGGCAGGTGTTGCATTTTCTCCGCTTTCCTCCAAGAACACACAATAAACGGTGGGTCAAAAACAGCTTCTTTATTCATGCTTATATTGTCAACTGATTATAAGAGAAAAAAAATTACCATGTATGTCAGGGAGTGTTGTGGTTCAGTGTGTTTTTTTTTATTTTTTACAGCAGGGAAGGCAAAAAAATAAATGTAAAAAAATTTTTTTTTCATTCATCTAGAAAAATGTACAGAGCAGTGGCTCATTGGCCTTTATTTTTTTACTGTAACAGCTAAGATGCTCAAATTCTAGCATGGTGTCCATGATAGCAAAAAAAGCAACAAAAGTAAATAACACAAATGTCAGGGATGCTCGATCATCAAGACTCTTACCTGGTGATAATCAAAACGGCTGCAGCTTTTTCTCCTCTGTACAGAGCAGGGTTAGGGTTAGGCTTAAACCTTGTATGCTCTATGACCAGGAATGGTCACATGTCTACAGTGGCAAACACTGTTTATTAAATACTCTGTGGACACTAATCTCTGTCCTCATTCGCTGTAACTAACCTGGAGACCGTGAAGCTCCCTCACAGTGGATTTACATTTCCTTTGTGTGTGCCGTAAGGATGCAGTGACGCTTCATGGCATTACCTAACCTGTCTTACCAGTCTACAGCTGATACATAACTACTACTACGCTGCAATATTAACCTGGTCAAACTTGCACCCCAGCATTTCTGTTCCATTAACTGTCAGAAGTGACATAAATGGACTCTCGACAGTAATTATCACACAGACTGAACTGAGTAATACAAATGCAAACTTCCTGTACTGGTACAGATTGCAAATATTTAAATTATGTTGACATTCCTGCAGAAAACTGCAGAGCCATTTAGTTTAAATATTTTTATTATGGGTCAACATATTGCATAGCATGGTATTTTGTCATGTTTTATTGTCAATGTTCTATTTTCTATGTATGCTTATTGACTTGCAGTACTTGCTCTCACCTCTCTTTATATTGTCTACTGACTATGTTTACTGTTTCGCACCAATATACCAAGGGAAAATCCTTGTATATGAAAACCTACTTCGCATTAACCTGATTCTGATTCTTATTCTGCAGTCGACTTACCCACAATGGCGAAACACAACGTTATCCGCATGATTGCCATAGTGCTGGCACTGCTGTTCTTCATCGTCACTATGGTGTTCACTGCTCTGGCAGGGCCGGGAATATGTAAGTCCACGTTTTGAGTCACGTCATGATCTATTCAAATACATCATTTATCATTAGGATATTTTTATTTAATATAAAACTGTGGTAATGTTGCATCTTTTGACCTTACAAGTGTATAAAAATATATTTTGGATACTTTGGGATACTGGACTGCATCTGTTAAGCTCTGTGATTTTCTTTTTTTGTCCTTCAGATCCATTCTTGTCGACCACAGCTAATGTTTCAGGTGACTTTGTAACCCAGATCACACCCTTAGGATGGACATTTACCATTTGGTCGATCATTTACATCTTTTTGGCTTCAGTGTTGGTCTACGTCCTTTCAGGCATCTGTAGGAAGTAAGTGTCTCTCATATTAATACACATGCTCTGGTAAATAAAGGTTATCTTTGTCTCCTAGATTTTACTTGATATTTTGAAATGTACATTTACCTCTCTGTGATTTTCCTCTTTAGGAACGCCTACGGTTATGTCTACAGCAACCCTGCTATTTTGCCGTATGGATTTTTTGTGACTTGGTGCTTGAATCTGACCCTCAACACTGCATGGTTGTTCCTGTGGGACAGAAGGTGAGATGGGATATTTTCTCAATAAAAAACATTTTTGACTCAAATCAGCCTGCAGTTCACATTATAGTATTAAAAAAACATGAGAAATCATAGCAGTTGGCTTTAAATGTATTAGAAGCACATTTCTAATAATCGGTGTTCAAACTCTGGTATGCCTATCCCAGCATGCCCTGGGTTAAAGGCAGGAAAACAGCACTGACACACTTAGAAAGTTTTAGCAACATTTTGAGCATCAAGTCAGCCTGACCTGTATGTTTCTTTGACTGCAGGAGGAAACCCACATAGACCATTGCCTGCAATTAATACTATCATTGAGGCATGAATCTATAGAAAACAAGTTGAATGAAAATGAAAAAAAGTGGCATACAACAAACAAAATAAAACATACATTCCTCTATTTTTTTTATCTCCTTAAAGGTTGATGCCAGCTGCGTTGGCCTTCCTCATCCTAATCGCCTTGACTAACTACACAATGATATTCTTCTCCTGCCTCGGCCTCCACAACTACGGAGCCTGGCTCAGCAAATACCACAGAGTAGACCTGTGGCTCCACCGTGTATTGGTTAGTATGTTTACCTGCTACCTTCTAGCAACATCGTTTGACTCTGTTCTCTTATGTTTTTCTTTTGTAAGATATTCTCACATTTCCTCACAGTCTTTTCTGTTGTCGCTCTGTTATCTCTATTGCAGATTCAGAATGGTATCGCCATATACGCAACATGGACAACCATTGCATCTCTAGTTAACCTCACCATTGTGCTGGGTAACGATGTGAAAATGTCCCAGACGGATGCAGCCACCGTCGCACTCTCTATTTTGACTGTAGTGGTGGCTGGGTGGTAAGTGCAAAAGAGAAGAAGACAAATCCGTGATACCTTTAATAAATGTACTTAAATATATATATATATATATATGTATATTTAATGTGAATATGTGTTCTCTCTCACAGGTTTATCCTGGAAAACTTTGTCCTCGACAAACACGTGAGGTACATTCTCACCATTTACCCCGTCGTGATCTGGGCACTGACGGGGGTGTTCACGAAAAACTACAACGCTGCTGCTCCAACACGCAATAACACCTTCATCGGTGAGGAGAAAACATCCTAATCAAAGTCAATGAAATTGTCTGGATGTTTCATGTCTATTTAAACTCACTGTTCCACAAATTATGCATTGACTGTGACAGATTTGCTCCCCTCTGATATTTTCTCTCTACCACAGTTGTGCTGTTAGCTGCAGCCTGTGTCTTGTTCGTCGTACGGGTGGGCTTGGTCATCTGGAGGCACATCAAAAAGCCATTATACAAAGACGTTGACCCAGATGTCATGTCTCCTATGGAGATTGCAGAGAAGCAGAAAAAAATATTTGCGTGAAAATGCTGATTGAATGAATTTATGATAAACCGTTCTGTATTGAAGCATTATTTCTGTATGAGATGTATTGTTTTGTATATATTGTAATTCATGACTTTTGCCTTGGATACACTGTAATTGTAACTGTACTATAAATATGATGCTGAGGTCTAATTTAAATTGTCTTATGAACTTTATTGTGAATATGCTATAGAAATATAAAAAACTGTGATCATTTTTTGCTTTTTTTGCTTTCATTTATACATTATGACTTTTGTTTTGTGTGTTTTTAAAAAAGAATTATTGGTTTATTTTAACTTTATCTCTTTGTTCAATCATTTGTGGTATATAAGAGATCATAAATACTCCAATCATTTAATAAAACAATACAATAATGAAAGCTTACTTTTGAAGTATTCAGTGTTTAATATTCTACTTTGCTCATTTCAGTTATTACATTTATCCTCTAAGTCCATCACTTTTGGTTAAATGGTCCATTCTTTACTGATCTCGCAGGATATAAATGTAACAATATACTGTATGACTTTCTGTTAAGCAACTGTCCTTAAATTGATTTAGATCACTGAAAAAACTAACCAAAACATGAGTTTATTTCAAATTTTCAAAATTCAAATTTATTTATTTAGAGCCCAAAATCACAAACATTGTTTGCCTCGGAGGGCTTTACAATCTGCTGTACAGTTGTGACACCCTCTGTCCTTAGACCCTCGAACCGAGTCAGGAAAAACTTCAAAAAACCCTTTATGGGAAAAAGAAGAAACCTGAGGAAGAGCCACAGATGAGGGATCCCTCTCCCTGGGACGGACAGACGTGCAATAGATGCCACATGTACAGAGAACATCATCAATCATATTATGGAATTATACATGAGTCGTAATAAGCTGTAGCTATACTGAGTTCATTGGTTTAGTCCATGTGTGAAGGTATCACAGGTAATGGAAATGAGTCTGTGAGTCCAGGTGCATCTCTAGATGTCCTCATATGGAGCTCTGGGCCACTCGACCTTCTCTCCACAGCACAGACACAGATCATGTCCCCACCAGGCCAGTGAACCTCAGACAGATGGACCACAACCAGAATCAGTGAGGAACCTGCAAGACTGGAGAGAACAAAGAGGACCGGGGCTCCGGCAGTAACATGCACTTTACAGGACATAAGAGTATTCACATTAACCGTTTTGACACTTTAAGCCAATTTAACTACTTTAACCAGTTTAGCCACTTTAGCCACTTTAACCAGTTTCTAAAAGTGACTCCAGTTTGCACTACTACTACCATAATATGAGTAAAGGAAGCAAAGGAAGCAGAGGAAGAGGGAGAGGTGCCCGATGCATCATGGGAGCCCCCCCCGGCAGTCTAAACCTATAGCAGCATAACTAAGGGCGAGCCTGTGCCCACCCTAACTATAAGCTTTATCAAAAAGGAAGGTTTTAAGTCTATTCTTAAACACTGACACTGTGTCTGCCTCTCGGACCCAGACTGGGAGCTGGTTCCAGAGAACAGGGGCCTGATAGCTGAAGGCTCTGCCCCCTAGACTACTTCTGGAAACCCTGGGAACTACAAGTAAGCCTGCGTTTTGGGAGCGCAGCGCTCTAGTCGGTTGATAAGGAGTTATCAATTCATTAAGATATGATGGTGCCAGACCATGCAGAGCCTTATATGTGAGGAGAAGGATTTTAAAATCCACTCTAAATTTTACAGGGAGCCAATGCAGAGAAGCCAATACTGGAGTAATATGGTCTCTTTTCCTGGTTTTAGTCAGCACCCGAGCAGCGGCATTCTGGACCAGCTGTAGAGTCTTTAACGACTTGTTTGGGCAGCCTGATAAAAGTGAATTACAATAATCCAGCCTGGAAGAGACAAATGCATGGACTAATTTTTCAGCATCGCTTTGGGACAAAAAGTGCCGAATTTTTGCGATGTGCAAGTGCGCAGGTGGTAAAAAGCAGACCTTGAAATATGCTTAATATGGGTGTCAAAGGACATATCCTGATCAAATAAAACCCCAGAGGTTCCTTACAGTGGTGCTGCCGGAGGCCCAGTTAATGCCATCCAACAAGGCTATCATAGGAGAAAGCGTGTTCCTCAGGTGTTTCGGACCTAATAGGATCACTTCAGTTTTATCTGAGTTCAACAACAGGAAATTTCTGGTCATCCAAGCCTTTATATCTTTAAGGCAGGCAGGCATGGAGTTTCAGGAGCTGATCAGTTTTGTGTGGCTCCACTGATAAATATAATTGGGTGTCATCAGCATAACAATGGAAATCTATGGAGTGCCTCCTGATGATATTGCCAAGGGGCAGCATATACAAAATAAACAGAATTGGACCAAGCACTGAACCTTGTGGAACTCCATGACAGACTTTAGTATGCACAGAGGATTCATTATTAATATGGACAAACTGAGACCGATCTGATAAGTATGATCTGAACCAGTTTAATGCAGACCCTTTAATACCAAGCAGTTTTTCCATTCTCAGCAACAGGATGTGATGGTCAACTGTATCAAAGGCAGCACTAAGGTCTAACAGGACAAGTACAGACAGAAGCCCTCTATCTGATGCTGTCAACAGGTCATTGGTGACTTTCACAAGTGCTGTTTCTGTGCTATGGTGAGCTCTAAATCCTGACTGAAAAACTTCAAAAAGACTATTACTGTGGAGATAATTACATAACTGGCTGGCAACGGCTTTCTCTAGAGGATCTTAGACAAAAAGGGGAGGTTGGATATTGGTCTATAATTGGCTAACACATCTGCATCAAGTGTAGGTTTTTTGATCAATGGTTTAATTACAGCTACTTTAAAAGACTTGGGTACAAAGCCTGACACCAGAGACAGATTAATAATATGCAGCAGTGATGTGCCAATAAATGGGAAAACTTCCTTAAGCAGCGTAGTTGGGATCGGGTCTAGGAGACAAGTTGTTGATGCTTTCGATGCTGAAACTAACGAGGATAATTCGGGAAGGCCAATTGGAATAAAACTGTCTAAGCAATTGTCAGGTTTTAATGTATCTGCTCCTAAATTTCCTGAGTCTGAAGGATCGGAGTCTAATGAGGGCAGATCCTGACAAATTTTGTCCCTAATATTCAGAATCTTGTCATTAAAGAAGCTCATGAAATCATTACTACTTAAACTTAAGGGAATGCAGGGTTCAATAGAGCTATGGCTCTGTGTCAGCCTGGCTACAGTGCTGAAAAGAAACCTAGGGCAGTTCTTATTTTTCTCTATTAATTCTGAATAGTAGGCTGCTCTGGCATTACACAGGGCTTTCCTATACGTTTTGAGACTCTCTTTCCAGGCTAGGCGAGAGTCCTCCTCTTTGGTGGAGCGCCATATCCTTTCCAATTGTCGCGTTGTTTGTTTTAACTTGCGAGTTGCAGAGTTAAACCATGGTGCCAGTCTCTTCTGTTTTATAATCTTTCTTTTTAGGGGCGCAACAGAGTCCAGAGTGCCTCTGAGTGAGTCCATAGCGTTTCTAACAAGTTGGTCAATTTGGGGGGAGCTCAAAAAATGAGAGTCGTCAGAGATACTAGGAAATCTCTAACTGACTTTAATGCTGTCGGAATTGCTTCCTTAAATTTAGTCCTAGTACAATCGGGTAACCATCTAGTGAACACTAATTTTTCTAGAGGTGCATAGTCCAGTAATAGGAATTCAAATGATACTAAGTAGTGGTCTGATAACACAGGATTTTGGGGGGAGACTATTAAGTGCTCAATATCAATACCATAGGTGAGGACCAAATCAAGGGTGTGATTGTGACAGTGAGTTGGAGAATTTACTCTCTGAGAAAACCCAATGGAGTCCAATAATGAGATGAATGCTGTGCTAAGACTGTCACTATCCATGTCCACATGAATATTAAAATCACCTACAATAATTACCTTGTCATTTTCAAGGACTAAATTTGACAAGAACTCTGAAAATTCAGATAAGAATTCAGAGTATGGGCCTGGGGGGCGTAATTTGCTGTACACTACAGCAACTAGTATTGGCTATATGGCAATAGAGCAAACAAAAGCAAGTGCTAAGAATAGAAAGGCAGCAGACATAAAACACATGATGATGAATGAATACAACTTAAATATGAAATAAAATGACACAAAGACTCAAGTCTAAAGGTGTCCCCAGTCTACAAAAAAACATTTGACATCAACTCCATTTTTATCTGATTTTTTAAAACATTTTATATGTGTGAGTGAAACTGGCGACATTGTAAAAATAGTGAGCAAAAAGGTTTGTGGTGTGAGAGTGTACTGGGCAGCTCACTGACTCATGCTGAGAGAATGAATGCCTCTACAACATTAAACTGCAGAGTCACCACTTTTTTGGCTCTTTAAGCACAAATATCACTGAATGTTGACAGAGCGAGCTGCTAGTAGCCATCCATGTTTAAAGGTGTCACTTTGAGCTCTGTTTAATTGTATCTTTAATACTGAATGAATTAACTGATCAAGAAAATAACCAGGTTAACCCATAATGAAAATAATAACTAGTTCTAGCCCAATATAAAATAGTTAAAAATCAGCTCTGCCCCAACTAACTACAAAAGAATAATGTTTCTCAAACATTAATGCATGAATGATAATAATCTTTTTATCATTAATATAAAGTATACTGTTGTGTTAGGGGCGTTTTCAGCACTGAGTACTTTTACTTTTAATGCTTTAAATGGTTATTGCTTCTATAACTTTTGTCATTTTACTTAAATAACATTTTTCAATGCAGGACTTTTACTTGTACTGTATTTTTACATTGTGCTCTTAGTATTTTTACTTATGTATAGAATCTGATTTATTTACTTGGTCAGAAGATTTATGCTGCTCCCTGACTGTAAAGTTTTTGTCACAGTCTTTTGTTTGACGCCTGGACTGAGGAAACAAATCCTGATCAGAACCAACACATATTGTATTGTATTAGTAGATAGTGGACATACAGTATGTACATAGATTCTACATGATGCGTTTAATGGATTTCCGTCTTAAGAACTACAATGGTAGATCCTGCCAAAATCTAAAAAAGCAATACTAAAACCTTCAACTGCTTTTTGTTGAATTTCTTGGATGGCTGTTAGAATATGATAGATAAAAAAGTGAAAATGTGGGACTCAGTCATGTAACACATTCACACAGGTGACTCCTGAATGAATTAGTTTCATAATTATGGATCATACGAGGGTAGGTGAAGAGTGTGTTACTCTTTTATTATTCACTGCACTGTGGCAGAAATGTATATAAGATAAGAGGCACTTGTGATACGTTGAGTGGTCATAAACCCTCACGCTTACACAATGAGCAATTCTATAAGATAGGCAGTCCCCTACCCTCTGCACAGTCACTCCAGGTCTCCACACTGACGAGTGCAAAGAAAGGTATGTCTCGCTTGACTTTATTGAGTCTTTATCATCTGTGTATTTCCTTTTGTTTTGCTGCCAATATTTTATTATGCCGGAGGAAACAAGGAGTTGTGAAACTTGAAATGATCTATGAAGAAAATATAACCTGGCGAAAGTGTCTGAGTGGCCTCTGCTACGTGAGGTAACTGATTGTTGTCACACCCTGGAAGACTTTGTAAGATATGCACCATTCTTTAAAGACCACTATCTCTAAATAAAAGAAAAGTTTTCTGCCATTTCAGTTATATTTTCCAAAAAATGGCCAGTATTTCACAAATTCTGCTAGGGTATGTAAACATATGAGCACAACTGTATATCTTCTTGTGGATGTGAAAAACTGAGAAGATGTTTTAATCATTTTTGTTTTTTACAGTAGACCACCATGGGAAAACATAATCCTGGACGTGTTGCTGCGATAGTGGTGTCAATTGTTGGCTTTGCAATAAGTTTGGTGTTCAATGGGCTCTCTGTGGTTGGGATTGGTAAGTCAAAGCTTTTGTCAATGTGTTTTTAGTTTAAGTTCTAGGGGATGTTCAGTAACATTGTGAATGGGCACTGAATGGCAGTTGAGAAATGACTAATATTAGTTTGACATGTCACATTCGTCTCCAGTCTCAGTCATTATTTGCCTTTGTCTCCCTGTAGGTCCTTATGGTACCACGACAGCCAATGTGTCTGCTGTGTTTGACACCCAGATCACACCTTCAGGATGGACTTTTAACATCTGGACTCTCATCTACGTCTGGCTGACATTAATGGTTATCTACATCGCCGCGGGACTTTGCAGAAAGTTGTGACCAACGTTGAATTTTTCTGCTTTAAACATTAAAATACTGGAACTCACAACTCACAGACGGAAAGGTCACCTGTGGTCTCTTCTTCTTGTAGGAATGGTTATGGCTACGTTTACTGCAGCCCCGCTGTGTTGCCTTATGGATTCTTCATTAGCTGGTGCCTCAATCTGTGTTTCAACATTGGCTGGCTGCTTGTTTGGGACAGAGGGTAAGGGTTGTCATCAAGAGCTTTTAAATGACTCACTTGATGTCAAAAGTCTAATTTAAACTGCCAGAGAAACTAGTCCAAAAAGCAAAATGAAATGTGCGTTTTTCTGCTGTTCTTATGCTATACTAAAGGGTGATGACTGCTGCACTGGTTTTTCTTCTCCTGGTCATCTGCACAAACTACTCCATGATATGCTTCGTGTGCCATGGGCTTCATATTTATGGAGCCTGGCTCAATAAATACCACAAAGCAGACCTGTGGCTCCTCCATGTGCTGGTTAGTAAGACAGATTTATAGGATTTGCATCATCAACTGTTTATGCAAAGGTTTTGTTCAGGTCTAGTAAATATACTTTGGTTTAAGTGCATTTATTAAACTAACAAATGCTCTTATTTGCAGGTTCAAAACGGTGTGATGATATACACAACATGGACAACAATTGCAACACTAATCAACCTGACCATTGTGTTGACTTATGAAGCAAACATGTCTCCACTGGATGCTGCCACCATCTCATACTCCATTTTGGGTGTTGTGCTACTTGTGTGGTGAGTGCTCTTCACTCGGAAAAGACTTGTCAGAGAACCAATGTGGAAATAATCAGTCAGATTCTGAAGCAATGTGTCCGTGTTTCACAGGTTTTTTTTGGAGAATGTAGTCCTCGACAAACACGTGCGGTACATTCTCATCATCTACCCTGTTGTGATCTGGGCACTGTCTGGAAACCTGGACAAGAACTATGATGCTGAATCACCCAACCTCAACGGCATTTTCATTGGTAAGACACTCCATAGTAACAATATGTGAGGAATGTATGATAATGTTGTCAATCAGCTCGTAAACATCAAACCAGATGTCCTGAAACATGACAGGTGGAAAGTAATGAGTAAAATGTTACCTTTTTACTTCCAGTGTTTGAGGAAATATTATAAAATTACACCTGAGGGTACGCAGCATAAATCTTTGTGATCACAAACGTTTTTAAAAATGTTGGTTTTCTTCTCGTAGTCGTGCTGCTGGCTATAGCCTCTGTGCTGTTTGCCGTCCGGATTGTTTTGGTGGTTTGGAGACACTTCAAGCAGCCACTATATGAAGATATCATTCCTGAAGCCATGGAACCGGCTGAGATCGCTGAGAAGCAGAAGAAGATATTTCGCTAAACATTTGTATGATATAAACACACTGACACTTGATGTCATACATCATAGGAAAAAAGTTGTGCAACTGTTTAACATTCCTTTGTTGAAACGTGTGAGGCCAAATGTTTTATGTTTCAGTTATTTTCTGGAAAATCATGTTAAATTTTGATCACATACCTGCACACTTGCATAGTTAAATAATGTAATTAACAACATGCTTTTGAACTTTAGCTGAATGATCCCTGAACCTTTTATGGCTGTTTTCTAACATATTGGTTGCTAACACAACCCATTAAGCTCTGATAAGGATACTTCACACAGATACAACTCTCTAATCACTTTTAAATATTTCTCACAGATTACAGTGTGTTTACTAAGCGATAAATGCCAAAATTATATTTTCATTGTTCAGTGTAATTTTCTCATTTTGTCATATTTTTTTGGAATAAAGTATTCTTGTGATTTACCAGGCATAATATCAACTGTTTTTCTAAGATGGTATGGATTATAGTTAATTGCCTTTCAGATTAAGATATTTTCAAGAATTAAGTTACACTAGATTCGAGATTCAAGATTTAAGATCTAAGATTTTAATTTGACATGTGCACAACAATTAAGGAGCGGTCATTGGCAATGAAATTCTTAAGTCACAGGCAAAGCCGGCCCTACCCAATGTGGCGCCCTAGGTAGGTGAGATTTTATATGGCATGCCCCCCTCCATCGGCGATTTACATACAGTACACTTACAAAAGAAATCGAATAGCATTGTTTTTACCATTGTCTTTAATTTATAAGATAACATGTCACCCAATTTACATGCTTAACAAATTACAAATAAATACAAAAAAAATCTGAAATACAAATACACAAAATAAAAATCCTGTAAAGTAAGTGAATAAATAATAATAATAGTAATAAATTATAAATACAACAATCAACATAATCAACAATTTAAATAACCACACAGTAACTCTATACATAAGCTACATTTACACTATGTAATAACTATATACAAAAACTAAATAAAATAAATAAAATAACTATATACAAAAGCTAGATAAAAATACCTATATACTTCTGAGGTGGAGGGGACAGAAGGAGGGCTTGAGGCTGCTGAAGTTGTGATATCTGTTGATGGCCCAACATTTGCAGAGGCTGGACTTAAATATCTCAAAAGTGCATCTGAAGAGAGGAGTGTTACAGCTATTATAAAAATAAAAATGATGATTCCTAGAAAAAAACATTAAAAACCTAATACATACATGTTGTCTACTATGCATGTATAATATAGAATGTATTTCTTTTTCTGATATGCATATTAGATTAGATACAACTTTATTGTCATTACAGTGAAATGTTGATTAGCAGATGCAAAGAAGCAGTAAACTGCAGTTTAATATGGCATGGTACATGGTAATATGGCGAGCAGGTACCATCAGACGGAGGAGGAGGGGGGGACTTATTTGTTATTATTATTTGTAGTAATAATAATTGGATTGGGAATTGCTTTACATTTGAATCTATGTGAGCTTTTCCATTTTAATAGTTAATAGAAATGACTAGTTTTAATATAATTATATTTACGGTGAATCTTTTCCCGATTCTGTGGCGCCACCTGGAGGCCACGGCGCCTTTAATATTTGCCTATATTGCCTAATGGGCCAGCCGGCTCTGGTCTCAGGTTCCCTCTAACAATGCTCAAAATATGTCAAAAGAAAATCACTCAAAAATGACTAAAAAGATATAGGAATAGAATATAGTACATAAAATAGCATGTAAATATATTAAATCAAATATAATACACATATTTTATTAATTAGTGTATTCTGAATATAATAGTATTCATAACACATGAATTAATTATAGGAGATAAATATAGAATAATATAATTATGAATAGAATATAAAATACAAAAAATATAATACTGTTGAGGCAGATGAGAAAAAGTGATAAAATGCAGGTATAAATGGTAGTAATACATATATGTAAATAAACAGAACAATAGATAGACAGTAGGTGTGTAAAGTGACAAATATTATAAGGTGTCAATGAAGCTCAAGAGTTCAAAAGTTCGAAAGTAGTATGGTTTGAGGGATGAGGGGGTCACAGCAAAAAAATGGGATGGAAAAAAGATGACTTGAATTATATTATTATCATACATTTTCATTAATACATTTTAATCTTAAATTCGCTATGTCATATCACTGACATCTCCTCAGTGATGAGCATACACTTGATTGATCTAACAATAATTGACCTGCAGGAGGCAGCAACGAGAAGCACAATCTGAGTCTGCCGGTAAACAAAGAGTAGAAGAAGAAGAACTTCCTGTATATTTAGGTTGCTTTGTTTTCACAGTTTTGTCTTTCAGGGAGAAAACAAAGGCTTTGTCCGTCAGCAAAGAGATCCACCAGTCAGACAGTTGCGTTTTTATGCACATTTTATAACATTTAAGTTTATGTCAAAGTTTTAAGGCATAGCCTGTGGGTTAAAATCAGCCAAGTGAGCAATGATGTTGCCTGACAGACCGAACTCGGGGCTGGGGATTCCCTGAATTAAAAAAAGCGCGCGGGGTTATTTACAAACTATAAACAGCGCCATTGTTTTGCAAAAACTACAGCAAAAAAAATTTTTTTTAAATCCGTTTTTCTGGCTTTTACATGGTTACAGACTGATTCACAACATTGTTTTTAGAGATCGGGTTCAAGAGAATTCATCCCGGTTGGAGGAGTTAAATGAATAAGAGCCGTTATTGAACAGAAAATGGTAGACGGCTAACTGTTAGCTTGTTTAGTGGTGCCGTTTAAGGATCGACAAACACAAACAAACAGAAATGGAGACAAAGTACCCGAAGTTGGTGAGTTAACTTTTTCTTTTTGTGTGCGCATTGTCTGTTGTGCTCATGTGGAAAGAGGGGCCGTAACAAAGATGAAACCGAGAGAGCAAAAAACCTGAAACGTAACTAAAGTTAATTAAATAATCAACTATTCAGATTGATAAGAGTCTTTTTAGTTGATGTTTATCGTTTGTTGAAGCTGTTTTATGGTCATTTTCGGGGTGATGGTGTAATCCCGAAGGACTTTTTTAATACAAAAATGTTTAATAAGAAGATATCATACCTATAAGAATAATACTTGTTACATTAAATGTTAATCTACAGTGGTTATGTCTTTGGATAACTTAATAAACTGACTATATGTGGTATTTAAGTGATGTTGTTGACTGGTAATCTTATTTATTCTACTTTATACAGTAAATAATTGACAGTAGACGCAGGTAAAGACGTTCTTTATCTTTTTACAGAAGAGACCAAAGAGGAAACTCTGCTACCTATCAAACACGGAAAGGTACGTTTAAAAATGTTTCAAAGAAAATGCTTTGTAGTTTTATAATTTGTAATATTTTCGGTATTTATATGCTCTTTGAGAGAGACTTATTTTCTAAAGCTGGAGAGCTGAATCTGGGGATATGGGCCAGACTTGATCCAGACTTCATTAAGAAAACAAACATTTTGGAGTTGTTTGCAGGTTGTCTTGTGGACAAAACTGAAAAAGCATGAAGTCAGACTTAGTCAGTGTTATTGTAGTTATTTTGGCAACTTTTTGATCTGTTTATTACAATACATTCTCATACATTCAATTTTCAGGTTATACTGCTGTAGTAAGACAAATTGTTTCTAATTTACAGAGTCGGGATTGTGTATAAAGACAGAATTATTTTTCAGCACACACACAGAACATATTTTTTGAAATTGACAAAAAGTGTATTGGATTACAGTTGCAAACTACACCTTATATGTGTTATGTTTAATATATATTTAACCTTATTGTATGGATATTTCAGCAGGTGTATGGGAATTATGAAATGTTGGTCTTTCAGGTGTCACTTTATTCTGGTATTTGTTTTCTCAGTATACCTGCACCATGGACAAAACCGCTGACATTGGCAGATGTCGACAAGATGTTTGATGACTTGGGTAAGTTGAGTGTCATTCTGATGACAAGATTTGCTCTTTATTTTGCATTTTCATTTGTTACGTCAACCTGTATTTAATTGTCTTACTGCTGTCTTTTCAGATTCGTCCCATGAGTTGAGTTGTGACCAGCTGCCTCCATCTCCTCTGCTCCAGATGTCTGATACTGACACCAACCTGAGTGAGAGAGACGCATCACTGGCCCAACAGGAAGGACACCCAGCAGAAAAACTTCCAAGAAGCCAAATGGTAATGTACAGTGTGTCTCTACAGTAGTACAATTATTGAGAGTTGCTTTAACATAAAGGTGTCCTATGCTTAGTTGATTAATATTTTTTTTTATCCTCACTTGGGAAAGGGCTGATGAGCCAGTAGTTGTTTAAGTTTTCCACTTTGAAATTTAATTTACTCTGTCTGTCGGGGGGACTTAAATTTTTCACAAAACCTTAATGGCATGATATGTGCCATTATTAGACAAAATAGTCACACTGTGCCTGAATGTTGTAGCTCTTTTCGTAAAACAGACATATTCCAAATTTCTGATGTGCTTGTTTATAGAATCTGCAGCTGTTGAACATCTGTTGATGGTCTTTGTGTACCTCTATTCAAAGAGACAAGATTTAATGGCTGTAGATGTGCAGAGCCTTTAAATGTGTGTTGTGTAACTGCTTAGGGACCTGAAGGAGATGGACTGCATCCTGCAACAAGGTCACCCAGTCCTAAACTAGACAATGGTAAGAGACACAAATCTGTATATTACTGACAGTAATTAACTTTTCTTAATCTAAATGTTCTGTCGCTTGCCTTTTGATTTTTTTTTTGTGGTGTTTAGAAATGTTTCTTTTTCCTTGTTGCAGATTTGGACTTTCCATTTAAGGCACATGTGCCAATGAAAACATCCAGCCCAATTGAAAAGAATATGGTTGTGGAAGGTGTAGAAGAGCTGGACAAAGCAAAAGACCAAGCTATGTCCCCAATTCTCTTTACCTGTGAAGACGAAGGAAGAAAAGAAGAAGAAGAAAGAAAGACGGAGCCTCTACCCACCCAGAAACCCCAGTGCAACGGGCACGTCACAGAGGAGTAAGTCATTATAAATGCTTTTCATGTAAGAAATAAGTATTTAAAATTCTTGTTTGTATAAATTGTAGGGCATGTCAGAAGCTAGTATGTTTTCACTTGTTAATCTGCTGCACGTTGTCTCACTAAATGTTGTTTCCTCTTGAAGTAATGACCCTGAGTTGGAGTCTCCTCCGAGCAAGGTTTCTTTAAGTAAACCCAAGATGCCCACTCACAAAAACAAGACAGCGCCATCATGGTAAGGTCTCTGTTAAATTCTCAGTGTAATGATTCCAGTAGTATCTGATGGATTGTAGAACACAAAACACAAGTGACCACTGGCGTTTGCAGGGTCCATTTTGTAGACTAATGTTTGACTTGTGTTTGTTTGGGACTTGTGTTCAATACGTAATACGTTTTCAGATTTTAAAGTTTTGTGTGATTTTACTTTTTTCTGCAGCAAAGAAAGTGAACTGGTTAAAGAAAAAACTGCCAAAAGACCTAAAACACCTGTTTTGGAGGTAGAAACAGAAGCACCAAGGTAGGAAGTGATGATTTTTTTTAGTGTGTAGTTACAGTTAGTGCTTTCTCTTTGGATCAAGTCACCTTACAAGACTGGATATTTGAAGCCAATATCGATTTCAGTGAATTTACTGACAGCATTACAAGTTACAATTTGCCTACATTGTACTGGCTGATCAAATATGGCGTCCTTTGACTGGTCATTGAAGAGTTGTAATAAATATGTACAGTGACAAAATACTTAAGACTGGTACAATGAACTCTATTATAGATATGAGGAAAGTATAATGAGTGTAAAATCTGATCATGTTATTAAGTAAGTTACTTTGAAATTCCATTGTTATGAATAATTATTAAGTTAAAATGACAACAGAGGTGATATAGTAAACTGAGTCATGATAAAGTCAGATACACATGAAAGCACATAAACTTTGACAAAAGAGTTCATAAAAAAGTAATGTAGAAAAAAAGTCACATTTCAACAGGAGTACATTATGTCACGCAATTTGTAATTTAGCTGAAAAAGCTAATTTAGTCAGTCCTGCTTTTTCTTTAAGGCAAGAAAATGCAGACCCACCTATGTCGGCAGCTTGGCAGGAGCCTGAAGTCGCAGCTCCTAAGAAAAAGTCAGAGAGTGTTGAGAGGCAGGCAGCAGCAGAGGTGTCCACCCGTGTGGGAAAAGACATGACGTCGTTTCTACAGAAGCTTAGAGATGCTGGACAGCCCAAAGCCGCATGGTGAGTTACACTAAGAGTGCTTTATTAATTTGTCACTATGGTTTCATCATGTTGAAAAATGGAAACAACCAAAATAAATAAAGACTTTCCTTTGTATGTAAACAAAAAACCAAAATAATGTTTTTTTAAGTTCCAGGAAGTCTCTGTCACCAATGAAAGTACCCACTCCTGCACCAGTGCTGGATGAGGACGATTTCCTGATTCTGGAGGATGATGCACCTGTTTGGTTTTCCATCCCAAGAAAAACTGCCACCAGTAAGAGACCGAGAGAGAACAGGACTTCCAGCACCGACAAAGACAGCTCAGCAGATAAGGGGACGAAGGACAGCCCACTGGAGACGGCACAAAAACAGCAGGAACCTGAACAGACAGACAAAAACCTGGAAAGTCAGGTTGTCAATCAGAAAATGAAGAAATTGAAGGGGAAAGAGAAGAAGAACCTGGTGACTGAGTCTGGAAATGATGAGGATGGATTGTGCAGTTCCGAGGAACCTGCAGGTGACTTAATAGAACAAGAGAAACCAAACAAAAAGAAACAGCGACTGAAGAAGGCTCCTGCTAAAGAAAGTGACAAAGCGGAGGAGCGACCTGAAGATGCAGCCAGCAGGAAAACGGATGAAGAAGTCCCCACACTCAAAGTGGAGAAGAAAACTCAAAAGTCCTCTGATGTGAGGAGATCCAAATCTTCAAAAGACGAGAATGAAAATGCCAAGACGAGCAGGGCTAAATCTCTAAAGGGGGCCAGAAAAGTGATGCAGAGATCTGATGCAGTAAAGGAGCCAGTCGAGACTGTAAAGAAAAAAACTCAAAGCAATAAGGAGCATTTAGATGAAGACTTGGCCTCTCTATCACGTAAGGACCTCCTTTACAGCAATTTAAATGTTGACATGTAATCATTCTGCTAGTTATTATAAGATGTTATTCAGTGAAAATGTTACTAAATGTATATAGAGGGATTAAATAATAGAACAACTGTTTTAAAGCTTGAAACTATACTAAACTCTTAAATCTTTTCTGAATCCCCGTTAGCTTTGACAAAGTGGTTTCTAGTCTTCCTGAGATCCACTACAAACAGCAACAATAAGACACATAACACATACTATACAGCATTATGAATCTCCTTTTTTTCCACAGAAAAAGAAATCATGGATTCTGAAGCACAAACTGCAAAAGATTTAGCTGATGCTGAGGGTCAACTCAACAACCTACCACTTGTGTCTGAAGGGAGTTTCTCTGATGACAGTCAGTTTCTTGGGAAAAGGAAAAGGAGGCAGACGGGACAGTGGTGGATGAGCTGCCCTGAGAGCACAGAGGAAGCAAAGACTGCAGACAATCGGCCGACAATAAAGAGGTCGAAGCAGAACAGCAGAGAGCCCAGCGCAGCAGCACAGACCAAGAAGAACAGAATTTTAAAGAGAAGAAACCAGACACAGCCTCAACTGTCACCCAGTCGCAGCACAATTAAAGTAAAGACAAAGAGAACCAAGCGGACGGAAAACAGAAACACAAGAAGAGACACACAAGGGAAGAAGAAAGCAACAGAAGAAGTATTTGATGCGATTGAGGCAGAGCAGATTGAAGAGCAGGAGGAGGTGCCAGACCAGGACCAGGATCAGGACCAGGATCAGGACCAGGATCAGGAACAGTCCAGTCCTTTGGTCCTTACACACAGAGACCACAGCCATTCCTCAGGTAAGAAGTTATTAAGGAAGAAGTACCCAGAGCCTTTAATTAAGGAAAGGAACCAAACAACAATTTAGTAATACTCCAAAATCTTGCATTTGACATTAATTAGGAAGCTACTGTCAGCAACAGTAGAAGTGCTCGTTCTGCTGTTAAATGGCCTCTGTGACTGATGTGAGTTTTAGACTGTTAATACTCATTTAAGCACCATTTTACTGTTGTAGCTGCTCGAGGAGGAGCTACTATAGTTTTAACCACTTTATTGTAGTTAGCCTGGTTTAGTCCAGTGGTTCCCAATCTAGGGGTCAGGCCCCTCACAAGATAAACCTAAGAGGTTGTGAGATGATTAACAGGAGAGGAAAGAAAAAAGTGCTGGCACATAAATCTGTTTTGTTTTTTGGGCCATCTTTTCTTCCTGTTAAGTATTTGGTGATTTGAATATTTACCTCATGCCCAAAAAAGTTACAGTTAATCTTAAATCTTATTCAGTTCCTTGAACAGTATAAATATTACATATATTTGAAATGTAACCAACCAAAATGATTTGCAGCTTACCCTGATGTGTGATTTTTACAGGGGATCAGGTATTTCAAAGAGTATACCATCACGTCTTTAATGAAAAAACGTCTATCACACCAGCTCCTGTCTCACCCAGAGGATCGAGGGAGCAGATCCAGGCAGCAGAAACAGGGAAACGGAGGAGGAAAGCTCCCAGTAACTGGTGGACAGTTGATGACATGTCTGAGGATGTGAAGAGCGTCTCCTCGCAGCCTCAGCAGCAGGAGCCCAAACGTCGAAAAGAAAGAAAAAAGCCCTCTAAACAAATCCGATCTCCAAGACTCGGGAGTCCCAAAAATGGCAACATGGCAGTCTCATCAAAATCTCTGGGGGGAGCTCCTTTGACCCCTCTGAGATTGAAGCCGTTTTCTCCTCAGAAGCCGGTCAAACGCTCTCTGGCCACGTTGAAAGACATTTTCACCGCAGCCACGGAGACTCCTGCTGTGGTCAGCCGCAGAGATGCAGGTCTGAATAACAGACGGAAAGAGGCTGGATGTCCTGCCGAGGAAGGCAAGGAGGTCGCCTCCACTGACTGCAGTACGGCCGAAAAGGGTATTCTCAGTATAGATGCTAGTCAGTCCAACCATGAGAGCCCAAAGGACAGCAAGCGACAGTCAGAGGACATGTAAGGAAAACTTTAAATGTTGTAACTCTTTCCTTCCTATTACCTGTATAAATGATGTTTTTTAAACATGTAATTTCTATTTGCAGGTTAAAAGCCCTCAGAAGTGGGCCGTCTTCCATGATCGAGCTGGAACCATACGAGGAGAATGAAGACTTCTGTATGTTTTTAAACATGAATCACATCAGAGAAAGACTTTATAATTCAACTAGACCTTTCCATTTACTTCACTAACATCTTTAGACTGTTTTTCTTGTCTCAGACATTTTCATGTTCAAATTTCAACATTTTTTAAGTCTACAAGTAAACAATCTTTAACACCATTCATTATCTTCTGGAAAATACACATTTAGAATTAAGTTCCTTTTACATCTTTCCATTGCTAAAGTTAATAAGGAGTTCATGATCATTAATATACAACAGGTACACTTCTATAAATCAAGAGTAAAAATTTGGATTAAAAATTATAAATAAAGTCAAAAGTTGTTCTGTCCTGGGCAGCCACACTGCGATATTCACTCTGCACCCTTTCAGCTTCTGTGGGGAATTAAAAATGCAGCAGATGAGCCTTTTGTCACCTGCGTGTGAAGCTTACGTCAGGTGAATCAGCACCACCTGGTAGTTTGATTTTAGCCGCTATCAGCTTGAACAAATGTTTGGGTCTTGATTGTGTGCATGCTAAATGGTGAAAATAATTCTCTGATCAATCACCAAAATAAATGTTTATTTTCTGCTTTTACTTGGTTTCAGTGCCATCCTCCAGAGTCCACGCTGCTCTCTCTGTATCAGACCTGTGTGTTCCTCCTCTCAAACCGCTCGTCTTACAGCCGAAGGATAAGGCCAACCTGGCTGAGTGGTTTAAGAGTCTCTGGTCTGCCACTGTCGAAAGTAAGAAAATATAAAGAGCCACTGTTTTAATTCACTTAATGATGCATTTGTAGTTAATCTCTTTATACTTTTATTTACAGAGTGTTATCAGCATTTAGACAGAGCAGTAAGCATTTTTTCGTCATTAAAAACATAATTAAATTTGTAAGTGAAATCTAACAAACCAGGAAGTAAAGCAAAAGCAATGTGGACAAAATTAATCACACCCAAAAATACTTAATTAATTGTCACCTAACCAATTGTTTCATATCCAAAATTAAAACAGTTTAATTAGTTTTTTTTCTTTTTATCTGCGATGTAGAAGTCATATTTTTAATTACAACTCTGTATTTTCGTCAAAAGATTCTAATGGAAGGGTATAAAACAGTATTTATTAGCCAGCCGTGTCACTGAATGATCATTGCTGTTTCATATTGTTGCAGATGCTCCTGAGATCACTCCAGACCACTTTGATTGGTATTTCTATCAAGGCAGAGCTATCGGCTTCCTGGAGGACCTGAACTGTGGCTCCATCTGTAATGGAAAAATCCTCCTGGGCTCCTACATGAAGAAGCCTCTCTGGGTGGATCACAGCGCCACGACAGTCAGTACTCCTCCTCCTCTTACTGCTCTTATGATTGTGTTGTTTTCATGTCATCTTTCTGACTCCATCTCTGCCATCTTTGTTGTTTTTTTTTTTTAAGGTTTTTAACTTATTAACAAGCTCTGTAAGTGTAACTATCAATGGCAGCGACTCCCGTTTCTGTCCAGGACAATCCTTTATGGTGCCATGTGGTAAGAAGAACATATATTTTTATTCTATTTCAGTGAAAATCTTCTTCTCTGTAAGGGAGGTTTAGATGCATGCCTGTGGAAATAAATACTCTTGTTTGTTTTTTACTGACGTTACCGTTCTGCTCACACAGGACATGCCTATAGCATCCAAAACACCACTGCACAGCCTGCAGTTCTGTACTTCACCAGGATATTCGCAGAAAGTTCAGATTGAAGTCGTCACCTGGATAAACAGCCACATGTTCTGTCCCTCATTTAAAAAACATGTTTTTTAAAAAGAAAAGTCTGGGGATGTGAGACTTTATTTCTGTATTTAAACTAACTTACTTTCTTTATTGAAATTTAGCATGTAAATAGAAAATCTTTGATCTTATTATAATTATTTGGTCCCCAGCTGTGTTTGTAATGATAACATTGTGGTAAAGCAGAGGTAAACATGACTTGTAAATAAAGTTTTGTGCTTTGTTACTTGAGCAGCATTTGAAAATTTCCTGAGAATGTGCATGTGAAGTTTCCAGCCTCTAAGGGGCAGTGTACAGCTGTAGGACACTCGTATACTTGTGTCAAACAGATGAGGTTTTAGTCAGCTTACAAAACAAAGTCTTTATCTGGAGTTATATTTGTTCAGATCTCAAATTTTTAATAGCTTAATCTGAACTTAATGTAATTTTAAAGAGTCCATATGTATGGACACTTGACAGTTTTTAACAGACAGAAGAAAACCATCATAAGAGAAGTCTGTCCTTGAGAAGTCACGACAGACGCATTTAAAACGTAAACGGCATCTCCACAGTCCGTACTATTCATCCCCGTTTATCTGCTCAGACCGGTGGCTTCATCTGTTTAAAATATTTGCAAGAGATTTTTTTAAAAGGGGACACAAAGCTGTTCACTATTCACAAATATCCTGTTGAGTCTGATAGAAGTTATTTCCTACCTGGTACAATGTAAGAGGAAGAAGAAGGCGTTGAATAGAAAAGATGTCTGTCATTCCGCCACATCAATTTTTATTTGACTTTAAAAAAAAAAAAACATCCATTGCAAGTTTGCCAAAGTTGTAGGAGCTTGTTGCCAAAGTGGTGGAGTATACTTTTAAACATTCAGTTCAAAATGCAAAAACTAAAATCTAAAGAAGTTGAATATCTTCCATATCTGATGCCGGTAACGTAAGGAAATGAAATACAGCGGTTTGCACCGCATATATTTGCACATATTCAGGTCATAGAGGTGGACATCAGTTGCCATTAAAGATCAATAAACTGCGATGTTGTCTGCGATGAAAGACCCAGAAGATCAATTAAAACATTTACTGGTGTTCTGAAAGTTTTTCCAATATCTCCAAAGACTCTCCAAACCACACAGATGAAAAAATATTCAACCTTTGAAATGGTGGAGGATTTTTATCTATGTTTTAAGTTCTGCCATCTACCTGGATACTAAACAGCTTTTTTTTTTTAACATCGTGCTGTGGCTGGAATGTTTTTTCATTCTGATGGATGGAGGTAGCTCAACTAGATGAGTGCATGCCTATGGATGTGTAGAGACAAACCCCCATGCAGCGGGTTTGATCCCAACCCAGGGCTCTTTGCTGCATATCATCCCCTCATCCCTTCTCCCTGTGACTGATTGCCAACCAGTCCAGGGTGTGCCCTGCCCTGCCCTTTGCCCTGTGACAGCTGGGATAGGCTCCAGCACCCTATTCCACGACCCTGTGAGACAGGATAAGCGGTACGGAAAATTGATGGATGGAGGAGTTTTTAAGGTTTCTGTAAGCAGAGAATTAAGTGTTTTTAAAGCAACCTGCTGGGTTTCTTCAACGAGCGAGAGAGAAACCTTACCTCTGTCACCTGTACGTACACCACCTTATATCCATGTGTGGCATCATTCAGTTAGTGAATGAACGTTAATCTACGGCAGTAATTGTCAGTGATATTTTAAGACGGAGACCTCGGCTCACACCAGAAACGCTCCCTCGATGACACAACACACAGCCTCTGGTGGGCATTAAGTCATCAACCCGCTCTGTCATGAAACATTTAGTGACCTACTTCATGAAAGCTGAATTACATTTCTGTACATGAACCCCCCCATACCACTGAATACTTCATGATACACTGATACCAACATGTTTCTTAAATATGAAGCATGGGATTGCTCTCTGACATTTGATTAAGCCTTGACTCTTCATGCACAGTGTTATATCTGCTGTCTAATCACAAAACAAAGGGAAAGACTGTCCTCTCCACAGTGGGGCTTAAACAGCTGGGCACTTTGATAATTTATCTCTTTTGAATGTCTGGTTTCAGCTGTGCACACTGCTCCAGCAGCCTGATTTGCCTCGAGGCAGGATCTCCTTCAAAGAAGCGGACGGTGTTTTGACCACCAGGTCTTTAATTATAAAGCATGTCTATGAACAAATATGCTTCCTGTAACACAACATCTGTGTGGGGAAATGGCCGGGACACATCTTTCACTCTGTGTTCCTGTGAAAGGAAAAGAAGGTGGGAGTGAATTGTGTGTGAAAAATGAAGAGGGAGGTGTTGGATTTGCACTTGTTTGGTGCGTTTTAGTGATACTACAGACGTGCCGCCTGGTGAGTAAGTAATCTGTGTCCTTTTAACAGCAGCAGGACCGTAAAGGTTACACAGCATCCTGATCGAGGAAGCCTTCAGGTCACACAGATTGGAGGGGACATGATTACAAACCGAAGGACACATAGGAACTCATGACGACATGAGATGTAAAATAAGGGGATAATCAAAGTTATGATTCATCCTGAGTGAAACAGGAACGCGTGTACCAAACTTAATGTCAATCCATCCAATAGTTGTGGAGACATTTCAACCTCATGGTGGCACTGAATTATGAATATCTCTGCCAAAATTTTGTGCCAGTTGATGTGGTAGATGTCCAGATATTTCACAAGAGAAGTGACAGCTTTGACCACGGGATCCTCTGGGGAACATGGGTATACGTGTCAAATCTCACAGCAGACCCTCCTGTAGTTTTTGAGATATGTCAGTCTGGACCAAAGAGATGTTCTGACGTCCCGTCCAAAAACTCACATAAGCAGCACAAAAAGGGAAAGAAACAGTCTCTCTATTCACGTCTGGAAGTAAGGTGCAAATGCAGAATCCCATCTTTGGATAAATTTGTTTAAGTGGCAAGACAGCCGCTGAATAATGTATTCCTGAGAGTCTGCATCACACGGAGCTTAATCTCGGCCCTCGCCATTAAAACGCACTTTCTTATTCACACCGCTGTCCCCTCACGAGTCTGATTTGAGTGAGAAAATAATGAGTCATTTAAACCACCAGAAATACTACACTCACCTCACTGCTCTCATTTCTCCAGAGGATCAACAAGTATTAATGCAGCTTTCTTACCGGTGTCAATTCACGACAGTGATGATTTGATCTCCAGAAATATCGCTCCCAGAGAGGAGTCATTAGGTGAGAGTTCCTATATTTGAAATATTACAACCACAGATTTTCCAAGGCAGCGAAAGCTAATATAAGCGTCTTTAACTCTGCAAAAGTTTCTATTTCTGCATAACAAATCTGTCTCCTTGCTCTGTAAAGTAAAGCACAAAAAAGCAGGAAGGAACAATGTTGCAGTGAAACCTAGCAGCCGGTGAGCGCATTCAATAATCAGAGTGTGTTAATTACGCAGTATCGGGCTTCGTCGAGCTTCGCATGCCACAAATTCATTTGTCCACACAAAGGCTGTGCAAGTTTGCTGTGATTAGTCTGAGTCTCAGTTCTTGGAACAGACTTCAAGCATTGAGCATGGTTTCCTTCCTTTGTTCAGGCTGGCTCTGAACATTTGTTTGGGCCTGCACTCGAGCCAACAGGCACAAGAGTGACTGATGGACTCTTTACAATGAAGGTGCTGTGCAGCCTGTCGTGGGCTGCTCCATGAATCATCTACCAACAATCCAGGAATTCTTTCAGGTTTGGGGCAAATAACAGTAAATTATTTTTTATGTTTATTTTTACACAAAGACACACTTGATATGACAGGAAAATTACAGCCCTTTAATATTTTTTTAAAGAGGCATTTGTGAGTCATTTACACCTCATTATGCATCCTGAATTAAACAACAAACAACAAGAATGAGCTGCACACCACAGACTAACCTCTCTCAGCGTGTTTTACATCCTGGTTACGCCCTTGATGACAGCTAACAGAAGATACAGACACGTGTGGCGCAGAGACAACAAGACTTTAAATAAAACTCTGATTTCACTGATTAATTTTTCACTCTCGTAAACAGACTCAACGTTCATGTCACTGAGACAATGAGTGAAACATGCGTCCATTGTGAGATGTGGAAGCACGCAGAGGAAGCACAGAAACGCCGTTAATATCCATGTTTACTACATGACGGTTTGAAAGAGTGTTTGTGTTTTATGGCGTGGACTATTAGTTTGTTTTGAATTGGACCACATGACCTGGTTTATGGTGACATGTTGCATGTGTTAGACTGTGTTAGACTGTGTTAGACTGTGCTGGACGTGCAGCCTGTTATGGTTGCTCCGTTCGTTTTCCCTTCTTTCCGCTTTATTTAGTCTTTCTTACCCTTATTTATGTGTTGTCTTTATTCTGTTAGTTTAGTTTAGTTCAGTTTAGTGAGTTTAGTCTTAGTTTAGTTTAACTTTTACCAAATTTCCCCCCAGAGATAAATAAAGTATTCTGATTCTGATTCTATTAATTTGGAGGCCCCCCTCTTATTGTGGGGTCCCTGTGTCAAAATCCAACTTACTTTAAACAGTATTTATTCTTATTTCTTCATAATTTCAAACACATTTCTGTTAAGTTATATTATCTCAAACTAACAAACTTATAGACAACAAATTGGAGGCAGCAGTGGAAGAAAACTGTCTGATTTCTGGGTCAGGTGTGTGTCGGGGCTAAATAGGGCTCCCCTGATGGATTGATTCTTTCATTATGGTCCATGAAATTTTTTTCTGACTAATTAAATAAAGAAAATTATGATACTTTTTTTTTTGAAAAACATTCTTTAAGAAAAGACTGTTGGTTGATTTTGTGTCTTTCTGACTCCACAGATGAAGATGAGGGCTGACTTTAGCTCATGGCATAAGAGGAAATATTTGCATTGATTAACAGCGAGAGAATTACAGTAATTTTGAAGAGGAATACTAGCAAAAGTTGCTGAAATGGGATGAAAGAAAATTGGAAAGACAGAACTCTGGGCACACACCTGTTGGCTTATGCTGGACAGACACAAGGAGGACAGACAGACAGCAGCAAAAACACTTAGAGTTATGAGCTCTGCACACATCTCTGAGTGTTATGGACCCTGAGCTTAATTTCTGTCGCTTCATTTTAGTGGTGTACAAAAAATTTGTTCAAACAGAAGCAGACTGTGCACACTTTTCAGGGACAGACCTGAGTTAAAACCAACAAGGACACGATTACCTGCGGCTGAGTCTGTGCCTTAATTTAACTTTACCAAGCACAGCAGAGTGAATTAACATCACTGCACATAATAAATGCTTTTTTAAAAAAGTGCACTCAGTGGATGACGTTTGATCTGTGCTTTGTGATGTTTAGAGACTTTTTAGCTTCCATTTTACTGCTGTGGAGAAATTGGTGTGATAGTAATGGGCTCCTTTGTCAATTTGTTCTAAATTATACGGGATGACTGAGAACATAACACAATGACAACAATGTGCCGCCTGGGTCAGAAGGTTCAGTGATAATTTGAGAGCGAAGCCAATGTGTCCTCACACACTGAGAGCTTAGACGCTAAACTGGGTGTTTGCTACCTTTCATTTGCATTTTTAGATTTCATCCAGCACCTTCTTGAATCTGACGAAAGGAGAAGAGCAAAGTTCAAAGTTCAAATGTTCAATGTAGCATCATAAAAGCTAAAGTATTTATACTGTACTATTTGTTCTTAGATCATTCAGACAGATCTCAGCTGAGATGTACACACAAACGTCTCTTCTTTCAGGATAGCCTCTCTCTGTAAATAGAAATATCATCGCGCTACAGTCACTTCTCCCCAGACCACTTTCAGTTAAATCCATGTTGACATTTCACCTTAATGATATCTACCTGTCTCACTCCTCAGCGCCCAAGCTTAACTCGCTCTCACCGCATCTGCCCACAGTCTGCCCTGTTAATTGAGTCCTGGTCCTCTGATCCTCCGCTGCAGTTATTATCGCACAGAGTTAGGGCTCTCAAAGGAAAAGCATACAAGTTTGATGAGTGTTGGACCACGGTTTCTCTTGAGAGTGTAACAAAATGAATTATACAAGGTGCGGTAGAGTACATGTTCAGGGTTATGCCTTGATGAGGCTTCTAGGACCAAAAGCAGCCTTTGAATCTAAAAATCCAATTATGTTTTGACAGCTGGTTGGTAGCTTCAAACCGGCATGTTCCTCTACCTTAACACTGGAAAAGAAATCAATGGACAAATAAAAAAAAAAAAAAAGTTGTCCATGGTTATTTTCTTCCAGTTATGTCCTACTTATGGCAAATGGTTGATTTAGGGCAATGTCGTTTTTCATCACAGCGCAGTAATGGTACACAATTCAAGAATCCTCTCCGGACAGCTCGCTCAGTACTCTCTAAACTTGGATTCAATCTGTTCCCACCAAACACTTTCTGCAGAAACTGCAAATAGATGATGACAGCAGCAACTCCAGCCAGATGCACCAAAGTGCCTGTGGGCTACCTGCGCGCTGAGAGACAAAGCTATAGGAAGCTGCAGGAGGGGGAGATATAAACACACTTAAGCGGCTGTCTGTGCAACACGCTGGAATCCAGAGAAAAGTTGAATTTTTCACATTTCAGCTTTCCTGAGTGTCCCACATAGAAAAAAAACAAGGCTGTGGCAGGATTTTAGACATGCTGAGGTCAATTTACATTACTGATGACTGATGAATAAAGATAAGATACATAAAATACATAAGATACATGGTAACACATTATTCTTATTCTTATTCTTATTCTTATTCTTATTCTTATTCTTAGACATTAAAACTATAAACTATAGAATAAAACATGAATAAAACACTTTGCTCTGTTGCTCTGGATAACCAGACGTTTTCATTTGTTGAAAATATCAAATTCTGCAGATTTGTGGACTACATCGAGCCATGCTACATGATGACCTGTCGCAGACATTTTTCAGGCATGTTTAATATGCGACTTAACTCAAAGTAGTTTTCTGTCTTTTTTTATCCCGCAAAGTGTACAAATGGGCCATCATGGTAGGGATAGGAATAATAATGTTAATTCCAAGAAAGATTTTATGTTCACTGAAGTTAGATGGAAAGAAACAGCTTATTTTGGTGAAGGCATCAGCTAACAGCCAGAATGAGTTGTAAAATAATGACATCTTGAATATCGGCAAAAATCCAATATTGTGCATCCCCTGTTTTTTATTTTCCCACTGCCCTTATAACCTTAAAATAGCCTTTTGTTGCCTGTTTCCAGTGGTGTATTTGCAGCTGACCACCAGAACTAAATTTATTTCTCACTCTGTCTGAACTTTTTTGGGGGGTGCCAAGAGAAAACGCCTCTCAAAAAGTCTTTAAAGCTAGATTTGAAAGAGACACGGTTAGAGCTTTAGTCACAGAGAGGGAAGAAAAAAGACACAGAAACAGATTAATTGGAGTTTTTCTGCTACGGCAGCCCTCAGCCATGTGGATCCGTGGGATTTCAGTCCAATCAGGAACCCAATATGGTGTCTAATGGTTGACACGTGCTGTCTGAGTCTTTTTCTTACATTTAAACCAATTAAAGTGGACTGTTCAGGTGGCATGTATCCATGACATCCCAGGTTCAGTTTAGCCACAGACCACTACTTGCATGTCATCAACTTACCCGTTTGCGGTGTTCCTGTCACTCTTTGCTATCAGTAAGGCAAAAATGACCCAAAGTCACTTTTTTAAAAAAAGTTAAAGGTTTCTCCCTTTTCTTCTTTATAATTCTCTGCAATACATTAAAACCAACATGTATCTTCCCGTTAACTTAGAGCTGTAAAGAGGTAATTATCGCTGACAGAAGCACTGAAGATTTATAAACTGTTGATGCAACTTCATAGTCAGTGTCCCCAAAAGCTGTCACCAATTTATCATCGTCATGATGCTGTGAAAAAAGCTGAACTGAAAGAAAACTACGTGTAAACCCCACACATACCTATTATCAAAGCAATGCCATCTAAAAACTAATAAAAGCAGGACCTCAAAAATACACCATACAATATAATGTAATCTCATATAGCGCCAAAACAAATGTGAAACATGTTTTAGTTGTTCTCGTCACAGTCAATTTATATGTTTGAGCAAAAAGGAAGAACACTGCCTCTGTAATTTTGTTTTTTAATGTCCAATTTAGGAAATGAGATATCTGATATGATATAATGTAGAGTGTGAAGGACTGACAAAACTACCATCTTTTAGTAGTTAAAAAATGTGGCTGAAATATTCACCAAATTATTATATTTTCCAAAAATACCATAGTTTTGGATATTGGAGGAATCAAGTGGAGGGTCATTAGTGAGGATTTAACTTTTTCATTGACACCCCCCCCTTTAACTTTCACATAGTCCCTTTTTTGTCCCTGTATGTAGCATGTAACAGACTGATACTGTTGCCTGAAAGCTGAAAACTTAAGGCTTCAGGACAGACAAAGTATTAGCAATTTATTTCTTATAATCTATATCCAATCCAAAAAATCATGGCGGGGTTGAATCACCACCTCTCTGACAGCCCCGATAAAAATGAAAAAACCTCATTTGGAGGTGTTTGTTTCAGAGCTATGGTAATTGGGTTGCATGATGTGTTTGTTGCTATTACTTTGTCCACTCCAGCTCATGTTGTTTCCAGCTTTTGGCTGTTTATTTCATCACTGCTCTGAAAAAAGGAATAGTAAAAAGAGGTTTGCACTTCAAATGGAAAAATAATGTGATATCTATATTTTTTGTCCTCTCAGATTAATCTCTGTCCTTCTAAAACATTCCTCCATTTTATTTTCAGCTCTGACAGTCCATTCCTCATGTCATTCTGTTGAAAACACATTTCTATGGAGTTCCTTCTTCACATGCATGGTAACTTAAAAACCGACAACCTCATTGCGCAGTGATTTAGTGAATAATCGTGTTAGCAGTGTGCATGTTCCCCCATGTGAAGGAGGGTTCCTCCTCCTGCATCCTAAAATGTATCTTTCACTGAGACAGGCCCGAAAAAATAACATCAGTAAATTCACTGAGGAGGCCGGGGGAAGGATCAGAAGATCTAAGCAGGGTGAGGGATTGCCTCGGAAGTGTTCGGCTATAAATCCAGAAAATACAATCTTTCATGTTATAGAGCTCCAGTGTAAGGTGCCAGAGGCTATTTTCTTTGTGGAGGATGACACTGATGCTATTATTAATTAAAAATTGCGATTGTGGTAATTATCCAGAGGAATATGTGAATTAAAAACTTTTGCATTTCATTTTTCATTTTTTGGAAAAAAAAAAGTTTCCACAGACAAATATTTTAATCATTTCAATCTTTTTAAATCCTATTTATTCCTGTCTATAATGTCTATATAACTGTCTATAATGAGGATATGATTAGTTTGTTCCATATTTTTCTTATTGTCACCAAATCTAATAAAAAGACCAAAACCAATGAACTGACCCTACTAACAAGTCAAATCCTAATACAGTTTATTCTTCTGTGCCCTCCGTTGTTGTCCAAAAACTATTAAAAATTGGTGAACTACATTGATAGACTAGGTGACATGTTGAGTCATTGCCATTAACTTAGTCTCTGTAATTGTAATTGTAATTGTCAATCCCAAACTTTCTACTGTAAACGCCAGCCAAATATCCAGGAATTACGTCCATTACAACAACATTATACTACTACTCTATAATTGCCATATTTTCTGTAAGTTTTTAGGTGCCCACCCTAACCACACCTTAGCCACTGGTTATTTACCATAACCAGAATCTCTCCGTAACTTTAACCATACTGTAGTTGGCAAGTGTTGATGTTGTAGAAAGTTAGAATAAAAATAATATTGACACTGCACAAAAATATAAACTGTACTCTGGGGGTTTTCCACAGTTGTCTAGTATCAACTTTTATTAGAGCGCCAAATATGTATTGATGCAAAAATAGTCCTCAACAAATGCTCTATTTCAGTCCTTTCTGAGTAACTTTAACTAAAAACCACAGTGCCCAGCTCTTTTAGAAAGTTATTGAGATTTCTATTTGTGACGTTTTCTTTAAAGATTTGTGACTTCAGTAGGCTCTAGTTGGTTTTGAGCCAAGATACACAGACAGGGGAATGAAAGTATTCAGTGACAGACTAATACTAATGTTTTTGGTCTTTTCATGAAATTTGTTGGTATTGAGAAAACCTCACCCTCAAATCAAATATTGACATTTGTTTTGTGACTTTTGAAATACTTTTTACCCTGGCCCTTCACCTCCCACCTATATATCTAGACAGGATGTTCACAGTAGGAAACTGAGGACAGGATAGTCACGGCCTGGTTTATTTCTGGCTACAATCAAAGTTGAGCAGCTGGTGCCCTGTGGAGGGATGTTGTGTCAGGAGGCTCGTCAGAGGCTGTTAAAGGAGGACTACCTACTCTCTCTGTCACACTCATAAAGCCACCAATTAGTGTAAAAGCTCTCTGGATCTTCCCTCTTTCACTTTGTGAATGTGACATTTGGAGCTGGGCAGAATGGAGCTGAAAAGCAGCCAGCGGCCCCTGAAATCCATCTGTGATGTTGTCTGAAAGAGTAAATTAATCTACGGCAGTTACTGACTTCTCAGGTGCCTCAACGCCTCCTGCATACTGATTCAAGAGACTGAAGTAGCAAACACTTTCTTTTATTTAGATTTATGTTGTGAAAGAGCAAGAACATGATCCCTCTGCTGCTTTTAATATGAAAGAGACACAAAGTTTGAGAGATTTAAAAGACAAACACTTTGGATTTGCACGCACTGTTCTCCATCATCAATCCAAGTCAGTGCTTCCCGTTTTTTTTTCTGATGTAGTTTTGCAGTTTGCTTCCACTTTCTCTCAGCCGACCTCGTCTTTGTCTTTTTCAGGTAGTAATTTCCTTTATTTCCCAAAACAACTTTTGACAACCTCCAATGAAGGATGTCAGCTTGTTGGCTTCAGCGGCATGTTTCAGATTCTAGCACAAGCAAGTGTGCAAGAGCAAGCATTTACACTTCAGAGTGGGAGTTCTTGAGTGCCCCGTGTCTTCTGTCTGCACTGCATTATTCTCTGTTGGTACTAACGTCACAGGAGACAGTGAAGGCCTTTTGATTCTGACAACAATACCATGTAATTGCTGATATTTTAAATAACTGAAAATATTCCTGTTTTGAAACTTATTCTTTAGTTCAGATGGAAACATACTGATATGTTGTCATCCATGCTTGAGAATAATAAATAAGTAATAATAACTAAATATAAGCAATTATACAACAATTAGCTGTTTTTTTAATGATGTTTCAGTGTAGAACAATTTGGATTTAACCTTTTAAATAGAGATATATTGATAGTATTGTTTCAGGCTATAAATATCTGTGTCATTGGTTCTGTTGCCTGTGTTGTGGAGAGTTTCAAGAATCAAGAATCAAGAATCAAGAATCAAAAATCATTTATTGTCATCATGTTTTCACATGACAAAATTAATATTGGTGACTTCCAGCTTTAAATGTAAATATAGTAAAAAATAGTAATAGTAAAAATATGTAATATGTACACAAATATCCAAAGTCCAAAGTTGCAGCAGCAATGCACAGTAGGGGGGTGGGTCAGTTGTTCAAGTGCAGTCAAGTGCACGTCTCAAGTTCTTCAATAGGGGGAAATGCATTGAACAGCTCTGGGGAAAAAGCTGTTTCTTCAGTCTGCTGGTTGTTGTCTTTATGTTTCTGTACTGCTTTCCAGATGGAAGCGGCAATTTACAAACAGTCCATTTCCTGGGTGGGTAGGGTTGGCGGCAATATGTTGGGCCTTCTTCTGCATCCGGCCAGCGTATATAGTCCAGAGTCCAGATCTGGAGGAGGACTTCCCACAATCCCCTGTGCTGTTTTCACCACCCGAAACCAGTCTTTTCGGTCTTGTGCAGTGCAGCTGCCATACCACGCTGCTGCACTGAGGCAGAGGATGCTCTCTATTGTAGCCCTGTAGAGGTTTGTCAGGAGCTGAGGGGAGAGTCCAGCACGTTTCAGCTTCCTGAGGAAGAAGAGTCTTTGTTGAGCCTTCTTTACCAGGTGAGCTGTGTTCATGGACCAGGTCAGGTCAGATGTGATGTGGATGCCCAGGAACTTGATATTGTTGACACGCTCAACTGCTTCCCCGTGGATGAGGAGGAGAGGAGCGTGCTCTGTCCTCCTGGACCTCCTGTAGTCCACTATGACCTCCTTGGTCTTGCTGGTGTTCAGAACAAGGTTGTTGTTTGAGCACCACTGAGTAAGGTGCTGGATCTCCTCTCTGTAGTGGGTCTCATCATTGTCCGATATGAGGACCTCACTATGGTGGTGTCGTCTGCAAACTTTACGATGGTGTTTGTGGAGTGGATGGCAGAACAGTCACTAGTGAAGAGAGTGAAGAGGGCTGGGCTGAGCACGCAGCCCTGTGGTGTGCCTGTGCTCAGGACCAGTGTAGAGGATGTGTTGTCCCCGATTCTCACCACCTGAGGCCTGTTGGTGAGGAAGTCCCTGATCCAATGGCACATCGATGAAGGGCAGTCCCAGGTTGTGGAGCTTCAGTATCAGCTTGTCCTGGGATCACTGTGTTGAAGGCTGAACTGAAGTCCACAAATAGCATCCTCACATGTAGGTGTTAGGAAGCTGCAGATGGGTCAGTGCTGTGTGAAGTGCAATGGAGACTGCATCCTCTGTCGACCTGTTCTCCCTGTATGTGAACTGATATAGTTTGTCCAATAAGAGAGGAGGGAACAGCTCCAGATAATTAGGCAGGATATTGCATTGTTTGTGTGACATGTCGACATCAAGACTTCATTTAACAATTAACAGCAGCTGGATTTATCATTTGCTGCTAAAACATCAGAATTCAAGTCACAACATTATATTTTGTGGTAGGAAATATCCACCTCAAAAGCCCCCAGTGTAATATGAAATCAGAAGGTCCTTATCTGACCACTGTGCGTGATGTGTGTTGTGCAGTGGTAGTGCGTAAAGGGTAAACGACACTCATAGCAGTGACTGAATAGGAGGTTTCTCCCCTGGGTGCTCTAACAGGAAGAGTAACTGTCCTTATTGTGAGTGTGTGCTGTGAATGCACAGCCCACTGTAAGTGCACAACGCCGTGTAGTATTTGTGTGTTATAGGAAATCATTGCTGCTGGCTGATGTTAGCAAATTAAGCCAATTGTAGCTGTACTGCTATACTGTGGGACTTAATTTTCTTTAAACATATATATCTGCTCCTTGGTTTCATAACCATCCCCCTAAAGGTTTTTCAACCAAAGGCTCACCAGTTGTTTGTGCACAAAAGTGTTGTGAACTTGTTTTTGCAAAGTGAAAGTCAGAAGACAACACATCCACATACCCACAAATGTTCTTAAGTGTTTTTTAACTGCCACCTCTTTGGTCCAGGTTTGGTTAAACCTGCACTGACTGACACCTGAAACCAGTGCAAACCAGAGCTGTAAACATAATAAATCATGAGCTTATAAAGTTGATATGATGTACATGTTTGCAAACAGTTGCTTATTTACATCATCCAGCAGATGCAAGGTAACATCAGCATGCTTTTGGAGGTGTGTTTCTGGCCACCTTGGTGTATTTGTCAATTATTCGTCTCCACCAATCTTCTGGGGGAAATGTTTTAATGCACCACTGTGTTCATCAGCTACTCACTAATTTTGTGTGTCTGCTGTTTGGTGATGGGCAGGCAAGGCCTTTTGAGCTTCTTTTTTTTTACTGCAAGCTGCTGATGAGAGCCCTGAGACTGAACCAAAACAGTTATGTTGTGGGCCATAAAACCAAAACTATGATATAAAAGATCACAGCTAAGGGAAGAGTGTGGTGATAACTCTCTGTGGGTTTGTCAGTGTTCACATTACATATAATCATTTCAGCCATTGTTGAACTATCGATTAGTGCAGCTTTGAGTTTTAACAATCAATGTTAGCTATCATAGAAGGCAGGATATGAGCTACTTCACACTTTTCACACTTCAAACTTCACTCTTATTTACACAATGACAGGAGGTGACTTGTATTTAATGAAATGATAAACTGTTTGAAGCATTTGAACAGAGTCTCAGTCAAAAACATCTCTTACTCTGATACACCTGCTATAATATGTATGTTATTATTTCTATTTTATCCTTTATCAGATTAAAAATCAGACAAAAAAGAATTTAAAAAATAAGTAAACAGGGACATCTGCCCATTTTACAGTCTTGTGATTTAAATGGCATCAGAACATTTAAATCTATCTGTGTTCCTGAGGTTAAGCAAATAAAGATATTGAATGATTTAAGGTATTTCCAGCCCAGTACCATTTTTTTTAAACCTGTAAATTTTCTTCAAATGCGATCGCCATTTACACCTTGTAAAGAGGAGAGTCACTGATGAGTGCCAACATGTACAGTTGTCCAAAAGCATGAGAGCTGTAAATCCAGTAAGTGTACATCCCTCTGCGTGACCACAATTGAACTGACAGGTTGCTCAAGAAATCTCCCAGCCTTCAGGTTCAGCTCGGGGGTGTTTAACTGATGGTGATGACGGGTGAAGAGTAGCCGGCGTGTCCTAATTCAGCAGCCCTGTCAGTGACTGTGTATGTGCACAATGAGAAACATCCTCAATGCATTTTTATCTGAGATACGTTCAAGTGTCTCCGTGTTCTTTGGCGAACGGCCGGACACCTGTTGTGAAAAGATGGCTGGAAATTTAATGAAAACTTGATAAAGCAGTTTAGCAGTTTCATTCAGAGCCGACATCAAAAGCCTGCGCAAGTTAATATCCTGTCGCACTGTGTGAGCTGTGAGGTGACAAAACAAACAAATGAAGGGTAGAGAGGAAGAGGAGATAGTGTTGTAGAAGAATAAAATATTCTCCAATATCTCCACAAAACACCTTACATAATAATGATAATAAAAGTAAACTTTATATATATAATGCTTTTCTGAACAATGTTACAAAGTGTTTCACCAAGTTAAAATACATTAAAACAACAGTAATAAAACACGGATTATACATAGAATATAATATGTAATAAAACATCAATTATATTTATATATGTATATGTGAAATGACATAAGGTAAAATTCACACGAAGGTAAACATTTCTTTAAATAGTAAAGTTTTAAGAGATTATTTAAAAACTGTTTTGGCATTGGCAGACTTAATCGCAGTAGGTAAGGTATTCCAGAGTTTGGTGTTTTTTTATTCAGATGCTGCTCCTTCTGTGGCGATGGTCCCTTTGGAAAGAATTGCAGAGCCTGACAGACGGACACCTTCAGATTTCAATTAAATTAATCTGGCTTGCAGAGAAAAGCCAGTTTTGGAAAGTAAAAGGTCTGTCGGATTGAAACCAAATTGACGTACCTCAGAGGTAGGAGCTTTACACTCAGTAAAATAATTTTTAAAAAAAAGTTGCACTGGAGATAATGAATAAAGAGTGTGTGACGCACGTGGAAAGAAAATACCAGAAACTAGCACAGTGTTTGTCTGGCCCAGAAGGATGTTAAAATATTTAAGCAGTCTGCTGTGTTCACAATCCGTTCCCTGGCACCAAAAACAATACTGATCTATGATGTAATCAGGCTAATCCAATTGGTGTGAAGATGAAAGACCAGTATGTGTGATCACTGGGGCGACACAGCACCAAACAGTGTTTTTGCCTAAGTGAGGACGCTGGTCTCAGAAAGCAGCTGCATCTTTTAACAGCTTGTAATTTACCACTAATAATAGACGTTCTTTATTTTTTATGATTTTTATGCTTCTGCTTTATACATATTCTTTACAAACCTGCTCTGAGCCATTTAGAAAAAAAACATAGTGTCAAAAACTCAGAAAGAAAGTGCTGTAATCATGAAAAAGATTTTTAAAATGGATTTTCTCGGCTGGAGTTACAGAGATGAGGTGAGGCATGCTGCTCTCAGGCTGTGCTGGAGTAATTTAGAAGTGAGTTTTTTCACAGGATCATGGAGATCAACCTTTAATCCAGTCTCTCTAATTAAGCCAGACACTAATTCAAAACATGTGAGTGACATGAAAATGTTGAAACCTTATGAAAATGTATCTATTCATGTAATTAGTTAAGTTTTACTTTTCGATGCACCACCACATAAGAAAACTTTTTAAACATATCTAGATTAACTAACATCAGCCCTCAGCTGAAAAGGTACCAGATTTATGTAGAATGTATAATTTAGAGCAATGTGGTCTTTTCGGTTTTATGTTTAGAGATCGATGCAGGCGAGGTGTGGATGATCATTCACTTTGTTTAGTTTGTTAGTTGTTCAGAAGCGTCACTAAGCTGTTTAGAGCTGAAACTATTAGTGAATTAATTGATGAGTTGCCTGACAGAAAATAAATCTGCAACTATTAATTAATAATAATATAATTAATAAATCATTTAATGCAGAAATTCCAAATATTCACCAGCTTCTCAAATGTGAAGAAATAAAATAAAATAATTGGCAGATTAATCGATAATGAAAATAACTCTTAGTTACAGCCCTCTGCCTGTCTGAAATATAAATCTAATTTTTTCACCTAAAATATGATTTTTTTAGTTTTACAATCTAAAAATCACATGTGGCAGCAGAGTAGATATATACGAGCAGATACTATATATAATACATATATACACTTTTATACTTTAGTGAATATATGTTGGTGTCTTGAGGCCATGTGTGCCTGTATGTGAGTTTTTCACACATGAATGTCACATTCATGTCATTTGTTGTTTTCAGTGTTCAATTGTTGATTTCTTACATTTCGCCTGAAAATTACATGTGCGCCTACAGTGTTATGTAAATGTATTAAACATAACCTTCACTATCATGTATTCATTTTACACATGTAAAATGATGCACCACCAGTGGTAAATAACACAGGAATGATGTGCAAAATGAAACTTATGAAACAACACACTTGACCTTTGAAATTCTTTTCTTTTAATCGTTATTAATTTTAGCTATTATGCTGTATTTGTTATGCAATCATTTACAGCTTTTCCAGGCTTGGGGAAATCCCCTTGACACGTTGCTACTGTACAACAGCTTTATTTTAATTGTAAAGTGTAAATGGATTTTTTTTTTCTTCTTCTTCTTTTTTAAAGTAACAAGCTGCTGCCTGAGACCAACATCGATCAAAACTGTGACTGATGCTGTAAGCAAGGTTCAGTTTCAGTTCAGAGAGTATAAATTTCTCTCAGTAAACATATTCACTGAGCCTTTAGCTTGCACCAGCTGTCTGCGGCCTGGGCTCAACACGCCCGCAGTGAAAATTGTGAATGTTTTTATTTATTTATTATTTTGTTTGTTTCCCCGGACAGCCTGCGAGGACCCGCTACTCCCAGAAGTGATGTAATTATACCAGACAGTCGAATAAGCATGTTGTGTCATCTGTGCTCAAAACAGAAGAACACTTGACTTTAAAATGATGGAATATCATCCAGCACGACTGGACACATCATGCTACTCGTGCTGCACTCATGGATGCAGATACATGGCGCTAAAGGTAATTCAGTCTGATGTGTGCCGCTGAAGAGGCAGCAAACAGTCACAAGTCCACAATAATGGTCCCACTTTATCTCCCACTGAACCGTCATGCTTCTGTTAGAGACCGGACACCATCACTCCATGAAGACTTGATGATGTTGATGATGATGACGGGACTGTTGAGAGGAAGAAGAAAAGACAACATTAGACCATTTTAATAAGAAAGAACAAAGACACACCAACACAAAGAGTCTACAGCCGTATGAAATATCTCAGCAATCCATCCAGGAGTTGTTGAGATGTTTTGGTGTGGACAGACCAACATTACTCAAGGTTACGATTAAATAAAGTTACAAAGAACCTGTGAACAAATATATGATTTTAATAAAAATAGTATAGTTATACTATAATAAATGAACGTGAAAGTTTCACCTTGGAGGGCATGAATACCTGAAACTTTTTTTTTTTTTCTGCTCCAAGCTAGTTTTCAACAATCACTTTGAAACATGTCAGAAACACTTTCAGGTGAAATAAAATAGACCAACACTGATTGATTGAGATGGTCTCAAAATGCCAATACGTGTGTCTCAAAGCTGCTCTTAAGTCGGTAGTTCATCTTCAGGTATTGTACGTGTCAGGCCAAACGTTCGGAGCGAGGCCAGATCCAGATTTATTGTGAAAGTTAAAGGTTTGAGTTTTATGAATCCTCTCTTGGGTCATTTTTCTTCTCGCCTCAGTCCTCTGCTGTTGAATCCCTGCAGTCTGAAAAATGTCACTCAACAGTGGAGCTGACCAACGGCAAACAGGTCCCAGTTTGAATGAATATGTGATTGCACAGCAAGACATTTCATTGATCAAATTCCTAATCTGAGCAACCTTCTGACTTTCAACTCCTGGGCACAGAAAAACATAGTGTGCTGTAGCGTTATGTAGGACCATTACGAGGACATGCAGTGTTGCCAGGTGATTGGGAGAATCACACAGATGTGGCAAAACTGGTCACTGGACAATGATTTTACTATTTTAAGCGGCTCTGACAAACGAGGTCTGTTGAATAAAGACTTGCAGAGAAAAGGTTCTTATTCAGCAGCCTTGAGGTTTAGAAATGGACCAATTTCAATTCAATTCCCAAGGCAGCTTTGCAGACGTCCTTGCACAACTAGTTTAGTTTAGATCCTTCTGCTGGCCCGAACACACATTCAACTGTACCTGAATGGTAGCTTAATGGGTTATTTAAAGGTAAGGATAATGTGGAGTTGAAATAAATGTTCAAAACAGTCTGTATCGCAGTGCACATATGGATGTTTTCTGGAATGATATTTTGACCTAACATTTAGTATCTAGCTCAGGGGTCCCCAACCCCTGAGCCATGGACCGGTACCGGTCCGTGGGTCATTTGGTACCGGGTCCACCGCGAAGAAAGAATAAAAAAAAATTGTTTCCGTTTTGAAGTTAATGTTTTATTTTTTTTTTACTGGATATTGGTTTACTAACTTTCATCTGTTCCTCTCTGCGCACTTGACAAGTCACCGGCTCGTTGCAGAGAAACAAGTGCACGGTTCCCACTGATTCTCTGTCTTTGGAGAATTTTAATTAATAATTTATTTATCATTTATCATGTGGTACAATATGTTAATTGTTATGTCGTTTAATTTAATTTAATTATACGATTATACCATGCCAGTGCACCCCCCCTCCCCAGGGGTCCATGAAATTCTGTCTTGCATGAAACCGGGCTGCAAAAAAGGTTTGGGACCACTGATCTAGCTGACATTCTGGGTCGTGCAGATCACATATAATTACATTGGCAACTCAAATGTTATAACTGCTCTCATTTAAAAGAAAAGAACATTTAAGTGTGTACAGCCTTGTGTGACGATGCAGGTATATGTTAATTACCCACAATGCACAATTTGACTTTTGTTGATTTACACTAAACAAAATGTAGAGCTAAGTAGAGATAAGAAAATAAATATACCAACCAATTTAGCAACAGATATCATGACAATCCCTGGTGCCGCAAGAGTGGAAAAAAATTGTAAAGGATTATGCATCCCATCTGATATGGAGAACGCCTCGGGATCCCACAGGAACAAGGGGGACGTGGCTTTGCCTGGAGCCAACATGACCTGGACCTGGATAAACACCAGCGAATGGATATCCATATCCTGCAATTTATGGTTAAAATGTCCTCCATTAACAGTCTTTAAACTGTGACTCCACTCAGATTTGAAAATACAACCTGTGTAATATGTTCACTTTTTTCATTCAAACACATAAATGTTTAGCTGCAAGGATTTATGAGCAGCAGCACTATTATATACTTCTGTCCCACATCTCTCTGTCCAGAAACCTCCGCTCCCTCAATTACGTTTTAAGACCATAACCATTTTACACTCCAGAAACACAGTGATTACATTGGGGCGAAAGGTGAGGGCTCACTGTGAAATAGCAGTCTGCCGAGCTAATTTCCCCCCTGGCAGGTGTGAGTGAGGAGCTGCTCTCTGTCAAAGATGGACTCATCAGTACCTGGAGGAACTGGTGAGTTTTGATGAAGGAGGATACAGTGACACAGACTTTGTACAGTCACTTTGCTCCCACTGCGTCGGCATCATTTTCCAATCATTCAGCTGAGTGACACGCGCTCATCCTATCAGGACAGCCATTAGGCATTTAAAAGCATCTTGCACTGATTGCAGATCAATCTTCTGATGTCAGCCTCAGTGATAAAGAAGAAAAAACAAAAAAACAACTTGCGCTTTCTTCCTGCCAGCATCAGCAGTTAATCATAGTGGTTTCATGATTGCCAAGTACAAAATTTTGCTCTCTGAGAGTAAATTAAACAGGTGAAATGTCCTTGAGGAGATGTTGCAGTCAATTCGCCATTCAGGCTAAGTTTGCTGATCAAGTCACTGTTTTATGTGTTTGATATCACTTTACACTTCACACTGGAGTCACCACCGGAAAAACAAAAGCATTTGACCTGTGGTGAAAGAAGTGTTTAGATGAAGAAAAAGTTCCATTCTGTGAAATACTTAATTATGCTATAGGTGCTATAGGTAAAGGTAGTAACAGTAACAGTAACATTTACTTACTAAATAAAGGAAGGACTATAAGGAAGTATAAGGAAATATAAAGTAGCATTAAATAAAAAATACTCAAATAAAGTACATGTATCTCAGAATTGCACTAGTGCAGTACTGGGTTATATTCCATCACTAGTTTTGAGCTTGGTTGAGCAGCAGTGCATGCAGAGACAAACATGAATGAAAATGTATAGTCAGAATATAAAAGGTGGCAGCTGAGTGTGGCTGAACCACAGCTGGCAGACTGCTCCTCCATACGTCACCACAGAGAAAATCAAGTTGGCTGTCAATGTGATTGCTCCATTATGATGCACCATGTATTTCATGTTTTCACCTTTCTGTTCTCCCAGCAGCTTGCAGCACTGTTTAGTATCCACACACCCACTGCAAAGAGCGGCAAAGCCAAGCCAAAGTGCAAACTGCCCTTTAATACACGAGGAGCCTTTTAGCAAAGAGAGCTTATCCTAAGCCTCCAGACCACGCTGAACACTGGAAAAACTGACGCCTGGCAGTCAGACATAAACGTATCCCTCCATTACTGACATGCAAAGAGCCCATTGTAAATCACTCCCACCAATTAGATGCTGCAGCCACCACAGAGCTGACTGCTTTGAGCCATGTGTATGGAAATGTCATTTCTAAACCAAACACAAGCTGAGATATAAAGTCCATATACAGCAGGGAGAAAAGGCTTTTATGTCATGTAGTTAGCATGCTTGTTGTGCATCACCAGACTGTTATTTTGGCCGCGAGCATCACCCAGAGAGCGGCCAGACCACTGGAGCAATTGCTTTAATTGCATAAGGGTGCAGAAAGTGACCCTCCAGTTTGATTGCAGCAGCTCAGAAAAAATGGTATTGATACAACAGTTCGGCAAAAACTGTGTGGAGCATTTCCTTGATCCTTAGACTGAAAAAAAAAGCCTGAGGGCTGTGTGTGATTCTTCCCTCTTTCTTTTTCTCACTTTCGGATTGCCAGCCGGACAAAGTACCAGCAGTCCAGATTAGATGGAGAGCCAGATGAATGGAGATGTGATTGACAGGAATAGTTATCTATACAATATTTACAATACCCACAACACGGAGAAGCATCAAGCAAGACCCAGTCTGGTCGTGATGTCAGATTCAAACGGTATCGACTGGAGTTTTTCCTACTGTCCACTTTTGTGAACTCTGCTGCAGACTTCCCATTCAACCTCTTCTCCATTCAAACCCAAATAGCTCTCAATTCAATTTTAGCTTACATATATTTGAAACTGAATCAACAACAGCATACTCATTATCTCCCACTGTTCACGGACAACAAAGGAATGTTTCTAATGTAGCTACCCAGAAACGCAGGTGTAGAAACTCATTTTCAATTTCCATTCATTTCCATCCGCTCTGACACGAATGTCCTGCCTACATATATGTATTTGAATCACAAGGTGACAATAGCACTCACACATACAATGCACTAATGCTCTCACCTTGACCTTGGGTTGAGGCCTTTTTTTTTAATGGAGGGAGAAAGAGAGGTTGTCTTGATAAACAACAGCCAGAGTGGTGAGAGGATTTCTGGAAAAGCATTGTGAGGGACATAATACCAGGTTATAATGAGAGCAGTCATATTGCAGCCCCAGTTTCTATCTCATGTTGTCCTGTTCTATTGTTTAAAACATACAAAAAAAAAAAATGTGGATCCACTTTGAGAGCACAACCCCAACACAGTTTTATATTTATATTTTATCATTTGGTTTATAACATTGTGCCTTCAAAACCACCTGCACACGCAGGTACAAATGAATGTTTTGACAACCTTTAACAGCCATGTACCTACAATAGCAAGGTCTTAGTATACACATAGCATCCAGCTATAGAGGCTGAGCTGTATTTTGGCTGATATTAATGTATGCAAAGCTACTTTCTCAAAATAAATAATCTTTTATAAGCATTGAGACAAGTCATAGTATTGATTACTGTTGTTTGGTGATCAATTTAATTTATTTAAGTTATGTTAACTTAAGATAAGATAAGATAAGATAAGATAAGATCTTTTATTGATCCCACAGTGGGGAAATTCCACTGTTACAGCAGCTCAAAAAAAAGTAAAAGAGACATTAAATAATAGACCAAAAAAAAAAAAAAAAACACAAGACACAAAAACACTATTTACAATAAATAGTGAACAATAGTAATAATAACAACAGAAAAAAAAGAAGAAACAGAAACAGTATTTATATACACAGCCTTCACCCAGTTAGATGTGCTGTGGTGAGGTGTTATTGCACAGGTGAATATGGATATGTAGCAGATATGAATTAACAGTATAGTAAATGAGTGGAATGAAAAAAAGACCATAAAGTGCATGGCTAGGACATCAGTAAACATCAGTAAACATCAGTGCAATGATGAAACATCAGTAAACATCAGTCCTACTGTGGTATGGAAGTGTTTGTTATAATGACAAAGATTCATAGTGCAACATTAAACAGTCTGATGGTGTTTGGGATGAAGGACCTGCGGAAGCGCTCCTTCCTACACCTTGGGTGTCTGAGTCTGTTGCTGAAGGAGCTGCTTAAGGCCCCCACAGTCTGATGCAGAGGGTGGGAGGTGTTGTCCATGATGGTGGACAGTTTGGCCAGAGCCCTCCTCTCCCCCATCACCTCGATGGAGTCCAGGGGGCAGCCACAGACTGAGCTGGCTCTTTTAATCAGTCTGTTGAGCCTCTTCTTGTCCCGCTCAGAACACCCCCTCCCCAGCAGACCACTGCATAGGAGACCACAGACGCCACCACAGTCTCATAAAAGGTCCTCAGCAGTGGCCTGCACACACCAAAAGATCCCAGCCTCCTCAGCATGTAAAGACGACTCTTACTCTTCTTGTAGAGCGAGTCAGTGTTAACTAATAATTATTATAACTAAATTTTTCATGCAGATCACCGTTTAACATTTGTATATTTATTACATGAATAAAAAGTAACGAAATTAAACACTTGTTTACAGGGGGCGCTATTTAGGGGTCATGACGTGACCAGGCATTATCATCACTTATCATCACAAACATCACTGTTACTGTGATCACTATAAGCTGTACCACTGTAAAGTTATTAGTCACTTATTCTGTGAAAAGTAGTGTAAAGGATTATGATTTGACATTCAGTAATTACATTACAGTTACCAAACCAATGCTCCATTGTTTTTTGGGGATCAGCTTTTTTGACGTTTGATCGAGAGTTGGTATAAATTTATTCTTTGTGCGTTCAGGGTAAAAACTCCTGCAGGATGTGTTCGCTTGGCTCGGGGGCAGGAGGTGTGAAAGAGATAAGCCTTTACCAAAAGTGATGAAAAGCAACTTCCAGTGACACAAAAGTAATGTGTCGACTTAGCCAGCAGTTAGCCACTCGTAGATTTTCCCACATTCAGGTGTTCGGCTTTCTGAAGAGGATCCGACTGCTGTCTTTCTCCAGGTTAAATGCATGGAATGTGACGTGGGTGTGAAGGACTTGGACTTATTTAAATGTACCAACTTATTACTTTAAAGTAATGAGTTCATTATGAAACATTTACTTTTCTTGCTAAGTAATTAGAGAAGTGATTTTATTACATGTCCAATGTCAATTTAAATTACTTTTTCATGTAACAAGTTGAATCATATGTTGAATCTTATGCTGAAATCATGATAAAAGATCATTCCTGAATTCTCTGAGACACACAGTTTAACCTACTTATAAATAATTTAGTGCATTAATTTATTATCAACCACTGTCTCTTCAATGTGGATGAGGACACAGTGAGCTCCACATTAATTCAGCAGGGACAGACTCTTGACCTTACTAAGATAGAAATCCTGTCTCAGTCCTTTAGTTTTCCATGGTCTGCTGATCAACTACATCACCCTCCAGGATGTAAAGGTCAAATCTTTCAAATCAAGTTTCAAATGCAACTAGGAAAAAGAAATTATAGATAACTTTTCATCTAATGACTTCTGAAATTGTCTCTTCTCAGCTCTTTTTTTCACCTGAATGAAAGAGGCATGTCTGTTCATGCTGATAATATCTCGCTGTCTACCAGCTCTTTATAGTGACACACAAAAATCAAGACTGTCTTAACTGGATCTAAGATAATGTGTTGTTTTCTCCAAGTGACATGAAAGATTAATCAAGACCAACCCAAAAAACTGTGGCAAATAATGTTCTACGCTGTTTAAAGACTATGCTACTTTAAGCTAAATGCTATGACAGTGACAGTGCTAAAATGCTGAAAAATGCTGATGTGTAGCATGTGTTGCATAGGTGCATAGTGTTGACCATGTTAGCATGCAAAGATTTGTTAATTAACACTGAATGCAAAATGCAACCAAAGCTGATGAAAATGTTGTGAAGGTGTTTGGTTGTAAATTAAAGCACTGGACATTTTGACCTGATTACACACCGAGACAAACAAAGAAACCACCAAAATGAAGCATAAAAAAAAAAAAATCAAAACATACCATATCCTCCATAATAACTTGATAACTTAATTTGATATTGTAACACAGTGGATATAATTTTTTTTGTTGTAACTGTGGTTTTAGGTTCACCTAATTATACCAATGCAACAGAAGACTGGAGGTGCGTCATAGGACCAAAAGCTTTAGTAGAAGGTATTACGGAAAAAATGAAGGGTAGTAGCATCTACACTCTAATTCATATTGGACCTTGAACAAAAAAAAACCTTTGGTACCACAAAGAGAAAATGAAAATGAAATGGTGTGCTCTGTGTTGATTCGTGTCCTCGTTCTGTTATGCTAGTTTGTGTGAAGCGCAGTATTGGCATCAGTCTCAACGGGTGGGTTCATGCAGAGAAATGCCTCGCAGGGTGAACTCATCCTGTCACAGAGACTGAAGATGACGCCTTGCCGTGAGGTCCAGTCAGCTGTGAGCAGAGGGCGATCGGCGGCCACGTGGACAGCACGAGTGTGGGACTGTGGCCGGAGAAGATGGAGGAGACAGATGTGTGATATTGCAGCCAGTAATCCAGGATGGATGACGAGTGTGTTTGTTTGCCTGCAGGGGTGTAGTGCAGTGGACAGAGGGTTTGTACATCATTTTCCATCCCTCGCTTTGACCCAATAAAGCCAACTCGTTGTCCCCTGTCACCACTTTTCTCAACTTTTCTTTGAGTTAAAGTCACATAATTGTAATTCACGGTTGGATCAAGTGAAAAACGCATCCCTTCTCCTCTCTATTTGAAGGTTTGTTGGTGACTGATGGGATGTGCACAACATCTTATTTGTGATCACACTTTTCTCATCTTTATGCATTAGCAATTACAAGAGGATGCATCGGTGCAATTTGTGTAATGGACTTTTTATCATGGAAAACAAGCAGCTGTTTAGTGGATCCCTATCTGTAAATGTCTTACGCCTACTCCACATATTTATTACAGCTTTATTTATTCCCACAGTACGGTAAAGAAAGAGTATGGTAAATGGTTATCCATATCTCAAATATCACACCTGTCACAGAGACTGAAGATGACGCCTGATCCACACTGTTGTATTTAAGAACTCAGAAAATTTGTTTTGCATGATTATTTGATTTATCCAAAGACTTTTCACAGGACTGTTTGTGATCGGTGTCTCAAGGAGAGCTTCGGATTTTGCAGGTTTTTGCAAATACACCGTAGTTCACCATTGCACCATTTTATGTAAGTTATATACGTTGACCTTATGGGAACCTTATTATTATTTCATGTAGCTATCGATGAGAACACTGAGGTCGTGTTCTTCGTATCTTTTCTGTGAATTTTGGGGGGGTTTAAGGAATCCAAAAAGTTTTTATTTTACTCTTAAAGGTTTTCGGTGACAGTTGTGAACAGTGTTTTTAATGAGGGGGTTCCTGTTTTGTTCATATCGTGCACACGTGAATGAGTGCGCGGGTGACTTGTTATGCTGATTTTCAATTGGGTGGCAGAAAATTAAGAAAAAAATAACAAATTATTCTCAGCTAGCCACTTTTAATAATAAAAAAAACATATTGGGATTTTTCTTCTTCGGTGATGATTTAATCGCACCAGATTGAGGAATTGGCGCCACCTGCTGCTCATCTCAAACACTTCTCTCAGGCAGACTCAAAGATTTGTTACATCTGACCGGAAACCTGATCACTGACATCATGACAGAGGAGTCACACTGTTGCACAACAATGAATTAGTGCTCTTCTTGTTGCAGCATCCTCCTTAAACCACATTAGTCCATCTCCAGCAGGCTTGTTAACAAACTGCCTCCTGGGGCTGGAGCGGTCTGGAGTTGTGAATGGGCGGGGGGAGAAGGAGGAGGAGGAGGAGGAATACAGTCAAACAGATGCGGCTCCTCTGCTGGAGGAGCGCGCAGAGAAAAGCGCAGTCCGATGGGGCGGCAGCAGCGGCGCAGCTCAGCCTCTGAACGCACATAAACACACACACACACACACACACCTTCGCTTTCCTCACACGCACTTTGCACTTTGACAGGTTTGCAAAGGAGTTTTGTCCACGTCGAAGAAGAAAACTCCCAAAGTGAGCACAGTATGGATGCTTCACAGCTGCTTTTCCTCCTGCTGCTGCACGGACATCTGCCAAAAGTAAGTAGGCTTCCTTTTACTTTAAAAGAAAATGCTTTTTTTTTTTTAGTGAAGAGTCAGTTCATTAAAACCAGTACCCAATACATTTCTCTCAGCCAAATTAGATGAGTTTGGAAATCATAATTCAGCTTGTGCGCGCTAATGGCTGGAGTGTGGTGCGTCTGATGTGTATTTATGACCCACAATAAATCTATCTATCTATCTATCTATCTATCTATCTATCTATCTATCTATCTATCTATCTATCTTACAGTGATCATCAACTGGTTTTTGCATTTGAATTTGCAATTTAATAAAGTAAATAACTCCTAACCACCAGAATTTGTTTTAAAAAAGTATAATGTATTAATGTAATGTATAGTGTATTTGAACCTTTTAGCCTATTCTACAGACCATTTCACTTGTATTTTCCTTCAAGGCTGTAATCAATTCACAGCTTAATTTTCCTCCCAAGACAACTGGCAGTGAGAAACACATGCAGTATTTCAGTATTTCCCTTTGTCTGCAGCTGAGTCAGGAGCTACTTATGAGGGTGAAGTTTCTTCAGGAGCTGTCTGAGCTCCGCCAACACAGATCCATGACAAATGGAGTGACGGAAAAAGTCATTCAGATGAGACTGTTTTTTTCTGAGGTTTAATCACCGCAAACATGACTAAAATCTGAATTTTAAAAGTCTTTTTTTTCCCTGTTCACATTAAAGGTGAGTTTGTCAGCATTTACTTCCCATCTAAAATCAAACAGTTTCATCTCCTGCGGTTTGAGTGATTGATTACTTGCCATGTTAATAAAAGCCAGACCTCACTTATAGTGATAGTTGGCTTACCAGATGCATTTTCATTTTGAATGAAAAGCAAATTTATATTATGACTGAAGCTAATGCTGTTATATATATTTAATTTATTACACTCTAAACTGTAAATTATCTGGTTGATGCATGTAAACATATATGGCATCCAGTAAAATATTTACAAGTGCTGACACCCCATAAATAACACATATATGTCACTATCTTAAACACATTGCTCCCTTGACGACATGAACGGCAATTTAATTGGAGTGAATTTATGATTTGTCAATATGTCCTCTCTATGGCGTTAGATAATTGGAGTGAAAGCCTTTGAGCATTGCCACATTGTAATAAGTCACCTTTCATTGCCGCACGACTTTGCTGCGGGGAAATGTGCGTGCACATGAGGGTGCTAGATGTATGGGCTGCCATGCTATGTTTTCAATTACACACGACTCTGAGGATGCATCTTGGGAAATTGTATGAAAAATCTTCAAGGGATTTGGGGTTTAGAGAAGTCTGCATCCACCTGGTAGCATGAAAAAGAAAATGTGTTTGTCTGTTCCAACTTGGCTCGGGAGTTTGGTCTTTTCATCAGGCCTGTTAATACCATGTGTCACCGGCAGTTATGTCTTATTTTTCAGGGATGTTTAATCTCTATTAAGAAATGTCAGAAGTGCTCTGCTTCTGTTCCTCTCACTGTACAAACCTCCTGACAGGGACTTATTTGTGCATCTTATCTCTGTCAGGTATCAGTGTAATTTCAGTAATTCGTGCTTTTTGGCATAATTTCAGCAAAACCTGAAGGAAAAAATCAATGCTAAGATGCTTTCTGTTTGTGATATAGATTTTACTTATTTGACATTCAGCATGGCGTCCTTTGATATCTGCCAGTGACGCTCTTTTTCGGGCAGTGAACATCCAAGTGACGGGGTCTTCACTTCTGACAACTCTCAGATGTCTGGCTCACCCCGAGGCCTTAAAAGATCAACCAGATACGTAGTTTGTTGACATATTTCAATGGCTCTTATAGGCACTCCGTGTGGAAAACGTCTGAGGGTTTGCTCCTGGCGTGTTATATTTGTACCCTTTCCAGGTTCTGCTTTACAATAACATACCCTGACAAGTTTCATCAATATATCTCGTGAGGAAATGTGGTGTTAAGGAGCATGCAAAAAAATCCTTTAAGTAGTTAAGAAGTGCATGTTAGTGGCTGGATGTCACTATCTGTTTTACACAGCGCAGATGGGAGGAGAGGAGTGTGGGCGATGTTGATTTTCCTGCCTTTTTCCAAACACAAAACCACCTGTTAGAAACCCAAATCGTTTTTTTGAGACAAATAGCTATAGTTACTATGATTAACTTTTATGGGTACAATGTGACATTTATAGAGAGTTAGATGAGAAGATAAATACCCCTCTCATGTCTGTACATTAAATATAGGCCTAAGGGGCTGTAGGCTTATCTCACTGATTAGTAAAGCTGCAAATAATGATTATTTTCATTATCGATTAAGTCATTTTCTCAATAAATGGATTAGTTGTTTGGTCCATAAAGTGTCAGAAAATGGTGAAAAATGTTGTTCAAAGCCAGAGGTGAGGTTGTCTATGCCTTATTTGTTCACAACATAAAGATATTCAGTTTGCTGTCGAAGAGGAGCAAAGAAACCAGAGAACATTTGAGAGACCAAAATCAGAGAATTTGAGCAGTTATTCTGAAAAATGGACTCAGAACAAGTATCAAAATAGTAGGCGATTAATTTGATAGTTGACTATTCGTTGATGCTCTACTGTTTGTTCACAGTAGCTTGGTGGAGACAGGATGATGTTACTTGCTGTTTGTGTAAAGTAACTGTGAAAATCCTCAGTTAGCGCTAGTTTCAAACCAGTGATTTACAAAGTCCAGTTTTAGCATTAAAGAGTAGGTTGTAAACATGTTTGCAGTATGTAAAGAAGTTGCTAACGCTGGTACCAAAACCAATAAATTATGTAAAGACAAAGTTGGTGTACTAACATATATGAAGTGTACAATAACTACCAAAAATCAACAGCAAACAGTATATTAACTTTATCTGACAATCAATTCAAAATTTAGAAATTTACAAGATTATTCTATTCGTCCAGTGTTGTATTATGCTAACCAAGCTAACATTATTAGGTAATTTGACTAAATGCTATTGGCATTGCATATCATAATTTAGGGTATGTTTAATTATATTTAAACATAATTTTCTTTTTTTTCTTAGTTTACATCATTACAAAACAACATTCATCTGCCATATGTCGACTATATTCCCTATTATATCCCTTTTTCTTTCCTCCAAACATATATTAACAAGTTAACGTCAGCTTTGTCAGTCTCTTCAGTCAGCTATGCCTGGCAGTTACTTGGTATAAATATTTATTAACAACCGTCTTCTTGAGAACTAGTTAATGTTTTGCTACCTTTAAATCCCGACTTTATAAATTACATTTAATGTTACACTTAGAGAGCTGTGTGACTACCATTTGGAAATCACAGCACCCAGACAGAAATACTTACACCTTAGATACAAGTCCCTGATGGACATATTAAAGATGTAAAATTGATTTGTGGGCTTTTACAGTGCTGGTTTGTGAGTGTATTGGAACTATATCTGGAACAGAGCTAGCTTCATAGTTAATACACAGACTTGAAAATAGTATTGATATTCTCACCCAAGTCTAATTTACAATGCTGCCCAATATTACATGCTGGCTGTACAGACAGATATAACCCCCAACAGTTTTTTTCTATAGATTTTTTCTATCTAAAAGCATTTCCTGCGGTCATGCTTGTTTGGCTAGAAAACCGTGCCCAATGCACACACTTTGCTCACTGGCTAATGAAACCCAAGTGACACAACCCGAGGCAGCGGCTGGAGATGTGCGCTCATGATGGAGACGTTGCTCTCTGGTGAAGTATAGGATGAGGATAAACACATTACTCTGCATTGTGCGGCCACACACAGACACAAGCCTCTCCTTTTTTTTTCCCCCTGTCAGTTTTCCTCGTTCTTTTATTTGATCGTTATCTTGCACTCAAACAAACCGGCGGCCATTTGAAAAATGCTAAAAACTTGAGGCAACGGCTTGGCAGCCCTCGTGACGCGCTCAATGCTAACAAGCGATCAAAGCTGGCAGGTATTTATGTGATGTTTTGCTCACAGAGACACTGTGTCCTTTAGGCTTTGCACAGGTCCATTTATCATCTGCATAGTTTGGGATTGACATTTTGATGCATTGCCCACTACGGCAACCTCCACGGCTTGGGTGTCCAAAGTGTAGATATTATACAATAAGTTGAGTTTTCAGCATCTCCGTCTGACAGGCACTTAATGTTTGTCATCAAAATTTTGAGCTTAAGCATAAATCACTGCGGAGACCCTTCCTCTCATCTCCCTACATTAAGAAATATACCCCAACTTCAGCCACACCCATAATTCGCATACTCTGAACTCTTGTGATTATTTTATCATCACTGGTCTCTCGCTTTGTGTATTCTGGCTCTGTGCACGATATGCAGGGTTATACATGAACTAATAAAGTACCTCCACGCAGTGAAGAGAGCCTGATCCCAGCAGCCTACACTACAAGTCTATGCACACATTCCAGTATCATGTATCCCCCCCCCCCCGATGAGGGACTTTGTTCCCATTTTCCCACTGTTTATGCAGGATTAATGGTTTTCAGGAAACATCAGGTTTACTGCCACTGGTTTGCATTTTTCTAAAGCCAGAAGAAACAAAAACAATGCTCAACTTTCATATCAAATTAAAATGAAAATTTTAATTAGAAGAAACCCCATAGTTGGGGTGGTTAATATACAGATTTATTCATTTAAATTTTCCACTAGAAGCACATTTTCTTAAAGCAGCAGATATCATACTGGAGTCAGTAAGCACAGTAACCTGAAACTGAATGAATTAATCGTTGACTGACTGTGTCATGACTGTGTGTTAATATGAAACGTTGATAAGTGCAGTTTGAACTTGAGCTCTGCTGTTGTGCTCTTGGCAGGTGTTCACATGAGGTAGTAACAAATTACTGTAGTCAGTACTCTGTTGAGTTAATTATTCTGTTATTGCCTATAAACAGCTTGGTATTTAAGTTTTCTTTGTTTATGACTCAGCATTCTGAAATGGAGAGAATCATATATATATCGAAATGGTTATAGTGTACAAGACTTGACCTTTATCCCATGAAAGCTGGGTGATTTTTCAATTCAGTATTATCATTTATAACTACCCACTCTACCAGCAGAATTGTAATGCAATGCAATTATATTATGAACAGACTAGCCTGTTGTTGCCCAACAGCAGAAAAATAGTTTTTAAGTCATATTTTTCACACCACTCAGAATAGTTCAGAATATGTCCACAAAAATAAAAAAAGATTACAAATGCAAATTCCCACACAAATCTGAAATAAAATCATAGCATCAAGTGAAATGCAAATAACATTTTTTATTTTTTTAAATGTGCATACATTTGACATATTGTGATATAAACTGATAAAAAATATATTATTAATAGTATAATATTTCAGTCTTTCTAATTAATGATACTACTTGATGTCAGGAAAACAGTGCTGATGAAAAAACACTGATAAAACTCACTTATAGACAAGGCTTTTGAATATTATATTCTGTTTGAAGATCACTGTGATAACAGAGTATTACCATCCCCTCTGAGGGGCTTTCAGATTCAAATCCTCCCTTAAGTGCTCCATTGTGACATTGCACAACAATCAATTTCATGCTAATCAAAAATAAGGTTAAATAAGGGTCTGACCAACATGAGATTTCCTCCTCTGTCCACATTGCTGTGCATAGATAATGTTTGCAGTTTATTCCCCTGCCTCCTGGCCAGCGCTGCTGCTATTACTCCAGGATATGTTGGATTTTCAGCTGTAATCGGTCGCAGGCAAGTTCTGTGGATTGTGATAGTGCCAGGTCCATGGGGGGAGAGAGGGAACGAGAAGTGATAGTAAATAACATGGGGGTAGTACATAGATGCCTCTGTATGTACTGCAGTTCATTTCATATTTTACATCATTGTTGTTAACCTAGAGGTAGCTGTTGCCCTTGATGCTGTGTTGTTGTGATGCTCAAAAGTCAACAGTAGCTCATTTTGCTGCAATTAATTAATAGTAATATTTTAGGAAATACCAAACTGTCTCTAAATCTCCCTTGTTTCAGATTTAACGGCCCTGTCCAGACATGTTTTAGGAACATATAAAATACTCTGAATTGAATTGAATTAAAACTTGTCTTGTGAAATGGGTTTACACAAAAAAGTTCAATTACTCAGAAGTTCTTATTCAGTCATTTAACACAGTGAAGGTCAAACAGTCAAGAGAACTAACAGCAAGAAAGACATCTGTAGCTCTGTGACTCATTTCTGTTCGGCAAGAAGGACCTCGACCAAGTGGGTTTTGTGCTCAAACAAACAATGTTGAAAACTGTCATGTGTATGATTTTTGTGTACTGGCAAAATGTAATGTTGAAATGGATGAAAAACAGTGTTATTCTGCTTATTTAAATGTGTCGTCTTGGAGGACTATTTAGCTTTTAGGACTTGTAGTTGTGACTTGTGAGCAGATTGTACACTGCCCCAATTTTCACCATAATCATCTAATTTTTCTACAAATCCACATACATTTCTAACATCATAACTCAAAAAAAAAATATATCTAAAGACTTTGAAATTTCCTCCCTGGTGCTTTTATTGAAATGGATTTGAAAGCAACCCCAATGCTAACTCCTCCAATCTTCACAGACAAAAGCTCATCAAATTAAAAGAAATTGGAAAAACCCCGTAATCACATTAATTCCTACACATCTCTGCTGAGCGCTGGGGCCGAGTTTCTGACATGCCTGTATGTTTGCGTGCCCTTGAACAGACGTCTGAAGGCACAGCAGGCGTTGCAGATGTTGTGTATGAACTCCTCACTTGGACGATGAACACAGCTTACCTCTAGAGTTCATTCTGCCTCATTACATTGACTCATTGCACTGCTATGCAAGAAGGGCTGTGAGAAACAGTGAGTACAGAAGCGTTGCAGCTGCTCTGAGCGGTGTCCCCTTTCATTAATGACGTGTTTGGGGAGGTTGTTTTTGCCCGTTTACCACATCAGGTGAACTGGGGCTCGGCTCCGGGCTAAACAGGGCATTTATTGATGATCGATGAGGATCACTTTATGTTTGACAACTCTGGGGTGGTGAGCGTTCGTAAAAGAGAACATAAATTCATCTATACGGTCCAAATAAAGGACATGAGTTTTACAATTGTAATACATCAAGTGCTCTGTGTTGTGGCACCTCCTCTCATCTTGACCTTTACCACCTCGAGAGACGAAGCTCCTCCCCTGGACTTCTTCTTTCTCCCCCTCTCTTCTTCATCTCCACTGACCTTCTCAAGCCCCTCGCCTGCTCGTCTTACACATTTCCATTGACCCACTGGCTCCTCGCCAGCGGCTGTCAGCCCGCATTTTTCAGCCCTTGTTGACACAGATGAACAATCGTAGTAGATTACTCAGTGGCTCCCGTCTTCACATCCTAATCCATTTGCATGATAGCATCTGTTTGCCATGCGAGAGGGAGTTCTGTTTGGATTTCAGAACATTTCTGTGTATGTACTCTATTATTAGCCAGGGATTTATTCTAATGGGAAAACACTGCACGAAAGGCCAATAGCTGCAGGAATGTGATGAAATGGAAACGTTATCTAAAATATTTACAAGTACATATTCACTGGAATGTAACCTGTCCACTGGCCTCAGCCTCACTGAAGATGAATTCTTCTGGAGAGTTAATTGCAGCGAGATGGAGTCATATTCGATTCCTGACGCCTAAATGTGCTTTCTGCCTCTTCCGCAGGTGCTATCGGTGCAGATGTGCGACGTGGTGAATGAGATCGAGCTGGAGAAAGAGCGCTGTGAGAATAGCACCTATGGGAACGTCACTTCAGGTCATTGTCGAAAAACACATTTTCCTCTTTCTGACTGTTTAGGGTGTGCAGGAGGCTATTCAGGGGAAATGGGAAAAGGCATGAGTAAATAAATAGAGGGGTAAAGTAATACAGTGTGCGAGTCTATAGATAAAGCACCATTACAGCAGGCCAGAGACAGATGAATTATTATGACTTATTTCAGACAACTCTTTCACATCTTGGTTCAAAGTAAAGAGACCATATTGTGGTCAGGGTTGTAGGATTGTAACAGCCTTGAAAGAATGATTAATTCACACATTTTAAATTCAGTCAGAAAACCGTGGAAAGAGTTTGCATTTTTGCACTTCTGAACTTATAAGCTTTTACGTGTCTTTAAAAAAGCATCAGTTCGAAGTGACTTAATAAGACTACAGAGGTTGCTACAAATATTAAACATCATATCGCTCAACACAGAAACTCATCTATATACTAGTCTGCCTTTCCAGGCTCTAACTTTCACTCTTTTAAACTATTTTAACTAACCCCATGACAACTACTTAGATTAGTTATGCTAAGAGGGAAGGCTTTTGTAGAAGAAGTAAGTGCAAAATTAAATTAATGTCATTTGACCGCAGTGTAGCATGTTTATATATAACGTTACCTTTTTACTTTTGCAGCCACATTTATTCATAAAAATTCATTCAAGTGCTGTTCATTTGTAAAGATTATCTTGCTAAACTTTTGTTTGCCACAGAGCGTATTTTCCAAAGTCCAATGGAAAAATCCCTTTTTTGTCAAGGGGGCCAGGGTGATGCCAACTTCCTTTTTGGCTCCAAAATTGTGTCATCCTTGCAGCATGCATTTTCCTCAGCAATTAGGTCTACCTCAAATCTGACGCTCCATCAGCGGCTCTTTAGCTACAGCTAAATTTCCAACCCTGGAGAAATATTATCTTTCCGGAGCGTTTTTATTTGCGCTGCTGAAAAGATTTACCATATTTTATACAGGTGTTTGCACTTTTTGTGCCTAATTAGATCTTTTCTCAGGATCGTGTGTGTGCAGAAACAAGATTTCAAATGACACCTTCACTATTAGTAATTCTCACAGTCTTGGTGTGACTTCAGATCACCTCTTTGTTAGGTTACCATGTTGCAGAGGTTTTAAAACTCTGCCTCCTCGGGGAGTCAAATCTGAACACACAGACATGGTACATGTATTTTTAGATACAACATGACTTGCAGTTTCCAAGGATGTTGCCGAAAAACATCCTTGGAACAAAAAAAAGAACCCCAGAACCTGCCTCAGAGTCATCACATTTTTTCAGTTTTCATCATGTTTCGTGATGTTTCCTGCACATTCACGGGGACACTGCAAACAGGAACTGCTAATAGCTAATTCGGCATGCATGTAACCAACTCGCCAAAATGTAAGGGGCTCTGACACTGCTCTCTAGTGAGCAATAAAAAGAGATTTTGGATACTTGTGAATCATCATTTTGCATCATCACTGACAGATGTAGTGGCACACAGCAGTAATATTCACCTCTACAGTATATAATTGGAGCATTGCATGTTAGCAGAAAGTAGTGCCCATGCTATGGACACAGGACCTTTCATCTCACAGTGGGAATTTTTTACTTTTAACACCCTAATAAAATGGTGGACAGTAAATATAGTATGCTATTTAGTAAATAGGGGAAGTAAATCTAAGCAAAAGCTCCACCCAGCCCCTGAACTGGGATCTAATCAGCCAGATTAATTGACAACTGGACTTTTTGCACATGACCTTATAAGGTTAAAACATAAAAATAGCCGTTAAAATAAAAATAGTGACGTTATGATGGGTTTTCCCCCCAAACACCGCCACTCAAATCATGACAATACTTAATGGTAACATCATTGTCTGACACCCAGGGGCTCACTCACTGTGAGTCCAGCATCAAATCTGAATGAACATGCCTCAGTAAAACAGCAACACTAATAATAATACAGTTTACGGTTCGAGGTAGATATAAAGCTTTGTTACATTTATGCCCTTCAACACGTAAAACAAATAAGATTAAAATTAGTATTTAAGTTTGTACCGAGGCCCCCTGAAGTATCTGGTTTGTCTTCCCTCCTAAGACTTTAAGAACACAGTGAAAAACTCATCTATATTTGGTCTAATTTTAATAAAAAATCACTATGGTTTCTATACATGCTGCATAGTGAACTGCGTGCTTTGCTCCTTAACTCTGCAATGTCCCTCATTTCTCTGCTTCCCTATCTGCTTCCTCAACAGGAAGGTAGTGGAAGCTGCTCCGAGAGGTCACGTCCCTAATAAATGGATTAGCCATGTGTGAGAAGCCATATGTTCGCAGCCTATGGTTATGCAACATATTAAATATAGAGATTGTCCAGATATGAAACAGAGCATGCACAAAAATGATTATCTTTTGACCGTCTGTGTACTCTGGTGTCACCGTACACACACTGTTACAAAATGAGTTGAAGATGTGCCGAAGAAGCCGCCTGCAGTCTGACAGAAATTGTTTATTAGTTTTAGAATTGCGCTTCCACTGGTTTTTGACCTTCAGAAATCTCTCCCTCTCTCTGTGAAATGGTTCATCGCTTCTGTTTTTGTTATTCCACATTTTTACTGAAGTCTACGCCTAGTGCTGTTGACCTGCAGTTCACTTTTCAGACTGGAAGGTTGTGACTTTCATTTCAAAGAAAGAAGACTTGTCTGGTGAGGGATTAAACATAAAACAACATTAAACACACAAAAAAAAATAGCCAGCGAGAGTATGCAAATTTCACTTTTAGCCAAATGCTCATGGAATCTGAAGCATGCGACACTGAGAATTAAAATGTCTAAAAGTGAAACCAAAATAAGATAAAATATAATAATAATACAAAAAATAAATAAATAAATAAAATAATAATACATACAATTCTGAGCTGGTAAAATGGCCTTTTCAATGGAAAGTACTTTATATCTTGGAGGAAATGACAAACCAGAATCTATATTGATATAAATCAGAACATTTACGAGACATACGAGTGAATAAATATCCTCAAACTGACTTAAGGCAGATGAAATCACCTGATAGGGCTCCCGTGTTTATCTCACTTGTGTTAAAATTTTTGCAGCATTTGAAGAATACAGTTTAATTCAGATATGTTGGTTTATATTACAGATTCTGACTTTATCCATCATCACTCTTCAATTTTATCAAATAAAACCTATATTGGTCTTTTGGTAGAATTGCACCGTGTACCTTGGGTGTCATGATAAGAACATTTTTTCATAACATCAGTGTGTGTATGTGTGTGTGTGTGTAACAGTATGAGTGACGCCATTTTAATGGTGCTGTCTCCCCCCTGGCAGGTTGCCAAGGCATGTGGGATATTATCGCCTGTTGGCCTTCAGCCAGCATCGGGGAGGTGGTCACAATAAGCTGCCCCACTTACTTCAGTTACTTCAGTGACCAGCACAAAGGTAAACGTGTCTTCCTCCAGCTAATGTCGATGCAGGATGCATAAAGAATATTTGCTCCGTTATATGTTTAGTTTCCGTTTCATGTTCGGCCTGAAAGCCGTCATTCCTGTCACCATTTAATTATCAAAAGTGAAAAAAACCTGCTCATAAAATCATTTCAAAAAGCAAAATGACAATGTTCTTTAAAACTAATTAATAAAACATTTGAATATCTGTAATCCAATCATGCTGTATTAGTGGAATGATTCATTTTGAGCCTACAGGTGCCAAAAGAAAACCTTGTGCTACCGTTCTGATGTTAGCTCAGGGCTAGCAGACAGATTTATAGATTTTCATTTATTCACATTTTCTCCCGCTGCGAGTATTTCCATATGTAAGAGTGTATTTGCATGCAGTCGAGCCGTCGGGTAGACGCTGAAGATGGAGCGAGTAGCTCGCATGCAAATGGGCATCCAAAAGTCATCAAACTGGTGGTTTTCGCCATCAGGACAGCAGAAGATTATTAGAAACCCTGCAGAAAGCCCAAGGCAAACCACGCGCAGGAAAGCAGATATTGATTCATGAGCCGCGTAAAGAGCATCGTTACATTGTTGTTATTTACGAGAAATCTGTAAAATGTCACAACTTTTTTACATTTGAGCAAGAAGAAAATAAACTGCCCTTATAAGGCAGCACCTCACGCCAAGATAGTCTGGAAAAACCTTTAACCAAAATAGTGATGACCCTGTGAACGAGCTGTTTCAGATTCATATTGGGGGTCCTCCTAGTACATCAGACCCGGGATGAAATTTTATCCAGGTTACTGTAAACAGTATGCAGCGTTTACATGAACCAAATCTAAGGGCGGATTTAAAATGCGCACAAAAAAACTCTGTCACAGATTACAGTCGGGGTCTAAGAAAACAAGGAGGACTCCAGCTCATCTGGTAACCTTTACTTTGGAACAAGCACAGACAAAAAGCGGGGAGGGCGAGATGATTCACTAACTAAAGATAAGAAAGAGAAACACCGCCAAATGTTTGTGTTTTGTCAGCTCTCCTTTTGTCTCTCTCCTCTCTGGCTCTCTGTTACTTCGTTAACAGGGTTTTAGCTGCTTTCTGACCCACTTTACACCACCAAATGCTGGACCTCAAATGTGTCTTTTTTAATAAGCTTGTTTTGCTCGTTTGATTCAGATTCCTTTGTTTTCTGATGCATTTCTTCCATTTTCCCCCCTTTCTTCTAAAATCTGGAGAGTGTTGCTCTCACTTCTCCTGCTCCTGCTGCTTGACTATTCTTTTTCAAAGTTGCTCGCCACCGCCGGTCTTTCTTTTAAACAGCGAGTTGTCGCTGAATCACAACATTTATAAAGGTGCACTGCTCTCTATAGTGGGTCCAAACTTGCACAGCAAATTACCTATTGCTGCCTTGAAGACACATTTGTAAGATTGTTTTGTCTGACAATGTGATATACGCTTGGCAGTGACAACGCCGTTGCTAGGCTACTGATAAATGCATATTGCCTTGTTTCCTGCTTATAAACGGTGAATGATTTCCTCCTTCTGTTTGTCATTTTTATGGGTGTGAAGGGGGCAGACAATAGAAGTAATAATTGACCTCATGACCTCATGTGAAAGCACTTTTTAACTTTTTGTAAAAGGGCTAATTAAGACCCCTCAGTGTCCATAAAATTTAGGCCCCTGAATAAGTGCTGTAGTCTGACCAACAGGAGACCATCAATGACTGTGTAAGACTGAATTTAGTGAATATTTCTGTAGTATCTCTCCCTGGTATTGCTCTTTTTAAATGGTTTGTGCAGACTCATCTCACAGCTGGCTGTACATAGAGACCAGTGTTATTTGTCCAGCTTGCGGCAGGCGGCACAATTTGATGAAAATTAGGTTGTAGCTTGTTGTCTGCCTTACTAAGGTTGAAAATGACGCTTCACTTGTGAATTAATGCCTGAGACATTCAAGTCTTGCTGAACTCACAGAAGGCAGAGGATGGAGGTGGCGTGCCTTAAATAAAAACACAGCATCATCATTTTTCCCTTGATTAAGTTAAACGCTTATAATGGAAGGAAAACCCAGATTATTATAAATTGCATCCACGTTTAGCCAATTCCACAACATTCTACCCTTTACTATTGATTGATATTGATTTACTATTGAACATTTTTATTATCCAAATTCCACAAGTCCGTGCGCGTTTTCCTCATAGTGGAAATCAAATGGCCCTGCTTGAGTTATCCAGCTTTTCAAGTTTGAACTGTCTGGTTACACATGTAGATATTTTTTTGTTTTGGTAGATGTTCTGCATATAGTGAGCTGTGCAGCACTTTGATTAACTCATCTTTTTTTATAGTTTAATGAAGCTGAATCTACAGTTTGAGCAAAAGCCAGAATTCATCAGAGCCGTGAACACTTTTGGCATGCTGTGCATAAAGTTTTTATTGCTGTCTTACTGTAAACTTGACTGGAATTAAATATCGGGTCATTAAATTAAACACATCACAGCGGGGTAGACTGGTTTGAAGAGTTTGGATGTTTTCTCTGATGCTTCCTGACCCAGACCTCTGCTTCAGATCTTTTTTTTTTTTTTTCATCCTGTCAGAGAACCATTTTCAAATCCCCGCTGATGGATATCCATTCCTTCTTTTTAACACCTCTACACTCTTTGCCTCCAGCTTTTCACCCGCTTCTCTTGTGCCACTGCATCTATGACCCAGCAGGTCAATACTGATTCTTTCTCCCTGACTGAGAGATGTGCTAATTTTTTACTATTTAATTAATTTTGGAGAATAATGATACTAACTTGAGTAGCGATCTTGCAGTTGAAATGGATTTCTGCAGGTAGACATTTGCAGAAAGCCTCACATTTGTCTCAGATTCTTCAATGTAAATGTATAATTCCCCGCTCAGTATCCTTTTTAACCTCATACAGTTACTGTTTTCCACCTCAGTATACAATAAATTGGTTCATTAACCAATTTCTCACCAAAGCTACACTTAATGTATGTACACTAAAATGATGAACCATGAAAGCCATTTATCTGGTCAGTTTGCTTTAGTGTACCACGAACTCCACTTTTTCCAATTTTAGAGGAACAGTTCAACATTTTTTAAAATAATTGTATTCACTCTCTTGTTGAAAGTTAGATGAAGAGATAGACATCACTCTCATGTCTGTCCACTTAAATGTTAGGATATTTTGCTCTAAAGCTCACTAATCAGTGTAATCCACAAAAAAAATAAATTGAGAAAACAACAACAACAGTGAGCTTTAGAGGGGCTAATAAGCAGATTTTGTTGCCTTTGAACGGAGCTTAGTCTTTTTGTATCTCAAAACCTCCACACCAATGCATATTTTGTGGGTGGTGAAAATAAGCCAGTCCACCACCTCTTTGAAATGAAACATGGTCCATCTCCACCGAGCTGTTTGAGCATGTTAACGTGTGAACTTTTTCTCCTCTCCTGGGAGTGTTGCTGCACTCATGCAGGCATTAGCACCTCAGAGAGTCAAACAGTAAATGAGAGACACTGGTAAATGTGACACTTCAAAGATGGAGGATGCACTTTAAACCCCACATGTACTGGTGGCAGCATGAAAGAGGTTGAGTTTAAAGGTGATGGCAAAAATCTGTAAAAATCCAGTAATGTTTTGAAGGGATATGATAGACCACTACAGAGGCTGTCTAAAGAGCAGGATAATTGTTAAATAAACCTTAGAATATGGGAAATGACAAAACTGATAAAACTGGTTGGTAGATCTAAGCGTATATACCATTTACGTAATCAATATTGGGCTTCTGTACAATGAGACAGGAATGTTTTTTGACTAGCCCTGAAAGGGAAAAATTGCATTCAGTCATTTTTTCAATATTCAAGCTAATACAACTTGGGTGCGCTAGTTCAGTGAGCATCACTTGAAAGGGTGGTGAATAGACGCAGACTGACAGAATTTATTACACTACATAATATCTGTAATTTACACAATACCTATAAAACCTACAATACCATGCTAGGTTGGGTTTTTGGAAGCAAGCAGCATACAGATAAATGGACTACATATTCAAGAAATACTTCAAAACTGTCCTCTTTGATGCTGTTATGGTAAATATAAACAACGTAATTAAGTGGACGTAATTAAGGGTGCCCCTTTAGTGGACCAAATGTGGTAAAGTGGTCTTTAGGGTGCCATTTCATTGGACAAAACATGATGAAATGCTCTGTTGGGTGCCCTACCAGTGGGCAAAACATATCCTAGAGTATCCTCTAGGGTGCTCTTCCAGTTTAGAAAACCACAGTCCACCACTGTGTCACTGAGTTGCAGAACTCCCCCTGATCTGCTGGATCTTTTTAACCCAAACCATGATCTTTTCCTAAACCTAACCAAGTAGTTTTGTTGCAAATCTAAACAAATGGCAACAGAGAAAGAAAAAAAAGTCTAAAAATAATCTAGTTAAAGCATATAAAGAAAATAAAGCTGTTCCTCTTTTATGGAAAAGACAAGAAATGAGTTTTGAGTTAACTTGGAGGAGTTGACCAGAATAATTGTGTGTGCTATAGACTATATTTTAGAAAAATACATGTTTCCTTACTTTTTATTTGCAAACATGCTCATGGCTGACAATCTGGTAAACAGAGCTAAGTTTGTTCATCTTTTTTTTTTATTAAGGAGACCTTAGCGATAGTTTTTGCGTCCTCACATACAAATCAATTTATGCACATTTGTTCTAGTTTTTGATTCACTGTAGTCCAGGCATGTTCCTATTTAACGTACATGTCATGAGATTTTAGATTTCATTTATAGGTAATATCTTACTTCTGAAAAGTAGATGATGTGATGTGTCTGACTGCAGGTGAATCCATCCTTGAGCAGGTGTTGTGATGAAGGAAAATTATAACAGTCATACGTGAACTCTTTGAAACCATTTTGTCATTACAGGTTATGTAAGTGTCTGCAAACAGAGGAAAATGTCACTTTGAGATAAAGATCTTATACTCTTCCTTCCTCACATTCAAACACAGCGAAAGTACAAAATATTCATGACCTTTTCCTGATATTGAGTTGCAGCTCCTTCTGCACTACCCAAATTTTCACATGATTGACTTTCATATCTCCATCTCCTCCTCGGTGATTGCTTTACCTTTAATATGGAAAATCGATGTTAGCTTTTACCTTGATTCACCTCATCTCTTTGTTTCATGAAAGTTCGCACATCCTATGCACACACACAATAAAAAAACAAAAAACAAAAGTGCGGTAAACTGACTTTAAAACCATCCTTCAGCCCAGCGTTATCTCAGGTTCAAAGTGGCACGGTCGTATCAAGCAGCCATGTAACCAGTTTACTGATCGCCTGTGTCCTGTGCTGTCCTGCCCACCAAGATCATCACAGCTGCTGCTCAGGAGGCCTGTTCCACACCACCGAGTTAGGCAGCCGCCCACCCACTGACAAAACACAAACACACACGCGCTGGAACTAAGTGAGAAAAATGTCAGCGGGGAGGACACACACCTACTGGTCGAGCTGTAGATTCCCTCCCAGGTTTGAAATTGTCCCCCCAACAAGACTGATTTTGTTTACCTGCTATGACCTTGACACACTCACATTTCACATTTAATAGTTTTACATTTGACATTTTACTCATTTATTCCAGATTTAAACTGGACCAATGTGTGGATTATTGAGGGCTAATCCAATATATAGAGTCATACACGGGATTTGACAGATAAAGTGCATTTCCACATGTTTCCAGCTCAAGAAAAGTCAACTATCCATTATTTCTGTGCCATTTTACAACTAAAGTGGATGTTTTTCTTGCCAGCCCCACTCAGTGTTAGAGCACTCAGACATCACAGCAATTAATCTTTCATTGTGAGAGCCAACTAGGGCTGCTCGCCTGAACCTACACATGCTTTGCATCCACAGTACTGGTTGGATACACGGCGTCCTTGTGTTACTCACAACAACTCCCAACAAATGTTGGAAGAAACTGAAAAGATAAAACTTAAATACAAATTTGTGCTTATACTTTCCTAAGGTATTTACATTTTAAGCAACCACTCTTACTCTGTTACATCTCAGAGACATATTTTGTACTTTTTAACTCCACTACATTTACCTACAATTAATCTTCATTCAAATTTGAGGATTTGAATGAAGAGTAATGACAAAGAAGTCATTGATAAACTAAAGTATTAGGTGTTCCTTTATGGCTAAGCTGTCACAGAGCTGAAATCAGGCTGTTTTCTGAGCTCATGAAAACTTTTAAGAGTTACACGGTTCTCAAAGGACAGTGATGGAACAACATGATTTCACTTGGATTGAGGACAACTACAAGTTCCAGGTCCCTCCCTATATACCTCCCTTCACAGTCGCTCAGTGTAATTTTTTATTTTCACTTGCTTTTCTTCATTGTTCTTCTGTTTACTCTTCTTTGTCATGCAGGCTGCTGTTGTCAAAGGGGGATGCACAGCTGTATAATTTCATGGTTGTTTGTTGGTTCTTTGTCCGCCATTGCATCCTCTCACTGAAGATATGTTTCAGTTCAGCCTGCAAGCTGTGATTGACGCTCTGTCAGACACTTGTTTTGATTTGGACATGGTGGATGCCTCATGTTTACAGTCAGGACATAGTGACAGCTTTAACAAATATATATGTATTTTATGCACACACACACACACACACACGCACACACACACACAGCTTCAGGTTGTCTAGAACAATATTCAGTCTAATCAGAACAATTACAAATTTGGTTGTTTGTTGAGATACTTAAATAAGTAAGAAAGTGTGTTATTTAACACTGGAGACTACTGTTCCTACAACTATCAAAGTTTGTTTCTTTTAAGCTTGACCTCAAACTTTCTCTAAACGTCAACCAAGTAGTTTTAGTTTCCTCAATGAGGTAAAATAAACAGGTTGAGTTTCCTGAACTTAATCTGAATCTGTTTACTTTAAGCCTTGATGAAACAAACTGTAGTATTAAGGCCTCATCATAAACATATTCAAGCTCTGTATAATGTTGGACGTGTACAAATGAAGGTGAAGGCAGAAGGAGATTGGTGTCTGATGGTATCAGGTAACTGAATGAGTGCCGTGTGAATTTATGGAAACCTACTGCAAAAATAAGCTGCTTTATAAAATGTAGCGGAAATGGGGGCTCAGTGAAGGTTTGACTGTATTACCTCTTCTGACGCCAGTGCTGCTAACAGAAATAAGCCATATACTGCATGCAAATGCTGCAGGAATTTACCTTCTAACTCGTGGCAAATTTAATGAGACAGAAAACAGCTTGAGATAAACTCCACAGCTCAGGTAAATCTTTTTAAATCCACAAGTTCAAAAACAAAAGTAAAAGTCTTTTCTCAAATTTAGCTCTCTCGTTCTTTCTTTTGAACTGTCTCTCTCTCCTCTGACTTTATATCATGTCAAATTAATATCATTTTCATCATTACCAATCTACTTTATGCATCTATCATCTGTAAAAAGAAGATCATAATATTTTACCCTACTTTTTAGTTTATCTCCAATAAAGCAGAAATGTTTTTCAGCAACATGGCTCGATGGTCAGTCGGTGCACCGCTTCATATCAGGCTGAAAAATCTCCACAACTATTTGCTTGGGCCCCAGAGGATGAAAGAGACTTTTATTCTTCAAGTTTCATCCTTTTAGCAAAACTGCTGAGGACAAGACAAATTTCTTTTTCTTTTACTACCATGAAATGACTTGATAGCTTATGTGGGCACAGAGTAGGTCATTCATAATCAGAATGTATTGCAATTGTCAGAAAACCCATTAGAGTAAATTGTGTATTAGAGATGAAACTGAAGGGAAGGTATCTGCTTTTTTACCAGCATTGGTTGAGGTTTCAGGTGGACAGAGATAAATTCTTGATAGACAAAAAATAATAACGGACTGAGCTCCTGCAAGCTGATGCCATTCAGGTGCAACAGTGTGTCAGAAAACTCTTATTTATCTATTTCAGTAAGAAAACAGACCTGAAAACATGCTGTCTAACAGTCTGTGTCTCTGAGCGCTGCTGGATCAGTTTACTGACATATTTTCCACAGAGCTGACCAGCAAAGAAAAAAAAATATGATTGAAAAAATGTTTATTGCTCTTTCCTCTTCGCTTATTATCAAGAAAATGTAGTGATTTACACTAGAATGACCTGAATTTAACGTAACTACAAGTTGAGTCTTAAAAGACGGCTGAAGACTGGGTGAAAGGAGAAGTTTGTCTAAGGTGACCATGACCCAGCTCGGCGGGGTCATCTTTTTCTCTGCGAATGGCTTGACGCTGTGGCAGATGACGGTGCTCCACTGACGCTTTGTTCTGCGGCACAAAAGGAAATGTCATGACAGCTGCTTGTATCAGGACCTGCATCATCCAGGACACCATCAGAATTTACAGATGAAGCTCTCAGAGGTGGAAGTCTGTGAGCTTTTCTTCCTCTCTGCCATTTGTGGATCCAATTTCAATGGATTATATTAACAGTATATGGGCAGTAGAACATTTTGTACCAGTTTTCCTGCAGGCAGGGAGAATAATAGAGTTTTCACTGCAGTTTTCTTTTTGCTAACATTGATACATGATGCAGATATTTTTGATCCTCTCTGGACTCAATATTCCCAAAAATGTGATGTCGGGTGAAACCCCAACTTGCTGTCACATCCAAAGACACCCTTTGGGTTACTTAAAGGAGAGTTAAATTGATTTTCTGACTCGGCAAATATAACCAAAGGGCTCAATATGGACTCTTTTTCTCTGTTGGTGCCACAGGAAAAGGTTTGCCTTAACACATCTTAAAAGCATCAAAAATATCACCCCCTCCCATATTTAATCTGCGGTCCTTGATCCAAAATCTGTCTGTAGATTTTTATTTGAGATTGCAGTTACAGACAGGGCCATTTTAAGAGCAAATTTTTGATTTTTAGAGAAAATGTACTAAAAGACCTTGTAAACTCTCCTGGATCAAAGTAGGAGGAGTTGTGCCAAAAAATCCATAAACATCCATAAATAGTTAGTTATTGATCTTTGAAGATATGTGCTAGAAACACATTTGGGGGAAATTTACTGGACACTGAGTGGGATTGATATAAAATACAAATATAGATAGATAGATAGATAGATAGATACTTTATTGATCTCCAAGAGAAATTCACATTTCCAGCAGCATTGAAAGGTAGAAAACTTAAGGGCATGCAGTAAGTACAGTAAGATGCAAAAAGAAACTATAATAAAATAAAATAAAATACAAGGTAAAAGTACAATGTGAAATAACAATAACCGTAGAAAATTAAAACTATGAAATTAAAAAAAAAAAAAAATATGAAATATGAAATATAAAGTAAATATATCGGTATGGCTAATATGATTGAATGATTTCATATTATCACGGATATGTTGTCATGAAGTTACATTTAGGGTAATTTAGTGTGAAATGTCCCACTAAATAAACATTGTGGACACTATTCTTTACTTCTTAACATCTGTACATCAACAACTGTTTAAACTCTATTTGTGAAGTTGCCTTGTGTCCAGATAAAGCCGCTCTACTTTCAGGTGCTTTTCTTTCTTTCCCACTTTCTTCAATATTCTGCAATGCAGCAATAAAGCTGTTAAAAATACTGAAGGAGGAGCCTGACTACAAATGAGTCCGTGGGTCTGAAAGATGACATCACACCTACTTCAGTCCATGTTTTCATTTCAGGATGGGTGGTTTCAGGAGGATTCAGCCCGTGCCTTCCTACAGCATCACTTTCAAAAACCTCAGCAAAATTCTTTGGTGACAGGAGAGGAATCTGGCGGATGTTGACTTAATGAGACTGATGCTGTGTGTGTGTGTGTGTGTGTGTGTCAAACGTACACATCCATGAGCGTGTGTTTGGTTGATAGTGGAATGGATAGAGGACAAAATAAGAGGGGAAAATGAGGGGGAATTCATTCCATCATCACAACATGACGCTCAAATGCAGCAACGACAGCGATGATAGAAAACTGAGCAGCATTTCTAGATACCAACCTCCCACTGCACATGCCTCCTCCACACCCCAGTGCCTGCGTATGATAATATTTGGTCGTAATTGGCTCAGTGCAACTTGGCTGTTAATCACATTGTGGTTGAGATCTCATTTGGGTTAAGCTGTTTACCTCTGATGCCCCGCAAATGAATAAACCATGAATGAAGCCCATGAATAAACCAAATAACAGAGTCTTTCTGGTGCTCCTCTCACAGAGAGCTACACCTGCGATTAAGTATAGCAAGGTATGTCATTGGCAGAGAAAATAGCAGGTTATTTCCAGTGCAGGGATAAGAAATGATAACCTGGATGTTCTTAAACGAATGACTTAGCAATCAGACGTCTCTATGATTTTAACATGTCAAATATTAAACATACTGTACAGAGGTGCCTCAACCAAGAAAGGATCATGTGAGCGATCCCCTAAAGATGCGAAAGAAAACCACCCAGTCGGCGACAAACTAAAACTAAAGAATAAGCACAATCCCAATAATAGAGAATCAATATTAATACACATGGAGTCATTGGAAACAAATTACATTACCACCTCTAGATGTCCCTATTTTATTGCCTTCATAATTACAGAGTCATTATTAATAAAGCTAAACTATAGAAAGAAAATATTAAATCAAAGGTTGGATACCAAGGTTTTCAAAGGTAAAATGAAACCAATCCCTTAACTGGAGCGTGACAGAGAAAGAGAAACTTTCTCAGTCAGTCTGGCTGCACAACAGTTCCACAATACATTTTCTGAATTGTTTGAATATTCTGCGGACCGAATGTGGCAATGAATACGCAGGTGGTAAAAAAAAATTGACATGAGAGGAGGAAGGTTTTTACCTGAATAATGTTGAGTTCTTATCAGGTTTTCTACAATAATCCAACCTTGCCTCCTATTGTGAGGCTGAGTTTTATATACAACTCATCTGCAGCAGTAAATTCCACTTGAATCACGTTTTCTTTCATCAACATATTGAGGGATTTTTTTGTTCATTAATGTAACCTAACAAGTATCAAAATGGCCAAGTACCAAGTTTTATCTGATGTTATAGTCTAATATCCCCCTGTATAGCAATCCCTTTTTTATGTTTAGGCATCTACAGCGCTTGGTTAAGGGAAAGATCATAGTCTTAATACAGAAGAGCACAACTCACTCTCATCATTTAACATTTAACTTTTGTTGACTAAACATAACCACAAGGCTCAGGATGCAAACCCCCCGCTCACGTTCCCCGCCACAGCGTGACTGGGGGAAACAAATTAGTCCACGTAAACATACTTTCTACTGCAGCAGACTGGACTGTGACTCGAGAATTTAATGTGTACCAGTGGTTAGATTAGTGACGAGATGAAGCTCAGAATGTCAATATCTGTGACAGCCTTGTGCTCTCCTGCGGGCACAGATAATGCACAAGTCAATATTGGCACACAATAGATGGAGAGAGTCATACAGCAGCAGAGCAGCAGTTTTTCTATTTTTTTGTTTTTGTTTTGTTGTTTTTTTTTTTGCTTTGACCAAACATGCCAGTTGCTCTGTCTGTCCATGCTCTGTATGTCTCATAGCAGCAGCACATTGAGTGTTGGACCAATTTTAAGCTACGTGCTGGGCAGCTTTGACCCCTTTATGTGTCCCCCCTCCCCAGGTAACCTCTCCAAAACCTGCACAGCGGACGGCTGGACTGAGATGCATCCTTTTGACATCGCCGTGAACTGTGGTTACAATCTCAACAGCACCAGCGACGATGTGAGTGAACCCTTGCAGTCTGTAAGAGGCAGCCAAGTGGTCCCATTGTGAATGAACTCTGCAGCACAGTGCGAAATCATCTTGAGAGCCAGTGCGCAAGAAGAAATTAATTAGGACATCTTTCCTTTTCTGCGTGGGTGGATGTTGTTGGGCCTATCTAGAAAATGGCTGTATTGATTGTTGGTTTCACGATTCAAGTGTTTGCCTCATACTTGTTCATTCAATCCTTTTTTAAAGTATTTTTCTCTGTGAATTGCCTCAGGTGACTGGGTTTTGAAAAGTGTCGTAATTTAATTGATTGTTATCACACTGGGTCAAACAAACAGCGCATTTCTGTAGACGTCTTCAGAACTATCAGGACGAAATCAAATGAGGGACTTATTTTTGCTCCAGCTAAGTAATTTAATGTAAATTTGCTTTATTGCAGACAGTTAGACAAGAAGATCGATACCACTCTTGTAGGTGTAAGTAAGGAGCAGAAGATGGCTGGTGATTACCTTAGCCTACTTCAGCACAGAGAATGGAAGCAGGGGAAACAATGAGCCAGACTCTGTCCACAGCATGCATCTTGTAATGTGACAATGTAGAAACGATGTATTGTCCAGCCTTTTGTTGGCTATAACGTGATTTGACTTCGTATGTGTTTACATTTTTGCAAATTGACTCCATCAAAAGTATGACAAATTAGCTATTAGTGGTTTGTTTGCAGTAAATTCATGGCTGTACAGGCAAATGTTACTCACTTACCTCAACAGAGAAGAAAACCTAAAAATTTTTCGATTCTTTGGCAAGTTCTGCAGTGATGTGATGTGCAGTGCTGTGATTTGTAGGCATATTTATGGATGTGTACTTGCAAGGAATCAAATCTAAAAATCTGTCCATCACGTCGGTGCATTCAGAGTTATGTGACCAGAAGGAAGCACTTCTTGGTGGAAGAACTTTTTCTGTCTGAGCTGAAAGGCTGAGCAGAACTGCAGAGGTGGGTGATGATTATCATTTCACATCTTTAACATTCAAGTCTTGATCCAGTGTTAACATAAAAAATATTGATTATATCCACTAAAAAACACAGACGGGGAAGTTATATTCTCCCTGCAAGAAAGTGAAATGTTGAACTATTCCTTCATCCTACTCCTCATATAAAGAGTTCATGAATGAAAAAGCAAAAATACTCAGACTACATAGAATATATAGTAGAATATACAGTAGTAAGTAGGCGCATTTCTTTGAAGCACAACACACTGATTTTCATTGACAAGGCCAAGTCAGTTGGTAATTCCTGCGTCTGTTATCAGCCAGTATGAGTCATTACTGATTATTAATGTTGCCTTCAGGGAAAGGAAGGGAATAAATATATCAAATGCTGCAGTTATTCAGTTTTGTTTGAATTCAGAAAGCTAATCTCGTCTGCATTGACGGAGGCGGAGCTGAGTGAGGAGTTGATGTACACTACGGGGTGGTAAAAGCTTTCTTGGTGGGCACTCTGCTCTATGAGTCAGAGTTGGCCTCATTAGTATGCCACATAGGAAGTCAGGAGGGACCCAGCTGGCGAAGTACTCTAAAAGGAATTTGATGTCTGTCTCTCTGTGCGCTCGATGCCTCGGTGTGCCACGGGATGCAGAACTTCTAATCTCATTTTCATCAAGCGCAAAGCATACATTGTCATGGCAGCGACATTTCTGAAGCTGCTCTTCATGTGCCACAGCCAGAAAAATACATTGAGCTGTTGCTGCGCGTGAGACGAGAATGGCCATTAGCCTGGAGTGAGTCGGTGGATCCAGTTGTATTGATTGTCAATGGGAGAAAGATTCAAGATTGTGGCTTAAGAAATCTTTACTTAAAATGCTAAAAAAAATCATTAGAGTATCTAATTGAGCTCAGTGTGACATTTACTCAAGTACTGCACTTCAGTACATGCTCACGGTACTTTTCTTTTCATGCCATTTTATACTTCTACTACCTCACAGGGAAATGTAGTCCTTTTTACTTAAGTACAATTACTTGACAGCTCTAGTTGCTTTACAGATTAAAATTTATGCATACAAAACATACAACAGGCTTTTTTGTCATAAATTAGTACAACTGAAATAATTAATCAAGTAGCTGATGGACAGAAAATGAATTGGCAACTATTTGATAATTGCTAAAGCCATTTCTCATGCAAACGCATTTCATGGTCCTGCCTACCTTTTTTAATCTCCTTTTAATTAATTTCCCTTTTAATCTGAACAATAATTTGGATATTTTTGGGCAAAGAAAACTATTGTGAATGTTTCACTTTGGGCTTTGGGTAATTGCAACGGCATGTCTCACTATTTTGCATTAATGGAGATGAATCCGTAATGAAACAGAGCTGCTGTGTTAGTTTCCTTTACTGTGAGGTATATTGATGCAGATGTTGTTTTCCTCCAGGGCAAGTTCTTCTGGCAGGTGAAGATCGGATACACCATCGGTCACAGTGTTTCCCTCATATCTCTTACCACGGCTATTGTGATCCTCTGCATCTTCAGGTACGTAAAGAAATACTCACCACACAATTGTCTGACAGGGTTCGGTTATTTTCTTTCCCAGGAACCATCGCCAGTCTCATTTTATGTAGCAAAAGACAAAGACGAAGAAAGAAGAAGAGCAAAAGAATAAAGAATCTATGTTTTTACTCTTAACAGGATTTATGTTGCTGAGGAATTTGCACTATTGACTTTTATGCTAATGCCTGATAAAAAATCCCATTTCCCTGCCTCATGTGGTTAGTTGTATAAAAAAGGATAAAAAGATAGAGTAAAAAGAAAAGGAACAAAGGCAGTTGCCACTGCAGGACCCCCGCATATTAGTATGGGCAATTTAACTTAAAGCACACTGACGCTGACGTTCCTGCTGGCTGACACGATATGGACAACATGACAGTTTATACATCAAACCCTTTTAACTGGGATTTGATCAGTGCAGCTTCACACCCGGGCGCAAATAGAGGGCTTAAGTTAAACTGTGAAAGGTGAGATGAAAGATACAAATAGTTACTTAGTGAAATAAATTGTCAATCAAACTTGATGATCCTTTTGTTCTTTTCGGTGGTCTGATCTTTAGATGGCACCTATCTGCAGCGGTTTGGAGATTATACATCTGCAGTGCGGTGGGACTAAAGGGACTGATATATTGATGACACAGACTCAGGGACTTATTGTGAGCACCGTAAAGTCATTTCCAGTCCTGATGTCAAGAACTGCTGAGATCACAGGTTTAGATTGCAAGTGCATTACCCGAAAAAGCAATAAATTGACAATAAACACAATCCAAAAATGGTCATTCTTCATATTGTGTGCCATTTCTCTCCAAGTTTGAAATGTTAACAACTATCAATGTTACAAGGAGATACGAAAAAACATTGCATGGTCTCCACATGTGCACATATTTATTCATTTGCACTGCATTTTAACACAGTTGAGAAGTCATTCTTCCTGCTACGTAAGTAATTCATCACCTTATTAATATGATACGAGTGTTTTCTTTCTTCCATCCGACCAGCTAATTCCTGTGCGGGGCCACAGGGGAAGGAGAGAAACACTTCTTCCTCTTATTGCCTTTTTGGCAGCAATTTTCATTTTTCCTACATGGTCCTGTCCCTGCCACTACACTGCATAATCCTGTTAGTCATTAATCAGAACTACTTTTCATGTTTCCCACAAAGACCTGCACCAGGCATGAAAGCGTGTCCACCTGAGAGCTCTGTTCGCCTTTATGCTTCCAGTGCCACAGGGCAGGCTGAAAAAAAACAAACAAACGTGTGAAAGTGTGAAATCAAGGCAGCCTGATGCAGAGTTATGACAATTCAGTGGGAGGCGAAGGTAGCTGAGGGGGTTACAGCGAGGGGTTTTAATGAAGGTTGGTGGGATGGAGAGAGTCACACTTGTTTCTGAGAGACAGCACAGATTAGAGTTGGGGAGCAGAAATATGACAGCCTGTCCCATTTGCGCCACTTTACCATGATGGCTTGAAATATAAGCCTCGCTCTGCAGTCACGACGTGCTAACCTCTGATCCCCCAGCTTCTCTTCCTCAATGCAGTCGCTCATTCAGCTTTTCTTTCAGGGATCTTTCTGAAAACATGAAGCTTGTCCTTCATCTTTGTTGAACATATTCTAAGACAAATTCACCGCAGCTTTAGTTTGACAAGCATCCATTTGTAAGCATAGAGAAAACTGCAATGACTGAAAAATTACTTTTTACAGCACCTATGTCATTGTGACATATCATTTTCACCCCTGTTCTTCTGTAAACACTCATCAGACTGATCTCATGTTGAGAGATGGACAACAGGGGCACGGGCTGCTGAGGTGGCTCTAGCCTCCATTTCAGCTCTTTCGCTTTTTCTCAGTGGATTACAATCATTACAGCTGTCTGTTTTACAGGACATAATGGTTCATGGTGTTCAGTAATGGAAGATAATGTTCAATATCATGGACAAAGTCAATGAGCATTTTGACTTAACCATATACACTTACCTGTACTTGAGGTATTGAAAATAGCTGAGTGTAACTCACGAAAAAGAACCTTGAGGTATGAGCAATTTATGATCCATACTGTTAATCTTTCTTTGCACATTTGTATACTTTCATGCTCCAACTGAAAATCTACCATATCTTAAACTTGTTAATAATCTCTACTAAAGTCATTATTCATATTTCTTGCTGTTCTCTGCTAAAAACTTCAGCATTGTTCGCTCCTTTCTGTCCTGCCATTATCACAGACATGTTTAAACTAACCATGAACCCTTGACTCGCTCATGGACTTCTCCATCGAGACGTGCCGCCCATAGGTCCAGGGCTCATGAGAACTGGTGTTCATTAGAGGAATTAAAATGAAGTTCTGGTTTCAGGTGTTAATGTTATCTGTTAACTGTATATAAAAGGCACTTTTTGTCTGTGTAAAAGTGAATGAATATTTCACAGAATGGCTCTCAGGCCCTCTGGGGTTAAACAGAGGACACCAACATCTATCACTAACATAATTTTCTGGGTGTAAGTAAGAAAAAAATAACTTGGAAAATTTGTCTGTGGCAACAACTAATGTCAGCATAGTACAGAGCCCCAGAAGGGACAAAGAGTAAAAAAAGTTACTTTTGCACAATCTCAGAACTTTTTTATTTAGGTCAACATACTTCCGAAACAACCACAACAATGGAACAATGGGCACACTGACATGACCTGCAGGTCAAAGTGGTGGAAGTATTATAAGAGCAGAGTCTGTCCCTGGCAGTGTCCCCATGCATGGTAGTACATCTCTTCAGATGTCTGTCAGGCATGTCGGCTGCCGAACACTGATTCAGTTTCTTTATGTTTAAGGCCAGTCTCAAAATAAAGTGCTATGAACCTCTACCATGGGTGTGTCAGAGGCTCAGAAAGAGCTTCTTCAGTCCACTAGGATCCCAAATGAGGACACTGCCTAAGACTCCCTCCTGCCCATCATACACATACAGTATACATTTTTACTATCACTGTTCAGTTCAGTTCAACTGGGTATTAAACACTCTTAATTTAATACAGATGCCTGGATATGACCTGCAAAAGCAAATGAGACCAATAGCAAGAAGATTGACTATTTCTACTAGTTTCTAATAATTGTTCTTAATGCCTGCTACCAGGTCGGGTTTTTCTGCAGTATAAGATGAGATGGAGCTGGGTTTGTTCTGGTTGAATTAGAATTACCGCTCTCATCCTGGAAAAGTAATCTCCTTGAAGCAGGGAGTGAGGCAAAATCAACACAAAATGAGAAATCATCTATTTTAGCTGCTTTTAGCGATGGAGATCAGATCAGAACATTTACCCCAAAAATACAACAAAAAAAAAAACTCCAAATCATATTATGTGATGATTCATATTATGTGATGATTCATCACTTTATTTATGCTTTCTCATCCCTCATTGTCTCAAATTGCATTTGCATGTCAACTTCAGGTGAAGAAAACAAGCATTTAATGAAATAAGATTGCAGTGAGGACAGAATTCTATAATGGCATTTAACAATTGTCATTTTAAAACAGCTGTGACAGGATGTTAACAAGCTCCCCTGGCTGTGACATTGGGTTGTATGAAACTTTAATGATTCCCACAGAGGATATTAAGAGATTGGGTTCTTGGAACGGCATAAACACACGACCGGAGCTAATGGGAGCCTTCACACAACTGCAGACATTTGTGCTCATCTCTCACACTAATCATTTAATTTCCTTGAGTATGATAATGTAATAAAGAAGTCAAGAAGTATTCAAAAAATGACGAGTGAGGAGGCGTTTTCAAGGCGTTACTGAAAGGTGTGAATTTTGAAAAACCTCTGGTCTTTATTGGTGAAGAGTGTGAAGGACCACAAAAAGTGTTCATTGTGTTCTAAAGCAGATCCACCCACACAGTGATAATGAGCTAATGAGCTTACTAATGAGCTTAATTATGAGTTAAGTTAGTCTGTGATTTGCTGTCATTTTAAGCTATTAACTCCAAGGACATTGGATAATTAGTGTGAAGGGCGTCTTTATTGAATTGTGAGTGTGTGTGTTTTGTCTCTTTGCCTCCATCTCTATTCTTGTATCTCTTTCTGTGCATCCCAGGAAGCTCCACTGCACAAGGAACTACATCCACATGCATCTTTTTGTGTCATTTATCCTGAAGGCCATCGCGGTGTTCATCAAGGATGTTGTCCTCTACGAGGTCGGGGAGGTGGACAACTGCTCCTCGGGCTCTGTGAGTTAATTATCCAAGACGCTGCTGTTTGCTGTGAGTGTTTTGAGGCAACACAGGGATTCTTGGCGCCCTTCAACCCAGAGGAAGTCAAACTTTCTAAGAAGCTCAGCAGGTGAACGTGACACTCGTGGTGACGTGATGCAGAGCTGGTTGGCTAATAACCCTCATTAAACCACTTAATGAGAGAGATCCACAGCTCAAATGGGGATGAAAAAGAAGGATTTCTGTACTGGTGTTTGACAGGAGACAAGGAGGGATCTTAAAGGCAGAATGAGGGTGATTTGCTGGTTGTGGCCCCTCCTTTGCGGCTCAACGACGCTGAAAGCATGTCACAAGCGTGTGCCTTTGCTAAAGGGCACTTTATTTTTGCCCTTTAGCAATTAATTTAATTTGTCTGTGCCAATTGGATATTCATATTAAGAAAACGAAATATAAAATAATGTTTTGACAGTGTATTTGTTTTGCAGGAGTCATAATCAAAACAAGTAAAAGAGAGCAATAAATTTTATGTTAACATTGGCTCCTTCTCTGTTTTAGAATTGATTTTTAGACTTTATTGCTACTTTACAAGGTCGACTGTCTACTCTTTACTCCTAGACACTGACTCAATTTATCAAAAGCTACAGTTTTAATATAAAAACAGACAAAGACTTATGGAGAGGCAAGCATTTATTATCATGGACCAAAACTGTGGAACAGCCCATAAATATCTGAGCTCCAGAAAGGTCATGTTGGGAATTTATTTTCTTAAATTCTTTTGCGTCAATTCGAAATACTTTTTTGTTTTCCTTCTTAATAATTTCCGTGTTCCTCCTGATCCACAGAGAAAGCCTGAGCTGTATTGTGATATAGTGTGATATAGTAAATCACTGCTGGTTGGGGCCACAGCATGAGTGGGCGTACCATTAGCTGTGGCAGCTCAGTCTGCATCATTGTAGCCACAGGATACAGGATAGCTGCACATAACTAGCAGGGTTAGTTAACCTTTAGCTTTCTCGCCCACTGCCAATTGAAACAGGCTGTAGCTATGATTATGATTCCATGTGATGACAGAGCTGTAACGGTTGCTGTCACCGTAACCGTGGCTTTTCTTCAATTGTTATGATCATACCTGTGACACACTATTTATTGTGTGATGTCATGAGTGCTTGGCAACAAAAACAAGACAGTTAGTGATTTTTTTAAATACAAGCTAAAACTCAACCTGACTGGAATCCCATTGCAGTTTCCTCCAACACCTCTCAAAAGTGCATGAAAGACTGTCTGAAGATGTTAAGCCTGGTGAGCAAGTCTGTCAGTCTTACAAACATTTTACGTGTGGATGTGAGCTCTCTACTCCACCACATACCGCTGAACTGCTGCGGAGGCCCCTGGGGCCACAGTTAGGTTTATGTTACATGATGTGGCCACGTGACGAGAGGAGCATTGGAGTGTATTTATTAGTGAGCTCTTTGGCCGGCTCTGTCATGTTAATGGAACTATTGGGTTGACGGGAGCCAGCTGCTGTCATGAGTCAGCTGAATAAGACATTATCGAGGCAGGGTTAGTGCTACAGCACTTATCACGACTACGGCATTACTTCCATTACTTGTCACTGGCTCAGTTACTGTCTCTTTCTGCATGTGTGAGTGTGTGTGTAGGTATTTGGCATGATTGGTTCATTACCCTTCGTTTACAGTTGGATGTTTTCTCTAGTGACCCATTAGATTAATTCATAATATAATCGCTGTAGAGGGGCTAATAACAAATACATTATTTAAGGTACCAGTGTGTTTGTCACAGTGTGTGTGTGTGTGTGTGTGTGTAATCATTCGTCCACATGCCGCTGATGGCAGGCTTTTTAAAATAATTTGTACTGATTTGCACGCATTAGAACTAACAGAAAGGTTCAGACAGCCTATTTGGGTCCATTTTCCTCCCCTCAACGTGCCAAGTGGGAATCAATTTATATAGGCTACCAAATTCCTGTCAGCTCCACTGCCAGCTGCTTTAATGAGCTGTCCGAAACTTTACCTTCACATACAAGAACCGGATCCCTGAAAACAAACACAGGAAGGTAAATGTGTCTGTGACATTTCCACAAGTAGCTCAGGTGTTTTTCATTCGACAGGCCAACTCACCAGCCATTCATGAGAGCTGATGCAAAAAGAGGACTGCCATGGCCTTATGATCAGCCACTGAAAGATGGTCAGAGAGTGAAAATCAACTGAAACTCCATCTCTGTGTATCCATTTAGCTTCTTATGGTGGACTTTTCTTTAGACTTATATATAAAGTTAACACCTGTTCCATTTCCCTGTAAAATTACAGTAAACTGCTGGCAGTTGTGGTTGTCAGCATTCTACTATTTCTACAGTAAACATTACAAACTGTTCATACAGTATTACAGTGACTGTAAATTGTACTATAGTATTATACAGTAGAATGTGCGGCTGTGAGGAATATGTATTTTTAATGTCGCTGTCGTAATCGACACCAACAGTTTTTAACCACGTATTACATGTATAAACTCTTCACCTAGCACAACGCAGGATGAGACAAGCTTTACAGAACTGAACTTTTATTCAAAGGCAGAAGCCTGCTGGAGGGGAATGTCTGAAACCTTTTTTTTAACAGGATGAGAGGGGTCGGCCACAATCTTTCCTGCATGTCTCAGAGTCCTGGAGGTGTACAGGTCCTGGAGGGATGGCAGATTGCTGCCAGTCACCTTCTCAGCAGAGTGAATGATACTCTGCAGTCTGCCCTTGCCCTTGACAGTGGCAGCAGCGTACCAGATGGTGATGGAGGAGGTGAGGTGGGCTGAATGATGGCGGAGTAGAAGTGCAAAGTCATTGTCTTTGGCTGATTGAACTTCTTTAGCTGCCGCAGGAGGACCATCCTCTGCTGTCTTGGATAGACGGTCGAGGTTCAGCTCTCACTTGAAATACTTGGTGATGATGGAGCCCAGGAAGCAGAAGGACTCCAAAGTGTCAATTTATGCAGGGTGATGAGGCGGGTGGGGTTGGGCTCTTGCTGAAATCCACAACTACTTTCACTGTCCTTAGAGTGCTGAGCTCCAAGGTCTCCCAATTGGACTCATCCCCATCATCATGAGCCCACTGAGGGCAGTCTCATCCACTAAGTTAAGGAGCTTTATGCTCTGATGGCTGGTGGTGCAGCTCTTGGTGTACAGGGAGGAGAGCAGAGGGGAAAGAGTGCAGCCTTGATATCTGGTGCTGATGGACAGAAACATGTTTTCCCAGCCTCACATGTTGTTAGGTCTGTGATGCACCTGCAGGTGGAATCAGGCAGGCTCATCTGAGAGATCCTGTCCTGTAGCAGAGCAAGGAGAATGGTAGCAGAGCAGAGCTAAAATCCACAAATAGGATCCTGGAATATGTTCCTGAGGAGTCTAGGTGCTGGAAGATGAAGTGGAGGGCCATGTTTTCTGTATCAGCTACAGACCTGTTTGCTCTGTAGGTGAACTGTACAAAGTCCAGGAGAGTGATCCAGTGCAGCTTTGGAGACAGCGTTGTGTAACAACGATCCAAAATGTTATCCTCTCTGGTCAAGCATTCAATTAATGGTCTCTATTCAGCTAGTTTATTGCGGAGGTGCTCTGTTAAAGTCATTGAGGAGAATAACTGTAAGATTGTAGGACTCCTCCATGTTTCCCTGCAGTGGAATCTTAACACTGAGCAGAATGAAAAAAGGTTCATGACAAATTCTTCCACATCAGGAGAACGGTGCTGTTGAATCCCCGTCACATAATGACACCAGCCACTGTCAGTGTAGAAACAGATTCCTTAACCTTTCATTTACCCTGAAAGAGTCGCAATCCTCCAGCAGCACGATAAGGAAAAATCTCAGTCATTTATAATAATCCATTATAGTTCATATTCTCATCATAGATTTAGTGTGAATCTTCTGCAAAATACAGCTGTCGAATAGGTTTAGTGAAGTCAAAAGTACAGTATTTCCCTCTTAAGTGAAGTAGAAAGAAAGATAAAATGAAAATAGTTAATCATACAAGCATACAGGACTTAAATAAATTAGTAGTAAACTGCCTAATTTGCTAATATAGTTTAAATATTTTTCAAACCACAGCATTACTGTATAAGTGGTTCTATAATTAGTTTTAACGGTACTGAAATGAACTTAAATGTACTGAAATGAACTACAGCATCATCCCAACAAACTGGTGAGTATCAGTATGCTAAACTATGAATGAGAAGCCGTTTGACGTCCATTACTTCACCACGTCTTGATGATTGATGATTAATGACACTCATGCATCCATGAAGAGTTCGACTCTTCTGCGGGGGCTCGAGCATTTAGACTTGACTTCACTTTTCATGTGACACTTCCCGACTCATTCATCATTCTTATCGTTTTTCACGTCGTGGTAAGAAGTGTGGCATTTTCACAGTCATGTCATGACTTGTTTCTCTCTCTAATGTCTGCGGAACTAAGAAAGAAATGTTGTTCGTGCCTTATTGATATCCACACTGTTTTATTTCTTTATCACATTTGGGCATTTACAGTACTTCGCTGCCCTACTATCCAAATGTCCGTAATGTGCTTTAGCCTGTGCCTAGTCACACTCTGTCCTTTTCATCCTCCTCCCAATTCATCCCATGTCTCACATCTGCTAAAGTGCTCAATGCATTCACTCTCACAGGGTCATTGTTAAATTGGTACTGTATTGATTTTTTTTCTCGATGTGTGATGCCCTCCCTGTAGTACCTCTGGGACGCTAATCCCAAAGCAGCTTGTATGTGGCTCATGGAGTCGGCCTTGGAGTCGGCCTTGGATCCGCACAGTAAAAATGTGTTTTCATGAATTGGGGAGGCAGTGAAAGAGCAACGCGCTACATGCATCAGCTCAGCCCACCCACACCATTAGGAAAATGAATGCTTTATACTTGTATAACAAGTTCAATAGCAGCAAACTATCCATCTATCTGCTCAGCAGCAGCAAACTGTATTTTGAATGAGTTCGCCCGTCCTGATGGAAGCACTGTGGTGTTGTTCTGCTGTTGCTGTCAGCCAACTAGAATAGAGCCGATTGTTTTATCCTGCATGGTTGTTTCAGTGTTTGTCTCTTGTCCTTTTGCGTGCTGAAATTTGTGTTGTAACATTTCAGCACTTTCCTGACTTTGCTTCTTCTTCTTCTTCTTCACAGAACATAGTTTGATAAGGAACTGAAATTTGTAAATGATTGAATGGTACCACTTTCTAATAAGTCACCCTTTACAAAGGGCACATGAGCAGTAACTAATGGGTTTACATTGTTCACTGAGATTATAACTTAGATTAGTTGGAACCAATTAATAAATGCATTTAGATACATTTCTTTGGAGGTCGAGTTATAAAGTTATTAATAAAGGGTCAAGAGTTTCTCACTTGCTTCATGTTTTTATTCTTTTATCAAGCACCCACCCCAAACTACAAAAATAACTACACAAATATAATCTCCCTTGTCTCAATTATAATATATCCCAATATATTTTTAAAAAGAAAAAAAATTGCACAGCAAGGAAAAGTAGAAACCTTGAGCAGAGCCGGGCTCTAGGTGGGCAGCCATCTCCCTTGACCGCTTTGGTTAAAAGTGAGAGAGGTTTCACCTAAAAGAAACTAAAAAGTTCTCAAAGTATATTCTGTCTAAAAAATTGTGGTCACGACTTCCAGCAGCTTAATATAGTTCAAAATATACTGTTTTAAATATACAATGAAAAACTCATTTACATCTGGGACACACTTAAAGAGAGTGAAGCCTATCTAATGCTGAGTCTCTGACTTTCTAATAAGCCATAAAATTCATCAGATCTGTAGTTACAATTACCAAAAATCTATTAATAAAGGTAGGAAACATCAAGTCTGCAGTTATAAATATTAATATGCCACTGATATTGAAATATCAAAACTGCAGTAATGTTAATAAAATCATTATGATGAGTTCCTCACTTTTCAAAGTAGCCCAATAATCTGTATCTGAAAGTGTTTGTAAGTCATTATATATATATTTTGTTTTCATAATCTGAGATTATGAAATGTTTGGAATGTTGACTGACTGACTGAATGAATGAATGAATTTTGGTTCTGTGTGATGTAAAAATTTTGATCAAGTGTCATGCTGGAGTCTGATAAACCAGAGAGCTCAAATTGAATTTTTATTTATGCTAATATCGAACCTCTAACACATTATTCAGTGATTAATATACCAGTAATACACCAGTAGGTATAAACAGAACGCTTTAGAAAAGTTACCTCATCAGTAAATAGTAAGTTCCTCAGTTAATGACTTTAAAAGTGAAAGAAAGAAAGAAAGAAAACAGTTTTAAAAAGCGTCGTGCTTCAAATACATTCAAATAAAAGTCCTGTATTGGATAAACTGACATTATATTCATCATTCTCCTCCATTTAAGTGGCACCAAGGAGAAATCTCCTTTTAAGACATACTGCAGGCAATAAGGCTGCTAATATTAGGCAATAAAATTATACAGTAAAATAACCTTTTTTATCACCTCAGTATTACCATGACTAAGGGCTCGGGGTTAACCTGTAATGTTTAATGCTCAAAAGCACATCAGCTAACTTGTGCTACCCTCAGTTTGCTATATGAGGCTCCATGTCTCTCTTTATCCTTGTAGAACGTATAGAAATAAATGCATTTGTGTGCATTTGATCAAATCATATTGCAAAAAAAATGATGGATGAATTGAACACAGGCAGCCTGCAAAATAAAGAAAGAGAAAATCAATAAGTGTGTTCTCCCATTTTGATAAGATATAAAATAGCACTCTGATATTTTCATCGTAATCTTTCTCCTGTTGAATATATATCCACTTGTGAGATGTATGCTTTTTGTTCTGTGTCCATTACCAGGTTGGCTGCAAAGTGGTGATCGTGTTCTTCCAATACTGTATAATGGCCAGTTTCTTCTGGCTGCTGGTGGAAGGCCTTTATCTTCACGCATTGTTGGCGGTCTCTTTCTTCTCTGAGAGGAAGTATTTCTGGGCTTACATCCTGATCGGCTGGGGTGAGCGCAACTTCCTTTCATGCCTTTATGCGTCTCTGCTCTCCTGGGGGCGAGACCTCAGCTGAAGACAAACCGTGGGTTGTGTGACCCGTGCTGGTGGGATGCAATAATAACTCTGATGCTCAATTTTATGTCTTTTTTTTTTTTTTTCCACCTAGGGGGTCCAACGGTTTTCATCACAGCCTGGAGCATCGCTAAAGCCTACTATAATGATGTGGGGTAAGAAAACATCAGGGGATTGATGGACCAGAGGCCAGTATAACATCTAGGTCTGATTTTTAAAGATTCAAGATTCAAAATTTAATATTATAATATGTCATATTCAAAACAGTTATATGGTTGGCAATGAAATTCTTGAGTCACAGACTCCCTCAAATAATGCTAAAGAAATATGATAAAAGAAAACCAAACAAGTAAAAATAACTTAATGGATTAAAATATAGTATATAAAATAAATGATAAAACTAAAATAAATAAGAATATAAAACAGAATATAGATAGAAATATAATACTAACAGAAATACAAGTATAAATGTAATACTGTCGAGGCAGTAATAAAGTAATAAAGCACGATTAAAAGGAGTTTAAAAGTCTCATGGTCTGGGGGGCAAAGCTGTCTTTGATGACCCTCTGTAGAGCCTTACAGTTAAAAATTTTGCTTTGCTTGTCCAACATCTTGAAGGTGAATATTGCTTCATGCTTCACCAGGTGCTGGGATATTATCGAGAATACTGATATGTTCTGGTGGATCATTAAAACTCCTATTTTGGCGTCAATCCTGGTAAGTTTTCCATCCTTCTTGTTCTGTTTCATCAGCGTTTATGCATCTTGAGCTGTCCACACTCTCAAGTCAGACTTTTCCAAAGCAAAAGCAATAACCAGCGGGAGAGAAAACATCTTTGTAAGTCCACCTCAGACTATCCATCAATGTCATTTATGTGAAGGTTTTTAAACTCTTTTTAGTATTCTTACCATACATCATAAACTGAGAGGTTAGTACGACCTCAAGGGTTCTCATTTCACTTTGGAAAGTTGGCAGGATAATAACTGTTTGTTTTTCTTGGCTGACAGGTCATCATCATTTTTCAGCATCTCCGTGGCTGTTCTCTTTCTTCTGTTTCTATTTTGAACACATTATTAGCATCTTCATAAACATCTTTACACAGATACATAAGGAAAGGCTGAGAATTGTGTACAGATAAAACAAAGACATGATGTGTTCACTGTTGAGCTTTAAGGGTTATATTGGTGGGTGTATTGACCTTTTGTGAAAAGCAAGCTAGCTGTTTCCCCCTGGTTCCAGTCTTTATGCTAAGCTAAGCTAATGACCTTCTGGCAGTTAATCCTAAAGCAATAGGTGCCTCCAAATGGTGACTGTGACAATTTTTTGAGGGCTACTTTTGCATTACCTTGCACTATGTTTTGTGTCCTCTCCAGTACTAATTCCCTCTGAGCCATATATCTATATCTGCTCAGCTGTGCAGTGCCCCAGTGTGGATCAGCTCATTGATTTTACTTTGAACTGGACAGTTAGTATGCTGATAGAGTACCAGTAGGCATGGTTATGACCATGGCAAGGTACCAGTATCTCCCAGAGATCCATGGGCTTCGTCGTACAGCCTCGCTCTGCAGTGACCCTCGCCAGGACCTTAGGGTGCAGAGAGGACAGTCCCGGGGGCACCGTCCCTCTTGGCAGGGAGGCGCAGCAAGCACCAAGTCCACGGCCCCGGGAAGCAGCAAAAACAAAAACAGTCTGCCCCTATAAGGCCCACCAATTAACATTTTATGTCTCATTTATTTAAAAAACAAAAACTGAAGTGTAAATACAAGTTGAGGATCATTTTATTTCACAATGTTTTCAAAACAAGTAACCCCTTTTTTAAGTCTCTGTGCTAAGATAAGCTAACCGGTGCTGATTGGAAGCTTCATGTTTACTGTATAAAAATGAAAATGGTAAAGACAGAGCCAGATATGAAGATTAAAAACTGAGGTGTGATACTTTCACCTCAGCTGACACACAAATTGAACCACTTATCAAGTAAGAAACACAGACAGTGATTGGCATCTGCAGTGTGTGTGTGTGTGTGTGTGTGAAATGACGACACTTGCAGAGAGGTGTGAAAAGCTGGGTAAAGTTGAGTTCAAAGAGTTCGAGAAGTATGAGTATGTTAAGTGGTGAGAGGACAGATTACCTAAAGTAAAGTCAACTGCAACTCAGCCCTTTTCACAATGATTTCCTAATAACTTTCCAAGAAATCTCCTGAATGGACTCTTTAATTTGGCTCAAATTATACAGACAATTAACAGTGTTGAGTCAGTCATAAGATATGGTAAAGATTATACTTACTACCTAAATTGCATTTACGCAACTCAAAGCATTGCTTCTGCAGTATGACTGTAGACATGTTAAACTGACTATACAATGACAAAGATCTTCATAGATTATGCTGGAAATCAATTTGAGTGACCTCATTTTTACATTTGAACATTTTCCCATGCACAGAAACTGCCCATGATTTAAATGACATCTCTAGCCATTATATTTTAAGCAACAGTATGGGATTCATGAAACAGGCTGTTTGCGAGATAACATCCCCCTCCTCCACCAACGTCTGCTGATGCCCTGTTCTGTCGGTCTTTGCTTGGCAGCAGGTCTTGGCGCAGCAGGTTTGGTTGTGTTCTTTCACATTAGGATCAGCGTGTCCAGCCTGGCTGTCAGATCCCTCTGTCTCTTTCCCTCTGCAGCAGCTGAGTGATGTTTGTGAGCGCAGAGCGATGTGCACGTTGACTCCGCCGGTTCAGAGGTCCAACACAAATTAACAATTTAGAAATGCTCATTTTCCTGCAGGGCAGCACCATAATCCAATCAGAGCGAGCGCAACAAGCTTCTGTTATGAGAAGCGCCTTTCAAAATTCCTCCATAAGATAAAACACTGAAAACACGTACAAACAACTTTAGAACAAGATTTCTTTTTCCATTTAGTAATTTCATATTACATTAAATCCCATTTACACTGTAAATTTTACACTGTATTGTCGTCATATCCTCCACAGATGAACTTTATTCTATTCATCTGCATCATAAGAATACTTCGCCAGAAAATCAACTGCCCAGATATTGGAAGAAATGAGTCCAACCAGTACTCGTGAGTATGGTTTCATGTCTTTTTCATGCTGTTAATTTCTATTATTCATTAGCTCAGAAGATGAATTATTATTGATCCCTTTGAGGATGTTGGGGAAAAAAATCTCCACCACATGAACGTTTTCTGGGTTTCTGGGCTTCTGGGCTGAACTCCGTTCACATTCGTCGAAGGTTGCAAATTTAAATGACGTTATCTCAAATAAACACAGAAAGCAGAGAGCGAGATGCGCACATTTGTCCTGTGGGTACAACTGGTGCTTTAAATACATTTTTTTCTGTGGTTCCTTTTAACTTCCTCTCAGCAAATTTCAGCTCCTCTGCTCAGAGCAATGCAGGGGTGACCAATCCTTTTCTACTTCAGAAGGGAAACTTGTGGTGCTCAGCAGATGGCAGCTGCTTTACACAGAGACGCAGAACTCTGTGTATGATTTTTCCTGTGATGGAGAGCATCTCATAAGTCGACCATAATGCATGAGATATTTACCCACTGACACTTTTAATGTTGTTTTTTTTTATCTCTGGTCCTCTGAGTTGAAATGTAAAATGAAAAGTAGTCCGCAGTTGCATTTCATTATTGACATATATAGAGACAGAGTGAAAATTGGTTTCACCCTGGGGAGACATTTGAATCTGTATTTGCTTTGTCGTTTCAGGAGACTGGCAAAGTCAACGCTGCTTTTGATTCCTCTGTTCGGGATCAATTTTATCGTGTTTGCATTCATTCCGGAGCAAGTGAAGACTGAGCTGCGACTCATTTTTGACTTGATTCTGGGGTCATTTCAGGTATGATGTCAACTTTTTAGGAAGAAGTGATTATATAAAGGAAAACTAAATCTCAAGAATTTGAACGTTACCCCTTATGTGAAATGGTTTCCTCAAAGGTCACCCTGCACTTGAAAACATCTTTCTTACATTTTAAATTGAACTTCCTTTAAGGTCCCAAACAGTGAATTTGCACCCCGTCAGCTCCGACCCGCAAGCGTGCTCTATAGAAGAAACCCTTGCAGAAAACTGTGGCACATCTCCAGGCACTTTGTTGGTTGACTCAGTGCCAGCGTTACCATTTTAAACCCCCGGAGTTATTTCAGTTCATCACATAATGAGGAATGATGGAGAATGCAGCCAGATAGCGCAGCGGCATTACAGACCGCTTGGAAACCAAGGAAACCTTTCCAGCACATTCCTCCTGTCATTCTTTTCATCCCCTTTTCTCAATTGGTACCATAAAGCCACAAGTGTACACTATGTCTCTTCAGTCAATGTAATCCATTTAGATGTGTCAGAAAGTAGTTAATTAGCTGTAAAAACAAGTTAAACAGAATTAACTAGAAAATTGACACACTCTGTTATTGCTCTCTTAGCTGTATTACTTCTTTCCATTTAGGGCTTTGTGGTCGCCGTCCTTTACTGCTTCCTCAATGGAGAGGTAGGTACCCCTCATTACAGTGATGTAAGCACTGTATAGACATACTTATTATGTTGCATTCCCACGCAGAGATCACATTGCCGTGGTGATTCTCAGAAAATGTGTTTCATCTGTAGTTTTTCTTTCTGTGGCTCCCTCTGTGCACCGCTTACATTCATACACACACTCCCTAAAGGTGGACGGAGCTGCGGGTGTGAGTCACCGGTGGCTCTAGTCGTCTCTCCTCCTCCTCCTATTTTCTGCCTGCAGGGTGGGAGGGCTGAAGAAAGAACAGCCTTTCTGGCAGGGAGCTATTCAGTGATGTCTGCAGAGTCTCTCTGTGGGCACATTAGTTATGTTCCCAGCGCTGGGCCAGATTGAATCATAGTGATGGGCTGGACGACCAGGCTTGACACTATGCTGCCTGAATTTTAATCTGCTGCCATTTTCAGGTGTCCTTTTGTTAAGTGTGAAGCCCACCGCACACCGCTATTCGTGTTCATTGTTCATTGTTTATCACATTAGCCACAAACAAAACCTATGAAATGTAATGTAGACAATGTGTGACAGTAATTTTCTTATACATGAAATCAAATTCAATCTAAAGGTTCCTTCCTTGTCCTTTGTCTCTTCAGCCTTTGTTTCTGTTGGTGGCCATGCCAACCACCTAGTTTTCCTTCTCCTTAATGTAATATGCATCACATCCTGTGTACTACACAGAAAGAAGTACATGCTCACAGGACATATCTCAAAGCTTTTATGAACTCTGCATGAGCTCTGTCATTATCGTCGCATATAAATATTTCAGAGGTGATTACTCAAACTTTGGTGGCAGTGTAAAAAACATTTGGCCATTTCAGAAGTATTTTAAATGAGTGTTTTTGTAAATACAGGGCACCTATGGGTTAAAGTACAGGGAACACTGAAGTTGGCTAACAACAGAACCTACAAAGTAATTATGGTTTAACTTATTTCACAGTTGTAATATGCTACCAAGACTGTGGGAGTACAGTGAAGTTATGAGAGGGGCTTTGGAAAAATCTCTCAGAACCCACATGGAGGGCTTGTTGAGAATAAATCTTTAAATAGGAAGGGAATCTATTTCTGTTGTATACTGGCATAAAGTGATATGGTACGAAACACCAATTTCAGTTCAGTTTATTATCACAAAAGAAATTTAAATGTGTGTACCACCTCTTTTATTTCAAATATTTTATTCCGTTTTCTTTTTACATTGACAGCTTGTAATAGTTACTTGTGGTTGCTCATATTATTGAAATAGTAAAGTAAACTTTTCTTATACTTATAAAGTGCTTTTCAGAAACAAGAAAAATGTATTAAAGTGATATTGTTCTAATCCATTGCAGGTCCAAGGGGAGATCAAGAGGAAGTGGCGGAGGTGGCACCTGCAGAGGTACATGGGCTCAGACACCAAATACCAACATCCGTCTATCAGCAGCAGCAACAACTTCAGCACCCAGATCACCATGTTGACACGATGCAGCCCGAAAACACAGCGGGGTTCAACCTCCTGTCACGACGACCTGTCTAGCATATGACTGACGGGAACAGTTGTGTCGACGTAAAAGCTGTGCAAAATACTCTCATGCCAAACATTAGGCAGCAAAGACGCATTAAACGTAAGCTCAAGTCTAAACGATACCCAGCCACATTAGCATATGCACTCCTGGAGGATGTGTTGCTTGAGTGTGACGAGGACAAAGGTAAGTGATGAGAGAACATAGTGTGACTGTAATCAGCTTCTAAGCAGCTTTAAATCACGCTTCTTAAAAAAAAGAAAAAAAAGTTTAAGTGACAGGGATACAAGCACATTGCTTCACAAGCACAGCTTTTGCACATTTAAATGAGAACCGTTCACTTTTCATCTTTGTATTTCAAGATTCGGTGCACATGTACATGTGAATTTGTGAGTCATATCATTTTGGATCATTCGGTCAATCGTTAGTTCCCCATGTATTCAGACACTGATAAGAGTAAAGAATAAGAGTAAAATATCATGTATTAATGGGGTTAGGTGAGGGATCCAAATGTGAGCTGCACCAGCACACCTGCAATCTGATGTAATTATGCGCTGATTAAAAATCACTTAGTGGATTCCTGCAGCCCCAAATGAACAAGGCTGGTACAAAGAGAAGTGTTAGAAGGAAAGGAGCTGATGCTTTTAAAAGGGAATCCCATTATGTGTATTGTAATATGTGTGTATTGATGTCACAGGCAAAGAAAAGTGCCAAAAATGCAATATGGGGGTTTGTTTGTGCGCTTAATGTGAGAGGTGATGGAAAATATGTTTTAAAGAATACATATAAGCAACACAAAAGAATGTAAAAGTTGAAAACAGTTTGCAGCATTTTGTTTTCCTCACTGAAAAACTGGCTGCTAACCAGCATTTATTTCCACAAATGTCAAATGAATGAGGCTTCAGACCGGGTGACCAGTGTGATGCTGATTCACAGTGATGGGTTTGGAGTACAAATGCCCTTATCTGCACTATCACGAGAGACTGATTGCCCTTTGCCTTCCCTTTTATCAGTACAGCCTTCCCTCTTGTTTTGTGTGATTCTGAGTCTGTGATGGGGTTGATGCTTTTTACTATCTGATGCACTCCGGCAGTTTTGTTCTGATCACTGACTGGTTGAGTGCCTGGTTTCGGTGTCTTGAAGTGACACTTTCCATCAAATCTTTGCAGGCTGTCGGGGCTGCGCAGCAACTCTTGAGAGGAAATGCCTTTAAGCAGTGCAGTCCTTGATTGTTTACATTTACTTGGGAGGAGTCATTTAACATTGTACATTTAAATATACAGTGTAAATAAAATTATTTGTTATGGATTGTCGTGCAATAGAAATTGCATTATGGCTACAATATCGATAATGTATCACTGTAATTGTTTGTTCACGTTATTGCAACATGAGGGATTTAAAGCCTCACTTGGAGCATAAACTTTTCTTGTACAAGGTTGTTTATGAAGCAGAACGTGGCTCAGCGTGTGGTAGATCGACTGGACCTTGAACTCCTAAATCCTCCATTTTGAAAAACATTTCCTGAATTCTCCACCGACTTGTCAGGTTTAACCTTGTCCACTGGAGGAGTTTGAACCTGACAAGTCATTGGTGACCATTGGAGCCGGTATGTAAAGCAAAACAAGGTGACAAGCATGACTGGCCCTGTCACGACAATGCCATTGTTGTGCTTTTCGTCTTATGATGTTGGACTTGAGAGTCACTTGCACGTTCATGCAAGAGGGAACATGCGGGACGCCTGACTTCATGTGAAAAGCAACCCCCATCATGTCAACCCACCGCTGGTTTAAAGGGTCAAGCCACCGTAGAGCACCACATGAAACTGAGCAACGAGCAAAATTAGCTTTTATGTGAGATGTTGGTGACAAAAGCTTAAAGGAATAGTGCTACATTTCGGGAAATCAACGCTTCTAGTGGAGTATGACGTGCAAAGATTGATACAAGACTCATATCTGTCGAGCCTGTTAGCTTAGCTTAGCATAAAGACTGGAAGCAGAGGAAAAATAGCCAGTCAGGCTGTGTTAGAAAATAATAAAATCCACCCATCAGCACATCAAAAGCTAGAAGCAACTAGAGAGACTTCAGGAAGCTAACTAATGCTGCACATGCACAAAATAAATAAATAAATAAATAAAATCTGGCAAATAACCTCTTGTCATTTTTACACTTTGCTTTTTTGTACAGATTAAACAAATGAAATATAACATGTATGTGAGCTTTAGATGTGCTGGAAGGAACATCTTTTTTATTTTGTACCTAATTTTGTGCTAAGCTAACCCTATAGCTTCATATTTAGCGAACACATATGAGAGTGGTATCAGTCTTCTTGTCTAACTCTCGCCAAGAAAGCAAATAAATGTATTTCACAAAATGTCAAAACTATCCCATCCAATACTTATTATGCCACATTGTTTGAATCCTGCTTTCTGTTGTCAGTAAGGTTTAATGTAATTGTGTGACTTTGCCAATGTGTCTCTCATAACGGTGAATGTAAATAGATCTGTACATACTGAAGAAGCAATCTAAGTATACTGAGTTTTCAAATCTGGTCACAGGTGTTGCTAGATATTATCCTTTAGTGTTTTGGTAACCTGGCATGGTTGTTCTGTATCAGTCGGATTATTATCAGATTATATTAAAAAGTGATATTGAACCAGCGTTGATTCTAATGTACACTTGCAGTAAGTATTAAGTATTGAAGTGTGATATGGATTTGTTTATTTGCAAACTGGATATTGTGTTTTGTATATTTGAGAGGACCTTTGTTTGGTTTGTTGTTAGTGCAACGCGTGTAACACTGGTGCGGTGCATACCATTGTGAGGCTACAGATGTACTAAACAAGTATTTATTAGATCAAGTTCACATTTGTGTACACATGGGTATATAAATAATAACTGTTTTTGTATCATATTATCATTCATTTTGTTGTACAGTGTATGTAAAGAGTGAGGAAATTTAAATCACCATAAAACTTTGCCAGTGTTCCACTCAAACTGTATGAAATAAATTATTTAGAAATATACAAGATGGTGGAAGTTCAGCTTTCTATGGAGACAAACTACAACTCCACATCATACCCTCTTTCAGTGTTCTTTTAAGTGTCTATACCTTTGTCAAGATGAAATAATGCCATCATTAGTAAGGCTTTCTGCACCATAAACTGTTGTAATATCTTCATTAAACATATTGTTGCCTAATTGAAGCTTATTTTCATAAGTGCTCTCTGCTACTTGACGAGGGCATGGCTTAAAGTTAATTCATTTTTTATTTCCTTCCCAGAGATGCTCATTTATGCTTCAGATTCAAGTAGTTCCAGCAAATATGCTAATCCTTGTCAGGGAAAAAAAAATAACATTCAACAAGCAGGTCTTTTTCATTTAAATATTCATATTTCACACAACAACAAGCGTTTTGTGTTTGTGTTTAGCTTCAAAACTGAGGCTGACGTGATCAAAGGTCTGCGATGTTCCGGCAGATATTAATGTGTAAAAGCACCAGCGAGCAGCACATTAGGTTCTCGAGGAAACAATATGTTTGTCACAGACAGCTCAAATGGTTCGAAACTCTGGCTCCAGCTCCCAGGAAGGAATTATCCCAGTAAATGACTGTACTTTTTCACTTCATCCTGTGCTGCCACGGGTCACAGTGCCCTTAAAAGACAATATGAAGAAAATGTAGAAAATATTTTTTACAGGCTTCATATTTCAGCTCAATAAAGCCAGTGTGTCCAGTTTAACACCAGTTACACAGATTCAGTCAATTATTATTGATTATTATTTATTCACATACTTTGTACAGTTTACACTTAGGCTTCTTACTTTTGAGTGAAAAATTAGACATTTTACTACATTTATATACAGGCTTACTTACATTTATTTTACAGATTAAAATTCTTATTGTATAACATGAGTAAAATCATACAAAATGATGAGCACTTATATCTTGCATACAGTGCATGTGATGTTGAAACTAACAGTACCAGGGCAGCTACAACAACATTTAATCAAGACAAGAAGACACAAGACAACCAAAATAAAACACAGGACTGGACTCATCTATCACTGCAAAATTAATCTAAGTGCCTTGTTTCAATTGAAGTTATTGATGTTCTCTAATTCTGTCAAGTACACACAACAAACCTAGTAATCAGTTATAAGGTCAAAAGTAGACATTGTTTTATGTGTTCGTCAAACCCATCAGTTATATATGTAAATCTCTAATTCCTAGTCTCTAATTTATGATCAAATCTAATGATGCATGATACCTGAACACATACATTTACTGATTACATTGCAGCTTACTCTGTAAGAGCTTACTTCATTTACTTAAGTAAAATTAAAGACTTTGTTTAGGAAAGGAGGATTTTTACTTTGTGGTGTTGCAACTTTTACCCAAGAGAAGCAGATGGTAGAGTTTAATAGTACCTTTACTTAAATATGGTAATTTTATTATGAAGTATTTGTACTTTACTTGAGTATTTAAAAAAACGCATATCACTCTACATGGGATCATTTTGAAAAGCAGAACATTTTTCTGCTCATAGAAAAAAAAACTTAAATGCAGGACTTTTACTTATAACAGAGGATTTTATACTGTAGTATTTCTACTTTTACTTCAACTTCTCAGTACTGCTTGGTCCACTGGGTAAAAGATCTGAATCAATCTTTCACCTGTCAGATATCAAAGCGACTCGTGCTCCAGTCCCTCCCCAGTGCCAGCTGCACCTCAGTTACATTATTTGACAGGTGTGACTGACCCGCTGAGTTTGCTTCAGTGTAATGAAACTTCAGCTATTTGAGTTAATCCCTGTGTTGTCCCTCAGGTTTATTGGTTCACCCGCTGCCTTTGAGCGCGGCGGACCTCTTGCTGTGCTCAGCAGCATGAAGAAGAGCGAATTCAGCCAAGGCAAGACACTGTGTGCGGTAAAAAGATTAACAAACACACCCCGCCATGCCTGCTTTCCCAGATAAGCTGCTCTGAGGTCTAATGTTTCATTAGCTCTACCCATGAAGTGGAAATGAGCATGCATATAATACGATTAACTATTCACAGGAATTGTAATGATTGTACATAGAGGGACTTTCAGGGTTGGAGGTTGCTGTGTGAAATATGAAAACATACTAAAATAATGTCAGAATTCATATAGGAGCCAGTGGGATGCAAACAAGAGAGAAGATGGATGAAGTTATTTTCAGATTCCCAGCAACTCTTAAAATGTAAGACAGGTGTCTTGCCTTTAAGCATCTTTCAATATTCATGAGACCAGTTAACTATTCATGTGACAAATAAAGCAAAGTTTGGAGAGGCAGACCAATGAGCTCTGTCCAAACAGCTAAGTGACAGCTTTGATTACCTCTGCCATCTAAGGAACTGACTACTGATATAAAGACTCATCTGTCGAATCTGATCTGATCTGATGTGCGGTCAGGAGTCATGCTGATGAATATCACAGGATTGCCCACTTTTCAGAGGCAGAGCTGGAAGAATAAGTCATTGTATAGCATTGACTTGATGACCTTTGTGATCTAGTACCTGGTTATAATTCACAGACTACCTGAATGAATAAATGATGGCTAAAGCTTGACTTACAGGGATGATGTCTCGCTCAGGTTTGATCTTTTCATTTTCATATAACAGAGAATGTAAAAACAAGCTGTGTTACCTTGAACTGTGTGAACATTTCACATATTTGCATGCCAACCACTCCTGCCATCCAATACCAGCTGGTATGAAAGAACAAAATGCTCCTGGACTGACCCCCAGAACTAACCCAGAGATATTCTGCTCAGTTTTATGTTTTATGGCATACAGTCTACAATGGGTATGGTATAATTGGAAATATACTGTAGTTTGTTTCAGTAAAATATAAAATAATATTACGTGTAGATATTATAAAGAAAAAATATTTAAAATGGACTGAATGAACTACATGTGGATATTTGCTCTTGTGCTACCAAATTAATTCATTTGCGGCATTTGCAACTCAAGTGTATTGTAATCACATAAGTTTTAAATGTCATTTAAATGTCAACAGTCAAATGACTTCACGTAGGGTGGTAGCGACTGGACAGATAATTATCACAAATTGCAGTTTCTCTTAACATTACGGAACTTTTTAGTGTCTTTAAGCTCATTGTTTTGGTTTTCAAGCTCTCATCAACCTTGTTTTGCAGTGAAACATCTTTAACAAACCCTCTGTTAACTACCACCTGCTCAGCACCAAATGGAAAAGTTAGCGAATTGTGAATATATTTCCCGCAGGAGCTGGTAGAGACGAAAAACAGAGCTAAAAGACGGTGAATACTGGGCTTATATCTTATCAGCTGGCAAAAAAACACGACTCCAAATGGATCCTATGTCTGCTGGATGTGAAAATAATCAGATGTCGCCATAACAAAATATAAAGCATATGGCGCCTATGTTTTCAGTTTGTTTAAGGTATTTCCGTTCCAGCCTAATGAAAAAAAAAGGTAAAGTTAAAAGTAACTTTAAAGAGATGTTATGTTTTCCTTGGTCTTAATAGTGCATTGTTGTTGTGTCACTCTTACGTCTTGATTTGTAAGGTACACTTGGCCATGATTAATGCACACCGTAGTTTATTGGAAAGTCATTCTTCTAATATATGCACTTACATTCGGTATGCAAAGTCATCTGTCATTGCCAATGCACACTATAGAAGAAACTATTACAAAGCTACTCTCTTTGATCCATGGTTAACCAGGGTGTGAACAGGCTTGGGAATTTGTTCCGGACATTTATACAATGAAAGGATGCTTGATCTCACTTTTGACATAAATAAATAATTCAGTTAGGGAAAATATGACTCATGTAGTATTTACAGCATGCCGCCTCGTCTGGGTGAAGTGACTGCATTGTATTTAGGTCTGGGCTGGTTTGGCTGTGAAAGTTCTCACATGACTTTGGGGAGCTGGAGAAGTGCATGTACAGAAGCAGCTGGTGAGGTGACTGCTTTTGAGGTTTAACACGGAAAATGTGGCTCCTCTGTTGTTTCAGATAAATGTCCGAAATCTCATTATGTCAAATACCTTTAACATGACTCCAACATATCGGAACTTAATTTAATGCCAAATGCAGTCTTTATACAAAGTAGGCCCACTGAACATTTTACATTATGTACTGTTTATTATATACACACATATAATAATATAATAAACAATTCATTAATTCATTTAGACACATGATATACACATATGCATTAGGAGACCAGTGATTTTGTACGTACATCATCCTTCTGTCACAGCCAAATTCAAGTGATAGCATAGTTGCAGCTAAGCTCTAATGCTTTTAACAAATACAAAACATCTCATTTATTTACTACAGCAATGCCGTTAAAGGTCAGAGGCTTTATAAAGTATATGAGCCCTATTAAATGTGCCATAGTTAATATATTTGAAACGACTGAAACCCAAACAACAACCTTAAAAATAAATTCCAAAAATAAAACAAAAAATTATCACAGAAAATATGTTTTAAAACTGTATTGAGTCCTAAAATGGTGATACTGAAAATACCTAAATAACCATGACTTTTCTTTCATCTGATTGCCTGTGCTGCAGCTTTACAGATATCTCTCAAAGGAGCTGTTTGGACTGATAGCCGAGTCAATTTCAGGCTATCTCTGTGTTCTCTGAATTACATAAGAGGGGGAGGACTAGATGAAAGGGGCGGTGACAAATCAATTGAATTATGGAAGTATTTTCTTTAAAGGTATATCAAAGTTTGACCGCAAACATCAGTACGGGAAGATGAAACAGCACAGCTCAACGGGGCATGAATGGAAATATAATTTTTTCTCAAATAACAGTTCAGCAAAGTTTATATCCCCTAGATGCAAAACAAAGAATAACAAATTAGGGAAGATAGACATTCAACAAACATGTAGACCAAATTTTAACAAGTATCAGAAATGCGTTTTTCTATTTTCATATATAAAATGTGTTCTAAACTTTTATATTCACATTCATGTATTTTGAGAAAACACACAAAATAATCTAAATCAAAACCAACAATCAGGTTTTGATTGTCAGTAAAATGGAAGGACATAAATTCCAGTAATAATCATGTGATATGAAGCTCCAGAACAGCTTTTAAATGGCTCTTGTGCTGAGATTGTTACCCAAGTGCTGCTTCCAAGGCCAATAATTTCAATCTTAGATTTAACAAGTGTACTTCTTCTCTTTGGCTCAATTATTCTCACAGCTCGAGTGGCAGAAACTCTGTAATACTGAAAGATGACTCAAGAAAGCAGGAGAACCTTGTAAGTAAAGTTTATCATTTGATTTGTCTTTAGTTTGTGATTTCATGCATTGGTTCAGTCGAGCTCGTGAGCAGGGAACATCAAAGACTCTGAGTTTATGAATTGTTGAACTAATAGGCATAAGGGACATGTTGTAAAGCCTTCAGGTCTGGAGTACCAGACGGGGAATTAACACATCACACGGTGTGAATGTAAAAGCCTTGCCATTATTTTTGCCACAGTTGTGAAAGCACACAAAGTGAGAATCTACAAAGTGCAAAACGCAGAGCAGTAGAGGCTTCTGGATTACACCGTACAATATGTTGTTCACCTCTACAGGAAACTCATCAATTATATAACTAAAGTTGCAATAATCAATATTTTTTTAACAACAAGTGGATCAGAATATTATTTAAATAAAATCAGGGTCTCACAAACCCGCGCCGAATCATCACCCTGTCAGCTAAGTGGCATCTTTTAACTCAGTATTTTGGATTTACATCCTGCAGCACTATGTTTTAGTTTAGTTCCAGATGTTTAATGAAAAAATAGAAAACCCACAACCCAGCACCAAATGGAAAGAGTATGTTTTAGGAACTATCTGGTGAACACTGTAGAGCCAAAGAGTGAGATATTCCCCTCAGAAACCGGTGGGGAGCCAAACAGAGCTAAAAGAACAGTGAAATCAGGCGACTTCAATGAATGCTAATGTAGCTCCGTATCTGCTGGATGTGATAACAAGTAACTGCTTGCTTTTGTATTTAGCACAAGAATTGATAATATAAAATGGAAGAAAGGCCAAAAATCTTTCACTGCAAAAGTAAACCAGCACTAATGGTAAAATACACATAAAAGGTGCTAATTAGACAGGCAGACAAGGTTAGTGACTAACTGGTGAACATGGAGGAGCTTTTAGAAACCACAATATGTGTGATTTATTTATTTTTTTTTACCAAAACAGATCCGAAAGGGGAGTGAATATTGGACGAACGCATCTCTAAATAAATGCTCATGTTGCTCTGTGTTTTCTAGATGTGTAAGCAACTCTGCTGCAAATTGGCGTTCCAGATAAATCACTTACTAATTTTTTTCCTGCTTCATAAATATGTGCCCACTGCTGCTGAGGCAGAACTCAAACTGTGAAAGTCATAATAATTCTCATATTTTTGATATTTGGAAGTTGCACAGGCTGCTACACTCAGGGCACCGGAAAAAAAAAGATGAAGAGGATGAAGAATGATTTTAAAATTAATGGAAAATGCTAAAGTGTGGCCCGGTAAAATGTGGCATTGGCACTGGACGTGAGACAAATATTAAATAGGTAAGAGTGGTTGCCTCAGTGACTCACCCTGATTAAATCACACCACAGCTCAGAGTAATTTCATACAGTTTTGTGGAGGACTCCAAAAGACTTCCTGCCATCACATTAAAAAAATCAGAGAAGAGGTTTGACCTTCTGAATAGCAGTTTCGCTGGGCTTTCACTGCCACCACAGTCACACAGGTTAATCAGTGGGCTCCCAGTCGAACTGAATGAGTAATCCTTCATCAGTTTTTAAACTGGGTGTTATTAATTATTTAAAAGTTGATATTTCAATGATGTTTTCATCAAAATAAGCCAAATTAGTTTTGGCCACTTCAAATTCGACTTTCAATTTGCAGCAGAAGCTCTGTCAGCCACAAGCTATTTCAACCATTTATCCATGACTCCAACTATTTATTATGTTTAGCAATTTCAACTCTTCATCCATTCACTTAGCTTTATATGTCATCCAAAAGTAGTTGAGCATTATTAAAGCCATTACTTATCTCTATTTTAGAATATTGCATGTGCTAATTGTCTTAATCATCCATTACTTTTAGCTCGCTGTTTCAGGAGACCAGGTCAACCCTTTTTTTCTCCAACTATATTCTAGCTTTTCAACTTTTCAACGATATATCCATTACTTTCAATTAACTTTTTCAACCATGTGTCCACGTTAACCATACAAGTACAACCTGGGGGCGTGGATGAATCATAAGACCTGAAACAGTGTGACCTCTCAGCCTTGCCTCTATGTTTTTTTTTTCAGTGGCCACTAGTATTGCAACAACAAATCCCCCCTGACAGGACATCTCCAGCTATAAACTGGTCAATTATTACTCTATGTTTTGTATATTTGTAAAACTTGTCCAGAGCCCAGAAATCGGAACGATTCCCTGCTGTGTACAAGCATGCTACACACTATGTGTCCATTGGGTCAGAAGCATGATGGGATTAATACCCAGGAAACCCTGAAGCTAGAAGCTTATTGGACTGAATTGGTGGCAAATTTGGATTCAGTGTCCAGTTCTTATAATACACTCATGCCTGGGGTTTTGTGGTTAATAATCACTGATCTGGGCTGTGATCTCTTATACAAAATGTCATTACACAATAGCCTCTGCCATCAGACCTACATCTTCATTTTCTTAACTCTGCAAGACTTAAAACAAGCGCAGGTCAGCTTTTTCAAGTGTTTGACTGACGTGGCTGCAGATTTAACTCCTGTCAGCAGCCGTCGGTCAGTGACATTAAGTAGCACAGACAGGAAACAGCCCAGTGTGCGCATGTGCGAAATTACCATCGCATTTGACGATTATTAAGAAACATTAAATTATATCACCTCTGCAGCACAAGGGAAATCAGAAACGAAAACACTGAATTAAATAATGTGTGAAAGTAATTTGCTGTGTATTATTACAGAGACCTGATAAGGCAAACATTTATAAAACAACACCTGTGCCGCTCTGTGAGCATGTAGGAGCAGAGGAGGCACTTGTCTGTGAGCCAGAGAAATGTGAGCCATAAACATTTCAGCAGGACCACCCATGCTGTTAAGCCTATTTGTTGGGGGATAGAGGGCAGCGTCTCAACTGCAGGAGCTTCTGCCAATTAGGATAAAAGAGGTTAATCCCCGCAAATGAAGATCACTGAGGCTGATGGTTTAATTTGATGTATTGTACCCGGACCAATGGCACTGTCCATTTATAATGCCACTACAGGCTCTGAGGGACATGTTCCATTTGTTTCCCACTCTTAATATGCATGAAAATGCTGACAAACACTCTGCATGCTTTACAGCTAATGACACAGCTACGTCAGTGTCTGTAAACTCGTGGCGAAAAAATAAAAGGGGCGCTGAGTCCGGAGTTTACGGGAGGGTTTTATGGGCATCAACAGAAATTAAACAGAAGCCTTTTGTGATGTTATCAGAAAAGTGATAGGTTTAGGTCAAAGGTCAAGAAAGGCCAATCCATATCTCAGTATATAACGAAGTCTATTGATGTGAGGGGGATTTAAACAGGATTATACAATAGTCTCATGACTTGGCTGGTAGCTCCATGCAGAGCAGCCTGAATGAGAACTGGAGCTAAAATAATTTCTCCTTGAGTCTTATCCATCACCCTGAAGATTGTATTTAAGATTTAATCAAGCCCCTGAAGATCTGAAAAATACTTGAAACTGAACCCAACTTGGAGAGCTGCCAAGTTTACAGACACCAGCGCACCATACCAAAAGTGAGAGGCTGCCTTCTTTATTTTCACTTTTATAAAAGTCAGCCTTTAAACGCACGAGTAATTCACTTGAAACTTCAAATACAGGCGTGTTAAACATGATTCCCATTTAAAAGAAATATGCGAAACATTTTTTTTTCACACTTCAGTGCCGGCAGCCTGTTGAGAAAGTTTGCACTCAATCTCCCATGGCCAAGCTAAAGAACATAAGGGTTTAAGAGTAGGCAGAATAAACAGTATACATGATAAAAAGCAGCAGTCATTTTGAATAAAGCTGTAATTATTATTTTTGTGCCACTCTGTTATTGAGCAAAACGTTTACATGACTGCTCAAATGAAACATTTCTCTGGTCTTTAAGTGGACATACAAACCTTACAGTCGATTCAGGATGTGGATATGGTGTAAAAATGTGACGCTACTGTTCCAGCTGATTAAACTTTAACGTGACCTTTGTAAATCAGGGTCGGCAATTCTCTGGGAGCAATTGGACCATTTCCACAATTGCTCAAATGTTCCACCTGACAAAATGATTGTGTATCTTCTCCATTCTGTTTCCACCTTTTGTGACCTTTCCTGTTAGGTTTGACGCTTTGACGTTTCATAAGTGAATAATCACAACTACATTAGTTGAGATTTTTTCAATTCCATTTTTTCATTTTTTTCTCTCAGGCTTTGAATTTACTAAGGCAGTAGTAAAAGTTCTATTTATACATAAGTGGAATCAGCTGATAATATAACCCACCAGAGCAACTATCTCTGACAGAGGCAGAACTTAGATAAGAAGATTATTACATTGTGAAAGGGCTCCCTCTTGTGTAATATTGGAAAAATACATATATAACTGTGCATTCTTATTTATAGCTTTGTCATGACTACTACATCTATCCTCAAACATAAAAATCTTCTTATCTAGACGTACATATAACCTACTGTCTGATCACTATATGGACAGGATGGCAGTTTCTTGGACACACAAGTCAAACATCGACAAATGGAAAAAAAGACACTATTTATTAATGAAATGTCAGTTTTACCTACCGCAGGAAAAAAAAAACAAGCCCTGTAATCACCAGTGTATTTGGCAGTTACAATGAATGAGATTGTTACATTACTCCCATTATTACAAACAGGTTGCAGCCACAAAAAACACTGAATCAACCTTAAATGAGTTTAAATAGATAACAAATAACTTTCTGCTTACTTTGTTTTGTATGAAACATACTTCAGGTTTTCATTTTGAACCTGAATGATTGTTAACTGTACAGTGTAGTTCTACTGTATGGTATAAACCCTTATAATCAACATCATTCTACTTCATTTTCATGTCAAGGTGTTTGAATATCCTCCACCTTATTTGGTTCTGCATCTTCAAAACATTTGTCAAAACGTCCCTTTACAATGCATTTGGTCAACAACTTGAAGATTAAATGGTGGAAACAGTGAGTTAGTAAAACATCCTTGTATCAAACTTATTACAGAGTCAGCATTGTCCTGCACAGAAAACACTGTGCAGGACAAAAAATGAGAACAATGTTTCGCTTATTTGTGGTATTTGAAATTTCTGGAAATGTCTATTAACCTTGCCAAAGAAACCCCATTTAAACCTCTGTCAATGTGGTTGAACATCAAAAGGCTGCTCACTGAGCCAGTCTGAGTCTCCAAAATATCCAGATAGCACAAACCCCTTGGGAAAAATTGAAAATATATTAATAAGAGGCTGTGTCATCTGCCGCTATACTACCTTTTAGACCTCCTATGAAAACATCCTACTCTTTGTAAACTACAAGCTAAAAATGTCTTTTCCAAACTATTTGTACAATTTACTGAAGGACGTTTGAATTGTCAGATGATATGTAACCTTTTTCTTTTTAAAATAAGGTAATAATTTAATGTAAAGGACATAATGCTACTTGTTTGACAAACTCTATAAACTAATAATAATTTTCTTCCCTCGCTTAACGAACATCAGTGCAACTGTTTTTAGCTATTAAAAACATACTGTCTAAGAAGCTAAATACACAAAAAGTTAATAAAATAACTAAAAGGAGACGTATACTTAGCCTATTATGTAGCAGCGCTACTGTGATATGTCCTATATTCAAACGTAGATCAGAACTATATGATTGTTTATAACTATCTGCAATCTACAGATAGGAGAGACGTTATAAACCCCCAAAAAAGAGAGAATAAAAGGAATCAACCAAGTAAACATAAATCAGTACATAAATATTATTTCAGCTGAACCCGATATGCCACACATTTACGCCATACACAAAAAAAATCTAAACCTAATAGTGCAGTCAAACATTTTCACCCTTAAAACCAGTGCCTTCATATTCTTACCCACAGTTTACATTTTGACAATGAAGAGATCAGTAGAAAAAGACCAACTAAAATAACTTAATTTTCTTTGATCATATAAAAAATGTGTTTAAACTGGACTTGATATGATGCAATTCTCCTTTTCTCACAAACTGTCTTGAAATTAATAAGAGCATATGCCTTACATGACTAGAAGACAAACTGTCCCTTGGTATGGAACGTAATTTTAATTACGTCATTAAATAACGGAGCCCTTACATTTGAACCTTTGCAATGACTAGCTCAGCACTTACCGGTGTATCTGTATATAATTCAACACAATGAAACAAACACAGTAAGGCATGAAAGAACCAATAGCTTTACATTTACACCCTACATTAGGTTTTTACTGTAGCTTAATGAGCAAATAATGTAAAACAGATAAAAGCAGCTGAATTTTCTGCTTTACTTTACTGTCACTGATTTTTAATCAAACTACACTGAATTATTTATGTGTCAAACTGCCACCAGTGTGGGATGGATGACTGAACTGTCTGCTAATCAATCAGCCATGTGTACATATTGTAAAAAGTATAATTAAATCTGATGTCTATGTGAGAAGAAATGCATTAATGCATTAATGCATAATTACAAACTAACAAGCATAATTAGCTTCAACAGTTTGGGCTGTGATGTTTTTTTTCCCCACATAAAAACCTTTGGTCAGCAACTCTTCCTGAAAAAAACTCAGGCTGGATGGCACTGACTGAGATTGATCAACATTTTGTTCCTTTTTGTTTCTGTTCGGAGTATTGTTTTTTTAAGTTAACCATATACTTTTAAGGATACAGAAAGAACTGCATTTCACTGTATATTTTTTACAGTCTCAGAAAAGATGTACACAAAGTGCAAGTACATATTGTACACAAGAAATTTGTAATTAGACTTTTCCATGATGACGCTCAAGTTCATGAATATGTTTTTGATGTCGTTAAAAATGCATGCGGCATCTTCGAGCCATTTGCTTCCTTGTCATTCTCACCTAGAGCTGTGAGAGGTGAAGCTGCTCTCTGTTCCTCAGACCCCACAGTCACTGGTTCTGTCGTGTAGTTTGCGGGTGAGGATGAGGCAGGTGGAGAAGGAGGCGACTGACATGTGGAAGATGAGCTGCCACACGTTCCTCAGGCCGTGCAGGTAAAGGTTGCATAAGATGATCACACTCAACAGAGTGAAGGACTTGAGTTTCTTCAGGGATGAGTGGAACAGGTAGAGGTGGCACTGTGGACACAGAGAGAGCATTTGCGTGAAGGAGTTTGACATTGATGGGTTTCAGCTGAAATGAACAGCAGTGTGCTGTATGTGAATCACGTTTACCTGAAACACACAGCAGACAAACGCCAGAAGAAATGCCACAACATTCCATATACCTTCATAATCATCCTGAAAGAAATTACATTTGTCATTCAGGAGAAGGTTCACATAATTTAAAATGCATCACAATTATTCAGATTACAGGGCATTCACACAAGAGTGACAATTCTGCACTTTTCTGCAGACCTCATCATTATCAGACCTCTGCTTTCACAGCAAAATGCTAATGCACAGCAGCCAGACGAGCCGACTCAACACATCAATAATACGTTAGCTTATATATGAGTATTTTCAAAATAAAACCCCCAACTAAATATGACCCCTGGTTTTGTACACTGAGTGAGAAAAGCCATAGTGTTGCATTATTTTTCTTAAAGAATACAAATAACTTTTTATGAAATATAACGTACAACACATATGTTCTTATGCTAGGTCTATTTGAAGTATTTACGACAGGATTCTGTCCCTGACACATACCTGGAATGTGTACTCTATGAGGTGAACACCACGGATTACGTTCAAAGAAGCACACAAGATATTTAGGACCAGAGAGAGGATGCCCGGTGCTGACACTGGTTCCAGTCTTACATTTTGACCTGTTAAACAAAAAAAATGTGAAATAATAAAAGTGAGAGAAAACATTTTTAGATATTTTTTTGAAACATGAAATAATAAACCAACAACACAAATTATAGTAGCCTTGCATTGTACCAAGCTTACCAGATCCAGGACTTTGTTCCATATGCCCATTTGCTATGCCATTGGTGAGCTCCACATCCTCCAATTTAATTATTTGTGGTGGATGGATCCTCAGATCCTCCTGGACCTCTGCCAATGTCACCTCCAGGGCCGGACCACCGCTCTGGTTGTAATGCTGCTTCAGCTTCTGAATGCTGGTGTCTGTCAATCGTCAGCAAGGGTGACATTAGGATAAATCAATGCATTTATTTTTACGTTTAAGCATCACAACACAGCAGCTTTGTTTGTTTTTCAACACATTGTATTTTAAATTCAAAGCTAAATCCAAAATATCAACTACAAACCTAAATGACAATATTTCTCTTCCTACTCACCAAATTCCAAAAATGGATATGGCCTGGCTGCCAAGGCAATAACAGTGCTATTGAAGCATGCTGTGAACTCCCAGCGCAGATCTTCCAGGAAGCAGAAGGCCTTAGCAACAGGGAGGCTGCAGTGGCACACGGTCATGTAGGATACACCCTCTGACGAGACGAAGCTGAACAGGTGAGAAGAGAAAAGGTGTTTAGTAAACAAACAGCCTGGCACAGCGTGACATGGATGCCCCCATGATCAAATGTACAACACTCAGTCTGTCTTTGGCATCATAAAACCAGATACACACTGAGTTGCTTTAGTGTGTCTTTGTGTGTGTTGTGTCTTTTTGCAGTGACAGAGACCAAAACTGAAACAGTCTGCTGCTGCTCCGTTTGCTGAGCCCTTACAATATGTTGAGATCCTGGCCCTTAACGGTCCCCTTGTCAGGGAGACGGGCCAGTGCCTTGCTGATGGTCCTGAGCTGCTGCTTCCTCTCCTGGAGCTCTCGGTTGTGTTCAAAGTCTGTGGAGGCTGACAGGGGGAGTCCATCCCTGACCCGAACCACGAAAGCAAACAGGATCAGAGACATGATTCTCTGGGTCCATGAAGGACACACTGCCTACACAGAGGAAGATCAGATCACTTATATTTCTGTGTTTGGACTGCTTCAACATTATTTTCATCATCTGACAACCATTTTCTCAAGTTACAGATGCATTTTGGTCTATAAAATGTCAATTATCATCAAGTCCCTAAAATTAAAACTGAAGTCTTCATGTGTTTTGTTTTCCTGTTGTTTGTATAACCCAAATTGATTCTGTTTCTGATTTGAGAAGCAAAAAATATTTACAGCTGAGGTTTTACTTTTTTCATTTTTGTTGCATGAAAAGCACTTAAATTATTAATTGATCATAAAAACCTTTGCCGATTAATTTACTGTTTATGCTTATGATGATGTTGAGTTACTGTATCAGTTCATCATTTCAGCTCCATATTACATTAAAATACACCAGTTTGCCAGTTTACAGTCTAATACAGCAGCCCTGAAACAAAATCAGGCTTCACGAATCAAAAGCTGAATCTAATTTATTCCAAAGTAGGTTTGCACATACAACTACTTTGGGATCATCATTTAATGCCTTTATTTTGTTTTAATCATCTATTAATGTTATCATTTTTGTACTTTTTTGACAGTAAAGATTTCTGATCTATCATGCCAAAATATTTTAATTGAATTTGACTTAGTATGTTGGTGTATAACAATAAATATAGTAAGCAGAAATAAATATAAGCAAAAGACATATAAGCAAAAGAAAGGTGAAATGGCTTTATGGTCATTTTACAGGCTTGCTGTTTGTTTGTTTACATTGCATTACTTTTTATGTTTTGTTTTCTCAATAGGTTTCATCTAAAAATGACAAAAACACCTGCCAATGCAATATAAATGAGCAGCACCACAAACTACACCCTCTACTACACCAATACTTTGAACTAAACCTGAACATAAGACTTTATCGTAGAAATGTTGTTGTTTAGCATGGTATGTTTATAAAATATTTGCAACGCAGATTTTTGTTATTAATGTTTTCCAGTTAAGTACTACTTATAAGCAATTATAAGATAATTATACAATACATAAGATTATTTACATACACCTGTGTTTCCTCCTTACCTCATTATCATTTGTTTCATGCTGCACCTTGTCCTAAGCTACAGTATGTTAGCTGACTACAGCATCACATCACAGAAACACAACACCAGCAGGCAGCCAGCTCCACCTTCATACCCGCCTTACGAGAGCAGCATCATGCTGTTTATATCCACCGATTAATACAGAGCACACGAATAATCTGTCGTGACATGAACCCGAGAAGTTGCAATAAATTTAGCCGACGAGCTAACTTCAAAAGCTTCTTCCTGTGACAACAAAACTACAAGCAAATCTGCTACGGAAGCTCTGGAGGGACAAAAATATCCACAGCGGGAGCAGCGCGTTAAAAGCGAACTTAGGCCACCAGTGACTAGCTAATCATCCGGCTAGCTACTGCACTAAGGTTTGTATGGTAATTTTAACTGTTTTATAACCAGTAGTTTTGTTATAATCTTCGCTTAAAATGTGAATAATAAAAGCAGTTTAGTTAAATTTAGCTCAGCCGTTCTGCGAGCGTTTACATTGACGATAACGTAGCTAGCTGTTGTTAGCTTTCCTGCAAATTTACTGCCCTGTTATTGATCTAAAAGTGGTTAAAAATGCTGGTTGTTTGGTCTCAGATAAACCCTACAAAGCCAGGAGTCAAAATGATAGTTATCTAACGTTATATAAGTGGTGAATGTGGGCTGATATCAACTCTGTGATGAGCAGCACTTCGCTTCTATTGTGGTCCATTATATTATATTTTCCCAGGCTTGTGGGACATGCAGCTCACTTTACCCCTCTTAATTGATCCAAACAAATACTTGAAAGGGTTTGAACTAGCTGTGAGACTTCTCCTGATAGTCCCTGTCTATATTTAGTAGGGAGGTTTTGCAATCTGACAATGCCAGGCAAGCTTTGTAACATGATGTGAGTTTGGGGTTATGAATACTTCTCATTCCTGTCTTTAAGATGAAGTGATGCATCCCACAGACTACTGCATACACTATTATAATACAGTTTTGAATATAATTTAGCTGCTCCATTACAGTTTCTTCTTGTTCTATCAAGTGCTGCATTCAAAGACAGCCTTTTTTCCTTTATTTCTTTGCGGTTTCCAGCTATAAGTGGGCTGAAATGAGCTCTGATGCCTTCATTAGACTCCCCTCCCAGCAGAAACATACACAATGTGAGGTGATAATTGTTGTATAATTGTTGATAATTGTACTGCAATGACTCAGCAGTTTGTGAACTATATGCAGCCCGAATCATGCAAATTACGAGATTAAGCTTTGAAGAAATGCAGACACTAGTGACGCCCTTGCTTTTTATTGCAGTCTTGCACTTTCTTTGCAAGCAAAAACAGTGTTTGGCAAGGCAAACATGTTAGTCTAACAGGCAACTGGTGTGCACAAGCGGCTGACGGGCTAAATATTAGTGGGCAGTTATAATTAAAAGCACTTTATTGATTTTTTTTTTTTTTTTTTTTTTTTTTTTTTTGTACAGTAAAGGAACACTGACTTTGACCAAGTTGAGGCAGTGTTTTGGAAACATGATGTCATGATTTCCCAATCGTTCAGCAAAGGGACACAATGAGAGTTTTGGCGCTGTCAATTGGTGTTTGCTCACTTTGTTGTAATGGCTACTTGTCCACAATCAAAAATCAAACAAAAAGCAACAGGCCCTCGACACACCTCGAAGGTAAATCCTTGCCTGTTTCCCCATTGTCACCATGTTGAGGCTCAGGAGCAGCAGCAGTTTGTGATATTTCAGTGTCTGTAAGCTCACACGGTGATACCCAAGAGGACAGGGGAGACAGAGTTAAAAATGTACAGGAGGGAAGCTTTGCTGCGCTCTTCTTGGATTTGCATAGCCGGTGCATTTCCCCATGGACGCCTCTCTCGCTCCCTCCCATCGCTCTCTCTCCTCCCCTTTCTCTTTCTATCCTCCCTCGCTGTCTTTTAGTCTCTTCACATTGTTTTCTAACACAATCTAAATATGCTGCACTCTGCCGGTGTACACTGACAGATAAAAAGAGAACCTATGTGTTTTTCTGCTTCTTTAAGAGAAGGCGGCCTTATTATTTTTTTTCCTGCTCAGCGTCTTTGTACTCTCTCTACATTTTAGGTCACTCGGACTTTGATCACGATGGGGGTGAAAGACCGCCCTCAGTGTTACTTTGATGTGGAGCTCAACCGGGAGCCAGGTGAGCGAATTTAAAATGAGTTTAGAGGTATGAGAATTAGTTTGACATGTAAACAGCCTCTGCTCGCGTTCATTGATGATTATTTTTAACCGCCATCCTCAGTAAAGATGTTAAAATTATATTCATGTAGTTTGCTTTTGTAACACTGGAGTCTTTGATTGATATCATACTAAATTAAAGTTGAACATCCAGTGCAAGTCTGGCTTGATAGACTAGTTTTGTGTTATTATCCTGTGTCTGTATTGTGGTTTAGCCCTGAGAAGCTTTTACTATTATGTGCTTTTTGAGCAGGAACTATGTGCAGTTGATGAGAAGAAAAAAGGCGTAGACCATTTTGCTGGCCTCTGGCTAAAAAAAATGTAACTGGCTCTTATTTTGAAAGGGGGGCATAAAACAATCCCCGTAAGAATCCTCGTAAGAATAGTTTCAGATTTGCTCCTACTGCGGAAAAGTTTCTATAATGTCTGAGCTTCACCACAGGAGTCTTTTTAATAGTTGGAAACCAATTAAAAGTGTGCAGTGTAGAAACATTGGTCTACTTGCGACTCTTAATTGTATCTTTGGCCTGTAACTTCTCCTATTGTTTGTTTTTTGTAACACCAAGTTTATGTTGACGGTGCCTCACATCATCTTTAAACCATTCTGTTACAGCTCCAAGGTAAGCTTAATATTTTACCTGTTTGTGTTTTACAGTTGGGCGCATAGTCTTTCAACTTTTCTCTGATGTTTGTCCCAAGACAAGCAAAAACTTTCTCTCCTTGTGCACTGGTGAGTACAGACATGTTTGACTGTATACCATGATTTTGCAACATTTACCGAACCATGTGACCAAATGATTTTAAAACCTATCTGAGAGCATGACATGACACTGGTCTGTTTGCTGTCTGACCAGTACAGCTGTAAACCATGGTATTATCATTTCCGTAGTCTGAAAAAAGTTGTGTTCTTGATTTCTCCAGTAACAGCAGACACTGGGGATTAACTTGGGAACATAATACTACACAGCAATCATTTTCTGGGTTTAAATCATGGCTGCTCTAGATCGCATTTCGCATCTCTTTCTTTCTAATCTTTCCTGTCTCTGCCATAAAAATAATCATAATGCGTAGATAAGAATGTGAGATACGAAGTGATAAAAAGAGCCACAGTCTCATACTCCTCTATGGTCATTTGATATCTTGAGGAAAGGAGCTATGCCTGTAGTGTAAATTATCCCGTGACAGATGGAGTCACTGGAAGGATAGAGGGGTCCTGGTCTGTCTCTCTAGATGTTTCATCAGATTGCGTGGGACACAGTGTACTGTCGTACTGCTGGTCTGCCTAGAGATAGCCATAAATCTGCAAACAGGCTGCATATCGATACTCCCTCTCATTTTTCACCCCACCTGGCGACGGGAATGTGATGCTGGCAAGGGCAGGCATGGAAGACGGCTTGTTAGCCAGTTCTTTTTCCTGGACATACAGACACAACATAACGCAATAATGCACACTAGTCAGATGGGTAGTTTCAAATAAATTGTCTCTAATGTATCCTTTTGGGGGGGTTCAGCTCACACACATTAGGAACCAAACCCTCGGGACAGTGCTGAAGCCAGTGAAGCAAAATGCTGGAAGATTAGCAACCTAAGCTGCGCATTTGAACAGCCAGCCCTCTGTCCTCCGAAAACACGCTTAAACACATCAACACATCTAATGAAATCTGCTTTCACGTCTCCTTTCACCCAAGGGGAAGGGAAACTCCGGGGGGGGTAATAGCTTTGGCCCAATATTCTGTCCCCTGCCAATATCACTCCAGAGTTTCTTAATGAATCCTGCGGTCCTGCACTGGAGTATTAACAACAGGATGCCTGAACAAAGGCGTCTACTTTATTGAACCCCCTCCTTCTCCTAACTGTGGTTTCATTCCCTTGTTTAGAATAAACCCCATGTGGCAACCTTCAAGACGCATGCCACATGGGAAACAAGGTTGCCAAAATCTGCTCACATGGTGGCTGCTGAGTGTTTGGTGTTTGATCAGTTAACATACATCTGATTTGCAGGTGAAAAAGGAACAGGCAAAGTCACAGGGAAAGAGCTGTGCTACAAAGGCTCCACCTTTCACAGAGTTGTAAAGAACTTTATGATCCAGGGAGGCGACTTCACCGAAGGTAATAATGTCTAATCTTGTTTATTATAACTTTGTTTACTTTTAAAGTATGCGCTTGGTCAAATTGACCGGATTCAGTTTGTCCTCCTGTGTCCTCTGTGGGAAACTAACAGATCAGAGGAATTATGAGATATTCATGTAGGTAGATACCATATGATAATTATTTCCAACACCATTAAATAATTAAAGCAAAACAAATTTATCAAAGTGTCCATATGCTATATTGGCTTTTTTATGGCAGAAATCCAGGCAACCAGATCATTTCTATGAACATCCATGAACCCAATGAACCTTTTTTGCTCCTTTTACATCTTAACTCATTGTGGGCTCATATTTAGTGTTTTATTTACAACATCTATTGTGCAAATTTAGAATAAAGTGATTTTGATGAAATATCACTATTTTAAGTTTAGTTGTGGTTATTTTTTCCTGATGGAAGCATTTGGTGTACATGATTAGTTCGATTTTTTTCTGATGAGACAAGTTTTTTTTTTCTGTAATGTGTATATATGTTTAGTATGAGTGTGAATAATGACATTGGAAGATTTGTCTGAGCTATTTCACTGTTTTTGCAGGAAATGGAAGAGGGGGAGAGTCCATATATGGTGGCTACTTTGAAGGTAATGGGAATTTCAAATTATCTAATAAAGTCCATGTTGTTAATATCAATATAAATGTTTATCTCAGTACACATAAGCCTCCAAATGAGCTGCTTTTGCATGAGCATATTGTTGCATGTGCCTATCGTGTTATTAATGTGTTTCTGTTGACTTTTCCTATGTATGACACTGTTGACCTTCACTTTTCCATTGTATAGTGCTGTCTTCTATTTAGTAACAGTAGTGGGCTTTATCAAATCAGCATGGAGAGTAGGTATTCTCTATATTGAAAGCTCCAATCTTCCTGCCTAAAATTTTCAACATATTCTTTTATTTATAGAGTGGTCTTTTGCAAAATGAGAAGGTAAGAGATGTACACAGCTCAGTAACACCATGTCAACATTGTCCCCACCAGCTTCCTCTCTCAGTAAAAAAAAAAAAAACTGTGCCAACGTTTGCAGTGCTGCGATTTGCACTGAAGGGATGTTGCAGGAATTTCCACTCAGACAGCTTCCCTGTTAGACTCCCCAAAGCCTCGGGCTGCTCAGATTACTTTTTATGTTACGTATATTTATAGCTGCATGACTGCCATGACATGTAATCAGATGCAGGCTGCAGGTTTCACTGCACAATAGGACGACTCATCGAGTACCACAGTGGAAATAAGATTTGTAGCTGTAAAATTTGGATATAGTGTAGATAAAATGAAGATTTAGGCATATATGCAAATAGCTTAATAAATTATATTGCTAAACTTCAGTCCCTGGCTTTTATTCTTTATGCAGGAAATTAAGCACACAGATATACTGTTTTCTGTTTTATATTTAAAGGACAATTTCATTGAACTTCTATATTTTGGTTCACTAAATAGCTTATTCTCTGCATCTCTGTGGACCGATCTTTCCAAATCATTCAATCATCGTTTGGTATACATTCATTTAGTCTGCCATAAAAGTCCTCTTCAGGACACTTGAAACTTGTTCTACACACGTGATTAGTCCCAGTTCATTAATAGACTGTTGGACAGTTTTTTCCATAACTGTAGCATTTTCAGTCCAATTGGTTTCGGTTCTGCCTTTAAAAAATGTTAACAGCATAACTAATGAACATTAGCACAATCTATGTTCATACAGCCTATAGAGAAGTTTCAATTCTACAACTTGCCTCCCAGAGCATGTTTAAATTAATCAAAACCAGTGTGATATTCTTTGGATCGTGGTCAGAATAATGTAATGTATGTATGTGACTTGTAGTTAATAGAGTCTAGATTGCGCAAAACCAGTTTGGTACTCAAGACAAGGACAAAGAAGTAAAAAAACGAGCCAACAAAAACCTTTTTTACAAAACAGTGCTTTTATGGAAGGACTGGTTGGTGAGACAATGATTAGGTTTCATGGATTACAATAGTTCTCTTTTTTTTTTTTTATCCTGTTCTTTCCTGAATATTTCCGTCCTTATGTATCAGAGCACACTCTCTGAGACGTCCATCCCTCTTTCTCTGCTGCCCACAGATGAGAACTTCATTCTCAGACACGACAGAGCCTTCCTGTTGTCGATGGCCAATCGTGGGAAGAACACCAACGGTTCACAGTTTTTCATGTGAGTAACGTTAAGCAAATCAAATTGATCTTCATCCTTTAATAACTATACTATTTAACTGACATGTCACTTGCATTATTTATTTGCTTTTTTTGGGTGTTTTTTGCTTTCTGTCCCTTTTGGAAAACTGTAGAGTAGAAATTGTCATTGAGTGTGAACATCAACAATCCCCCCTCTGTGTGCAGTTAGATTTCAAAGTGCAGAGAAACATGGATTCATTCTTTTTTACCTACAAATGTGTTACATTTTTTCTCTTGCCGTTTTTGTGTAAAATTTACAGAAACTCTAGCATCCTGCTCTTCCAAGGTAATGTGTCTCCAAGGCTGTGTTTCTCTCTCTCTCCTGACTGTATTTATCATTTCGTAGTTTGTTTATGAAAAATATTCTGCACAGTACAATGTTCAATTTGGATATGTTTTTCACAAATGGCTTGAGGTTATTTGTTTATCACTAAAACAGGCTGTCACCTTAAGTTATAAATATCCTACATGAGTAAAATGCATTGCCTGTTAGTGGCTGTTTTTAATTCAACAGCCAAACAGTGTTTTTCTAAATGGATTTGCAATCAAATATCATTAAACAAATGGAGGTCTGAGAAATTATGTACCTATGTTTTTTGTTTTGTTTTTGTTTTTTTTTCCCTGTGGTACAGTAGCACCCGCACTTTGTTGAAGTTACTTGTTTATTCTCATTCTTTTCCTCTTTTTTCTCTTTTTTTCATGACCCTGTCACTGCCACTGGTCGGTCCTCCCCGGCTTCTTTGCTGGATTTTCCACAAACAGCACAACCAAAACGGCACCTCACCTTGACGGGTAAAATCTAATTTCACTTTGGCACTTACAGAAGGCGTTAAAATGGTGTTTACAGTTGAGTGAATGTCTTTTCTGCCATTATATTCCAGCATTTTACTGAAATCTGAAAGTCCCCTTAAAAATATAAAAATATTTACTATTCGTGACTATATAAGAAACAGTTTAACATTCCAGTTTTTAGGGCCTTTGAAGATGCTATATAGTTGCAACCAGCACTGAACTTTTCTTCCTCTGCAGAGTCCACGTCGTCTTTGGTCTCGTCATCTCAGGCTTCGAAGTGATAAAGAAGATTGAGGGGTTGAAGACTGATTCCGCTAGCAGACCCTACGCCGATGTGAGAGTGATAGACTGCGGACAGCTTATCACCAAGTCCGCTATTGACGGTAAGTTCAGTAACTGATCTGCTTTTTGTTGAAGGTAGGGGATGTTTTTTTAGAGTAAACTAATTACATGAAAAGCCCAAAAGCAGACGTCCCTATCAGCTCCGAGCACATATGTTCCTACTCACATAAATCTTTATAAACCAGTCACAAATGCGATGATTCATTTTTTGGACTGACAGAAATTTAGAATTTTGACCTACTGTGGTATGAAAAGCACTTCAAGTCTTTGTAGATTTGATATTTTGCCACCCTGCCAGCACAGTAAGAGTTTTAATATCTGGTGTATGTGACAAACTTCTCTTAGTTCTTAATAAAAAGCTTCAGTGATGTATTTTCTCATTTGTTTTTGTCCCCTGTTGGGAATAACGTGTGTTGCCTGTGATTGTAACTGGGTCATATCTCGTGCTCTCTCTGTAAGAGGTTGGCATTTTGATGCCAGCATTTTCCCCCCACCGGCTTTGGTACGGGGCGTGTAACCTGATCTTCTGTTTAATGAGGATCAGCGAGGTGATCTCTGCGGAGTTCAGTTAGCATCTGCTCACCTGACTCTGCCAGGCTTGCTCACGCTGCCTCCAACATACCGAGAAGACTCAGACAAAGCCTTTGTTGTTGCAGCGTCTCACCATCTTGAAAATGACTGCTGGCACTGGAACTTTGCTTTTCACTTTTACTGAATATATCAGTGTTGTCATCTTTAGAAAGAAGCGCCCGTTCTAATTAGGTGACGCATGTTGTTATGTTTCTTACTTCAGTACTTGAAAGCAAGAGGAAACAAACATCCCATTCTGCTGACTCGTCCCACAACTCGTCCTCTCAGTTCTCCTCTTCAGCGGAATCTGGAAGTGAATCAGATGAAAAGCACAAACATCGCAAGCACAAGAGACATGCAAAGAGTAAACGGTCAAAAAAGAAAAGGAGGGAGACAAAGGAGGAAAAGAACAACGATTATCTGTCCTCAAAGCAAAGGTATTTATTATATGTTTACATGCTTATATAATTACTCACATAAACATAACTGATCAGTATATCCAAGCATAAAGAGAAGCACTGACATGATTCACTGTCAGCTTCAAAAAGCGAATAGAGACTGGTTGGTTCTTTGCATAACAAAATATTGCTTTGCATCGTGTGGTGTCGCTGAAGCTCTCACAGTCCCATGGAAAGAGAGATGCCGCAGGAGGAGAATGAGGTGGAGGGAGAGAGAGAGCAGAGCGGGAAGAGAGAGAAACCCGTCGTCCGACCGGAGGAAATCCCACCGGTACCAGAGAACCGCTTCCTGCTGCGACGGGACATGCCACCTCAGGAGGACAAGACAGAGATGTCAGTTTTAAGTAGTTGTTGTTGTGCATGTGCATATTAAATGTCAAGCACTTAAAGCAGACTTGTAAAATAGTCCTTTGATTCAATCTTTTCAGAGTTGAGAAAGAAGAAGCGTCTCTGTCAGCTGACCAGAAACCAGCAGTATCCAAGTCTGGACGGAAGATCAAAGGCAGAGGAACAGTGGTATGCTCATCTGAGATCAGAGATTTGTCTGTTCAGCTGTGTTGTTTATATATTAATTGTTCTTGTAGCAGTTGTCTCATCCACTTTGACTAATTAAAAGGGCCAATATTCAGTATAATGATTGTATTCTATTCATTTGAACTCTTAGTTTTTACAAGCTGTTCAAGTGAATACTGTCGAGGAATGTCAAGAGAGGAATGCAGAAACAACACTTCTGTCACCCAAGATTATTCTCATTTTTCTAGTGTTTTTTCTTCTATATAATTTTATTTTCCAATCACTGTCTGAACTACCATGAATACCATGTCATACCTGCCATGGGGCTGCCTATAGACAAAGCTTTTTAAAGGGTCACAGTGTAAAAAGGGTAGGAACCATTTCTGTAAGGCACTGAGCTACATCTATTTTATTGACCAAAGAAACAAGCAACCTATTTTTGCTTTCTCCATTCTTATGATGTGAATATGCATTTTTATGAGAGTCACACTAGTCGCTCAAGGCTAAGAATCTTTAAGCCGAGCCTCAGCAAACTCTGTAAAGAGTTTTGACGTTGTTCTCATGAATGTCATTCGAAGTATCTATATATTTGAACTGTTATTTTGCAGAGATATCACACCCCCACAAGGTCTAAATCGCGCTCTGCCTCTGTGGAAGAGCGCGGTAGCAGTGAAACTCCACCACACTGGAAAGAAGAGATGAAGAGAACCAAAGTTTATCAGCCGCCGAGCATCGAGCGATGGAGCAAAGGAGACAAGTATGAGTCAGTATTTTACTTTGTAACTCAGAGGAGCAGATTTGTACTTTTCTTGCTTCATGCATCTTTTGACTTAACAGATTGAATGACCATTCCTCAAGCAGATGGGACAACAGAAGTGACTCTGCGTGGTCCCGGTCTCCAGAGCACTCCTCCGACCGCAGCTCCGAAAGGTCCAGCCAGCGCCGCCAACAGAAGAAAGAGAAGAAGAAAGCCAAACACAAGAAGAAGGCCAAAAAACATAAACGTGGCAAGAAGAAGAGCTCCAAGAACAAACCTCAAGAGCCTCACCTGTCTGAGGGTGAAAGGTCGGTGTCTTCAGAGAGGAAGTCCAGGAGGTCCCATTCTCTGTCCCGCTCCTCTTCAAATCATCATTTGTCATCTCGGAAGAGACGACGGTCCTCGCCGTCTTTCAGAGACTCACATTCCTATTCCAGATCCTACACATCCAGTCGGTCCAGATCAAGAGGGAGATCCAGGTCTTACTCCAGATCCAGGAGCCTCTCAAGGTCTAGGAGTCGGTCTTTGTCAAGATCAAGATCTCGGTCCTATTCTCGATCCCGGTCCAGATCCAGGTCAAGATCGAGGTCCAGGTACAGATCCAGGTCTCCATCCAGAAAGAGGACTTCATCCAGATCCCCAAGAAAGAGGAAAGTTACCAAGCCCAAAGTGGATGCCATGATCCATATGCCAGAGAAGCTTCCAGAGGGTAAAGTCCCGCCTGTCCCCAGACTGCCCTCTGTCCCGGCTCCTGAAAGCGTCCCTGTGATCCCACTGAGTGACAGTCCTCCACCCTCACGCTGGAAACCTGGTCAAAAGCCCTGGAAGCCTTCCTACATCCATATTCAGGAAATTAAAGCTAAAGTAGCTCCGGGTAACATTTCCTCCACTGGACAAGCAGCTGACAACATTACAGAAAAAGCTCACACTTCAGTTACCCCAAAGTGTCTGCCAGGTGATCCTGAAAGCGACAAAGCGCACAAACCTGCGAGGAGCTCACGAAGCAGGTCCTCCAGGAGCAAGTCCTACAGCCGCTCATACAGTCGCTCAAGGAGCAGAAGTTACAGCAGGTCCAGGTCCAGATCCCCTCATCATTATAACAGCAGGTCGTCCTCCTCCAGCAGGTCAGACTCTGAAAAATCCCAGAAAACCTGCAGCAACAAGAAGAATTCACTAGACAAGGAATGGAAAGAGTATTACAGCTCTCTGAACAGGATAAAAAATTTAGACAAGTACATTTCCCTCGCCAGCAGTCAAGATGCTCAGTCGGGATCAGAAAACAGGGCAAACTGTGATCACAGCCCCGATATCGGTGTCTCAAGGAGAAGTGGTTCTTTTGAGAAAAAGAGAAAAGAGAAAGGCAGCACACAGGATCAAGACACCAAGCAGTACAGCTCTGTGCCGGCGGAGAACTTCAATAGCAGGTCTGAATGGGATAGTGACAGTGATAGAGTGAGCCAAAGCAACAGTGCTGCCCTGTCGAAAAAGCAGAAACGAGCAGCTCACTCAAGTGAAGCTCTTGACAAGAAGTTGTCTGCTCCCACTGGATGGAATTCAGAAAGCGACTCTGAAAATATAACAGCCAGGACTTCGGCCATATCGGAGAAAGAGGAGGGGGAAGCAAGTTCAGAATCAGAATATGAGACTTTCAGGAAGACATCAGAGTTGGCGATCGCTGCTGCTGCTGCTTCTGCTCAGTTGGAGGAAAGTCCTGAGAGAGCTGTGGAGCCAGAGAAGCACAAGAGCAAAAAGAAGGCCAAACGTAAGCACAAACACAAGAGAAGGAGTGAGAACAAAAACAGTTCCCATCACAGTAAAGACAAAGGAAAGAGATCTAAGAGGAAACATCAGAAGCTCAAAGAGACGTTTCACTGGCAGCCACCATTAGAGTTCGGAGAGGAGGAGGAAGATGATGAATCAAAACGGGAGAAACACAGTCCTGGTAGAGTTGTCAAAGAAAGGCCTGGAGTGGACAGTATGAAGGAAAAGGACCAAAATGTAACCTCTTTAAGCAAAAATCCTAGCAGAGAAGAAGACAGGGGGCAACAGAAAGCAAAAGAATGTATCAGCAAAAACTCAAAACACACTGACCCTCATCTTCAGTCATCCAGCAGGAATGGTGCTAATGTACCCAGTGTCAAAGGCAAAGAGCAGGAGTCATTAGATGATATGGATATCTGCACGCCAGAGCACGATACTGAGATTGTAGAACCTCCAGCTGCACAAGATTCTTCTAATAATGCCCCTGAATTAACCCTAAAATCTACCTCAAAGTCTTCAGATATGGCGAGTAAAGATTTACCTCAAAGCAAAGAGCACCCTTCTGTTACCTCCACGACGACAGCAGGCGGACAGCAAGATGAAGCAACCACCGGCAAACCCACTGGCACCGCAATTAATTTCAAATGGAAGCCTTTGAAGGGAATGTCAGCTCTACAGAACGTGAATGTGCCACCCGTTACCACAAGAAACGTACAACTTGAAGAGTCCCAGACCCCCAACACGCAGGGGGTGAGAATGGAGATAAAAAGCAAGAGCCGCGTCCGACCGGGATCCCTGTTCGACGAGGTCCGCAAGACTGCGCGGCTCAACCAGAGGCCACGGAACCAGGAGAGCTCCAGCGAGGAGAGGTCGCCCTCAGTGGGAAAGGCGTCACGGACGCGGCCCCCGAAGAAGTCCAGGTCGCCGTCCAGGAAGTCCCGCTCTGCGTCCAGCCACCGGTCCCGCTCCAGAGGCTGGTCCCACTCCTACAGCAGGTCCAGGAGTAGATCCCGCAGCTCCAGCTACTCCTCCAGGTAAGACAAAAAGCACTCTTGACTAAATGAAGTATAATGTCTTTAAATCTTTTTAAATGCTGGAGGTGGAAATTGTTGTGAAGTGATAAACTTTATAGATGCATTTGTTCTGGTGGGTTAAATTTGATTTTAACGTAATCCCTTCAGGAGCCGCAGCAGGAGTCGGAGGAGGCGTGGAAGAGGACGGTCGCGCTCACGTAGCAGCACATATCGAAGTTACAGGAGTCACAGGTACAAACACACTCACAAACTTAATCTTCCAAATGTTTACTGCTAAAAGCTGTGGAAACCACATGCACAAACCTCCCAGTCTTGTTAAAAACCTTTATAAATGTACACGCAGCCTTCCCAAGACTTTCTATTTTCCTTTGTTTGTTTTATCTCTAATGTATAATTAGTCTTCAAGTATCAAACCTGTGACTAACAGAATTTTTTCTTCCTCCTATCAGCCGGACGTACAGCAGAAGTCATTCCAGAAGTCGCTCGTATAATCGCCGTCGGAGATCCAGGTCCGTTAATGACACTTACAGAAATGGAAACGTTTTAATTGTTCATGTGAGGGGTCGCTGAATACCCTTAAGCTCAGATATAAACACAATTATGCAAACACTGTACTTAGTTTAACAATCTAATTTGATTTTAATCACTATTCAATTAGGAACGAGGTGTGGCTTGCTGCTGTATTAATTGAGAGTTTGAAAGGATATTCGCACACCTGTCAGTTTTCATAAACTGTAATATGAAGCTCAGAGTCATGTAGTCATGTAGATCTGATGACATAGAAACCACTGATAGTGAGTGAAACACGTCAGGCACGTCTTCTGTGTGAAGACATTAAGAGATAAAACATGTAATTACTTAAAATGAACTATTTTGATCATTAATTGTTCAAGGAAAGTGAAAATTATCTGCTTTTCTTTGATTTACATGATCCTCAATTTTCTTCACATTTATTGGACAAAAGGACATTTCAAAAGGTCACCGTGGGCTGTAGAATATATATTCAGCATATAAAATATAAAGACCAAAGTCTGTTTATCAAGAAAATAATCAGCATTTTGATCAATGCTTGAAACAATCATTAGTTGCAGTCCTAGACAAGATCAATCCTATCTTTAGTCATTAATTATAGTATCTACAGGTGCATGAAGCAGGAATAACAATCAATCTTTGTCACTACACGCCCAGACAGATTGATTATTCTGATGAAAAAGACAATATTTAGAAAATTGTGCAAAATGCTTGTAATAAAATCAGTGATGGTTGTTAATCATCATGTCAAGGCTTTGAGATTCCTTGTTTTTTTTTTTTAAAACAAATCTGTGTGAATCAGACATCATTCTGAAGATGTTTCTCAAATAAAACCTCTGTTGTCATGTGGCTGTATGTTCATGCAGGTCAGACTCCTACGACAGCTATTCCAGTCGGAGTCGGAGCGTGAGCAGGAGGAGAGGGCGCCGGCGAAGTGACAGCTACAGGAGCTCAGACCAGACGGTCCCGGTAAGACTCTCTTCTCCTTCCTGTAGCCACACTGTTAGACTGTCTCTTAACACCAAGACATGCCGATCATTTAGCATCTAGAGCTGATATTTAACTGTCCTCTGCAGGTCGTACCGCTCCTCCAGTCGCAGTTCTTCCAGGCGCCGAAGTCACAGTCGCAGCAGTCGCTACAGTTGAGCTCTCAAGTCTGCTGAGAGGGAACAAAACCACAAAGTCCTGAACACTGAGCAACACAACAACAGCAGTCACTGAAATCACCTCAGATCAGAAACTTAAGCTCCTAGAGGAAAAGCTGTATTCCCTCTTCTTACTAGTTTAATACTGAGCCATATGTCCCTCCCGCATAAGCAGAAATGATGAAATTAAAGGGTATCGAATGTAAATAAAGAAACTTTACACAAAGGCGGAGAACAACTAGGCTGATTCCAGTCAACATGGCCACTAAAGCAGACTAGAAAACAAAATCTGTGATAAATAAGCTGTATATATTTTATATTCTTGTATATTTGTGTATCCCTTTTCTACTTATACTTTTTATACACTGAAATGTACAACTATCTATACTGTAAGTGTCTAATCCTCTCAGTTCTGATGTGTGTGAGGAGTTACTGGGTTTTGTGGGTAATTTTTTTTTTTTTTTTAAGTTACGCCTTAACGTTCAGCGGCAGCAAGAAAGGTAAAAAAAATAACGTTTTGTAGCAGTTTCAAACTGTAATTTGACTGTTTCATTTGTTTTATTACTGTATCTTGAATGTTAAAACTGTACTCAAAGTTTAGTGTGTCTGATTTTACTCAAACAGTTATGAATGTTTACGTTTAATAAATACCACTGCATCCTAAGCTTTGTTTTGTTTTGTTTTTTTGCAGCATGTACAGTCGATAATCAGTCAGGCACGTCACTTCATGTCCTCAAATGGTCTTTTGTAGCTTCTCGATGGCACCATCTGCCTTTCAGTACAGAACTGCAGTCTGTGTGTGGACTATTTCACTTAACAGAAATGTCATCATGTCAGATTTAAGTGTATATAATATATTTATCACACACACTATTAATGCAGAGACCAAATAGTAAGTGCAGTTTTCTTATTATAAAACACACTTTATTAGATGTCATGTATTTAGAAGAATCTGATTAATACACATATAATTTCACTCCCTGATCGGGACACTTCACTGGAAGAAGGAAAAAAAGAAAGGGAGAGATGACTCTATTAAATTATTCATCATACTCAGAACTAATTGAAAATTTGCTTCCCTCCTTGCTAATATTTGCGTACACTTGAGGTTGGTGTGTGAGCTCCTGTCTCTTTAGAAACCAACCATCGCCCACCAGATACAGATCCTAATGAATCGCTGCAGTGGCCTGTTCAATTTTTATCTGCGAGTGCAGGAGTGCGGGCAGTGAATATGTTTCCTGTTCAGGCCTGTTTTGTATGGCTCTCAGTACAATACTTCATCATACATTTTAAAGCAGAATACATCATCTGCTGCAGAGAGAGGGGCAATATGAATTTTATTTTTTTCACACATTGTATTGTTGGAAATATTTCATGAGTTACTGGGGAACTGGAGATGTGTGTATTTTTATAGAAAACTATAATAATGCTATTTACCATGTGAGATAACAGGAAAACCTAAAGCAGCATTTCCTAAACTGGGAATGAAAAATCTGATTAAATTTTTTTTGAAGAAGAAGAAGAAGCAAAAGTAGGAAAATATATTTTGGTGTTTGTATATTTTCACCTTCTTTTTTCTATTTTTTTTTTGTTGTTTTGAGAAATACTAGACAAAAAAGTCCTCAAATGAATCAGTCTCAGATGAAAACATCACATTTTAGTTGTTTTTTTTTAAAGTGATGTTTCCTGGTTTTAATGTATGTTTAATATCTGTTTTTTATTTTTTATTTTTATGTGAGTATATGTAGGTGTGAGTGTGTCTGAATATATGTATTTGAACATCTTTGTGCACATATACCTTTTATAACATTTGGATTTTTTTTTTACATGTAATCGAACAAAGCTAATGACAGCTTATGTCCGCACTGTTAAAACATGCAACTCATAAATCTGAGCCAAAAAGGCTGAAAACCACCAGCCTAAAGTACCTAAAGTATTTACCTTTTCTTCCTTTTCTAAATCAACCTTACAGGCAAACACTTTACTCACCACATTACGTCATGTTCTTCGAGCACCAGGACTGGAATAATGTTTCACTCACAAAATATGTCCTATAGAAGCCTTTTTGTTCCTAAGCAGGTGTTTTACGTGGCTCTAAATGGGGTTTTCAAGCTCCTTTTCAGAATGCGGAAGCCCCAGTTGAGTTCAGTGCCTGAGGTTTCATGAGGAAAAATCATTAGCCTGCTGTCAGTTTTGGGGGAAATAGATGGTTCACTTTTCACTGACTTTCTCCTCCTCAGTTTCACCTTGTTATACCTTGAAATGTTATAAAAGCACAAAATGTGAAATATTATAATGTTTTTTTCACTGGTATGGCAGTGCCAACTACATGATGGTTGTTTACATTTAGCAACCTTGTTTTTGTCAGTCTGGGTTTTGACTCGTCAGCCTCCCTGAGTGTCTGTCTCCACGCTGATGTTGTGGGCTCGGCTGAGTCCTGGAGAGGAAGTGATGGATGGGACCTGCTCCAGGCTGTGATCAATTTACTTCCCCCACCTAGTTATGACCATATTGATTTGTGCACCATACAGTCGGTTCAGGAGTGAGCAATGGCAGCGGGGACCAGGGATCCTTCACTGGGGTTCAAGACAGGGGCTGAATTAAATATCCAGTCAGACTGCTCAAGTTTTGTGTGGCAATTAGAGCTGAAGCAATCAGTCGATCATCAGAAAATGAATAGGCAACTCCTGATGAGATGTTAAATTCATTTTTCAGAAGCAGAACATTTGCTGGTTCCAGTTTCTCCAGTGTGAGAATTGGCTTCTTTTCTCTGTTTTATATCATAGTACACTTTGAGTTTTGGGCTGTGGCAGAGAAAATAAGGACACTTGAAGACTTAAACTTGGAGAATGTGATGGATTTTTTCTCATTTTCTCATTTTTTTCTCATCTCACATTCAGTTTTAGAGGCCAAACAATGAATCCATCAATCAAAAGTGAAAATTATTGTCAGGTAGCCATTAGGTGGTGGTAATTTGATGATTTTCTTTTATAGTGCTGTATTTACCACTAAAATATAATATGAGCTGAAATTATAGTAGCCTTAAGGTGACACCTGCATTATGAGGCACCCAAGTCATTATCTAGTTTTACTATTTCAGGTTATATTATGTTTATTATTTCAGATTATATTACTCTTATAGGGTGCATATGCCTAAAAATGTGGTTAATCTAATTAGCAAAAAAAATGATAATAACTAACTAATACAAACAGAATAGACACAGGATGGAGAAACCAGGGGCCCATTTCTCATTTTGGTCCTGGAATGAGGGACCCATTAAAAAAGTCGATGCCCTAATTTATTTATTTATATCTTATTTATTGTATTTTCTGTTCAGATTTAGCAGATGTTGTTTGTGTGGTTTGGTATTGTGGAAGAGCCCCAATGCATTTGTCCTTGCTGACGTTGCTGCTTTATATATTTTAATCTATTATTACTATTTATCATCATTCATTTTATGTATTTATTATTGTTGGAATGTCTGTTGGTTTGCATCTTCTGTGGCATATACAACCACACATTATATTATATTATATTATATTATATTATATTATATATATATTATATTATATTATATTATATTATATTGTGTCAATGAAGTTGCCATGACTTGTCCAACATGGGAAATGAATGAACTCCCTGACCCCCGCATCTGTCCTGCCGTGTGACGTCACGGGGTTGCAGGAGCGCACAGGGAGAGGATGCGCACTCAGGTTTGCGCCATATGGCTGGACGTCCTTCCTGCCAAACGCCAGAAAGGGATGAAAAAAAAAAAAAAAAAGGCAAACCCACCCCACCAAGTACAGTATAAAGAAATGCGCCTGTCTCCCAACTCCGCGCTAAACAGTACCGTGTCCCTTTAAAACCGTCTGACAAAAAGCCCATATGATCCCCGAGCTCCAATCACCAATTCCTCCTGCAAAAGCAGCCTCTGCATTTTTGTCTGTCTGAATGCTACAGCAGCACGGGGGGGAGAGAAAAAAAAAAGGACTGAGGATAAGGCAGAAACTGGAGAAATGTGACAATCCTACGGTCATTTTCATGGCGAAGGGAAAACTGGTGCGAAAGGAGTTATTCTGGGACTCCTTCGAGCCTCGAAACGCTGGATCAAAATGGTAGGCTACAGAGGAGCGCTGCATTTTTGTTTATTTTCTCCTCTGTGTGTGTGTGTGTGTGTGTCCCTGTTTGATCTCTTGCAAATTTAAGCTACTTAGCAGGCCCATCAAACTTAAAGCACACTTGTCTCTCTCTCTCTCTCTCTCTCTCTTGCTCGGACCGCCGGGCTGTCACACACGTTTTTTTTTTTTTCCTTTTTTTTTTGCGCCTCGCAAAAGCTGTGCGGCTCAAGTTTGCAACTTGCCGACATCCGCGCAAGTTGGGGAAAAAAAATCAGGGCAGGCGAAAGAATGCGACGGCCACAAAAGCTACATTGATGCGGAGAAGGAGTTAAATTCTTTCATATCAGGCTGCGCGTCTGCTAAAAAAAAAAGGAAAAAATAAAAAGGCTGCAGGTCTGAATAATATGGACAGGATGAAGGAGGTGGAGGAGGTCAAAGTGACCACACAAGCAAGCAAGCAAGCAAGTGCAGGGGCAAGTTTGTCAGGCTTTGACATTCATGCATGCATGTGAGACATCCCCCTGCACTGACAGAGGAGGAGATGTCACTCTTCATAAGTTTGTTGCAGGTGACACAGCTGGATGTGTATCTGTGTGTGTGTGTGTGTGTGTGTGTGGAGGTTAAATGACCCCTGAGCTGTTTGCATGAAGCCTCCAAGTCCAATTTCACACACATTTCATATACAACGCTGTTTATTACAGGATATTATTTCATTTGGATGTGTGCTCTTGTCTGATCAGGCTCTGATCTCTCTGCCATCGTGATTAACTTGCGTCTTCCCCCCCCCCCCAAGCATCAGAGTCCGTGATGTTTCTTGAGAAATGAAAGGATCAGATCTGAGGGCTGCCTCTGCACACACAGACTTGATAGAGTTGTGGGAATAGAGGCGATAGCGAGGCAGACAGCCCGCTCTGTCTCCAGGGTCATTTTAGGATGCCTCATTAGGAAAGCATGTGGAGCTTGATGCAGCGGTGGAGTAATCCCAGCGCGCGTTCACATCTGGAGGCTTGGGTTAATATCTGGGTCAGGTCAGCGGGGTTAGCCCTGGTGCTCGCTGGGTGGCTTCTGGTGGGAGCAAAGAGGGAGGGAGAGGTTTTGGTATTTCTGTGTTTTTCTTTGCTTTTTCTATTTGCTTTTTTCTTTCTGTGCGCGCATGAGTGTGAGCGGAGAGAAACAAAGTGCAAAGTGTGCTTGGCGAAATGCAGCGCGCCGGCGATCAGATACCAGTATCTTTCAGGCTGTTTTGGTAAACATGCCCCGGATCGTTTCTGCAATTACTTTGTTGACATCGAAAGCGGATTAGTCCCCGCTAATTTTTTTTTTTTTTTAAATCAAAAGCCTCACCTTACAGCCCATAAACTCCCTTATTCATGGATGGATTACTGAACAGGCCTAGTGGGTACAGGTCTCAGGGCCCAAGGGCCTCCGTATGAAGTGACATTTTTGTTGGAGAGCTGGAAAACAACTAGAAAGAGGCTCAAATTTACCACAAAGGGACACAAAGCGAATAAAAAAAGATGTGAAACAACTGCAAAGAGATGCAAAGGGGCCAAAAGAGACAACAGACAACTACAAATAAGCCCAAAATGACTACAAAGAGATAAAGAGATGCAAAAAAAACTACAAAGAGACCCCAAAGGACTATGATAAGATACAAAATGACCTTATAAAGAGATGCCAAATCACTGCAAAGAGATAACAAAAGACCACAAAGAGACACCATGTGTAAAACTAGACGCAAAACAACTACATATATGTAAGACAACTGCAAAGAGACGTGAAATGGCCACAAAGACACGCGAAACATCGATCGTGTCATTTGTCCTCATTTTGTGTCTCTTTAAGTTTGTAGGTCTTGGTCTCATGTAGGAAGGTTGTGGGGGGGGGGGGGTCTTTTAAATGTTTTTGACCAGATGCCCATTGTCTCTGTGTCCTTATTCAAATCAAAATATCATGTTTGTTTTCCTTTTTAATTTAGCGGATTAGTGAAAATGTAAATCTGCCTCAGCCCCACGCACGCCTTTAAATGTTTATACTGTACACTTCAGCCCCGACTGACGCTGTTTAGTTTCAGCGAGCACAGTCGGGTCCCGAGCAGCTCCTTCTCTATCCTCACAGGGTGCTGCGAGTTTTTACGTAACTGCCTATTCAGGGCATTCCTGCCCACCCTTGACTTTGAGGCTTCACTGTCTCTGGGTGCTGAGCGAGGAAACTGTCTTTAGTCCTTGTGACAAGTGCAGCCATTCCCGAGCCCCGGCAACAAACTCCAGCAGACATCTTTGGCCCCTGGTAGGAGGCCGCTCTCCTTGGAAACTCAGACTGTACTGTAGGTGCTGCTAATTTATGCCCCTGAGATTAAGAACAGTGGACAAGGCTGCAGAGAGCAAGGTCAACCTCTCTGGGCTTATGTAAGGTTTCCTTTGTTCTTGTTGGTGAAAATGGTACAAGTTTGTCTGAAGTAAGCGGGGTTGTTTTTTTTACTCTTCGAATAAATCCACATTTTTTATTGTTCCTCAGCAGTGCCAGCCAGCATCAGTGTCTTTTCATCTGGAGAAAACAGTTACTCTAATTTAACCCCTGTGGCAGTTAAAAAAAAAAAAGACTTTGAACTCCATTATCAAAGAGGCCAAACAGCTTTTTCTTTTTGTACTGCTTGATATGAGGATTTCTATTAGCCTTTCATTGTCAGGCATTTAAAGATATTAAGAGACGCTTTTTTCTCTTTTTTTCCTTAAAAAAGGGAGCTCCGTCTAAAGTGTTCTTATAGCTTTTAGCTGAATTCAGGCCAGGCAGAGAGACTTAGGAGGAGCTTTAAAGCAGCTCGAAATGAGTTTTCATGCTGCTTTCAGAGATTTGCCAAGCAGAAAAGTAGGGATCCTTGATCTGATAGTCATCCCAAATATTTGTTTCACGTTAAGTCATACACACAGATTAATGTTTTGGTTTTATACAGGAATGACATCACTATCCATATTTAGCCGCTTATCTGTGTGAGTTGTATGAATGTTCCCCGAAGAAAATGCACAGACCGGCTTTGAAAAATATACTCCTTATTCATCGTGGCATAAAAAAAACTCAAACTAAATACCTTTTTAGTAGGACAGTTCAACATTTGTGAGAAAGAAACTTATTCGATAGTTCACTTTTATAAAAATTTAACACTGTTAGCTTAGCTCAGCATAAAGACTGAAAGTAGGGGGAAAGAGTCAACCTAGCACTGTCAATGTTTACAAAAGCTACCAAGTTCACTAATAAAGCACTTCGTCTCTGGTTTATCAATACGTAACAACAACAATTGATACTTTACAGGTTTCAGACGAGCAGGAGGTCCAGGAAGTAAGCACGCAGGATGATTTTTGTTGCATGGACAGAACCAGGTTAGCTGTTTACACAGAGTCTTTTTGCTAAGCTAAGCTAAGCTAATCTAAGCTAATCTAACTGGCAGCCGGATGTAGCGCCACGTGCTAAAACGTTTACCCCCCAAAATGTCGCACTATTCCTTTAAGCTCTTAATCAACCGTTTCTCTGCTGCCCATTGATTGGCTGAAGCTTTAGAAAGCCGGCGCTCCTCCTCTACCTCTTTTTCCTCTGCGTCCTCTCTGACCTTCTCATCAAACATATCAACTGCCTCCACACACACACAGAAAAGAGTATTTCCACACCAGAGAGATTCCTCTGATAAGGGGCTCTTTAGAGTCTCTTGTTAGCCTCCTCTCTCTGTTGTCATGCTATGAAAGGGGTAATGAAGATATCACAGTTTCATGCCGTGTAATAGCCCTCGGGAATGTCTGCACCTGCTCGCCGCCGCACATCCGAATGATCTTTTGTCTCTAATAATAATCACTTTAAAGGTGCATCTTTCACCCTTTGTGTGTCATATATTTGGACTTACTACCTTACTACCGACTTACTACCGTTCAAATGGAATATATCTGTTTGCACAAGCCGCTACACTTTATTGTGCCACAGGTATTTGGCGTTGCATCCCTGTGTTTACTGATGAATGCACGCACAGCAGGCGAGCGCGTGCGCCCCGTCGTCGTGCACATGCGTGTGCGGCGCTGGCCTGGGAACAGTGTGTTATGACTCCAGCAGAGCGGTGGTGTGTGAAGCGTTGTAACGTGTGTGTGAGGAGGAGATGCCAGCACCACGGGCCTCTCTCTTGGCCAGGCTTCCTGACTCAGCGCTTCCTCTCCCAGCTCATTGGCCCAGACACAAACTTCCTGGCAGAGCTTCAGTGCGGACGCTCTAACCTCATCACTGGCCCCCCACTCCCACCACCACCCCTCCTCACCCCCTCCCCCGCCCCCCTACACCCGCCTCCAGGTAGGCAGCTACTTTGATTATCCAACTGCTCGTCAGAGTCGTCTCAAATCCAGACGACCGCCGGTTGATGTCTTCTTTCAACATCACTTCAGATTTGGGAAACACACACTCACTCACACACACACATACACGCACACACACACACCGTCCCCAGCTTTACCAAACTGATAAAACACACTGTTGTCCGGTTTGTTCAGAGGACAAGCCGGGAAAAGGACTTTGCAAATCATGCAGCTGAACCAATCCTGCTCACGCTGTCAAATTTTAATGTACTGTACGTCACCAAGATGCTGCTCATGCTGTTCTCATCCTTATTTTTGTTTGTGCATCCCAATTTCACGCTCGGGTAAACGCGTATCACTTGTAGATTGGCTTGTCACCTGTGGTTGCATTAACATATAGATGGAAATGTATTTAAATCTAATGGTGAAAGCTGGTGGAGCTCCACCAGGGCAAGGATGGGGCAAGTCCGAACTGTTAGATTAGGACAGGGAAAAGCCTACAGTGTGGAGGGGAGATTGGATGTCTGGGATTAGAGCAGCACTAATGCTGATAATATTGTCTTTATTAATTGCAGCCAGCAGTGAATGCTGTGGTTAAGAAAGTTAAACGTTTTAATAGGCTGAGGGGAATAAAATAATTAGCTAAAGTAGTGGAAAGAGAGAACTGAATAACCAGCAGCACATTTTAAAGTAATTTAGGATTTGCCTTTTGCTGTATCTGAAATTGTCCTGCTGTACACTTCACCTGAAATCTCATTCAGTTTTCACATTTTGGGGCAGTTCAGTTTGTAGAAGTTGAATCCTTTTAGAGATTTTCAATAAACCTTTTCACATTTTATATTGGCTTTTACATTGTTTATGGATTTATGTATATTATATTATTTAATTTTTTTTAGAATTTTGCCAAAATCAATAAAGCAGAGATCAATATAGCCTGACCTAGCCCAGTATCCTGGGAATTACCTTTACACTGAGCGATTCTGCACCACATGATTGACGTCATGTGGTGCAATGCCAACTATCAGTGCCAATGCCAGCTCTTTTGAGCAAAAACTTCCACAGAGAGAGAGTTAGCGATGAGCTATAGTGGAGCGTTTAGCAGCTAAGGAGCCTGATATTTCCCTCAGGAGTAGGTGGAGACTAAAACAGAGCTAAAAGAAGAGTGAATATTGGACTGACATTCATCAGGTGGTTTTCCATATCCATGTAGAAGGTGATAAAGTGTCAGTGTTGTGTTCACAGATTGTCTTAAAGTGAAGTAATTACCCTGCACGGATGTAGAAAGTAAGAAATTCAAAAGTGTTGCCATTGGACGTACAAATGTTGTACGCAGAATCCAATATTGATGTGCTTGTGTGCTGTTAGGGTTGCCTTATATCTTTCATTATTGTATCTTTCATCAGGGCACCACTGTGTGGTAAAGGCTCTATAAAGAATTTGTAGCAATTAATGGTTTAGTCTGTAAAATGTCAGGAAAATAGTGTAAAATGTTCATCACTTTCCCCAACTTTAGATGTCTTTTTCTTGTCTGATCAACAGGCCAAAATGTTAATATATTAAGTTTACAATTAAATAAAATAGAGAAAAGCAGCAATGAATGTTTGAGGCCTTCTCAAGCTTAAAAATTTATTTAAATGAAAAATATTTGCTCATTAATTTTTTTGTCAATCAATAAATTATGTCATTCTTAGTTTCCCTTCAACAAGGTGTTGCAAATACGTTTTAATGACTCCATTTTTAACCAAGCATGAATGGCTTCAGTATATACCACAAACTGGTAAAGTGTTTTAAATTGAGATTTGAAGATTATACGAGGGTTGGTTTTCTACCAATCAGGCTCACATGGGCCCCAAAGATCCTGGATTATAAAATCCTAATGCCACAAGGTGTAACTATCAGCCTTATTACCATTATTATCCGATAAACATTGCCATCCCGGTGAGTATTAAACTCCACTTTAATGTGGCTGTGCATGTGACCGCGCTGTGTGTGACCTCAGCAGTGAGTATGCTGCCACCCGCCACTGTAGCTCGCCCCTTTAGTCATTGAACATTGATTTTTATTAGCATTTTTTATCATAGTGCTGTAATGATCACCGCAGGGCTTGTTAAAAGTGAGACCTTGTCACTCGTGCTATTACCAATCTGGCTCATGCAAGAGCAACATGTTTGATAAAAGGATAATATGAGTCCCGGCACATTTAGATCCTCTGTTCATCTTTTTGCATGCGTCTGCAGTGTCATCAGGTACGCCAAATTTCTTTCTTTTGGTTTTTTTTTTTGCTTACTGACGTAGGCCAAATGCATGATTATGATGCAGGTACGTGTGCAGACAGGTTCGGGGTTGCAGACGTATGGGCGGATGTGCTCTTGCATCTGCTACAGTATATGCTTCTTCTACCTCAAGGTCAGTGCTGGGTCTCTGTGCTGATTGGATTTAGAGAGGAGAGGAGAGGAGGGAGGGCAGACTGCAGACAGAGGAGAAATCTTCCACTAGACACATGGACAGATTAGGAGACAATGGGCCCCACAGACATGTGAAAGGCCCCCCCACCCCTCCTTCGTTGGAGCAAGACACCCAGACTGTGGTTGTTTTATGTCTCGTGGTGGTGTTGTTGCATCTCCTTTCGCTTTTTGCATCTCTCTGTGGTCATTCTTTTCTCTTTGTGGTTGTTTTGCATCTCTCTGTTGTCACTGTGTGACTCTTTGTGGTCATTTTGTGTCTCTTTGTAGTTGCTTTACATCTGTGGTGTTCTGTGGTATTCTGGTGATTATTACTTTTTTGTAGTTGTTTTGTCATTGATTTGCATCTCTGTGGTCATTTGTACTCTTTATGTACCACTTTGTAGTTGTTTTGTGTCTCATTGCAGTTGCTTTGCATCTCTGTGTTCATTCTTATCACTTCGTGGTTGTTTTGCCTCTCTTTATAGTTGCCTTGCATCTGTGGTATTCTGTGTTTCTTTGTGTTAATTTTGCACCTCTGTGGTTATTATTGGTCTTTGTGGTTGTTGGGTGCATGTTTTGCATCCCTTTGGTCTTTAGTACCAATTGTAGTTGTTTTGTCATCATTTTAGCCTCTTTGTGGTTGTTTTTACATTTTTGTATCTCTCTGTAGTTGTTCTGTGTCTTTTTGTAGTTGCTTTGCGTGTCTTTGTAGTAACTTTGCTCCTCTTTGTGAGAATTTTGCATCTCTTTGTGAGCATTTTGCATCTCTTTGCAGACCCTTTGCAGACCCTTTGCAGACCCTTTGCATCAGTGGTATTCTGCGTCTCTTCGTAGTCAGTTTGCGTCTCTTTTGCATCTTTGCGGTTATTTTGAATCTCTTTTTTTGTATCTAATTTTTCATCTCTTTGTCATAATTTGATTGGCCTCACCAATAAAAAATGCTGACAGTCACTCATCAGTGAAGAGTCTAGCCCAGGGACCTCCGGAGTCCTTGGACTCCTGGGCTTGTACCCAGTAGGCCTGTTCAGTAATCTATCCATGACCAGACACATACACTGAATGCAGGAAGACAAGTTGGCAGACTGCTTTAGTTCCATGCCAGTCTTGCCCAGCCTGTATCCTAGACCAGATAACGCCTCAAGGATTAAGCCGTGCAACGATTCTCACCCAGAGAATCAGAATCACTCCTCTGACTCGGCTTCTCTGGGACTAAACCTGTCTGCCGTTTTGGCGTCAGCAGCAGGGAAGGTCTGGTGAGCACACAGAGGACACAGTGTCAGTCATTACCCTGATGACTTTTTAATGGCTGTCTGATTGGACTCCGCCAGGAATGACATGCCCTTGTCCCGTTCCGTTTGGTTGTGTTTACGCGTGACCCGATCCATTTTCCCGCCACGTAAAAAAGCACTCCGACGTTACTGCGAGGCCAAACCTGCTGCTGCTGCGACTGGGCGATCTCTCTTGCGGGAGCGTTTGCGTTTCGGGCCGGTCATGCTTTGCTCTCGTCTGCACCGATGATGACTCAGGGATCTGTGTGTGTGTGTGCATGTGTGCGGAGGGGAGGGCGCTGCTCTCCTACCCTCTCCAGTGCCAGTGAGTGAGATGAGGCCTGACACGGTGCCCACTCGCCTTCCTCCGGGTGTCAGTCACGTCTAGCCCTGCGCCTGGCCTCTCAGCAGGAGGCCTCGCTGTGAAGAGGGCTGCTGAGTGTGCTCTTTACTGCAGGTTGAAGTGCTCCGTGGGTGGAAGCTCCAGAGCCCCCGAACCCCCACCTCCCGCCGGGTGACGAGAGGGCTGAGGCATGAGCTCATAGGATTGCTGTCTTCATGGCTGTGGATGGTTGGGTGATCTCTTTTTGTCCCCCGCTGGTGATTTCCAAGTGGAGTGACTTCACTGTGCATATGTACAGTTTGACATTTGGCTGGTAGCAACTTGTTTTGTAAATGAATTTCATGAGCGTTTTTGTGGCCTGAATGAGATTTGTAGCAGTCGGAACTATTCTGTAATTCAATTATTGTAATGGTCTTGTGATAAAACAGAACCCTGCTGTCTGAATTAGGGCCGCTCAAATTGCATTTTTGGTTTGACTAACTGTCCAAAATCCAAAAACATGCAGGAGCTTAAATGAAAGACAAGCAAATCCTCCCGTATGAGAAGCTGGAACCATCAAATGTTTAAGAATGATCCTTAAAAGTTGTGAAGTTAACTATGAATCAATCTACTGTTAATTAATCAGTTCAGTCCTTTTAGTTCTAGTCGAAATTAATGATAAAAGCTATTGACTTTTTAATTTAATGCAAAAACTGTTGATCAACACAAAAACAGGCCTTTATCAAAGAAAAATGCTGTTTAACTTCCAGTTTCTACAAAGTTAAAATTGTGTTGCTTTTGTAAATTAAATATCTTTTAAGTTTGGGGCTGCTGCGGGGAAAAAAACAATTAGCGTTCTAGGAAACAGTGAAATCTGGTAGACAAAACCATCATTTCATTAATCAGAGATTACAGATAGATCACTAATCTAATCAAACTATCAAACAAAATAAACTACTGAAATATGTTAGGCAACACTAACAAGTGAGTTTAGGTGAGTTTGAATATTGCAGTTTGGCAAGAAACTCTCATCTCAAGGTCCTTTTAATTATCGGATGAAGTTTGCTCAGTCGTCTTGATGATGGTTTACCGAATCTCCGTCTCCATGACAACTGAGCAAACTGGCTCCACTAATGAAGGCCTTGAAAATTTGTCTGGAAGCTCCAGAAAAAATCATTGGCCCTTTGTAATATTAATGTTTTCGTCAGATAATGATCGACATTAGGGAATAGCAACATTTTCCAAAATCTGTTTTTAATTACATTGTGGTAAACATGCAAAATCACATGTGAACATCAAACGGATGTTCGAAGCTGTTAAATGTGTTCTACTTTTGCACATCAAATTAGATTAGACACATTTGGACAACAGTAATCCAATAAAATGGTAGAACTACAATATGATTGGACATCCAGTAATACTGAATTATCCATAAAAGAGATGTTTATCTTTAGTCTTCTTTTATTCTATAAATTATTTGTTTTATTTTTGTATTGTAATATTGTTTTATTTCAATATTTGTATTAATATGAGTGACTGCACTCAGAATTTGTGGTGTGTAATCCAAACTTCAGATTTTTGAAGTATTTTACAGAAATATAGTGATATTAATTTTGTTTATATGGCCTCAGAGAAACTTGTCGTTTTTAAAAAGATGAAGAAGGTGATGTAAGAGGACACCGAGTTCAGACCGAACAGTCTGTAGGCAGACAGAGAGAAAGCTTTACCCCCCACAGTGTTTTCCCCCTGGGACTCCCCCCTGCCTGAATACAACCTGCCCTCCCTCACACTATTGATGTGTCCATGAGTCTGTGCTGTGCTCTGACATTGGCCCCCGCTAATGGCTCGGTCTGTTCACTGGTCGGCAGGCAAACAAGTCAGTCAAGGTAGATGTCGTTTAGTTCCCTACTCATAAATCCACTGTCACAGAAGAAGATTTCAGGGAAAAAAACAGCTTTATTGGAACACAAGAGAAAACATCAAAAAGAATTAACATTTAGGACATTGTTGAGTTTTACTCAGGTTACTATGCGCTGTCCTTACAGATGGCCTCACAGTCATTTTTACTGATGAGCATCAACTGCATTACAGTGAACAGGCAGGGGAACTTTTAAAATGGCAGCCCGGCGACACACTGGGGATGTGCCGTGACCTCTGCCCACAGTGCAGATGCACAGTGACGCGAGATGCAGACTTTACAGAGCAGTAAATCTACACAGGCTACAAGTGCAAAGGTGCGGGAGAGAAAGGCCATTCTCACCAGTGAAAGTCCAATCACAAAGAGGGATTTCACCCTCATCCTTGGCTCCGTCTGGCTCAGGTCCAGGGGACGGGCCTCTGCCAAGTGCCTGCCACGGACCCTGAGATGGCTGAGCTGGGTGAGGATCCACCAGTTAGTCACCAAATCTTTTTCAATCACAAACTCATGTATACGTTGACTGTGAGCTTGACTCGCACCGGTGAGTCTGACCATTACCGAGGAGAACTAAAGCAGCTACTATTCAACGGCAAAAACTTTTTTTTTTCCCCCTCTCATTAATGATGCAGGCTCCTCTCGGGCCGAGCAGTAATCCAGTGGATCATCCACCACAGCTTCATCAAAACTGGATTAGTGGTAGTGTAGTTTAAAAAAAAAAAAATTTAATTAAAGCATTGCCATCAGGCTGATCAGGGAAATGTTGCGCAGATTTGATGCCTGACACACACTTAAGTGAAATCCCATTAGACCAGCTGAACAATAGAAAGCTGGTTTTGGTTTTGTCAGCTGTGACCTTTCAAATTCTGTAAATCTGATGTTTAATTAGAGGACATTCAACAGGCCAATTATTATAATTTTAGATAGCAAAAAAAAAAAAAAAAGAAATCACTGATGAATCACTGATTAAATCTGCTGTTGGAGACCATGTCATGTGACGGAGAGCTCCAGAAAATCCAAAAACATTCACTAACTCGAATGAAAGACAAGCAAATCCTCACATTGGAACCATCAAATGTTTAAAAATAATCCATAAAAGTGTCATCAGTTATGAAAATAAGTATGAATGAGGCTACTGTTGATCAGTTTATCAGCTCATCAACTAATCCTTTCTATTCTAGTCTGAATTAATGACAAAAGCAACTATTGACTTTTGAATTTAGTGCAGAAATCGCTGATCAACCGAAGATGAATCAACACCAAAAAAAGATGTGTCTTTATCAACGAAAAATGTTGTTGCATTTCAAGAGCTCCAGAAAAGCTACGAAACAGACTTTGTGGTCAGCTGTTTCCAAGGTCAGGATTTTCCTTTTTAAGTCAATGTGGGCGAGAAGTCCTTCAAAAAATGTAAATTTGCAGCAAGTCCATGACAACTAGGAAAAGTCCACCTGTTGTTATGCGATCAAAACCTCAGAAACCCCTACTAAATGCACCGCGTGGTGGGAGTCTTTTCTCAGCAACTGATTAAATGTTTTTGATGTCAACAGCAAAGTTACAGCGCAATAACAATGGTATTAGATTCAAATATATCAACGCAGGCCTTGCCTTGTGAAACAGGCCCTCTGAGGCTCCTACATTGCGAGCGGATCCCTTTGCATGTTTAGCGTGGAAGAGCTTTGATTGAAGCCCGTTTAAATGACACCTCTTGTTGGGTGCGTCAGTAATCCCCCCGCTGCGTGTTTGTCACGGGTCAGGCCAGATATGAATAATGTATTGGGAGACATCTGACTGAGAGGCTGGTTAAAGGTGGCGCTCCCTCTAATGACAGCAAACAAGCTCTCTCCCTGACATTTCCAGAGATAGGAGGGAGGCGGGGAGAGAAAATGGGTGAGAGAGAGAGAGAGAGAGAGATGGAGGGAGTTGGATGTGGTCTTTAGATGCAAATAATCACTCAATTTGTTTGGCCACAGTATGTGATGAGATGTGACAAGATGGCTTCGTCTTTACAGCGTATTGTGACAGACGCAGCGGCCTCCTGGTCACTACAATTCTTTGCTGTTGGATTAAATAGTTTCAAAGTGTCTGTCTACATGGAAATGATGCTGATCTTCACAGATCTCCACATTTAAATGTTTTTGCTTTGGGATAATACAAAAAATAATCGTGATAATATTATTTCTGAGCATTTTGACAGCTTTCGGGAACTAAATTGGAGAAAGGTTGATGGACTGTAGGTGATTGGTTTGATTTGGTGAACATCATTATTTCTTTAAATCCATTGGATCACATTTTCAGACCTGTTAATGATTTCCCAGACGTTGTGATCCTGAAAAGAGATTATGGTGTTTTTTTAAAGGAATATGAACCAAATCTACAACTTAAAGTAACATGTTGTGCAAATACACCCTAAACTGATGTTTTATTTTGACCCTGTTGAAACTTTGAATCTGTTGATATTCATCCTGTAGAACTTCATCGTTGGCTGCGTCCTATTTGAATCCCAGAAAGGGAAGCCGATCGTAATCGCTAAAGGAGCATAACTTCCAGTCCGAAACTTATACTTGATCTGATTAAGGCTGCAGCGGTTTGCCCTTGGGCGATGTCTGTAGCCTTGCACGGAGGGAGATAACCCGATCTCCACTCCTCTCCAGCTCAGAGTCCAATTTAGCAGCTCAAAACTATGAATAAATCTAACACTCATAATTGAATTCTTCAAACAGGCCAGATTTTCAAGGTTAGGCCCAAATGCAAATCCATTTTCCAGCCTTAACAATGAAAAGTCATTTTCATTGATCTTAAAGAGAAGATATGTTGGGCAGCAAAGAGCTATTTTTAATGTAAAGAACAATGAACAGCCTTTGTAGTGCTTTACATAAATGCCACAATGCTCATTATCCCAAAATGAATTATTAATTTGCCCTTTTCCTTTTTTTTCTTTATTGTACGCATCCTATCTCTTCTCCTGAACATGCAACTGTAAATATGTAAAAATAAGAGATATAGAAATGTAATTACAGCTCACAGCAACATCATCTCCGGCAACACGTTAAACCCAAAACAAGCCACGTATCAATATTCGTCCCATTCTGCCTTCAAGAGACGCCTTGAATGATAAATTCCATTAATTGTTTGGAGGGTTAGTTAGTATTTATTCGGCATGGTTTCCCTAATTATTTCTCCCGACGTGTTTTGTCTTGTGCATAATTCTCTGTTCCTCGGGGACGGTGTAGTGAGTGGGTGAGCTGAGAGAGCCGGCTAATGGGAGGGAGTAGGCACTGAATACCAATGCTCCAACCAGTCAGTCCTTGCAGAGACCAGATACTGTGTTTGTGTTTGTTGTGTGTGTGTGTGCGTGTGTGTGTGCATTTGTGTTTTTTTGTGCATGGTTGCACATCACATATTCCTGTGAGTGTGTGTGTGTATGCGTGTGCTCTGTTTGCCGCTCTGTCCCCACTCACATCCCGTCTGGATCGAAACCCTGCCCTTCCTGTGCTAAAATAAACCCACCTTGGGAAGTTGAGGACCTTGCACAGAGCGCTGAGTGTTACACCTTTTGATTTTTCTCTCGCTCGTGTTGTGCGGCGTGCATACAGTCTGTGACTTTGCGTGGCACACTTAATAACACGATATAATGACATCAGGATATATTTATTCAGACTTAATTTCAGCGCTATTTGTGCCTCTACGTTGAAGTCAAACTTTAGAGTCACAGCATGATGGCAATGTTATCTGAATGATAAATGACTTATTATTTGTGCAAGAACGCCTAACCAAAAACAAACAAATCAAAAAGAAAGAAATCTAGCTTATTTCCAGAGTTATACCTGCTGATGAAGGTGTAGTTGAAAACTTAATTAAAAGGCCATTAAGTAAAACTGTATCTTTGTCAAACTGATTTATATATTTTAAAGGAACAAATATAAAGTCTACCTTATAGGATAGTGTGCAACTCCCCTCCCTAGCTTTTATGTGAATTCATCTAGCTCAACAAGAAAACACCTAAAAAAACATAAATAATAATACAGTAAAGATAAAATAAAATAAGTAACCCATGGCCACACTTCTGATTCCTCGAACACTGTTTGAGTTTTACATGCTCCCATTCATGATCCATCTAGTTCTGTGGGTAAGGACTTGTACATATTGATCCCCGTAAAAGAGAAGATGTCTGTCTGTCCAAAGGAGGAAAAAGCACCACTCAATTCCCCATTGACACATCCTGAGTGAGCATATAAATTTTATTTGTCTAAAATATTGTCTAAATCTACAATTTCATGATACCTGGGAAAACTTTGACAGCTACTAAATGGGCTTTTCTGGTTAGATTGCTTGCGCAGCCGCTGTTTCCAAAGCCAAGAATAAATTTTTAAATATTGAACTGTGATGAGTTAGCCTATTTAGTTTCTTGAGAACATGGTAGTTGTGAGACGTTATGGCGGTTTATTTCCATAACACAAAACTTTTCATGTTTTTACAAGATATTTATTATGACTTTTTTCATTGAATACCAAATTATTTAATTTTTACAAAAAACATTTCTTGTTATGACAGTGTGTCACTTTATCCTGTCTTTATTTCACCAAATCAAATTATCTCCTTAAAACAAGCTGTTCCTGTCACATTTATGTTTATCAGTCATGTTATATGACTGCTCTATGGGCTGCAGTCTCTCCTCAGACGATGATGGATCTTTGTCTCTTTTTAACACCATATGGAAGTTTCTTGATAGAACAACATATCAACATATCATGTTATAAAGTTTGTTTTAACAAGAAACTGGTTTCATGAAACACCTAGATAATGGAAATATAAAGTGATTTGTTGCTATAAGAACTCATTGCTTGTAAAATTTGGTATCTAGTAAAAACACGAAAAGTTATTACAAACAGAGCAAATATTTTTTGTCATGTTGGCAGCAAAACACTGATTGATCTTATTGGTTTCCTATCCCAAACCTAAACTGATCACATGACTATGGTTAAGTCCTTCTGTCTTACCCTTTTTCTCTGTCTGTCTCCCTCCAGCTCATAGTGGAGAAGACCACAGACTTCCCCTCTGCTGAGTTCTCTCTGGTGGAGGATGTGGCTCTGCACTTCACCTGTTTGATGGACAGGCTGAACGAGCAGCGCCTCTTCCAGCCTGACCTGTGTGACGTCGACATCGTTCTGGTGCGTCAGCACAGCACCTTCCCGGCCCACAAGGGCGTGCTGGCGGCCTACAGCCCTTTCTTCCACTCCCTTTTCGCCCAGAGCAAACAGCTGCGGCGGGTGGATCTGTCGCTGGACGCCCTGACCTCACAGGGCCTGCAGCAAATCCTCAACTTTATTTACACCTCCAAACTGCTGGTGAGCAGCCGCACTGTCCGCGACGTGCTCAACGCCGCTACCCTGCTTCAGATGAGCGACATCGCAGCCTCCTGCCGCGACCTCATCAGCAGCCACTCGCTGAGAACCACTTGCACAGATATGGCCAATCAGGAAGGGCTCGGTGGTGGCGACCCAACGATGCCCCCCAGCCAGCTGTACCCAGAGATCAAACAGGAGTCAGAGCTGGGGAGGGTGTACAAGAGGGAAGGCAGCAGCCCGTTCTCTGTTAGAGTGGAGGAGCCGGGGAAGACGGGCTCCCAGCAGAAGCAGTATTACCAGAAGGAGGACGGGTCAGGGGGCGGAGCGAGCACAGGTGTGGCTGCTTTGTGCAAAGTCGAAAGCAACGGGGAGGAGTCAAAGACCGCAGACGGGCACACATCCTTCAACAGAGACCAGATCATTGTTGAAGTCAACCTCAACAACCAGACCCTCAACGTGTCAAAGGGGTCGGAGGGGAAATCAGCGTCCGCCACGGAGACCGCCACCATCTTTGGTCACTGCCATGACAACGAGAGAGATTCAGAGGACGATGAGGAGAACGAGGTGGAGAATGACGACACAGTTGGAGAAGAGGAAGACGATGATCTGAAGAGGGGGGACTTGCTGGTGCAGAGCAGCGAGGAGGAAGACGAGGAGGAAGACGAGGAGGAGGAGGAGGAGAACACTCTAAACATTCCAGGCCTGGAGCAGCCGGCCATGATGGATCGACCTCGCCGGGGCACCAGGGCCTTTGCCATGGCGGGCACAACTGCCTCCATGCGGCAGACTCTCACAGAGGCCACGCTGGCCAACCAGCGGCAGGGCGGGAAGAGGACGCTGGACGCAGAGGGCCTGGGACAGAAAGTGAGGCTGGAGGAGAAGCAACATTTCCCGTGTAAGAAATGCCCTCGCGTCTTCAACAACCGCTGGTACCTGGAAAAACACATGAACGTCACTCACAACCGCATGCAGATCTGCAATAACTGTGGGAAACGTTTCCTGCTGGAGAGCGAGCTGCTGCTGCACCAACAGACCGACTGCGAGAAGAGCATCCAGGTATGAAACTACCATGATCACAGTGAAAGACATCACTTTAAAATCCTAATCTTTCTTTCTTATTAGCATTTAGAATGACACATTTGGCCTGACATCAGTAAAGTAGCATGTTCCTGACTGGCCAGCACCAGCTATAGTAGTTGAACAACTTTTCTGCAAGTAGTCACCACGTCACCAAGCAACTTAAAGCAGCTCAACTGAACATTTCATTTTGATGATTGTGGCGGACCCTGGACAAAGGCGATAGAAGTTTCATAAACAGTTATAACTCTTATATAATTCTTCGATAAGAACCATGAACAAATTTCTCAATGTGAGTGACTCACATCAGCAGGATAAAAGACACTCAGAGTTCATAGAAAACACACTCAGCTGGATCATCTTTTGACACACATTTCACAAGCAGCAGCGAATTATTTGGGCCCATTTTCGATCCTCAGTTTTGCCTCCCAGGTTACATACAAGCCGCCCCAATGATTGATGGAGCTTGTTGAGGCTGTATGCAGACACTCAGTTGGGCTGAATAAATATTTCAACCGTCCTCTGCATGTTTTAGAGGAAAAAAATATTGAATTTGTTTTGATTTATAGGTGACATTGTGTTGTTACAATATTTTCCTTCAGAGGAAGCTTTAATATGAATTATATCAGTTAAACTAAATCAGATTTTTGTAGGGTTATTGTATTAATAATATAGGAATTAATACACCATATCCAATTATTTTGCTAGCGGTTTTATCATAATTTGTTCCTCACTTCTGACACAAACCTATGCCCTTTGTTATAGCAGGTGTTTCAGCTTGTATGTATTATTTAGTCACTAATTACAATATGTACAGTTGCAGACATGTAAATATATTGGCACAGATCGGAGTCAGTAACTCAGTGAACTGGTTCTCAGTAACAGTAAATTCTGGTATGTCTCTCTACCTACACTATTACCCACTCTGCATTGAGCAGCTGGACTCCTGCTGTGGTTCTGAAGATCATTTGCTGCTTTAATCTACTGACTCTAATTGCTTTTTTGGTACAGTGCACGCTCAAGTATCTGTGTAAGCTCACACACCTGGATTGTATTTGTAAAGACTGTTCCAGATAATGATCGTCTTAATATCTCATACACAAATAGCCCCAGTAATAACTGTATTTTTCCTTCCTCTTCTGTTTTTTTTGTCCCAGTGTGTAACATGTGGCAAGGCCTTCAAAAAGCTGTGGTCTTTGCATGAGCATAACAAGATCGTCCACGGCTATGCCGAGAAGAAGTTCTCCTGCGAGATCTGTGAGAAGAAGTTTTACACCATGGCTCATGTCAGGAAGCACATGGTCGGTGAGTGGCTGCGAAATCAACCATCGTGCTGGCCACTGTGCTTTCGTTTGTTACTTTGGGCTTCCCTTCCTACATCCCACTGATTGTTGTGCTGGATTTGTTTTGGGTGTTTCCTCTTCCACTTTTGGGGGAGATAAGCATCTTACTTCCTAGACGGGCTTACCTCATCCCCTGTGTGTGTGTGTGTGTGGGTTTGTGTAAACTGTAAACTGTAAGAATGTGATTCAGTCCTATTTATCCTTCCTAGTTAAGAAGTGACTTGAGAATTTGATTTGGGAACTTCAGAGGAAATGGCTTATTTACTGGATGAGACACATCCACTGTCCTGACCATAGTAATTAGCCAATGAAAAATCAGTGTTGTTCCTTCAGTGCTATTTTAGGTTAACAGTTTGCTTATTTGTCCTCCTGCTGTTGTTTGAACAGGAGTGGCCCAGTATTGAATATCATTAACTTATCTTGTACTGTGTGTGTGTGTGTGTGTGTGTGTGTAGCTCATATACGAAGGACATGCCGTTCACCTGTGAGAGACGCAAGGGAAGTCGTTCAAGCGCAGCATGTCCCTGAAGGTTCACTCTCTGCAGCACTCAGGAGAGAAACCCTTCAAGTGTGAGGTTTGAGCTCCTTTTTATACGCTGCCGCTCTCCACTTCACCAACATAAAGAGTTTCAGTCCAACTGTAATTTCTTAAATTATTGGTGTCTAGAATGTAATTTGCATTAAATGAGTCTCTATGAAAAAAAATCCCGAACTTTCTTATAATGTTAAGGAATCTGGATGAGGCGGGGATCCAGATGTGCTGATCCAAGCAAATCAAAGAAAATTCATTAACATTAACAGAACTGCTCAAAGGAATAATTTCATGTATATACAGTAAATATGTAGGCACAGCAGTTAGCTTAGCGTAATGAATAGAAACAGGGAAAACTGCTAGCCTGGCCCAAATTAAGTTAATTTGCTGTTGGCTGTAGCTTCGTATTTACCTCACAGACAGATCATCTCATTTAATTCTCGACAATGAAAGGAATAAGCCTAAAATTTTATGTATTTTTGGAAATGGTTATGGTTGGGCTGCTTATAAAATTTGACCTATTCTCATATTTGAAGTTGCACAACTCAGCATGCGTAAAACTGATAATATTGTTTATATTTCACATTAAATATTTTGGATTATATTACTGTAATCGGTCACATGTTTTCTTATAGCCGAGATTTTAATTAAATGTGTCATATGAGACTGACATGTTTGATTTGGCTCCTCATCTTGTTCGAACAGAGATGTCATTCATGTGTGCCATCTCTGAGAATATATATGATCGTTGACAGTTTGCGTAAAAATGTTCACTGTGTGCCGTTTCAGAACTGTAGCGAGCGCTTCCAGTACAAATACCAGCTGCGCTCCCACATGAGCATCCACATCGGACACAAGCAGTTCATGTGCCAGTGGTGCGGAAAGGACTTCAACATGAAACAGTACTTTGACGAACACATGAAGACACACACTGGTGAGTCACTCCTGCATGCCATTCTCATTACACTCTGAGCACCAGTCTCTCGAAATTGGCTCTCCCATAATTCACGATTGTTGCATTCGCCTCACTCCCCAGCTCACCCTATCTTTTGGTACATTGTATGACAAATTCCCTATTCCCATGTACCTCTTTCTTGATCTACTTTTAGGGCATCTGTTCTTGCTAAGTTCACCAGTTCAAGCGTTATGTTGCATGTTTCATTTAACCTCAGAACTTCATGACTGAACCCTGTGTTGTGTCACCTTCTTCCCAGCGCTCGTCTGTTCATCCAAAACTTTTGATGAAACCACTATTTACACATCCAGCAGACATATAAAGGGATTAGCATTTATTAGGAGTTGTGTTTTTGGCCAAGTGACGAATGCAAGTCCAACATTCGCTCTCCTTTTAACTCTGTTTTTGGTCTCCACTGACTCCTTAGGGATGTTTCTGGTTCTCCACTATGTTCACCAGCTACTGGCAAACTCTTTCTGCCATTTGGTGGCATTTTTGCTGAACATCTTTTTTGCTGAAAACAAAAAGTGCATCTGCAAACGATGCCGTGAGAGTTGTGTGTTTATTTCTATAAGCAACCTGTGTAACATTTAATACACTGATATAAAAATATTGATTCTACCAGCTTCCAATTTTGATTTTGATCAATATTGCAAATGTATCTAGAGGTGTGTGTGTTTTTCAGCTCTCTGTGTTGGTCTCTGTGCAGGAGAGAAGCCGTACATCTGTGAGATTTGCGGGAAGAGCTTCACGAGCCGGCCCAACATGAAGCGCCACCGCCGCACCCACACCGGCGAGAAGCCCTACCCCTGCGAGGTGTGCGGGCAGCGCTTCCGCTTCTCCAACATGCTCAAGGCCCACAGGGAGAAATGCTTCCGCGTCAGCAACCCCATGGTTACTGACGCCAACAACCCCCTCGGCCTCGACCAGCCTCTGGCCTCGCCCGCTGTGGACTCTTCCAGTCAGGTGCAGCTGGGGGCGACGCTCCCTGCCACGTCCGTGACCACACCCGCTGCTGCCTCTAGCCCGCACCCCCCGCACGGCACCCAGCTGTCTCTCCCCCTGCTGCACTCCATGGGGGGGCTGCCTCCCACCCCTCATTTACCCCCACCGCCTCCCCTGTTCTCTGCCGGTAGGATGAACTCCAACAACTAACAAATCTCTGTAGCATCGAAAGCACTTTTGTTACTTTTGGTTTTTTTTTCGTAGAGCTTTTAAGAGGACTCCTGCAGCGGGAGAGTGATGCGCCTCAGTGACATTTACACCGAGGGCAAAAAAACTGACTGAAGACTACACGGAGGCCTCATAAAAACACACATACACCTACTACAATAATAAATAGTTATTTTTTACTCTGTTAAATACAATAGATAACCTCAGTCCAGTAGGACGCGTTGTCACCATGCTTCTCCTCATGAATTTCACAACTCTGTTCTGGTTTTTTTCATTTTTGGGATCTCCCACTACCACACTCACATCTCTCCAGAGCCTTGCACAATGCATTGATTGTAGCATCTTTTACAAAGTGGGAGGAGGAGTTTCCTGAATCTTTACTCACACGGGGGTCGTCAGTCAAGGGCGAACCACACAATGTATTTTTGATCATTCTCTGCCAAGATGTAGCGAGTGGTTCCGGTCTGACCCAGCAATAACCAAATGCTGATTTGTCGTTGAGCATATACATGTATATGGCATTGCCAATAACCAAATCCTGTTAGCTCACCTGCTATAGTTAGATAATGTTATACAGCATTTATAATCGATCCTGCACCTTACATTTAACTCTAGTGATATTTAAAATGTACTCCTAATTGTCTTCATTTTTATAATTGTGATAGTGTATAACTCGTGGCACGTCAGTTTGTAAGGTCGCAAGAGAAGTTGTGGCGTGTGGAGAGTCAGCCCGTGCAATGCAGCGTGTGGTGTTTGTGACGGAATGTGTGTGTGTGTGTGAGCGATCGTGTGTGTGTGTGTGTGTGTGAGACATGCGAAGCAGAGACGGGAGACGAGGATCTTCAGATCTACGTTCAGCTAATAAACGCTCGAGCTTCCCTGAGTCAGGAGATGGAATTTGTTGACTCTCATCTTTTGCTTACATTAAGCAAGCGCGCTCCTCTCCTGTAGATCTGGCTTTGAGACAATATCGCACTTTTCTGTGACTTGTTAGTAAAACCCTGATGTACTCAGATCTACAGTATATTTGTAGGTTTAAAAACTCTAATGTTAATGTTAACTCATTTCCCAATTAAACCCGATCTATGTAATTAGTTACCAAGAGTGTAGGGATAATAATAATCACGAAAACCTGCTTATGTAGCTCATTAAGTGTGCACATTTCATCATGATGTATATTGCGAAATGATATGCATCGTATTTCGATGCCTAAATCTCTCAAAGAGCACTGACAGTGATTACTTTTGGCACAACCGAGCGGATCACTAAAAGGGCTCCTTATGGTTACATCACTATTATAGACTAATTAATCCCTCATAACATTGATCCTTAGAAGCTGATTAAAGTTAAGGACATGCAGTATGTAATACCGCTAAAAAATGTGCGGCTCTATGTGCACTTTTGACAATTGTTTGTCATAAATCTACTAAAGTAGAACTGAGAATATAATTGACTAAAAGTTAAGCACACTTAAAAAGTTCTCTTAAAGGACTAAATTGACATTTTGGTAAATATGCTTAAGTTAGATGACAAGATTGATAACGCTCTCATGTTAAATATGTGTAATAATATGAAGTTACAGGTAGCGGCTGGTTAGATTAGCCTAGTTAAGCTAAAATAAAGACGTGAAACAGAGGGAAACAGCTAGTTTTGCTCTGTTCAAAGGTAACAAAATACACCTGCCACAACGTTTAAACTTCACTAAACAAAACAAAAGTGTTTGAACACGTCATAAAATCAAAATTTGACGTCTTTATGCTCTGTTTTTTGAACAATTGTGTTAATTAGTGAGCTTCAGAGGTGCTTGCAGATGTGTTTTGTCACCTCTGGCACCCGTTTCCAGTCTTTATGCTAAGCTAAGCTAGCCGGGTATAGCCTCATATTTAAAGGACATCCATGAGAGCGGTATCAGTCTTTTCATTTACCTCCCGGCAAGAAAGCAAATCGGCCCAAAATGTCGGAAAATTCCCTTAAATCCGACGTTTCAATCAATAAATAACCCAAAAAGATTCTCCGTGCGCTATCGATGCACTCCCGCTCACTTTATCTATAGATACTTGTAGTGTAGCATTAAACTGTAAATACTGTTAAGACGTGTTTCTTCCTCGTGATTAATTCCTCATGTTTACATTTGGAGAGTCAGTTGAATGTGTCCCCCCACCCACCCACGTGTGTCTTGGCTGGTACTGCAGAAAAAGTTGGAGTTCATGGATAAGCTTTTGTAAATGTAATAAGCTGTTTTATTTAAAAGACAAACGTAAGCACCTTAGTGTAGTTTTATGTCTTAGCTCACCCCAGTTACATGTCTTTGTTAAACTGCCATGGTTCAAAAACTAGGGCCACATCAGATGTTATTAGATAATGGTACTTCTTCTTTTTTTTTTTTTCTTCATGTGTCTAACACATGTTTTGTACTTTAATTTGCTGCTTTTGTACAGGGTCCAGTTTGAGACTGCCCTTTAAATGAAAAGTCTAGAGCTGTTAAATTGTTGAATATATTCTGGCTGTGATGAATCCATTTTAGCCTTACTTGACAGTGAGCTCCGGGGTCAGTAATTAAGACGTTTTGGAGCACTCTGATGAGGTAACTGCCAACATTTTATACCCATCTACGGTTTGACCTGGTTATTGGTTGACGGGGGCTTCTGATCGTCGACAGAAAGAGGATTAAAGGTAACCTGCCAGTGTCACACAAACATGAGGACTGTTGCTCTCTTGTGGCATCTTAGTAAACTGCACTCTGTCAGCAAGTCCTATACTGACGAAAGAGAAAAGCCTCCCCTCAGAGTTCATAATCATTCATAATAAAAGGCTAAAAATGTATTTACCAAGTATTTTCCCACTTCACTGTTTTGAGAAGCACTAGCCCAACAGACAATACTGACATACTGTGGTTATAGCTTGTGTATTTGCCTTATATTTGGATGGATTTGAATGTTTTTGTGTTATGGGTGATGGTAGTAGCTGATGGTAAAGAAGGAGGGATAGTAGTTAATACTACTGATATATGCACTTTGAACTTGATTGCCACACAAGCCCATGAATGGGGAACATGTATGCAGATAAGAGATGAAAACATAGGTAGCAGAGATGTGTGCTGACAAAATCATTTCCAGGAAAATCTGAATCCAAAGGCATACATTGTACATTTTAAATGCACTGTGTGGATATTGATACCTATAAATGATTAACAAAATCAAGTAATTGCAGTCAGTTTCTTTGTATTGTTAGTTTGAATTTGATCAGAGTCTGTGGTTTGTAAGTTGCAGAAGTGTCAGATCGAGGCCTGACCTGTGTTTTTCTTCCTGGAATACCTTTTTTTTTCTGTGGTGTCCTGCACACAGAGAATAACTCCTAAACCGGTGTTTCTGTGTTTCAGTCTGCTTATTTCCCACCATGCCGCTCTATAAGAAGTATTTGTGACTGATTGGCTGTTCCTGCCTGATTTCTTCTCCATCTCTATTCTGTAATCAATGGAAACTACAATTAAGTCTTGCTCCTGTTGAAGGGTCTCAATATGTGACTTATTTCAGGCCATGAGAAGATGTAAAGGAAGGTGTCCGTTGCCAAATTGAGTATTGAGAACGATATTGATTATTGTGAGCACTTTATACTCCAGTTCAGCTTGGAGGGTTTGAAGGCTGATACGGTTGCAGTTATTTGCTGATGGCAGATGTTTGTGGGTTTTTTTTTTTTTTTATTTCCATGGCATAAGATTATAGGAAACAACAAAAATGCAGTCTCTGCCAAAAATGTGTCCTTGGCAAGTGTTCAGTGCTCTAAAACAAGATTTTGTTTGGACCAAAAGGGACGTCAAAACTGTTTGTTCAGACCCTGCAAAAATAAGTCCTACTGTATGTACCTGCAATCACCTGTAATCAGATTTAAATTTAATACTAGAATCTACTTAAGTTATGGGCTTCCACACCAGTGTAGCATTAAGCAGTTGCTGTTATGATAAATCAATCCATCTGCATCATATTCATCATTTTGGAGGTAAATGACACCGAAAGGCCCCAGTGTATCAAATTTATTGGTGAATGATAGAAAAACATAATGTAAAAAGACAAAATTTATAGTTTTTTTTTCTACACTATATTACATATAAAATTCGGGACATAGCATTCAGAGTGAGTGTAGAGAGTGATTTGGTTACAAAAGTTTAAATCCACCCTAGAAAGCAGAATTTAGATGTTAATCTTTGTCTAGGATTATTTAGTCTTCCCTCAATCCAGCTGCAAACAAGACAAAGTCCATTCATCACAAAGCAACAATTAGTCAAGCTGTACATTGAAGACGTATTTATGAGCCTTGACATCTCCCAAATCCTTTGAAATGACTTTTTTTATGAATAAGTCTTTCTAATGTTATGTTGTGAAGTTCAATGGCAGTAAAGGGGAGATTCTAGAAACTGAGGGGAAGGGAAATTTTGCACAGTGTTTAAGAGGTCTGTAGTCTAGGCAAGTAGGCTTTTAATTAGCCAAATTCTCCTTTGCTAAGGCTAGCAGCCAAAACCTTGTATTAGATTAGGCAAAGGTGGACCTGCCCTTGTCCTTAAATAAGGGTCTGTCAGTGATTAAGTGGGTGTCTAGACACCACAGTGACTGTGCACTCTGCATTGCACCCAAGGCAAATGTTTGTCACATAATGAAGCATTGAACATGGCAGTTGGTACAAAGCAGGGTGCTCATGGGATTGCCAAGTCGGGTCTCTGCTGGGACTTGTAGTTTTTGGTTTAGCTGCTAGAGTGTGTATCCAGAAGGATTCGATTGTGTGGCCTTCAGCTTCAAGACAAGTGTTGGGAATATTGCTATTTTATTTTAGCAATTACTAAAGTTCCATGATGATATTGAAGAGAAAGCATTGTTTGTATGTATGTAAGAATTTAAAGAAATTTGTTTTTAAAAAGTCTCTTTTTAAGAATGAAGGAACAGTTTTTTTGTTTGTTTGTTTTTCTTTTATCTGCCCACATTTTGGGTGCAAATTTATGGAGCCCCAAAACTGACAAAATCAGACAAATCAAAAATAAAACCCAATACATCAATAAATAATGTGCTTGGTTAAATAATTAAGTATAGTGTAAAAAGTACAGCAGCAACAATTAGTCTATTTTGATAATCAATTAATCATAGACGTGGGAAGACGTGCACTTGAAGATCATTAGTATTATTAACCTAGCTTTGTATTTAGTGCCAGCTAAAATGCTTTAGTTACTGTTTCACATGTTAATACAGTGGTAAGCAGTGTATGCAGCAGAGCATTTGTATAAGTTACATTATGTGTACTGGCTGGTGCAGTTTTATGAAAAAAGTTATTGCTAGAATAGAAGTAGATATATTTTTTTAAAGTTTTTATTTATTTTTTCAAGTCATTGGGGGTCAGAGAAAATATAAAATAGTCTTTTTTTTGTAGCAACTAATTTGCGTTTAAAGTAAAATTTATTTTTACACTCCATTTACATGTAATATTTTATAACAGTATTTTATTGATGTGTTCAGTTATATTTTTGGCTCCTTTGTTTATCTACATTTTGTCACTTTCTGGGCTCCATAGGAACTAGAACATAAAATTGGAAAACAAGTGTTGTTGGTCATTTTGCATGTGAAAGTTTGGTTAGCTGTTCAGTGGCGACTCTTCCCCTCATCGGGCAAAGATATATGTGATATTAAAGACGGGCACCAATGCCATACTAAGCTCAAAGATGTATTATCCACATACCCTCTACATTTCCCATACTTACTCATACTGCAGTTGTGTTAAAGAAATCATAATGTGTACTGTTATTTGCTGATTCTCTACTTTATAATGTAAACACTATGTCTTAGTTAACTCTGGTGTACAAAGACCATGTGTAGGCAGTAGTTGTCAAGTTCAGCTATATTAAAATACTAAAAATCGTACAAGGACGATAGTGTCTAGAGGTGCTAATAACATTAGACTGTATTTTCTGTCTTTTATTGTATTATTGACTAGTGTTTACTGTCTGTAACACAGCAGAGCATAATGAAATCATTTCAATATTAAACAGTATAGATATATTATTGCAAACGGAGATGTGTGCTGTGTTTTTGTTTTTGCACGGAGAAACTGTATTCTGCTCTCATCCTGCTCTCCAAAGGCATCCGACATCACGACTTTGCTGCCATCTGTTGGGAAATGCACGACCTCTTTCCAACACGTTTTCCACAAGTATCAAGGCAGTTTTTGGGTGTTAAATCCTCAAAATTTTATTCCATACAGTGCAAAAAGTGTCAACAGGCTACAGATTGTTTACAGTTTTACAATCTCAATCAGATTCAAATGAAACTGAAACACATATATATATAAAAATCCCTTCAATCAAAAAAAGATTGTGCATGATGTTAAGCCTACAGAAAGTAAAAAGTAAAACACCAAACATGTCACTGTGACCCGGGGCCAAGTTTGGACTGGAGAGAGTTTTACATCTTGGTGAGTCGCAGGGTGTTGAGGCAGACCCCCAGAATGGAGGCCCCTGAAGCGTACTGGATCTCTCTGAGGATCCCGTTCCACTTCTTCTCTGCCTCGTCAAACCTGAGGAATTTAATAGACTTTGGTCAAGAAAGGTAAAACTAGGAAAATTGCAACTAACACACAGTCGAACATGACAAAAGTTTCAGCATTATTTATATAAACACTAATCATAGCTTAAAAAAAGAGAAGACCAGGAACGCTGGATGAATGAATGAGTGTATGAATGAAACTGTGTCTGTCATTGTGACCCACCTCCAGATGTCGTTCATCTCTTTGGGAAGGAGTTCGTCGCTGTCCTCCAACGGCATCATGGCGAAACCTCCGACAGCGTACAGCGCGCCAGCCAAAGATACCAGGTTCAGAGAGCTACGGTCCTGGGGAAACGCTACAAAGTCTGACCACCTGGAAAATGAAAAAAACACACACATACACATGCAGGTACAGTTCAGTAATGTGAAATATATTTCAAGATTTCAAGTAACCTTTTTAAGCTAAATATAACCATTTTTTGTAAGGTTGCCCACCCCAAGAAAAAACAGCTTTAGAATTAAGTTTGTGATCTGAAATTGTGACAAACAACTAATAAACTAAATAAGCAAAAGAAACAAGATAAGATAAAACAAGACAAAATAAGATTTTTATTAATCCCACATCACGGAAATTCACTTGTTACAGCAGCTCAATAGTAAGACAAATATGAAGGGAAGTGCAATAACCCAGTAAACTAAGTGTGTCTCTTCAGTGTGATTTCCTCTTTCTGCATACTAAACAGTACAAGATTTGTAATTGTAATTTCAGGGTCCCCTGGTGACTTCATGCCCCAAGCTAAGTGTGCACTTGCCTCGGGCCAGCTACTGCGCTGTATGTGGCCCCCACATCCACGTCTGTTAGCTTTATTTTGAGGAACTCACTTGTTGGCGGCGATGTCGTACACCTCCACAGAGTCTGTCAGCCCGTCGTCTGTGACCCCCGTCGCCACGTATATTTTGCCCTTATGAACGGTGGCTCCGAATAAAGAGCGGGCGACCTTCATGGGTGCAAGCTCCTTCCATTCGAATTTCTTGGCATCATATGCACACATCTTCCTCAGACAGCCCCTTTTCACAAGAGGGAGATAACATCAGCCATTTCCTGGTGGTCTCTTTATATGACTTTTATTTGGGAAATATATTAATTTGCTTGATTGAAGAATAAAGCCCTAAATCTTCACCCTCACAGATGCATATTAATATTACTCATTACTCATTACTCACTTGTCATCTCCCTTTCCTCCAATCACATAAACAACATCATTGTGGGATACAGTTGCGTGTCCATAGACCGGATAAGGAATTGGTTCTGATTCACTCCATGTCAAAGACCTGTAAGTAAGAAACCACGGGAAAGGTGTAAATTAATTAGGCTTCAGTCCTGAGAGCAGCAGTCCATCAAGTCATTTCCATTAATTCTGGCTTGTACTCACTGTCTGTCGTAGACCATGACAGAGTCCAGCGTGCGCTCCTGCTCCTTCAGCTCCCTCCCTCCCAACACGAAGATGGAGTTCGCAGCCTCGGCCAGCCCAAACAGGAAACGGGGAGACGGGATGGGAGGCATGCCCAGCCAATCAGCCCCGACCGGGTCATACTGAGGTCAGGGGAGTCAGATGTTTATGAATGGGTTACATTTACACCACCTGAAGTATACACACTGTAGCACGTGCAGACACACACACACAACATCCAGTTTTCCCCTTATGTAGCTACATGTACAAGGTTGGAAAAAAAAAATTTACCCATGTTTTACCCAAACTCCCCCTGATATGTTTGGTATCTTTGGAAAGTTTGGCATTGCTGTTAAAATGTAAAATGGAGTTTTGTGGGTTTTTAACAACATTTTGGGTTTTTACTGAATAATTTAACAGTGGGATAGTGGGTATTAATGTTTATTGCTTTCTTAATCATTTACAAAAGAGCTGCAGGACTTCAAAAAATTAATCAATTCTAAGAAAAGTTTGGGCTGAAATCGGCTTGTGTTACTGCAAATTCCTCTTTTATCTCAAAACATTATCTAGAGCCTTTCCTACCTGTAAGAAATAAGAGCACAGTGGGTCCTCTTTGTTCTGGTCATCATAGAATAATCCTCCAGCCACAAAGATCTGGTTCTCCTTGGTGGCCAGACTGGCGTGGTTCTTGGGAATCTGCTTGGAAACTGATGCCACAAAGCAGTCGTTCCCCGTTGGATCGTAGGCCACGGCACCTGAGTCGCTCACCATCAGTATCAAGTTCCTGACAAACATGCCAAATCGCAGGTTATCATTCAGGATGCCTGGGAGGAGACCTTCCTCTTCATCCTCATTCTCTCCATCTTTCTCTGCCCCGCCATCCTCCTGCTTGCTTTTGCTTTTTTTAACCTCTGGCATTTTCCCAGCATGAGCATCCCTGACCAGCTGGAGTTTCTGCTGCAACTCAGGGTTCGACGAGATCAGTTTGTGTCTCTCCACTTTTTCCTTCAGGTAATCCTCGTTGACCAGACGCAAACGAACGCAATCCAGCAAACCTGGCAGCTCTTTCTCCCTGCTCTCTGTGTCCTGGGACACCCAGTTCATCAAGGCCTCAAATACTGTCTCCTCCGTCTCTACGTTCAAGTTGTCGTTTGATAAAATGGCCGCCAACTCACTGGGGAGCAGCTGGAGGAAGTCCTCATCTCTGGAGATGAGCTGAAAGCGCTCACAGGCGTAGTTCCGGGCAGAGACGGCCAACCTGGGACAGTCCAGCATTAGGCCAAGCCTGAAGATAGCCAGACAGTTGCTGAGGCTCAGGCGCTTTTGTAGGAAAGACACACATACAGTGAAAATGGATGGGATCTGGTACATATTAGCCACTGCGAAGATGTCCTGGACGTTCTGCTCTGTCACGTTGATTTTGGAGGTGTACAGGTACTTGAGGATCAGCCCCATGACACCCGGCTCCACGTCCTCCAACACAATCTCTCTCTTTTTGCTCTCATCCAGGTCCGACAGAAAGATGGCACGGAAGTACGAGCTGCAGGCACACAGGACCAGCCGGTGGCAGGGGAACTCCTTGTCTTTGATCTTCAGCACACAGTCGACCAGCTTGTCATTCTCCAGCAGGTCGTACAGGCCGTCCTGGAGCAACGTCTGCTGGTACATCCTGGGTTCGTCCATGGGATTTATTGGTAGAGCCATTGTTCCTGGCAGGGGGAGTTTAAAGAGCCTTTCAGGGGCTTCAAATCGAATAAAAGTGAATCTTCTTTGTAGCGGTTTTAGTTTCAAGACTGGAAAGAGGACTCAGAGGCACAGTCGATCTGCTAGCAGCCCACACCAGCTGAACACCGGGACGGCCCACTTCCTCAGCTGTCCTGACCCTTCAACTGAGCTCCAGCTGGCAGGTTATTTATAGTCTGGGTGCTCGGCGTGAAGCTATGGGCTTCATTCTGTAACATGAAACGCAATATCCATGCTTCAGTCCCCTGTCCCACCTCCAACCCACTCCCCAGGAAGATCCACCCACTCTGAGACAGCTGACACATTGCTTCATGGGAAGTACGTCCATCCTGAATCATGGGGGGATCTGGAGTAGATGCTGTAGAGGACTGTCACCCTGGGCCCTTTTGGATTGAGTCATTATAGCAACACTGTCACTTCAATTAGTCATATTTCTTAATTTATATGATATCCATGCACTCAGAACAAAATATTGTACCTTTAATGTTAATACTTGTGTTTTGGCTTAGACTACTTTCTGCAACAGGTGCAATTAAGCTGATATTCTTCACTGCTTCCTCAACATTTTGATTAAATCATCCAAGCAGCAATATTAAAATATTCATGTCTGAGCTTTTTTTAGTTCAGGGCCCGAAGTAAAAAATAAGGTCTGGTGATATTCCATATTTTTCTTGTTGTCAACAAACTCTGTTAAAAGACCAAAATCCACAATTTTTTTAGTCCCACACATACTCTTCTGCTGCTGTAAACATTCATGAGCATGTCAATTGTGTATTAATTTGTGATTTAAAATAGTCTCCAACAGAGATACAGTTTACTTCTGTTTTTGTAATGTTTATTAAAAACTACAGTCAAACTTCTTTTTGTTTTAGAAAAGTCTTAAATTCTTTTTTAACATTATAATATATATTAAACAATATTTCATGCATTTTCACAATAAATCTTTTATATACAAAGACATGAATTGCTCTGTTTTTGTTAAATAGCTTATAGGCAACATATGAAGGTGCTGTATATTTATTTAATTTATTTATTATCTGATATTATCTCTTTCACACACATTACTATAGGTAATATCAGTGGGGTCTTTAGCCCATGTGGGCTGGGCACCTTAAGGTTTATGGCGTAAAACACCTAAGGTTTTGGTGTTTTTATGATATTTGTTGACAATAGCAAATATATAACAACAGCCTTAAGCTTTAAATTCGCACATAGTGAGATATGGTCTTCTGGTATTTGTTATCACACTGTTCAGGTCCAGGTATTGATTCACCACAGGTTCCACTGGACAGAGTTAAAAGTGTTTCCAGTGTGGAGGCAGCAAACAGGAATTAGGCCGCTAAGTGCTGATGTAACACTACAGAAATACAACACAACCCCAATGACAGGACTCTGACACTGACACTATGACACTGACTCACAGACTGTAAAAAGCCCCCGTCTCTCATTCATATTCAATCAGCTCCATCAAAAAGGAAACTCTCATTAAAGGCACAAATGTGACACTTTGAACAAATCTTTGCTGTTTATTTTTCGCGTTAATGACAAACGTTTCAGAAAAATAAAATTTAGTTCTGACAGTATTGTTACACAGAATATTTTTTACTGTTATTTGTTTTCAGTGGCTTCTGGTAATTACACTGTATATAACATCATATCTGAGGAGCAGTCTTTCATTGAGCTCTAAACAGTTAAATGAAGGTAAACTTATTTACAGTTAATGCTGTTAAAGGGAGCATCTGTTCACAATTCATGTTACAAAATCTGGACTGTCAATAATACTATTGGCTGTCTACATCCTTCACTATTAGCATCACATGTCTACTCTGCTTTTTCCTTGCTGGGATCTGCGACAGGCTGAGCAGCAGCGGGCGTAGCAGCGGCAGCGCCGGTCGGGGTGGCGGCGGCACTGGGAGGGGGAGCGGGAGGAAGAGGATCAGGATCATCAATCAGGGCCTGCCTCCTCTCACTCTCCTTAATCAGTTGAATCAGGCAGTAAGTCACAAACATGACAATGATGGTGGTTATAGGGAAGCCTGGGAAAGTAAGAAAAACTTGTTAAAAGAGTCGGTAAGTCTGAAAAACAAACAAACAAATAAACAAGCAAAAAATGAATCACCTTTGAGAAGCAGTCGTTTGGCGACCAACTTGGCAAAGTCCAGACTTTTCAAGGCCAGGATGTTGTACAACACGATGCTCCAAAAGTTGAAAGTATTGAAGATGGCTCTGATCCGGCGGGACGTTGCTTCTGACATTGCCATCTGTAAATAAAACATTATTAATATACAAAAAGCTATTTGTAGCCTCGTCAGTCCCCTAACTGAAGTGTAACCTCGAATAACAAACCTCAAAAGAAGCAAAGGGCTCCATGGAGAATAACTTGGCAGTCCACAGTTCAAAGTTGAGGCCGAAGCAGTTGAAGAAAGCCCAGATCAGCACCACCTCGCAGGGTCCCAGCCAGAGGATGGTGACGCCAAAAGTGCACAGGGTAGCCAGCAGCTCCTCCACCACATTCTGGTGTTTTCCACCCAGGTAATCATACACATACCTGCGGATAATAAGATGGCATCAGAACCTCCACATCTGTAAAAACTATAATTGAATTATTGATCTTTTTGAGACACTCACTTGCACAGCCACTCATTGATCCCTCTGTCAAAATGGCTGAAGGAGAAAAGAAAACAATACAGGATTAGCTCTACAGATCGGTACACTGGGTGTAAGATGCCAAATGTGATCAAGCTGTGTAAACTCGGCTCACGTTTCAGCAAACACGTAGAGCATAGTGATGCATTTTGGTGGCTTGGGAGGGTCCAGATGATCCAGTCTAGACACGGTGTTGATGACTCCAAACATGACAGCTGCTTTCACCCAGTCATACACCAAATTAAAGTACGCTAGGCCCACTGGAGACGATAAAGTCACATTAGTTATGCAGTTAATGTGTCATTTTAATGCATATCACATACAACTACAACTGGCGAGTTATCCACATGCTGAAATCCTTTTGTCATTAGACAGACCTAAGGCCCAGTCTGAGAGGTGCTTCAGCAGCTTCATGTCGGTGGGGATGGTGAGGATGTACATGAAGTGGAAGAGGACGTCCACTACAATGACGACTCCCAGGTGGATAAGGCCCTGCATACTGATGTTCCACATCTCCCTCTCTTTCCTGGTCAGGTCTGACTTGTTGGCCTGCAGGGGGCAGCAGACACATGTCACAAAGCCAAAGACGACCACACTGCTGCACCACAGCTCATGGAGAACACTGATTTTGTTTTCAGTGCAGAAATAAATGTGTGTAATCAGTATGGGTGTTTTAAGGCTACTAAGTCTATTATTCACATGAACAATAGTGGGTTCTCACATTCTTCCTAAATGGTCTTCTTTAGTTTATTATAATGGCTTTCCGAAAGAAAACAGACAAATGTTAGATGATTCCCTGGCCCCAAAGTTCATAAAAAAATCCAATTTAACTTACTTGAATGTAAAACTTATCAAAGGTCATGATGGGCCCAAAATAGAAGAAGGGGAGGTAGAAGTTGTACTTGAGCAGCTCCAGGATGTTGTAGTTTCCGTCTTTCCTCTCGCAGTTCTCCAGAGCAAAGCTCATACAGCGCATTATAGTAAAGCCACAACCTCCATAGAAGAGAACATGACGTAGCTCAAAGTCTCCCTCCACAAAACCTGCCTACATGGAGCGGGAGCAGGGAGAATAAAGCACGAAAGAGTTGAAGGAAATCTGAACACTTCTTGCTTCAGGTAACAATCCCATTAATTTTAATATTGTGATAACGATTTACCTGCCAGGACACAAAGGGTTCACATTTGAACGTAGCGAGGGTGCAAAGACCGGTGACGAAGCAGAGCCAGCGGATTTTCACTAAGGAGATGCTGTAGAGCAGGATACAGTGGGACAGGATGAGGGTGACGTAGGTCCAACCCATACTGGTCCATACGGCCAGCAGCCCGTACACCATGTACACCAAGGACCTGTACTGTTGGACAAATATGTACTGTCACCACAAACTGCATCTCAGTCTGTTTACTTAAGCGCTGTTCTTCAGTACAAATCTGAGCTACTTGTAGTTTACTCAAGTTTTTCCATTTTATGCTACTTAACACTTCTATTACACTACTCTCTATTACATATTGATACTATATCAGAGGGAAATAATGTACTTTTACTCCATCAAATTATACTTTTATTACAATTTGCTGCTAATTAATTAGTATTTTTGTATTTTTTCACTGAGGTATTTCTTCTTTTAAATAATTTTAAGGTCTTAGTACTTCTACTGTTACAGTAAGGCTTTTAAAAGCTGCTCAGCAACATTAAAGTGTTGATATTTTCCTCTCAAAGTCAATCTGATCATGCAGCTTGTGTCTGGCTTTAGATTTGTAAATTATAAATATAAATTACTCAACGATGCTGCTGAAAATAACATCAGATTACATTCAGCTGATGACGAAGAAACACTTCTCGCTCTGCCATGCTGATACAACATTTGTACAGTTTACACAAAGCGACGCATCAACTAAAATTCACACTTTTAGCGACAGACTCTGCTGACACGTCACATGTGGCCCTGCGTTGTTAACCGAACCAAACTGTCAGATGGGATCTTGCTAAATATAGATCTACATTTCTATTTGTTCTCTCTTTCTTCCTTCATCTACAGCCATCCCTCCCTCTGACTCTCACTCAGTCTTTTTCCCCTCCACCTGGTCCCATTCATCAGCTGCTGTTTAGCTAATGATATAAAAATGCCACTGTGCAATGTTGTAAAAATAAATAGTGACAAAGAGGATTTCGAATGTCACCAAGTATTCATGAAAAGACAACACAGCGAGAGTCAGAGGGTTTCTTCCACCTCATTGAACGGCGACTCAATGTTCCACACAGATCTTTAAACCTGAGTCCTTTACATCCTTTAGCTGTCCTCCTGCAGTAATCAGCTGATCAATGCACCAGTCCCCAGGATCACCTGTGGAGCCAGCATGGTGCAGATCTTGGCGAACAGCACGTGACCAGAGAGGGCAAACACGATGTGCTCCCTGTAGGTGGAAAACCACATCATCCATTCCAAATCGGCTGTATCCTGCAGACGGACGAGCAGAAAAGTGAAAATGAGAAACACTTTTACATCAGCGACCAACATCTTGATAAATTATGGATGTTCTCTCACCATTTTCCTCCCAAAGTAGTACCATCCTGGCTTCACATTGGTTTTGAATGTCTTTCTGTTTGCACTGGCTAGAAATAAAAAAGGAGGAAAAAATCTATTGTATTGTGACTAAAGAAATGTTAAGAAATTTTATGTAAAAATTTCAACACAAAACTTGAGTACATGAGAATATCTCATATTTTCTGCTACATTATGTAATATGTTTCTATATATCTATATATATCTTTTCTTTTATTACATTTCCTTGTCCTTGAATGCAGATGTGAAAGACTTTGTTACAAGTGACAGAGCATGCCGAGGCAACAGTGGACCTATTTTCTTCCTCTGCTCTGTGGTATTAATACTGACATCTGATCTCCTCGGCGTGGTCTGCATAGCTCCAGCTCCTCACCCTCACACAGTGACACTGCCCCTATATGTATACTGAACATTGTTTTGTGCACCACACAAGGCTAAACTCATGCTTGGACGTCAGTCTAGCCTTGTGTTGGGGTAAACAAATGCACTGATTTCTTTAAAAATGTAAGATCTGAGAAGGTTAGTTTATGGATGCTTTTGTGTTTGCACATCTGGAGTTTTTCTACATAATCTGGACACCACTCTGGAAACCATCACTAAATTGAAAAGTTTCCACGGTGTATTCAGATGGTTTATCCCATACTGAGAAGTAAATTTAGATTTTGTCTGGTGTAGAGTAGCACAAATGTCATTTTCACAGCAATAAAATGCAATGATTTGCATTGTGCAACTATAACTATATATTGTTTTATTCTACTGGCCTTTTTCATATCGGATATTTTGTCACGGCACAGCAGGAGAGGCATGTAAAAAAACAAAACATCAAAGGTATCAAAGGTGAATTAAACTTGAATTTCCTGTTATTGTTATTACTTTCACACTGTCATGGCTCACTGGGACACTTGACCAGACGATGACACAGCTTTGTTCTCCTGATCAGAGGTCTGATCAGCCAGAATCATTGAAAACACCTGTGTGGGTATACAGGGTCTTGAATCAAAGAAGGTAATTTTAAATAAACAAACAAAAAAATGTTCTATCTTTTATGTTTATTAACTAACAGTAAAATCGACCTATGTGACATATTGATTTGATTTGAATTGAATATTGACTTAAATTCTCATTTCAGAATTGGTATTGGCTTTAGAAGTGTAGCATCCGTTTTTGCCAACAAATTCCACAAAAAGACCAAAACCAACAACCTTTTAGTCCACAACTAAAAACATTTTACCTCTGTCGCCAGTTTGTGGCAACCATTTGCTTCTATTGAAATGATTTTATATTAATAAAACGGCTTGCAAGTATATAATTTCATTTGTTTAAAAAGCCTGGTACAGCTGAGCACTGTAGTTTTCAGCAAACACGACTTAAAATGGAGTAAATTGTGTATTTAGACACATTTGGTGCTCAAGGGCAGGGCTGTAGGACCGTCAAGGTTTAATGGAGACAGAATCACGAGGACCTACTGTGAGGAAGGCCCACAAAGATACAAGAATGAATACCTGTGGATGGGAGGAAGGAGTTTATAGAGAAAGTATTTAAACAAGGTGCAGAATTTTGTGGTATGTCTCCTGTTTTAGGAAGCAGAGCAGTGAGTATTTACAGGACATGTGGGATTGACTCAAATAAACTACACTACCCGCTGTTGGTAGAATCAATTCTTTGTTGGTTTGGGTCTTTTCATGGGATTTACTGACAATAAGAAAGACGACACCGTACTGATCTTTTAATTCAAGTGTGTTTCAAAAAGTTTCATTCAGCACTTTTATTAGTAGTTTTTTTAGCTGTACTTTTGCACGTGTTAGACTGTGTCAGTTCTTTTTATTAGAAGAGATTTAACTGTACTTCACAAGCATAACGTGCTAATACTCTTTCCACTTGTGTGTGTGTGTGTGTGTGTGTGAGTGTATGTTTGTGCGCGCTCTCATACTCACAACTGGACACCTCAAAGATCCAGCTGGCAGCCCAGAACATGGCCAGGCACAGCACCGTGTTGTAGAAGTAGATCTCATATTTGGGAAGTGCAGCTTTGATCCCCATTGTGGCACAGACAGGAGGAGCTCTGGAGGCTCCTGAACACACCACGACAGATAGGTCAACACCTAATCTGTATGACTAAAACAGGTTTTACTTCTGACATGACGCCATGTGACACTATAGCATTCTGGTGCTTCTTTATGTTGCCCAACAAGCGAAATATCCTGAGGGTTCACACAGTGGCCGTCGCCTCCTCACCCTGATACCATACTCAACAGAAGGACACACACTCACACTGCACAGCCCTGAACCAGCAGCTGTAAACTAAAAAGGAAAGTGCAACAATGCAACTTCAATGTTTGTATGAGAGACATCTATCCCCACCGTAACTAAAAATACACTCGATCGCTCTTGATTTAGATCGCTGTCATGTGTGAAGTACTGTACTTGCTGATCATACATATATTGGAGGAGGTGGAGGTAACAAAGACATTTATTTCCTGTAGTACTGTAAGTACCGCATGAGAGGAGCTTTACTTGATTATTTCCTTTCCGTAACAGCTTATTTATCTGCTTCATCTATAACAATGCATCACATTTTACGATGATCATTAATATGTTATATGTAAAAATAATCACAGACGTGAAAGGAATTAAGAAGTGTAGTAAAAATACAATATTTCCCTGGGAATATAGTGTAGTAGAAATGTAAAATAGAAGATTGACTAAAGTACTTAAGTCTTATTTTTTTACTTTAATAAAAGTAGCATTACTTAAATGTAAAAACCCTCCCACATTCAACATTTTACTTCAAGCAGGTCAAAGGAACTTTTGACTTGGTGTTGTTTTGCGGCCCCTGTGGACAAAAATGGTACTTTTTTGACCGAACATGAGGTTATATGCTTCCTCTACTTCACTCCTACTTCAGCTCCTGAGACAAGCCTTCAGTTTGCAGCTTTAACAACTCAAATTCAGTCAAATGAAACCCCACCACTGTTTCATCTGATGTTGCAAAAAATAAAATAAATAAATAACTGGACCTGGACCCAACAGCAGGCATTAGGAATATTAAATCTTCTTGCTGTTGGTCTTGTTTGCTTATGTTGGTCATATAACGGCATCAGTATTTAACTGAGACTTTTTCATTATCAGTTAAAAACATGATAGTGCTGGGTTTAAGCAGAACTACAAATGTATTTAGTGGTAAAATATAGTTAAAGAACCAGAAGTGAAAGCGCTCATTTGGCAGGGTTGTGTTATATTACACATTTTCAATTTGTAGTCTTAACTTTAATTAGTTTTAGCCAGCTTAATCTGTAATCTGCAACGTATTTCATGAGCTCAGTATAGGTTTTCTGTGTAAAACATTTGTCTGCAAAGTGACTAGCAACTGCAAAAAAAAAAAAAAAGAGTAAAAAGTATTTCTCCACTATGATTTGTGGTAAAGGAGAATAATAAAGCAGCACAAAGAGGAAATAGTTAAGTAAAGTTAATCAAAACTAGACTTGAGTTTAGCACTTCTTCATGCTGTATATTATCAACCACATTAGGCTCCACAGTACAGCTGCATGCTTTATTTCTTTGTCTTTTCTTAAACAGAAGAAGCTATTCTACATTCAACAGATACCAGAGTCTTGGCAGAATAATGATGAAGTCCAGAAACCCTCCATGAGCAGGGATTTTTATCTGTTTGATTTGTGATTATCAAGTAAAAAAGAACAGTGGAGGAAAAATGGGCAAGTTTCCCCTCATGAGACGTGCAAACACCAACAAAGTGCAGCTGCCTGCTATTTTTAACCAAACAACTTCTCTGCAGAGGACTTATTCATCACTTCTTCTGCATCAAAACGACAGCTGGATTGACTTTTAATGCGGAAAACTACACAATGAAACCATCTTCTAGGTCTGCAGGTGACAGCACCCTTGTTCATTCATGTATTTATTTATTTAGCTGTAATAAGATGTCTTCCTGTTCGTCTGGGTGAGGCGTTTAAATACCACACGGTCATGCTCTTCACTTCGTCCTCCGCAGCACCTGTTGCGATACTGACCTTGAACGCAGCAGTTGAGAAGTTGCCCTCAGAAAGTTGCTACAAAAAAAACCTGCACCTTTTTCGACTTGTTAAAAGAAAAAAAAGGGTTAAAATAAAATGTCATATTAGAAAAAAAAAAAAAGTCAAAAAGAAAAAAAAAAAGAAACGTGAAGAAAATGTAGACTTGTGCATCCACAGAGCACAGGGTGGGCTGTGGGTCCCTCTGACTCCCTGAGTGGGAGCTGCCACCGGTTAAAGGTGACATGATGTATTTATACTTCGACCACTGACACACGGGGGGAGGGACTCCAGGACTGCTAACACACTGTAAGCCTCACTTTAGGAGTCTATTAGGGTCTTTTATGTGGGCATGTTCTTACTTAACCCACAAGCCACTTCCTTTAATGCAGCAGAGCAAACCTACATAAACACACTTCCTGCAGCTGTAAAGTTTGTCCTCGTGAGGGTAGATCTCAAACTCAAAATTCATTCATTACAATATAATTATACTGATTGCACTGAATGTCCTTGTCCACACTTTTAAAAGGCTGTGATTATCATATATTTTCAAATTAAAACAACTGCCTTCCTTATTGCTATTTTCCATATTCCCGGTTGCCAGATCTGTTTCGGGAGGGTCTAAGCCTGTTGCCATTTCTGAGCTGCAGCCAAACGTCCGCACCTCTCACAAGCTACAAAGAGCTGCGAGGTAACGTGCAGTGTCGTCTAGTGACAGCGACATCAAACACAATGCGGTGACATGCAGCGGCGTCACTGCAGCTGGGAAACTGTGTGAGGTGTTAACACAAAGAAAAGATCTATGCAGCAAATGGTTTATTTGAAAAGGTCACCCAAAGGCACACAGTATCAAAATCCTGGCTGTATCTGTGTTTTGTGCTCTCGCAGTGTCAGAGCTACACATTAACTGGGAGTTGTTAAGAGAGTTGCCTGGGTGACAACTATGCTGCTGGAGGAGGGAGGCCACAGAGGACGGTGTGAGCCATCCAGCATGTTTGTGATGATGTGACACATTTGAATCTCCAGGTGCTGCTAGATCTGTGCATTATATGTCTGAGCAGATAAAGAGGAATGCATATGAATACAATCATATTGTTAGGCCTGAGCATGTACATTCATAAACAACTCCCAATTAATGAAAATAGCTTTTTCCTGCATGTAAAAATATAAAATTCATAAGTATAACAAGCTTTCGGCTTAAACAAAAACATCTGACTAAATGTAAAATATCTATTGACAATGTGGAATCCCAGTTGAGTCACTCCTTCTTGCTGGTCTCTTGTCCTTCAAAGATGGGGTACTTTCTCTCCACCTCAGCCCAGGTCAAGGTGCCGTTAGCCAGATCTCGAACCATCCCCGGCAGCTCAGTGACCTGCAAGATACTTCTGCGCATTAGAACGAGCAAAAACTACAAATATGACAAATATGGTGCTGCACGAGCTTTACATTTTGTTTAATCAAAGCTGCAGCTGTTGGATGGCGGTACCTCGGCCCTGATCTGCCTCATGGAGTCGCGGTCTCTCAGAGTGGCCGTGTGAGGCGTCTTGTTCAGGGTGTCGAAGTCGATGGTGATGCCGAACGCCACCCCGATCTCGTCCGACCTGGCGTAGCGCCTGCCGATGGATCCTGAGGAGTCGTCCACCTTGTGAGACACGCCGTTTTTGGTCATCGCCTCAGCTTAAAGGAGAAAGACGACAAAATTGAGTCATATGGTTGAATAGATATGTTTTACAAAATGTATTCATATAAATATGGGACGTTTGATATTTAGGGAAATACACCTATTTGCTTTCTTGCCGTAAGTTAGATGAGAAGATTGATACCACTCTCATTAAATACTAGATGAATACAACCTGAAGTCAGTTAGCTTATCTTAGCATAAACCAACAGTGAGAGTCAGGCGATCTGTTTCCCCCTGTTTCCAGTCATTATGCTAAGCTAAGCTAACCCACCTCTAACTCCAGCCTTATATTCAATGGACAGATATGAGAGTATGGCACTCACACAACTGTTGGACGAACGGCACAAACTCCTGGTTTTGGCTCAAAGGAAGGATGGCACATTTGTATGGAGCCACAGTGGCAGGGAAGCTGAAATACTGGACAAGAAATCAGTCATCTTCAATTAAAACCAACAGAGAAAACAGTGAAAACAAGCATATGATTCTCAGTCAGATCTCAGTGCTCGTTGTGAGGCATTCTTACCGTCCTCTGTTCATCCCCCTGCCGGACTCGGAACGAGTGCTCGAAGATAGAGTACATGATCCTGCCGATGCCAAAGGATGGCTCGATTACATTGGGAACAATCTCCTCCACTGTGGGAAAATAGAGACGGTTGTTTTCCCACATGAACAAGTCACTGTTCTACTCTACAGCAGCTCTGCAGCAAGGTTCGGTGTCACCTCTTACCGTGCAGAGTTTTCTGGAACCTCTTCACTCCGACCATGTCTTTGGTTAGTTTAAACGTCCTGCCTGCCGTCTCAATGCTGAACTCCCTGCAGACGTAAACAGGACCACATCAATGAATCAGCTTGGGATAGAAATATGCACGAACACATTCTTAAATAAACCCAAACAGATGTTTCTACAGTCAGAAATTACCCTTTTTCATTGAGAAGCTTCTCCTGGTCAGTGATGTAGCATTCGTCACAGACAGCCAGGTACTCCAGGACCAACTTGGCGTCTTTCTTGTAGGCCGTTCCTATGGCTCCCTTATTGGGCTCAAACTGGACAACATTCACTACTTTGTGTGAAGAGGTTAAGGAGTACAACAGAGGAATTCAGCTTTTACAGCCTTCTTCAGCAAAAGGAAACAAACAGGGTTCAATTAGGTGAATAAGACACATAGAAAACTCTTCATATTCAAGTATTAATACAGACTACACTTAGTCTACTCCTTTAGCAGTTCATATGAATGAAATGATACTGTTTGAACAGCCTTTCATTAATCAAACTGCAAATTTTTGGACAAAATTTAAAAACCTCACAAAAACATGCAAAAAAAGTATTTTCAAAGGATGTATTATTGAAAGAACCCATCCAGAAATGTTTGAATACTAAAAAACTGGTTGAATGCTTCTGAGGGTTTGTCATGAATTTTCGAAATAACAATTTAAAACATATTAGAAGCACAATAGAATAGGCAAATAATTCTCATTTCATATGTTTAATTACTGAACACAAGATGTCAGTAAAGTTTTCACATTTCCACATCACACTTGTTGCATATTGAACCATGACTAGACTTGTATTCATACGATAGATGTGGTGTTGTGAATATGCACATTTAAGTCACATTTAGTTGCCCTGATAGGTAGCAAAACACATTTTGAGTGACTTTAAAGATCCAGATTTTAATAATGCGCACTTTGGCAACTCCTAGTGGTGGTACCAAAGCATTGCATGTTTATGATGTCCCTCAACAACACACCCAAAAATGTAATGATGCATGCATGTTTACATTCTTAAATATAATCTGTACAGGGTTATACATTACACATTAAATACTCCAAAAATGGTTCAATCAGATGACAGTATGGTTGTGAGATTGTTGGACTTGCAGAATTGGAGGATATCGGTTCTTTCAGGGGCTTCTCAGCCACCAGGGGGACCTTGGTGGCTCTGGAGTGACACGAGAGGTCATAGCAGGAGCGATCGGCGCAGCCCACAATCTCAATCCAGCCCTGCGGGAGTAAAAACAAACTCGTCTCAAAACCACACATCCAAACTGCTCGGCCTGTGTGTAAATGAAATGCAAAAAGATTTACATAGGAGGTTTTGGACTCAGCATCCCAGCAGTCGCAAGCGTAGTGAGCCATCTCGTTCTCCATGTGCTGACGGAAGCGCACTTTATCTTTGGACAGCCCCGCTTTGATTAGATAGAGGTAGATTCTTCCCATGAAGTAACCCAACACTGAATTGTTGATCACTCCCTGTAGTTCACACAGAGAAGATTTATGAATTTATAGAACAAAGATACTCCAACAACAAAAAGTAATATCTTAGCCCTTATTTAGTGAATCTAAATAAAACTTATTGTGGTTTAATGCATGTACAGTGCCCTGTTCGTGCTATAAAAGTAAATCATATAATCTATATATAATCATGCTGAATAAATATGTTTCTATGGCACACAGTGTAACTATATGGGAATTTTGTAATGAAAAACGTAAAATTAATCTCCATCAGTAACTATGTCCACACATGATCTCAGCGCTGAGAATTAACACACGCTCACAATGAATAACAATTAGTCAATGAAGTGATTCCCACCTGCTCCACAGCGTCTCCCAGCCTCATGATCTGTGCAGACTGGCCACTGGTCTGAGCCTTGGAGGAGAACAGCATGAGCTCCAGGTCGGCCACATTGGAGAATTTAGGATGGACCTTCTCATTTGGGTCCACAAAGTGCTCGATCTCGGCCATGGTGAACTCTCTGCAAGCGGAAGAAGATTATGTCTCTCTGTTTGATCATTGTAGAGTGCAGTTGAGTACTAAAGCAGTTAAAGGACTTTCTGACTACCTCACACGGATGAGTCCGGAGCGAGGAGAGATCTCATTCCTGAAGGAGTTTCCAATCTGAGCGGCACCAAAGGGGAGTTTTCCCTGATTGAACTCCAGTAAGCGTTTGAAGTTGAGGAACATTCCCTGAGCTGTTTCAGGCCTCAGATAGCTGCAAAGCCACAATTAAATGCAACAGATTTAATAAAGAAAATATCTTCTCATATTAGACAGATGATGCGTTTGACTGATCAGTACCCGGGCATGTTCCCCCCTGGTCCGATGGACGTCTGAAACATCAGGTTGAAGGAGACCGGAGGAGTGAGGTCATTTCCTGTGGAGGGAGACTTGACGTTGTATTTCACAAAGAGATCGGCCAGCTCCTGTTGTTGAGTGTAGTTGTCCATCTAAAAGAGAGCAAACGCTGGAGGATTATTACCCAACCTGCAGGTGTCAGAATGTGCAGCATCCTGTGTGTGAAATAGGGAACATGAAAGTGTGTGAAATGTGTTTGTCCAGCACCCACCTGAGTGATTACATCCTCCATCTCTGTCTCCTTCTCCGCAGAGCACTTCTCATCGGACATCAGTTTTTTTAAGTGAGCTGCGAGGAAACAAACATTTCATTTAGCCACTGTGACAATCATTCAATCATTTGTCAGTCAGTCCATTATTCAACATCAGAGTTAAGGAAGAGATTTCAAACAGGCTTGTGTAGACAAAGAGAAGTCAAAAGACTCTGTTTGCAAAAAAAAAAAAAAAAAATCAATCTTTTGGCAGTAGCATCTTTATTCTACGCAAGCTTGCTTAATGTCTTAATGTTGAAGCTGCCCTGACACCACATGCAGAATATGGTTTTCCAGTACAAAGTCCACTATTAGCCTGACTTCCCTGTTTGTCAGTTTAACAAAGCAGAAAGCTGCCAAAAAGCCCAAAAATTACATAGGTGCCTGTAAAAAGGTACAAATAATAAATAAATACAATTCATAGTATTAAAGAGCAGTTCAAAGTTGTAAAAAAATATTGTTTCACTTTTAATTCACACGATGACATGAACGAGATATCACGTGGAAGCCACACATCAGCACTTTCAGCTTGTTTTCTCAGTCTGTCTCTACATGATGTATAAATAAAGTTATACCTAAAGTTATATTAGTAAAACTAATAAAGGCTCGGTGCATACACAGATGAATAGACAGACTCGAGAATAAAGAATACCTGAAAAACCAGTCACCTATGACACCTGACCTCCTGCCTCACCCTGCCTCCCCACGACCTACAGCGCTCCGTGATGCCATGTTACCAGTGAGGCAGGTTAATACAGATCCACTTTGATGATCCTAAACACTTTTAAAACCTGCTCTGCAGAGAAGAACACAACAAGGGATTGAACATCTCATCAAAATGTGGTGGCAGGATGGCAGGATGATTATTACAATATATTTTCACAGTCTGCAGTTGTTCTAATTTATGAGATGCAGGTTTTAGACAAATATATTGTATTATATTCATCAACAGCTCAGCTAGTAATCATCTGCTTTGAGAAAGTGTTTGTCCAACAGGGCACCTTTCCCTTTAGGAATGAAATCTGACACCTTGGCAAGCAAACAAGTAATGAAAAGCTGAAGGGAAGTCCTGGGCTAGGCGGGACCCGGTTTTAATCCTTTAACAAAATAATAATAGGTTAAAGTCTGAAACCTTTGAGGAGGTGATCAGCTCGGTAGCATTCTCCAGTCTTGGCATCTTTTACCATGTAATCAGCAAATTTGTCCACATGCCCCGACGTCCTGAAAGAGACAAAGAAACAGCAGATTAGGGCGAGTCTAACGCAGGTCTAACTTTCTTTAAAACTTCCCTGCACCTACTTGAGGACCGGCTCGGGGGTCAGCATGGTGCAGTCGATCTCCAGGATCTGCTCCTCTTGGATGAAGTGCTGCCTCCACACCTGCAGGATGTTGTTCTTCAGGGCACAGCCCACGGGACCAAAGTCATAAAGGCCGCTAACACCTGAGAAACAAACAGGGTGTGAAAATGCAAACCCCATCAGCAATTAGTCTGTGTATTATGGTCTGAACATGTTCGGTCACGGTAACAATTTAGCATTTTACCTCCATAAATTGCAAAAGCCTGATCGTAGAAGAACCTCCTCTTTAAGGTGTCCTCCATCTTCACCCTGTCCACTGTGTCATCTTTGGGCTGCAGAGCCAGCTCCTGGAAGAGGAAGCAAAATTACACAAGCACTTAGGAAATGAGAGTGAGAGTGACACGAGAGTGAAAGTGGATATTCTGCGACACATATCGAAAGTGGAGGTAAAGATTAGGAAAAACATTAACCAGCACTTGTTGGGCTCTGACCTTTGCTTCAAGAAGCTTTTTCCGGGCTTTCAGCTCTGCAACAGCTCTGCTCAGCTCCTGCTCCGTGGCGCCTTTTTCCTTCAGCTGATGCACCAAGTCACCCTGCAGAAAAACACCACATGTCACCTCAGAAAAACTTACACATGAACCATGGCATTGTTTTACATTTACATTTGTTCTTTCTGTAATTACAGGTGTTAAAAATATTTTTTCCCCTCATACACATACACACAGCCTGTATATTTTTAAATATAATAAAATAAAAGCTGTTGCAGGAGACAATTATAGTTCTTGTTTGTTTTCTAATGCATTTAAAATCAATCACACATGCCACTAAAGTGCAAATTGTAGGCTGTAATTTTGTAAGTTTCGCTTTAGTTTTCACTCCATGAGGCTCTGGATGATCTGTAGCCTTTGGGAAAAAAAAAAAAACTCAACGATCAAATTTTGCATGGAAATTGTTGTTTGGTGTGTGTGTGGGTGTGTGTGTCCTGTCGGGATGTCTCACCTGTTCCCTCACAGCCTCCCTCAAAGGCGCCAGAGTTACCTCCATGTCGTGCGCTCCGGATCAGATCTGGACTCGACTGCGCTCGGCGGCTCCTCCGGGATCTCTTAAAGTCGAGGGGAAAAGAAGAAGAAGAAGAAAAAGAAGAAGGGGAGGCGCATGTTGCTGTCAGACTTCTTGTTTCGTGACTGCTCTCTGAAACCAGGGCTCGCTGTTGCATCACCCAGGAAGCTCGCACGGAGCTGTGATTCTCCCGTGAGCAGACAGGTAGAGCAAACAGCACCTGTGCAGCCTTTCAGAGGAGAGAGGATGAGCTTTATTTAGCAGCCTCCATCTCATCTTATCATTATATTCACCACACAGGGCTGGATCAATCCTGTGGGGGGCCCCGGAGCACACACAGGACCCCTCATGTCCCCCCTGTTCCTGTGCCAGAGCCGGCTGGCCCATTAGGCAATACAGGCAAATGCTGCAAAAAATTCACCTTCAATATAATTATATTAAAACTAGTTATTACTATTAACTCTTAAAATGGAAAAGCTCACATAGATTCAAATGTAAAGCAAAGCAATTGCCCAATTAATATTACTACAAATAATAATAACAAATAACAGCAGCTCAAAACAAAGTAAAAGAGACATTAAATAATAGACAAAAAAACACACAAAGACACAAAAAAAAACTGTATGTACAATAAATAGTAAAAATAATAACAGAAAAAGAAAGAAATAGTATTTACATACACAGCCTCACCCAGTTAGATGTGCAGTGGTGAGGTGTTATTGCACAGGTGAATATGGATATGTAGAAGATATGAATTAACAGTATAGTAAATGAGTGGAATGAAAAAAAGACCATAAAGTGCATGGCTAGGACATCAGTAAACATCAGTAAACATCAGTGCAATGATGAAACATCAGTAAACATCAGTCCTACTGTGGTATGGAAGTGTTTGTTATAATGACAAAGATTCATAGTGCAGCATTAAACAGTCTGATGGTGTTTGGGATGAAGGACCTGCAGAAGCGCTCCTTCCTACACCTTGGATGTCTGAGTCTGTTACTGAAGGAGCTGAAGGAGTTATGGATCATTTGTAAAGATTAAACCTACTCAGTAGGTGTCTACATTGGCCTAATCTACGCTTTTATTATTTGTTTTATTTACATCTGGCCTAGCTAACATTTTTTCCTGTTTTTAATAGTCAATCAAAATGTTATTCCCTTTTCACCTTTACCTTTATATATCAGATTTTTAACCCTAGTTGTTCGTTGTGTTACAGTTCATATTGTCTAAAGCATGTTAATTGTTTTAAACTTTACATCAGTGTTAAAGTACACATTATATATACATATATATATGTTATATTATTATTTTGTAAGCGTATGTAAATCACCAATGGAGGGGGGCGCCACATTGGGTAGGGCCGGATCTGCCTGTCAGACCCACCTGTGCACAATACAGAGGATTTATTGCATCAGGCTGTTTGACACTGGCACTGTATTTTCCTGTATTGCATTTTCTCCACTCAAAGGGCCTCTAGAGGGCACTATACCACAATTTCTCCACCAAAAGGGCATCCCAAGGTCACTTTGTCATGTTAATCCACAGGAAGATCATCCTAGAGAGCATACGCTATATGGACAACAGGGGCTGTAATGACATTGTGTTCAAATACATATACTTTATTATGTAGTTGGTCCCCTTTTTGCAGCTTTAACAGCTTCCACTCTTCTTTGAAGGCTTTCCACAAGATTTTGGAGTGTTTCTGTGTGAATTTGTGTATTGTGCATTTATGAGGTCAGGCACTGATGTTGGACAGGTGTGGTCAAATGCTTTTGCTCATATAGTGTATATACATTTTGTTCTCTGCAAAGGCCAGACTGGAAGCAATCTTGTTATTTGATTAAACACAAAAGCAACATGTGAGGAAAACTGTAACAAAAGATATATTAAAACTCAATTTTGACATTAGGGCCCTTCTAAAATATTCAGTTAATTCCTCGTTTCATGCAAATGCTCAGCTGCTTGTGCTAAAAGGTTAAATACCACAAAAATAAATAAAAGAATAAATTTCATTCATACGGTATACACACTTTGATAAATGGATGCTGTCTTATACTGTTTCAAGCATGTGGAGATTTAGCGTCTTGCTCAAGGGTTCCCCTGACAGGTTTCCCAGTAGATGTAAACAATATGGCGCCAGCTAGTGGTCAAAGTTGATAATCCGAACATCAATGGCAGGTTACTCATGATAAAGCTGCATACGTTCTCCAAACTTTATCATTAAATTAACAGATTTGAGTCGGCTGCCTTTTAATATGCACTTTTAATTACAATTCATTCTTCATAACAATTGACATTAACTCTTTCATGACATGTTTCAAAGCCCCTAATCCGATCTCACGTTGGTGTTGGTGGAGACCGGCTGACTGATTTTGTGACTCGATGCTCTCATGATAGTAGAGACGGCTGTAACAGGGACCGCTGGACGTCACTCAGAGTGCGAAGCTTTGAAAACCTGAGAGAAAACATTACAGTTGTATGCCCGTGTCCAGTAAGTGCTGGCTGTTTTTATTCAAATTGTTAAATAGCTCAATCGAATCTGCCTGAAAACTGGAACGGTGGAAGCCGCCTTCCACCGACAACAACAACCTGAATACATTTTCTCCCTTTTAAAACATACCGACATGGTCATAACATGGATGAAAAGTTGCTCTTTAAAAGTCCTGTGCAAGCTTTCCACAACTGTTAGATATGATGAATACATGAACATTTTAGTGATTGCAGTGTTGTGGAACACAAGGAGGGCTCGGTGCACCACGATAGCTTATCACAATACAGTTGCAATATTCTTCCTGGTGATGCATATTCAACGAGTCTGTGGGTTTTCATGGAGTGGCGGGCAGGACGAGCGAGCTTTTTTTTTTTACTCTTCAACTGTGTCCTTCTTGCTGGTCTCCTGTCCTTCAAAGATGGGGTACTTGCTCTCCACTTCAGCCCAGCTCAGTGTGCCGTTGGCCAAATCCCGAACGATTTCAGGCAGTTCGCTTACCTGAGGAGGGAAAAAAAAAAAAAAGAAAACATTTACTCAATTGTGATAACTGGTGAGTGAGCCATCATACTATGCTTGTTGTATCACACAGTGGGATTTTTTTTGGCTGTTTTGCATTTTCTGGGAAGTAACACTTTAATTAACCCCATAACTGAGAGGATTGTGTTTGTCAGTTTCCATGGTGATTTTTCCTGCTTAAGTTGGAAAGGATCCAACAGTCTACCTGTTGATTCATATAATCCACCTTAATGAGAGCATGTCCAAGTGACTTCATGCATTGTGACAGTGCTACTGAGAAATAGTCGATTTACAATTTCTTATGAGAGACGTTGAAATCAGCTTGACTTAAAAAAAAAAAAAACACACAAACAAACAAGGGAGGCTGCGCTGTACCTCGGCCCTAATCTGCCTCATGGAGTCGCGGTCTCTCAGAGTGGCCGTGTGAGGCGTCTTGTTCACGGTGTCGAAGTCGATGGTGATGCCGAACGCCACTCCGATCTCGTCCGTCCTGGCGTAGCGCCTGCCGATGGATCCTGAGGAGTCGTCCACCTTGTGAGACACGCCGTTTTTGGTCATCGCCTCAGCTTAAAAGGGAGAAAGACGAGGGGAAAGAAAATTAAGCCAACACAGCAGACGGACAGAAATAGAACGTATGCTCTGTCATTATGTGGGCACTTACATAATTCCCTCACGAAGGGCACAAATTCCTGGTTTTGACTCAGAGGCAGGACGGAGCATTTGTATGGAGCGACGGTAGCAGGGAAGCTGAAGAACTGTAGCAAAAAAACCCAAAACAAAATCACTACAGGCATCACTACAACATAAAATACTACAATACGCCATGAGTGAGTGATAGAAACTTTTCTAGGGTTTTGATAGCAGACACTTACGATTACATCTGTATTTCTAAGCATGTGTCATTACAGAGATTTAGTTTATTTCAACCCAAACAGTGTATCTGCAGCCGGGCTATGGAAGGCTGCTATAGTGGCAGCTTCCATGCATAAAACTGCAGAATCAATATGCGCCTGTTCACAAAAACCCACAGTTCAGCACTTTGGAGCCGACTCTAGGAACCACCAGGCAAACTATTTCACATTCAGCAGCAGAGTTCGCCGCCTTTTACGTTCTTCAAGGGCGTTAAAGCACACAGTAAGCACGAAGCAAACATCACCACCTGGCTTATGTCTCGATTCATTCAGACAATGAGGAATGAAATGCAATCTGTTAGATATCAAAGAGCTTTTATATTGCAGTAGTGAAGCAAACATGCTCTTAGATGAAAAGCAGTCATGTTTGGCAGGTCAGCGGAGATTTTACCATGAAGCACCTGCTGCCATGTGATTGCATGAAGTGATAAATTAGTAACTAATGTCCAAACCATCCAAAGTTAATAAATTAAAAATAAACAGTAAGAAGGAGGATGACAGCGTGTTCGACTTACTGTTCTTTGTTCGTCACCTTCTCTTACATGGAATGTGTGCTCGAAGATAGTGTACATGATCCTACCGATGCCAAAGGAGGGCTCGATTACATTGGGAACAACCTCCTCCACTGCAGACGAAAAAGACGGGCAGAAAAGTTGCATTATAGAATATACACACAACATACTCTTCATATGGTGATTTATTTACACAATAAAAGTCCAAGGGATGTTAATGTTAAAACGGTAATTTCCAACACAAAACTAAACGATAAAATCCCATCTCACCATGCAGAGTCTTCTGGAATCGCTTCACACTGACCATGTCCTTTGTGAGTTTGAACGACTTGCCTTCTGTCTCGATGGTGAACTCCCTGTCGAGCAGAAATAAGATGCTGACTCTGCTGGAAACCTCAACCTCTCGTTGGGCACCTGTAACTTTATCAACGCGGTTGATGGCACTCACCCATTCTCATTCAGCAGCTGCTCCTGTTCTGTGATGAAGCATTCGTCGCACACAGAAAGATACTCCATGGCTATCTTGGCGTCCTTCTTATACGCCTTCCCTATGGCTCCCTTGTTGGGCTCAAACTGGACGACGTTTACAACTTTGTGTGGAGAAGTTAAGGAGAATAACAAGGCATCTGGGTGCTTATAATTTCCTTTGCTGTTTGATGGACTAAAGATTTTCTTTTGCAGTGTTAAGTGGTGCAACAGTTTAAGGATATGGGCTCTTTTAGAGGCTTCTCAGCGACCAGAGGGACCTTCGTGGCTCGTGCGTGGCACTTCAGATCGTATCAGAGCAAGACCGGTCGGCACACACACCCCACAATCTCGATCCAGCCCTGCACGGGACAAACATTTACTTCAAGCAAAAGCATTTCGGCTACGTGACGAGGCGCGAGGGACAAAACAAAGAAAAGAACGTACATAAGAGGTTTTGGTTTCAGCGTCCCAGCAGTCACAGGCGTAGTGAGCCATCTCGTTGTCCATGTGCTGTCGGAAACGCAGCTTGTCTTTGGCGATACCAACTTTAGTAAGGTAGAGGTAGATCCTCCCGATGAAATATCCCAGGACGGAGTTGTTGATCACCCCCTGGATGAGACAGAAGATAAGAATCAACCTCAGAATGATGGCTTACAATTTGAGTGTGGAAATTATTGAGAACCACAGTCAGTGTTATCCTACGCATAGATGATAATCTATCACTATTTATGATATTGGGTAATACTTAACCTGGGACTTTCCTATTTGAAAATCATGATAGAAATTTTATGGTTTCAAAAGCAGACCTGCAGTTACGAAGCAATTTTCTAAGCCTGAGAGAAATTAAGAAATCTTCAACAAGCTTTATTACATATCCACCTTATTCAAGATCGTATCTATCAAAGTTTCTTGTATAAATACCCAAATCTGATCTCTAAAACTAAACCAATATATAGATGCCAAAGACTTTAGTGAAAACATTGTAAGATATGCTTGTGTCATAACAAATGCACAATATGAAATCTGCTATCGTGACACTCACCTGCTCCACGGCGTCTCCCAGCCTCATGATCTGTGCAGACTGGCCGCTGGTCTGGGCCTTGGATGAGTACAACATGATGTCCAGGTCGGCCACATTGGAGAATTTAGGGTGGACCTTCTCATTCGGATCCACAAAGTGCTCGATCTCAGCCATGGTGAACTCTCTGCGTGGAAACGTGGAGCGTTGTGAGTCACATCTTGACGAATACAGAGGCAAAATGATGATTACAATGGACGACGGGTACGGATCTCTCACCTGACGCGGATGAGTCCAGAACGAGGAGAGATTTCATTCCTGAAGGAGTTTCCTATTTGAGCAGCGGCAAAGGGCAGTTTTCCCTGGTTAAACTCCAACAGGCGCTTGAAGTTGAGGAAGATTCCCTGAGCTGTTTCAGGCCTCAGATAGCTGCAAATTCAGAATAAAATCAATTTCACTGCACAATGATAAAAAACAAAAAAGTCGCAAAATCCTCAGCAGCATTAGGTTTCATTTTACCCTGGCATGTTTCCCCCTGGCCCAATGGACGTCTGAAACATCAGGTTGAAGGAGATGGGAGGTGTGAGGTCATTTCCTGTGGTGGGTGACTTGACACTGTATTTCACAAAGAGATCGGTAAGCTCCTGCTGGGTGTAGTTGTCCAACTGAAACAAAAATATTAGAGACAAAGAGAACAAGTTCAGCAAGTCATTTTTAAAAGCCTGAAAACAACAAAAAGCTTTTCCACGTTTTTGTCTCAGCTGACGCTGACCTGAGTGATGACCTCCTCCATCTCGGCCTTCTTCTCTGCCGCGCACTTCTTATCGGACATGAGCTTCTGGAGGTGGGCTGCAGGACACACAAACATGAGAACAATGCTTTCACAAACAGAAGTGAGAATATCTGTCAGACCACAGAGTCAAATACAAGAAGTGAATGATTTTTTTTCTCCCTACAGTGTGAAAATGAGCCTGTAGTTTAACGGCATGTTGTTTAAAAGCAGGTTAGAGATGTCAAAGTGTCACTGTACCCAACAGGATTTGACAGATTTCACTTGTTACATAACATTTTCAAGTTTCATTATGTCATTTCTTTACGGCATCCGAGCCAGTTAGTCTCCCAAGTCTTTCAGGATCCCACATGTTGTCCTTAGATCTCGAATTTCCCCCTCAGCTTTCTGGCACAGCTCCAGTCGCTGTGATCCCAGCAGCTTGTATCACTATGAAAGCCCTGTGTGATTCCTGCTGGTCCGGCCACTTCCATTCTCCCTCAGGCACAACAGTGGTACTCAGAGACAGGCCAACCGGCAGCAGCAGCCACTGACTACACAAGTCTGGAACGTGCCCCGTCCCTCCCCTCTGCAGCCTCCCATGAATAATAGAGATGAAAAACTTACAAAGCTGGAGGTGCTTCTAGGATGACTAATCCTTAGTTCCGCACAGCAGTGGGAGCCAAGTCTGTAAACACACTAAAAAAAACAAAACAAAACAAAGAGGCTTTACCTTTGAGGAGGTGGTCGGCTCTGAAGCATTCACCATTCTTGACATCTTTCACCATGTAGTCAGCAAATTTGTCCACATGCCCGGATGTCCTGGGGAAAAAAAACAAAAAAACGTCTGATTAAAATTTGTTAAAAGAAGTGTTATTAATGCTTAAGTCAACCCAAAGAAAAACATGTATCTGCAGCCGGGCTATGGAAAGCTGCTATAGTGGCAGCTTCCATGCATAAAACTACAGAATCAATATGCGCCTGTTCACAAAAACCCACAGTTCAGCACTTTGGAGCCGACTCTAGGAACCACCAGGCACTCTCTTCAGCAGCTTCTAACCTTATCATCAATGAATGAAATATAAGTAATAAAAACCTGTTTAATACCCATAGGAGACACAATGTGAGAGGTAATGACTTTAAGGTTTAATTCCAACACATCTTACAGTGACAATAACTGGATCTGCGGACAAAAGGGCACCTACTTGAGGACCGGCTCGGGGGTCAGCATGGTGCAGTCGATCTCCAGGATCTGCTCCTCCTGGATGAAGTGCTGCCTCCACGCCTGCAGGATGTTGTTCTTCAGGGCACAGCCCACGGGGCCGAAGTCATACAGGCCGCTAACACCTGAGGAGCAATACTGCATGGTAACAAGAGCACTTAAAAGACTATGTGTGCTGCAATTTACACAACAACCCGAATCATTTATATTTTCCTGACATTAACCGTCTTACCTCCATAGATGGCGAAGGCCTGGTCGTAGAAGAATCGCCTCTTGAGGGTGTCCTCCATCTTGGTTCTGTCAACAATGTCATCTTTGGGTTGTAATGCCAGCTCCTGCAATAACAATTATATATACATTTTATACCTTACACAGGCTATGTTAAGTCACAAAGAGTTGAGTTTGATGCATTTAAGACGAACAGTCTTAAATGACAAAATGAAGGCTCAAAAGGTACATTTACTGGATTCTGACACTTTTATCCACATCTTACAGTTTGCATTTAGCAGAAGAGTGAGACAGTTTATGAAGACTGTGAGAGTTGGTTGAAAGCACTGAACGGTCAGTAATTACATTGTCATTTTGGTGCCATATTTGCAAAATACTGGATTTGTAGCATCCAAATTAAAGCGCTCCTTCTAATCAAAGCCGCTGAGATGTCAAACACACTGCAACAGGAGCACAGTTCCTGGTCCGCATGTCATTATGGTGGATTGTTAGAAGTGAAAGAAAGTGAGGGGACGTGCTCCAGATTTTAATTCATGTGCTTCTACACTTTCAGCAAAGCCTGGTTATTTAAAGGTTTAAGATTTATCATAGGAGTTACCTGGTTAACTGTACTCACCTTGGCCTCCAGATTTCTCTTCCTGGCCTTCAGTTCAGCCACAGCTTTAGTGATATCCACATCAGGAGCTCCATCCTGCTTCATCTGACGGACAAGGTCCCCCTAAAAAACACAAAGAGGAGGTCTGAGTCCTGCATGTGGACAAACCCTGAGGTCGGCTGCAGCCTCGGTTCAAACTCAAACCTGGGCATGTTTACTTAAAAAAAACAAAAAAACAAAGAAGCATCAGCTGACTGATTTTTTTTTGGCAGGAGCTTTGATTTTGGCTCTTGTCTTTAACCCCACCCTGCTCACTGAAACGTGGCAAAGGGCGCAGACATGACGGCCGGCTAATGTTAGCATCCGCTTAGCACCGCCGGGTCCTCATTCATTGACAGGCCGGGCTGGAGAGCGCTGAGCCGGGCTGTGAGGAGCGAAAACACCACCAACCCGACAGGAACCGGCTCGGTTTGTATCTGCGGAGGCTGCGAGATAACAAGAGTTACCTGCTCTCTGACTGCGAGCCTCAAAGGGGCCAGAATCTCCTCCATGTTTCCGTCCATAGTTTGTCCTTCCGCCAGCTGCAGCCACAGGCTCTTCTTCTTCTTCCTGCACAAGCGGACCGACGTGGACAGCGGCCTGTTTCCGGGCGGGGGGTGGCGGAGAGACTGCCGAGCGAACCGGGCCGTGCAGACCGGGCGGAGGGAGGGGACGTCGGAGCTGCTCCTCAGCAGTACTGATGCTGCGCTGCGAAGCATGGACCTCCCGAGTCTGATGAAATCTCTGCGAGCGGGTAAAGCGCGAGTCCGCCCCGGAACCGCACTTTCGACACAGACACAGACCCGTGGAGGAGGCATCGGCAGATTCGTCACATACACAGAAATTAAATTCAATTACACTGCAATAATTTAATTTACATTAAATACATTAGAATGCATTAAATTAAATTACATTCAATTGCAATACATTTAATTACATTAGATTGTATTAGATTAAATTAAATAAATGCAATAAAAAGTAATTAAATAAAATTGTATAAAATGAAATGGCATTAAATTCTATTCAATTAAAATGCATGGAATTGCGATCAATTTAATTAAATTAAGAATTTGCTAATAAATAAATTAAATAAATTGAATAAATTTTATGAAATTGTTTGTAATTAAATTGCATTAGATTAAATTAAACTTATGGAAGCCTATTTCTGACAGTGACAGGTAAGTAAAAATAAATTAAATGTTGTGAATGTAAAAAATAAAAAGAGTGATTCTGATGAATCTGAGACCAAATCAAATTTATTGTCAGGTAGATTTACACAAACAAGGATATTTATTTTGGTACTTTGGTGTGTGACATAAAACATTTTAGGTAGAAAAAAGGTGGCAGCATGAGCTACAAGTCAGAAGTATAACTTAAATATAAAAATAGACCATAAAAATATGATAAACATGATAAAAAAAAAGATATAGGTATAGACAATATGTACAACATGACGGCTATTTAAATGAAAGAACTGTAAAACTGTACTTACAAGAGTTTAAGAGTATTTCAAATCACTTGAAGAATAAAATGATGTGCATTCATGTATTGTGTAGTGGGGGTGGTAGGTTTAGAGTTACTGAAAGGTTCAATTTATGTTTCAAGTAAGTTTATTTATCACAGCAGGTATAATCATAGTGAAATGTGTGTCCATAAATCCCTTAAATAGTACACTAAAAATAAGTGTAAAACAGTAAGAATAAAAAATAAGTTCCTTCAGTTCTTAACCCTCTGGAGTCCAGGGTATAATTGGCCTGTTTTTGACTACTTTTTATTTTGCTTTTATATTTAACCTTAAAGAACTGTTTACCATGCCTTATTTGGTATCATTTTTTTCAGCACAACCTCACATGTGTGACTTTACAGTTATTTTTTCATTTTGACATATCCTTGTATTAACACACTGGACCTTAAAATCATGCAAAAAAAACATAAAATCCAAACAGGAAAAAGTTTTATTTTTTACTGTGAAAACTACAAACATGTCTAATGAACCATTTGTATAACTTAGAATACAAATATGGTAAATAAAACTGATGTGCAAAATTAGCTAACAAAGTTAATTACAACTATTTACATTAAAATGCAGGCAATGCCTCAGGCGTTTTTTGTACAAGGTGTGTATGACAGTGTATTATGTGCACAGTATATACAGTATGTACAGCAGCATGGGTTGTGTTTGTTAGGGGAGATATTTATATGATAAAAACTGCAATAAAAACTATTAAAAATATATTATAGTATATATATAAATGTAACGATGCAGCATCTTTTTGCTACGCATCGTAAATCGGTCACGTAGAGGGTTAAGCAGTGTCCTCATTTAGGATCCTGGTGGTCTAAGGCTATTTCTGAGCCTCAGAGTGCTGTCCTGGTGTGTCCCGTATCTTCAGCAGGGAGAAAGGGGGTTCAAATCCTTAACATGGCAGAACCTTAACATGTAATCAGTCTGAATTTCTCAGAAAACAAAATAGTACTCTTGTGGTTCAGCTTTTTCCAAAACATGGTTAACTTTCAAAACCTTCCTCTTCCCCAACACAGATGAGGAGCATTTGTTCAGATCCTCTTTGCTCCTACAGAGTATCATGATGGTGAAACTGAAGAGAACGCGAGAGAGCAACAGTGCAGATTTAATACAAGCCTCACTTAAACCCTCTGATAATTGTTAAATCCCCAATAATAATCCATCCTGTGATATCTGCTCCGCCTGACTCCCTTTTCCAGAATTGCCTTTTTTGTAAAGACAAAGAGCCAATCACTCCTCCCGCAAGATAAATCTCAGACACTTCACGTATCCCCGGGGCTCAAATCTCATCATCTGAGCCTTATTAAAACCTGTCCTGATTTAGCAGAGGAATGACAAGATGTGACCCCCGCTGTTTCAATCATTTTAATACCCCTCAATGATAGTAAAGATTTCCTGACATTTGATTGATGGTGGCTGATTCCTCAAGGACTTTTCAGGTCAGTACTTGCTCTGCCAAAGCGAGCATGTCGGAGTCTGTTTGCGGACCGCTTGACAGTAAACATCCCCAAGCTCAGGTGGCTGTACTCTGTGGCAAATCCCATTGATCCAACAGACCAGTGTGACAGTGAGCCTGCCTGGAATTCACTTTATTATTTACACCTTTGCTTTTACTACTGCGACATGTCAAAATGTCAAATGTCCTGTAACATGTGAACATTTTCTAAACTTTTAGTCAGCGGTTAAAGGTGCTTGGACTTAGAAATGCTATGTTATGTTCTTTGCTGTGTTTAGCTATAAATATTACATCTAAAGAATTAGAGCAATCAAATGGAAAATAAAAAAGAGGATGAAAAGGGGAAATCAGCAGAATACTAAGCAGCAGATGAAGCATCAGTCAAATATAAATAAAACAGTGCGTCCTCTTCTCCTCCTCTTTTCACATCAAATGTGAAATGCCTGTAAGAGGACGTCTCACGCAGCATTATGGTGATGACATTAACGGGAGTTTTAATATATTTGATTCTGATTATGAATGCATGTCTTAAAGTGGGGATTAACTGCTCCGTAAAATGTGGGCTATATGTTGCATAATCTTTCTAGATGTGTTCACCTTACAGAATAGGTTCTTGGGCCAGTTTGGATCTCTTCCACAAGGTGGCACCACAGATATACTAATGATTTTTGTCTGCTTGTTTGTTTCTAATGAAGCCGATCCCACGGCCACAAACATCAAATTACAGTGTTTTATTGATCATTTTCTGCAAGGACTGATGTGAGGGTATTTTTTCTTTAGTTTTTAAACACATTTTTACAGCAAAAGAAGAACTGGGCAGGAGAAGTGGTTTTAAGCTGTAAAAGACTGTATTTGGAGGCTATTTGTATCATCTATTTATCAGCTTACTATGGAAAAGTAAGCCAATGTTGTCTTTACCTTTATACCTATTTTAATGTCTATTTTCATTGTATTAACATGCATAATCATGTTCCATCATTCAGTTTTGGAATGGTCCATAAAACCAAAGATATAATACATGAAAAAGGATATTCCTGCTCAAAACACACACACACACACACACACATGCCTTGCATTATAAATGCATTTCCTCACATCGTCCACTCCTATCCTGAACTGTGTCCCTGTACAAGCCTCACCATGTCATTGTTTATGTCGGGTGGGCCTCGGAGGCTCAACATCTTGAGGAAACAACACAAAAGAGGCCCATGCAGAGAGAGCGAGAGGATTATGTGATTCCAATTCCTTACTGAACTACACCCACGTTCATAAAACATTCAAGGGCCCTCGCAGTCTGACAGCACACCAGATGTATTTGAAGGCGGCGAAAAAAGATCATCTGTGTCTTATCAAAGTTAATATCAAGACCATATTTATTTTAATTATTCATCAACAGAAATGCATCGCTCGAGGGCCGTGCCACTCATTTAACTTGGGTTTATAGATATAAGCTATTAATATTACCAACTTTTAGGGGCTGTAAGAAATTTCTCTGGCAGGTATTAGTCACCTCTAAGACATACAGCCATCAAAGGGCAGGGAAAATGAGTTATAAACTGATAAGCTGATGTGGAAAACTTGTTATCAAACAGTTACCTACATACACACACAGCAGACACAAAGCGACATCAGCATTTATGTTGTGTTTCTGGCTACCTGATGAATGTAAATCCAGTATTCACTGTCTTTTAGCTCTGTTTTCAATCTTTACCAAATCTTGAAGGAAAAATCTGGCTCTTTAGCTACTAAAGGCTCAACTATATTCACGAGCCTATGTAGGTCACTAACTAGATAATGCACAATCTTTGCTATGAGGGTCAAATTGTAAAAGTAAAAAGTAAAAAAGTAAAATTGTGAGCCAGATATCTGAAAAGAAAGATGCTATAAAAGGTGTTACTACTCTGTGTCTTTCACGATGAGCAACACCCTTTAAGTGGCGATCCATTGTGGAATACAGAAAACGCTGAGGAAGACTTACTTCAGGAAAAAGTGGCAGATAATGTGTGTACAGAAATAACAGCTAAATCGGCAGACTTGATTATTATATTCTGGAATACCAACACATAACTGTAGATAGAAAGATTAAACATCATGCAGAGGGATTTTTACAACCTGGCAACAAATGTTGACCTTATTAATGGCTGATATGAACTGATATGATAGCTCCAGTAAATTATTTATAAGTGATTGATAAAGCCATTAACCAATAAGAACCCACGGTGACACAGGTGTCACAAGTACACTTAAATGAGCATGGAAAGTTCCTTATATAGCTTTATCCTTGATTTTAACCTGTGAAGTCCCTAAGTGACCCCTACTGAACATCCTGGTGGGTCATGTGACAGGTCATGTGATTTTGTGTGTACTATTTAGTCTGTGATATGTCCCCCATAATTTTCCTTGAAGGAGAAAGTGGTCTGGGTTCTTATGGGTTAGGTACAACTGTAAAGGGAGACTTCAGAGAAACTGGTAGCTTTATGGTTTTAAAGTCCATACTGTCTAATGATTATCTTATCATTAGTATTATTAATGATAAACCTTCAACATGTACATCGCACATGCACTAATCAATCATTCAGAAATGTTTGCTGTAAAACTCTGAAACTGAAATTTCCCTGACTCTAATTCCTGTTTTCCTTTGGGGAATTGTCCATCTTTATCCATGTACGTACACTGTGTCATCAAATTTCAAAGTGGTCGTGCAGTCTTAACAGACCCAGTAACCAGAGGCCGACCGTCAAGTACTCAGAAGTGATTGTGATTGTACAAAGTGGCTCCGAGACCTGTGTTCTGGTGTTAATTGTACACATAGATTATTGTAAGCATCAGGACAGAGGCACTGACCCGCACTGAGAGCATCATGTCGGGTGGGAGATCACATACTAATTATGGGAAGCATCAACAGATGACGGCCTGTACTTACTGCTGTTTTCCGTCCATATGCCGTCATACGCTCGTCTCTCAGGTGGGGTCATTTAGGGCATGGCGAGCCTTGGCTCCATTAAAGTGACAGCGAAGGTGAAGAGGGACGAACACTCAGACATGTCACTGCTGGCAACAGACCAGAAAATCACTTTATTTCCCTTGTTGTTATTCTACGGTCCACTGAGGCTGAAACAGCATGAATAATGTTTGTTTATCAGCGCATGTGGAGGGTGTAGGTCTCCGTGCACAGGTGGATATCACTTCAAGAGACGGGGAAGAAGCTGCATGATGTAAACAACAGATTAAAGGGCCAACTAACTGATTTTACACATGCTGCAAAGGTCGGGTTAGTCGTGGTGGGGAGAACTTCTCCGGCTGTGAAAACAGCTGTGTAAAATCTTCCGTGGCTCTGGAGGGGCTGTGACAGATAACCCAGATGATGTCACAGTGATGTCATCAGGGTTGTATCAGCCCAGGCCTGCACAGTATTTATTTTCAACTGTTGAAAGAAACCATAAAGATGTGTTTGATTTGCATGATGGCAAATGTAGAATCACGCTGTTTTGGAGTTTTGAGTCAAACTTACAGTCAAAGCACAGCTCAGTGACTGCAGCTCTGATTTATGAAGGATTTATAAATGTTAAGTTATAGCTTTATTGATGGTGACTAATTCATCTAGAAATGTTTTATAGGTTAGAATCCTGGTTTTAGGTTGCCAGGTTGATGGCATTAATAAATGCTCTTGTGGGTTTAAAAAGCCACAGTGTCTGCGAGTAAATGTTGCATTTCTTTTTCTCTACTATCCAACTTGCTGATGAATTAAAGAACTAAAAATAAAGCTTGTGTTGTGCTGAAAGTCAAACACCATCAAAAGAGATTTCACATTTTGGGCAACTCCAAAGTTATTCATATTAATGGCCTATGACCAAGTTATGAAATATTAGTAAAGTATTTATTAACCATGATTAAAGTTATTGTTTACAACCTATAAGGACTTTATTAAGGGTGTCTCACTAGAAAGTGATACCACTAAGTCTCATTAAGTAAACATTATGGAAATGCAATACCAATTCACTGGGGTGCCCTTTTTAAATTGTAACTTCCTTTTCATTTTTCAACAATTGTTTCTGTTTGAAAAACTAAGTTACAATAAAACATAATCTGAGATATTTCATATAATTACAGTATCATTAAAGATGTGTTTCATCCATAGAAACAGGCCAGTCATGTGTTTATACACAAGTGCAACACAAAGATTAAAAATATATATGAAAAACACACTTTGTGCAGAGCTGCTTTTAGATGTGTTGTTCAGGGCCGGAGCCAGCGGTGGACAGCGGTGCACTCTGAGGGGCAAAAAAAAAAAAAAAAAAAAGACACCAGCTGGAGGAAACAACTGCAGACCATTTTCTATCATACAGAGCAGATTAGATGGGTCTGTTGCTTGTGCTTGAACTTGTGCTTTCTTGCACTTTGGGCCACTGCGGAGGAGAGTTTATCATGTTTTATCTACTGTCGAAGCACCCAGGAGCCACACTCGCCCTGCCCACCGGTGGCTCAGTCACCACTGACGACGCCAAGGTCACGTACCTCAGTCTCATTTCAGTGAATTGGGAGATTTGAATTTTATTTTAAGGCAGATTCTAAGTATTGGTATTTTCGCACCACAGTTTTATTCATTATTATCATTATTCAAAAACATATTTTAGCAACAAACAGCACAATTGTAAAAGCAACATTTTTTTTTTAAAAGTGGGTGGATCTCAGTATTTTTAAAATCCTTGTTGTCAAAAACTGCATGTCCTGTGCCAAATATTTGCAACATTAACTTCCTCAACTATTTATTTGATTTTATTTTTTTACTATTCCCTTTAAAGGTGAAGCATTACCAAGTGAGTGTGAACAGTATTTTCTGTAAATCTGCACCCACCATCCTCCAGAAACGCTCCAAGGACCAGAACCCCCCCAACAAACAAAAAAAAGAGCGCGGTGGGCGGACTGGGAGCGTTTTATCACCCCCTCCTCACCCTTCAGAGAGAGAAAGAGAGAGAGAGAGATGATGGAGACGTTTGAGGGCGCGCTGCCTGTGACTGAGCGGCCCTGAGGCAGGAGGAGGAGGAGGAGGACGGTCGCCATCTCTGCGTAAACACTGTAACCGCACCACGCAGCTGTTGTGTGTGTGTGTGTGTGGATCCGGAGCGCACAGTAGTGAGCAGCAGTCAGTCAGTCAGTCAGTCAGCAGGCGGGGTGCTATGCTGCCTGCAAACAGCGCAGGACTGACGCTTTTGTTTTGCTCCCGCACATCTCGGACCGTCACCTCGGATGCGGGACGCCTCCTCCTCCTCCTCTTCCTCCTCTCGCCGACGTTTGGTCCCGTGTGCTGAGCTCCCGGGGAAGGAGGCGGGGGGGGCGATATGGGACTGCATGCTTCCGAGTGAGATGGGATTTTAATGGTGCACGCAGCGGACTGTAGCCTGTGCACAGCCGGGGAGGGACCGCAGCGCGCTCGGTAATGCTCGCCAGGGAATAAAACGGTGTAGCCGAAGGTGCATCCACATCTCGTTTCCATGGACAACACGTCCATAATAACACAGGTTGCAAATCCGAAAGAGGAGGAGAGCATTTCTTCCAGTCCAGATAAAGGTAAAGGCACACACACACAGAGAGAGAGAGAGAGAGAGAGAGAGAGGCGGGTGCTATTTTTAATTCTGACATGAATTTTGATGTGGGGTTTTTATATGCGTTATTGCGCGGCTGCCAAAATCCCGATCCGCAGCCCCTTCGCTCGCAGAGAGGCAGAGACTGGGCTGCAACAGCACAGCCTGAGAGGAGAGTATCGACGGAAAAAAAAACAAAAAAACCTCCATTGTTCCGCTGAAGCAGGGAAATATTAAGAGCCTGAGCCCTCAGCCCGCCTATCAGTAACACATCACATCCAACTTCAGTACCAGGGGCTTGATTTTGCACAAAAAAAGAAGCTTATTTTAAAAAAAAGCACATTTTTTTCTTTACATAACAGGAGTGTGATATTTTCCTCTCTCTGTGGGGTGAGCTGGGTTTACTACAGGGGGCGGGTACTCCACTCCTCTAGCCTTGCACTGGCAAACATCCCTGCTGTATGCATCAGTGACACTGTAAAATGCCTGGTGTACTACCAATATCAACTAACAGCAGCGAGCACGGGTCAGATCAGCAGCCTGGTTCGTGGCACCCGAAGAAAAGCAGGAAACACATGCAACGGTGCACGTGGAAGTCCCTTCATCAGTGTTGTGGGAGGTGTATTTACATATTCATTAGCACATATATATGTGTAATTTGACACATTTAGTCATTCCCAAAATGAAAACCATGTCATAGAAGCAGATGATGGTAAAAAAAAAAAGTATTCATCAGTATCATCAGCTCCCTTACACACTGCTCGATGATAGTAAAACAATTGTTATCATATATAGTCACATTGTCAGAAATGTCCCCACCTCCAGTTGAGTTAAGAAAGTGCCTGAAAACAACAGCTCAGCAGCTGCTCTGCAGATTACTGTCGAGGCTGAACGAAGCCACATTTTCTCTCAGTTGTTTTGCACTTCACGATGACATCAACGACAAATCCCCCTCATGAGTCGGGAGCTTTTCAGCTCTCATTAACCGTGAGAGGGTTTCTCGCTGGTATGTGTGGGCCTGCGACACATTCTGATTTTGATTTGAGTCCACACAGCATGGTGCGATGTCCACACGTAAACACATGTATAGACAGGTGTCCATGGGAGATCACAGCAGGAGGGCCCTCAAGCTTCCCCACCAGCACCCAGTCCACTGATCCACAGGGTGCCTGGAGGCCAGGCGGACCACTACTTCCTGCTGCACCCAGTGCTCGGTTGGAGAAAAGGTCACCTTCCTGCATCACCTGCTGCTGAGCAACACTGACATACATGAGCCACTCTGACTCATTGACCTCTCAGCTGGGGGTCGTAAAATGGGTGCATGTTGTTTGCTTTGATAAGTAATTGGGCACAAATTTAATTCAAGTAGCCTTTATTTTCACTACAATCATCCATCTCATTTGCTTGGATGTACTCCAGGCCAGTACGGCCAGATCAATTATGAGTTATACCACCACGTTTTTTTTTTCCTCATCAGCTTCCTCTAATCTCGCAGATCTGCCTTCATAATTAAAACATAATCATAAACTTCATAAACACTAACAGCAAACATTCGGCTTCATCACTGACTGCGCCGCAGCAGGAGGAAGTAGCATCATCTGGGAAATTTGTTAAAAGAAAACCTTTTTTTCTTCCCCTTTTAGCACATTTGTAATTCCTCACACAGAATTCCCACACTTTCTTGTCTGCAACATCCTGCTTGTCTTGAACAGTAAATCCCGGATGACATGTGGAATCCGACAATTAATCTGGCAGGATAAAATCCAGGGTTAGTGGCTGACCAGAGATGACACAACACACGCACAGAGCAAGGTTACTGTGACATACACACATATGCATACACATGCACACACACACACACACACACAAAGTATCACTTGGGAGCTTCTTGAATGGAGTCCCTGCCCTTCACTACCGGCTTTGTCAAAGCAGACAACAAACAGCGCTTGTTGTCCAGGACAGTTACTCTCTGACCTGCTTGGGCTGCAAACGATTACAGCACACACACACACGCACACACACACACACTGAATATTTCAGAGCGCGGGTGAGCTATTTTCAGAGTCCTATCAGTTTCATTCCAAGCAAAGATGTAGTAACTCATTAGAGCCAAGTTTTTTTAGACATTTGCCCAGGTGGAGATTATATCTTTATGCATTATGTATTATGCTAAATGAAGTGAGGGTTGGAATCATAATGGGGGTGGTTTCTCTCCTCAGACAGAGTACAAGTATTGGTCCTTTAGAAGGATGTTGTAATGGAAATTCCACCCTCACTATTATGTTTTCTTTATAAATTGCCTTTATACTTATCAGTTATGTTAGACTAACCAAGACCTAAATTCCTTCAACAAACCTCTGACCCACAATACACTTCTGACCTGCTGTAAAAGAGAGACCTCTGACTGATAGTGGTCATCACACTACGGAGGACACGCTTGATTGACTATCTTCCTGGATAGTCAATCAGGTCAACCAGACTCCTTTTACGCACGAAGACGATGTAACCCTGAAACTATCTACTAGAAGGGTTGACAAGACCTCACACTCCCTCCCTTCCCCACCTTTCCTTTGATTGTACACCACTGTAAGTATCTGTGCTTTTTCTGTTATCACTTGTGAGTCCTCATCCAGCCTGAGCACACACTCGGTTGTCTGACGCCTTCTTACAAGAATACATTAAAATATAAAAGACACTCTGGTTGGATCAAGTTCTCTTTATTTCCAGTACAGACAAAATAATTTTTTTTCCACAACAATGTACAAGGGAAGGAAGAGCTTCATCACATAGATATTTGTGAACACGATTCAGGCCGCTCGCTGTGTCATAATGTAGTTTTTCTTAAATAAAACAGTGGTGCTCTGCTAATTCCAGGCCAGATATTTCATGGAAACCATCGCAGAAGCACATAGGAGGCTGAGAAAACAGCTTTTCTTCTCTCCAAACCCAAATGAGGCTTTTCATTTGGCAGCCATTTACTTGTCAGGATCTGATGCAATGAGATGTAATGACTGGACTAACAACGCACAGGGAGTCGCAGCCCCGGCCAGCCAGCGTCTCACTCCACAAATCGCTTTGCTCTGACAACTTCACAGTCCGTCAGGTATCAATGGACGAGCTGCTTACCTTAATCAGATTAGGTCAAATCTGAGTTTTAGCGCTTCAGGGCCACAGTGTAACTGATGGCAGTAACACACAGTAACAAGTTTTGAGTTAAACAAAGATTAGAACGAAATGGTCTTTCTCACTTGGAAACCTCTATGAATTGGTTGTCTGTTTCGCTTTCACACATTTTCAGCTGTTCTACAGAGAGACAGATTATGTGTTGAGTCGCTGGAGTTTCTGGTTGACATTCAATTCATTCCAAAATAATTCATACTCACTCACTCTCACACACAAATTGTTAATAAACAGCAATGACACATATGTTGCTTTACATTTTTGAGTAGACACAGCACTTTAGGACCTCAACATGTTGCTGAAAATACATATTAGAGTATAAAGCATGATTTTTCTCCAATAGTTTGTTAGTTTATCGATCCTTTCTTACCAGCCCCAAGCCTTATTTGTTCCTACTGAAGACATAAATCTTTAAAGACGAGTCACAAACATACAGTCTCTATTATCAAAAAAGGGTTAGTAATTGTTTAAAATATCTGGGTGCTGCAGTTTTAGATACTCAAGCAAGAGTACATTTTGACTTTACTGGAGACTATTTTCAGCTGTGGATTGATGCACAGTTGGTAATCTCACACCTCAACATGGTTTCTGTGGATTAAAAAATAAATAAACCAAACAACAAAATACTACAGTTCCCGTGTTCAAGGTAATGAAGAAAAATGTTTCCTAGTACAATGAAGCTTTATGGCACAGAGGAATAAGATATATCAGGCTTAGGCTAAACAGACAATACTTGTTAGGATCAGTTCATTGGTGGTTTTGGTCTTTTCATGGGATTTGGTCTTTTCATGGGATTTCTTTGCAGTAAAAAAAGAGAATATATTATTCTTTAAATGTGCTCTAGTGTTGCACAGCAGTGAAGTGTTTGCCAGTTTTGCTTCTTTCGTACTGCTTAAGCCTTGTGTAAAATTTACCCCAGAGTCCTTGGGAAGATGGTTTGGTTTTTCAAAATCTCTTCTTGGGAAAAACAACAAAACACAAGTTCTAATTTTTTTAATTGTATTTGTGGTTTTCCTTGCTGAGGCTGAGTAGTATACATTCTCCTGCACAGACATAATGTCATTCTGCCCTGTCATTACTCCAATGGGAGCTCAAGGCTGCAACAAAACAGTTCAGACACCAAACTGAATGTTTCACAGAGCCCAGTAACCTTCAGCCTTTGTAAAAGTCTGTGGTCAAAATACTCTGTCTGTCCAACTACATGTGAATGTCTCCCGTGACATATAGAATTTTAGTGGAAGCAGCAAGCGCTGGGATTTATGCAGGCTTGTTGGTTATAAGATCTTTACATTGCCAAAAAGAACATGAGAAGAAAAAAGCCTGAAGTTGTAGTTATATATTAATCTGGAGAAAAGCCTGTGATTTCATGCACACTTGGCTTTTGAGGTTATTCCTGGAACACGCCGCTGTACATTAATAAAGTGTTTATGATGTGTGGACCACACCTGCAGGGGTGTGTGCAGCGCAGCTAGCGAGGGGAGTTACTGTGAGTTTTGGCTGCCCTGGAGTCCCTGGCACATCCTGCCACTCTGCTGTGTGCAGCACTTTGCTGTGACTTAAGTGCTGGGTAAAGAAGGAGTACAATCTTTAACAGCACAGATTTCATAGATATGTTTTGGGGATGTGTCATTCTCAAGCCTTCCACCTCTCATGAGATTCACGCTGGACAGCTACATGCTGATGGTGAAGTCAATATTCAGTGCACCATTTTGACTGAGAGAAAGGAGGGAAAAAAGCTGGACTTTTAAGTGCAGGTCCTTATTACAGATTTATGAGCCTATTTCAGGCAATGCTGCTCAGGAAAGCTGATTATCTGCACCTCCAGGGAAGTGTTGGAGCGTCAGACACATCTTCATTACTTTGGTCCAGTGCTATACTGGGCAGCTGATCGGGAGGAGTTGAATGTTTTCCTTCAAAGCCAAAGTTCCCTGACTGATAAGCTTGTTTACTCTATGTGCGGGATGGGCCCGTGTCTCAATGTGCAGATGAACATGTCTGAAGTGGAAGTGTTAATTTATGCCACTTTACTACAACAAGATGCAATATGATGTTTTTGCAGCTGTGAGTAGAAAATAGATGTGTTGTTGTAGAAACTTTGTGTCGTTGTTGCTCTGCACGGAGCTTCTTTGGCATTGTGCGTAACCGCGATGGACTTGCCAGCGCTGAATTTCTCATTATGTATGAGCTCATAAACAGTCAATCACCAGTAGTGGCTCCCTTGGGTGTTTGTGTATGTATCAATCTCTTGTTTTAACGTGGAAACAATGCCTCAAAATCATAGTTTATGTTCATATTTCCCCCATGATGTCATTTTTGCACCAGTGTTTAAATATTTAAGGCAAAAATGTTAGCTGTTCGCAGGTTTTTAAGTACTCTCAAAGGAAAAGCCAAAATAATGATAGTGACATCAGGGATGCTAATGTTTTTATACATTTATACATTTTATACGTTTTTGGAAATACATCTACTGAGACAAACATCTTGATTGCCCCCTGGTGGCTGGTTGCAGTGTAGGCCATAAACCCCGCCTACAATGCTAGCAGCAAACTAAAAGTGGAAAAGTACATGTCAAATAACTTTTTCCCAAAGATGGTTTGTGTCATTTTATGTAGTTCTTATCGTGCTGATGTTTCTCAAATTTCCCTTTTTCTGATAAATTTGGCTTTAATTGTAATTTGACACTATTAGATCCAATAGACCCACTATTATATCAGGAAGCTATCCAAGCCCTGTAAGCTTCTGTCTCTTCATTGTACATTTCCACAGTGGTGGACTTTGATCCTGACAGCATATTATAAAAATGTCAATTTTCATGATGAAGCGTTATAATGGCTGGCAGAGCTTTTTTTTTTTTCCAGAACCAATGAGAGTTATCTCTTGTGACACAGAATGCATTAGAAAGATTTATGTCAGATTTTCACATCCGCTCACAATAAAGATTTAAGTTAGAAATCAGCAAAGTGGCCCCTTAATTAGGAGGCAGCCTGTAGATCTATGGATTGTGAGACACGGTGAAGCAAATGCAATCGTGCTGCAATCCGTCCTGAGAGAGGCCACAGGGGAAAATAGTGTGGGTTGACTCTTTCTTCACTCCCACACTAGCTGTCTCTGAATACTTTAACCTTCACTCAGAATGCAGTTTTAACTGGAAAGAAAGAAAGAGAAAGGAGTTCAGTCCTGCTCTGAAGTCCCCGTGCTGGCTTCCAGTTTAGAATAGAGCTTTAACATCCTTTTACTAGTTTATAAATCTTGTCACAGACTGAATTATTGATATGCTGCCAATATATGTCCTCAGTAGGGTCTGACATGAGTCTAAATGGCACCATTTTAGCTTTGCCTTTGCCTAAGATCAGTTATCAGCTTTTATTATTACCAGTGGTGGAAGAAGTGTTTAACTTAACCTATAAGTCTGACTGTATTTTTGACAGATTTTTCTTTCTTGTCGAAAAGTCCATTGAAAAGACCAAAACCCACAAAAAATGGAATCCTTTTAACAGTCTTTCCAAAGCCAGCGTCGTCCTCTGTGCCTCCATTGTGGTGCAGATACTCTTAAAACAGCAGTGAGCCTCACTGTTGCACTGGTTGACATGTTCCTGCATCACCATGAACATGACCACTGTAGTTTATTTTGAGTCAACCCCACACAAACAGTTCTGATACCGGAAATACTCACAAGTGCACTAATTGACTCACCAAAAATAGTCCCAATCACATGCACTGTTTGCTTCTGTTTGAGTGATGCTTGCTAAAAAGTCTGTTTTCTTAGTAGACTTTTTAGAAATATGAAACGCTGTGACTCTTCTGTAGCAACACATGCTTTGGAAACAGACCAAGTAGGATAAGTATTAGGGGAAGTATTTAGAGATGGCCTAAAACATTGATGGTTTTGTTTCAAGGGATTTGTGGAAAGAAACGTACAACATTTCCCCCTGAAATGTCGTGAAACTGAAGAATAAAGTGGCGTAAAAAGTTGAAAGTTGTAAAAACCTAAAAGTTGTATTTATAAGTACAATAATGAAGTAAATGTTCCCTGTTACATTCCACCACAGACTATTACTATAAATGTAACTATGAATTACAAGGAAACTGCATTTTTCCTATTTTTTATGAGCGTATTTATTTGTATCATTCAGTTTCATCACGTTTTTGCTAGAGTGAGTACAGTCAGTCCTCAGTCAAATGAGGACACGTCCCGTTTCTGTTCCTGTTCATATCAAAAGTTTCATTCCTGTCAACGATTGGTCTGTGTGTTTGAGTTGACAAAGTGTCATGTAAGAATTTATTTCTACACGTGTTTAATTAACTTTAATTCAGTCAGTGGTTTGTTTGTTTAAGGTAAAGCATTTAGAGTTATAATTTAGAGGGTAATGGGTGATGATTACTCATATATGAAACATTTCTATCTCCCCTTTCCTATGCAATTCCTTGTGATTGGCCAGTTCAAAGGAGTGAATGCGTGTGTGCCTGTTGCACATGAGAAACTCAACATTTCTCTGCTCTCCGTGAAGTATTTTGTTATCCCGGTAGTTCTGCTGCACAGCGATGGTTTGGGTTTTTTTCCGGGCCTCTTTTTATGTCTGTGTGCCTTGGATCGTGTGTTTGACGGCATTGTGGGGAAGTTTTATGTCCGAATGTTGTCTCAAGTGTAGCTCATATGCTGTGGCTGCTTGTTTTGGAGCAAAACACTACTTCAAAATGTCTGCCGTGGGCTTTGAAAAGACTATTACAGTAGGATTTCAAGCACATTCTTTATAAAATTAGATTCTTCCCAGTCAGCCTCCTACCTGAGCATTCAATGGTTGTGATTGCACGATAATAATGTCATTTATATAAACTGGATGGATAAAATATAAAATTTAGTACAAGATAACGGAAGAATTCCATCCATGCTTAGCGGCTATTTATAGTCTTGTGCCCATTTTCAACTTTTTGCTTAATTGACTGCTGCTGTCAGTGACTTTCAACTCTTCAAACTTCTCCTAATGGAGCACAGAAGACAAACGACACTCGGTGCACGGTTGTCTTGCCACGCTTCGATTTAAAGGCACAGTATTGTTGTGGGCTTACATCACTCTGCCTTTCCTGTATGTTTTGACGCATCGACATTCAATGGCGGATGCATGTAAAGGCCATTATTAATGCTCCAAAAGCCACAATCCCTTTGGAGCAGAGGGACCGACTGGATGCTGCCGCTCTATGTTCTGTGTCCATTTCTAACCGGACCGCTGGATTCGAACGCACCACGAGGCAGGATTAATTGAGCATCCATTCAGCCAAACGGACGTTGTCAAAACAGATCAATACAGCCAAAGGAAGGTAGGGGTCAAGCAACAGAGAGCAGGAGAACGTGCTCGGATAGCACCTGTGCTCCTCTTGTGTTGTGGGCAGATACCCAGCCTGGCTCTGACAAGGGGATGGCCTTTCTGCATATTTTGTCCTCTTCTGGCTGCCATTCATCACCAGTAATTGGCTATTCCGAAAGGGAGATCATGTTTTGTCCATAATGATTTTCTGTCACCCTCCCTGACTTATGCTGCCTGCCAGTTGGTGAGATATTTGACAGAAGAGCATCAAAGGTTTATACATTTTTAAACAGATGAGCACGGGATAAGCAAATACACGAGTATGGAGGCTGTAAGAGACACAAAGAGGCCTCTCCAGAGGTAAAGGTGAATAGTGTTTAACTGTGATTCTCAGAGGACAGAAAGTAGGACATGCTGTGAGTGGAGATGCAGAGATGAACGCCTCTCAGAGAGCAGAGGCATGGGAATCTGTAGCAGTGATACACACACGTGCACACACACAAATAAATGACCTAGTTGTTTACTTCCTTTCCATTCATAGCAAGCAGCGGTTTAATAAATCTGATATACCGAGAAAAACTCAATTTGTTATTTTTATGCTACAATCATGTACACTGAGAGCAAAAAAAGCCACTGATTTGACAGGTTTCGTTTAAAGAAAAAAAGAACCCCGCTGATGTCACAGTGATGTCATCAGTGTTTTTTTTTTCACTAACTGAAGGCAAAGAGATTGTAAGATGTAGACATTCACCAGACAGAGAAGGCTTTACGAACAAGATGCTGTTGGTTGTAATGTGGGAAATGTAGGATTAAGTGTTTTTGGACTGAAAGGTCAAGATGTCTTAGCCTGTGCTGCTTCATTTTCTATCTTTTTTCCCAGATTAAATTCCACTCTAACTCAACCTTCAGGATCAATTTTACAGCTGCACGGACTGAATCTCTGGGGTCACCAAGTGTACGAGCATGTCCATATTCAAGCCTGAAGACAGGCCTTTAATTTCATCTTCTTCTAACGTGCCTTTTTTTAACCAACAGACAGGCAGGGAGGATATCCCATCAGTCACCGTGCCTCTGGCACTGAGCGCACAGTTGTGGATGAGAATATAAAAAGATATATAAATAATGAACTGCCGCAGCCCCAAACAACGTGGGCTGCGTTGCTGCCAGTTGCGTAACACCGGCAGAGTAGTCAGATCTCCCTCATTATTTCTCCCTGAGCTCTCAGTGGGTTAATTCCCCTGCGCTTGTCATCTCCTTCATTTCAAGAAGCAGCAGCAGCCCCTGTCCCCCCACCCCCACCCGCCCCCGGGGCTGCGGGCAGGCTGCCACCACCGTCACAGCGCCCACGCCGCTGAGGCAGGAAAGCAGGGGCAGACCCGCCCACGTCTGTGTGTCAGGGTTCAGCGGGGAGAATTACTGCCGCGCACAACATGGATGCCGACCGAGTCATTTATGTGTTTACATCTCTGCCAGCCTTCCAGTAGAACTTGGTTATTGAGTAAATGTCAGTTACATAAGGTCATGTAGGATGCATATGTGTGTAAAAATCCTGGATATTTAGGGAAATAGAGCCAGAAGGGCAGCTGAGGGTCAGTGACTGTGACTAAAGGCATCTGCTAGTACCGAATGTACCTCAACAGCCTGTAATTTTCACCCCAGCCTCAGCTGTCTGCGCGGGGAAGTAAGGCGGCTTAATGGGAGTTTATTTTATCATACTGTGCTATTATTGCCTTAATGGCCTCACACATAACCCACCAAGGACCTCAGCAAAGTGAGCACACACAGGCTCAACTGTCAGGCACAGCTCATCTGACGCTACCTAACTCCACTCAGCTGTTTGGATTTGCTCCGGGTGTGTGTGTGTCTGTAAGCAGACACATGTTCAAGTGTATTGTGAAGCAGATGCTCTTTGGAGTAAATATTGTTTTGGAAGCCGATCTATTGTAATTATCATCGCCTCTATCATTGCCTCTCTTGGTGGGATTTTCTCTTGTGTGGAAACGATCAATAATCTGTTTTTGATGAATGTGAGCAGAACTCTTTCTTCAGTAAAAAAAAAAAAAAAAAAAAACATTTTGGGGCTCTTAAGAAGCCCTTAAACAATTAGTTGGCTAATCGATTAGTTGGTGAACAAAAAAGACTGTAGCTCAGCTGGTGTAAACAGTCTCTGTTTCTCGGCCACATGCTTGGCACTGAATGGCTGAAATGGCAGTCACTTTGGATGAAAACATCTGCTAAATGTATGTAATGTGAAATATATCGATTCGTTAAGCATTTTAGTCATTTATCAAGCAAAATGTTCAAACATTTGCTGTTTCTAGTTTCTCAAATGTGGTGGTTTCCTGCCTCTTGTTGTTTTACACTCTTGCATATGGAAAATATTTGGGTTCAGGTCAGACAAAGAGCTATTTAAAGATAACTCCTCACACAATGTTCACAATTAATGAGTGGGAAACCTAAAACCGTACCAAATTTTAAGGCAGTCAGTCCAAAAGTTGTCAAGACATTTGAGTTAAGAATCAAAGCGCTGGACTGACAGACTGACATTGCCATCCCCCAGAGCCATGCCGAGTCTTGTCTCAACGTAAGAATAAGATTAAAGTGTTTCTGTTCTTAGTGTCCTCCCATGTGGAGATGTGGTGTGTTCCTGCAGGGATTCCTTCTACACTGTTATTTTGCTGACACGGTGCACAACAAGGAGTTCCCCACTCGCTGCTGTCTGTCTGTTGTTGTTAGTGATCGCCGGGGACAGAAACAGCTTCATCTTCAGGTGCTCACTCTGCTTCTGAGCGTTGTCAACTCAAGACATTAGGTTTCAGGCTCCAGGCTAACAGTGGATTACCTGTGCGTATGTGTGCGCGTGTGTGCAGAGTCCTGATCTTCGTTTTTTTTAGCTGTATTTTATCTTGCACTGTGTTATATAAGCCTCAGACAGCTGGTCCCACTCTTAACACAAACACCCCACACTCAAAATCTCAGTGAGGGGAGGAGGCAAATAATCTGTGAAATCATGCCCACTGCCTGAGGCCACGGCAGGGTTTAGCATGTCATTTTGGGCTGTGGCGTCTCCTCGCCACGATGTTAAGTTCTCGCTGTGTCAAGAAGGCTTTTTCTTGAGTTATACAGTAGCTTTGTATGGCAGAGATAGCGTGGAAATCCCTCCCGCTCGCGGCAGTTTTATTTTGGTGTATGTTAAGTACCCGGCCGCGCCATTTAACACCGGCCTGTTTTCCATCTGAATTATTTAAGCTGCACCTTCACATGGACTGCTCTCACATTTACCTTCATGCCCCCCAGGTACTGTAGACTTTACCTGCCTGGCTGGGCCACTAACTGCTGCTGGAGTGCAGTTCGAGGTCAGTCACAAAGACACCACCAATACCAATGTATTAAAGGGTCATTTCGGTTTAATACAGCTTCTGTTTTATGTTCTTTTTCATCCTGCTGAACTTCCCAGTCATTCCTCACATCAGTCACAATCAGTTTTGGGCAATAAAGCATTACTTAATAATGAATTACAGCAAAGTGAGCACTCTTTTTTAGTAGTGTGGAGATTTAGAATTTCAATTAAAATTAAATTAGAGTTGCTAATCCCAGTTACAATCCCCAATACTTTGATAATTTGGGTGTAATTTTCTTGCTGTCTTAGCGGGAGTTTAATGAGCATGTTCAGAGGACTGCTGAGGAATATATTAACTAGTCCCACAGTTAGACCAGTTACCCCTGCAAAGAAAAAATGCGACTGCCGGTAACTCAAAAGTTCACTTATTGGGTCATATTAGCCACCAACAAGCCACCAGTAGCTTCCCATGTATTCAGTTGACCATTCAGTACTGTGCACCTAGACTAAGCTACCGTTTGCTGTGAATGGTCAGTGTAAAATAAATAAATGAATGCTTTCTTATTTTATAGTTCTCCACCTTTTAAAATATGGAAGAGTCGACGTGGTTGTGGAGTTTTTTAAATTATGACTCTTGACAGTGATAAGCTGAGTAACAACATTTAAGTTACAACTATCTTTTCCTGTTGAATATAAAGTAATTCAATAGTTTTTTCCCCAATTAGTATGTAATGAGTAATAAAGGCCAGGTAATTGCTGAGATCTGGGAATGCTTAGAGATTGCTAAAGAGAGACACTGTAAAAGACTCTCCTGGTCACAATTAGGCCAGCTGATTTGGAGGTGAAATTGAAGTAAAAAGGTGAAATTTGTGAATAGGGTTAGTAGTTTGCTTACCTTACTAACTGTAGGTGGTCCCCCTCATAGGGATTACACCTGACATTTCAGCTGTGCTCACATTCATATCAAATATCAGTGGTTTAGATGAGGGATTTCCCATCTTTTTTTTACCGCAGACTTTTTTATATTGATAATTTTGTCAGCCGGATGGGAGCACAGAATGAACCAAGTTCAAGTTCATTACTGAAAAAATTATCTATATTATCATATGATTTACTCAAAGCACTCCATTAAATCTTACAAAATCCACGGCTCTGGGAGTCTCTGGTTTAAATGATCTGGCTAAACCTGCGTGATCATCAATGTCGTTATGTTCCCAGATCTCAGCAATTAACTTTGGTGAGCTCATTGTTCATAACTGATAGCAATTATGGCCAAAACTATGAAAATAAGAACCATGTCATAATAAACCTGAATTAACCTTTAACTGTCCTGCTGGGCCGCTTCCCCCCCAAGAAGCTTTTGGCTCAAGAGCGATGCATGTCCTGACAAACCTTTGAGACTTTATCCACTGTAAAGGGAGAACCAGCAGCTAAACTTAAACCCACTTTAAATGTGTCATGTTGTGTTTTGACTGCTTGCATACTTTATGTGCTTTTAAAGCTACAGTAAAGCAGGCCGACGCAGAAGTCTTGAGTTAAGCCGGGGATCATATTCCCTCTCAGAGCTTGGCATTATTCCATGCTGTGGGTCACGGGGTGATTATCTCTTCCTGTCAGGAATGCGGAGAATTTCCTGCGTTTTCTCCCTCTTCCGGCCTTGTTAGTGGTCACGCTTGAACATGTGACAGGGAGCCTGGCTCTGATTGACTGTAGAGCCTTCTACAGTATCACGGTTACCCAACGTTCGGCAGAAGCGTCGACGCAGGCGATGCCTTAAAGGGCTGTTTTCACAGCTCTCACATCAAGGGAATATGCTGATCGAATGAAGTGTATTCAGTGGGTAAATAAAGTGCACCTGCTCTGAGGAGGCTGCAGCTTTGGCCCGATATATATCTCCCACCACGGAGCCTTTGTTAGATAAACCCACTCGCATGCACCACCCTTTACCTAGATATTAGTGAGGCGTATCCCTTATTCACAAAAGCTCACGCTGTCTGCTAATTCCTCACGGTCCTGGTACTTCATCGGCCTAAACGACCGATTCAACTTGTCGCTCTCTTGTTGCAGTTTGTACAGGTCGAGCCTGGCGTGTTCTTAATGGCAAATGTTGCACTTTAACCTTTTGCTGTTATTCTCAGGGCTGACGGAAGTGGCATTACTATGCGAGGCGAAGCTGACTCCAGTCACATTCCTGAGCAAGGACACTGAAAGAAAAAAGTTTCTGTGTGCTTTGGTCCTGTCAGCCTGTGAAGTATGCTGTTTGTTGATCGCTGCACATGTGGCCCTCCGCCTAAACATGTGAACATATGCTCTCTGTGTGCGTGTGTGTTTGCTCGGTCTCCGGCAGCAGTCAACTCTCAGCTATGTTGTTTGTGTCAAAGGGAGAAAAGGAAAGCTCTGTTTGTGTAGGGTGGTGGCGCAGGAGGGGGTGGAGTAAGAATCAGACCCAAGTATAGGCTGTCTCGCCACAGTAACTCTCCCCACCCATTCTACGCCCTTCTCTCCCCGTCCAAGCTCCCTCTCCTTTCTCTCCCGCTCTCTCTCCCACCTGCTTTCATCGGGGCGGTTGTTCGGGGCAGCAGACCAGGGCGGGAAAATGTAGACGGCCTCAAAATGGAGGAGCAGAAGAATGACATCAAAGAGTTTGAGGCCAACTTTAGGGAGAGCCAGTGAGGGAGGACTCAGGGTCCCTTCAAACTGGAAACTTACTACGTTGAAGAGTCCAGTCCTTCACATTACAACCCTTTGTCTCTGAGATTGCTGTTGCCACAACCAATGCAGTGGAGTTACCTCTCTGGATGTAGAGCACTAAAACTTACATTTTAAAGATTAAAATCTAAAAATCTAATTTCATTTGTATTTCATGAATGTCATTTTGAGGGCTGCTTTCTAATAAGGAACCACCTACAAAGGGTTTATGAGTCTTAACTAACTCTACTGCTGATTAATAAATCATTTACTAACCCTTAATAAGTCATTAATCAATGCAACTTTTGAGCCGCTAGGGTGTGGAAAATCTCTCTGGACGATGAGTCATTAAAAGTCAAGTCATTAATAAAGTCATTAATAAGGCAAGTCAAGTTTATTTATACAGCACGGCTCAGACACGAGGCAATTCAGAGTGCTTTACATGGGCATTGAAATATATTAAAGATTGGATGTTTAAGAAAATATTAAAATTGCATTTCAAACAACAACAAAGCAAAAAGCAAAAGCAAATCAATAGTTATAGATTGCGTTATGTACATTATGTAAACAATAATATTTTAAGACCTGATTTAAATGAGCTGAAATTTTAAAAAGACCAGGTATTCACTGTTTCACATTGCTTGGTTTTCATCCTGGGAACACTGAGTAATCAGAATGCGTTATTTATTCCAGGGGGGAAATTTGGTGACCTGAGGGGTCAGTAAAGGCCCAAGAGTTTCTTTCTCCAGGTAGCCATCAACTCTGCTGTTCTAAAAATTAATTAGTCATTCATAAAGAACAGTAAACCCTCAAATAATTAATAAATTAAATGAATTAAATGAATAAAAGCTGCAGTTATAAGACAACACAAGTCACTGTCTTCATATTGCCTGATGTGTCCACCCCAATAAAAGCAGCAAATCATCATTGTTTTTTTGTTTTTTAACTAAAAAATGATCAAATAATTATAAGAATTGCAGCTGACTGATTTTCTGTCACTCATTTTCAAATGAAAGAGGAGGGTGAACAGCACTGAGACTGCACCTATTAATTTCTCGTAATTGATCTTTAAAGAATTATTAACCCCTCCTTGAACCGCCACCTTACTGTGGTGGAGGGGGTTTGTGTGCCCGAATGATCCTAGGAGCTATGTTGTCGAGGGGCATTACGCCCCTGGTAGGGTCTCCCATGGCAAACAGGTCCTAGGTGACGGGCCAGACTAAGAGCGGTTCACAAGCCCATCATGAACAGAAGAACATCAAGGACCGTTACGTCGCCCGGATTGGCGTTACCAGGGCCCCACCCTGGAGCCAGGCCTGGGGTTAGGGGCTGTGCAGTAGCGCCTGTCAGTGGCCGGGTCTTTGCCCACGGGACCCGGCCGGGCTCAGCCCGAAATGGCGACGTGGGCCCGCCTTCCAGTAGGCTCACCACCCGCAGGAAGGTCCATGAGGGGCCGGTGCAATGTGGTTTGGGTAGCAGTCGTGGCAAGGGGGCCTCGACGACCCAATCCCTGGACCAAAACTCTGGCAATAGGGACATGGAATGTCACCACCTCGCTGCTGGGGGGAAGGAGCCTGAGCTCGTGCGGGAGGTTGAGAGGTACCGGCTAGAGATAGTCGGGCTCACCTCCACGCATAGCTTGGGCTCTGGAACCCAGCTTCTTGAGAGGGGCTGGACCCTCCACTACTCTGGAGTTGCCCAGGGATGAGCGGCGGCAGGCTGGTGTGGGCTTGCTTATAGCTCCCCAGCTCAGCCTGCCATGTGTTGGAGTTCACTCCGGTGAACGAGAGGGTCGCTTCCCTGCGCCTTCGGGTTGGGGATAGGTCTCTTGCTGTTGTTTGTGCCTACGGGCCGAACAGCAGTACAGAGTACCCGGCCTTCTTGGAGTCCCTGGGAGGGGTACTTGATAGTGCTCCGACTGGGGACTCCATTGTTCTACTGGGGGACTTCAACGCTCACGTGGGCAACAACAGTGATACCTGGAGGGGCGTGATCGGGAGGAACGGCCTCCCGATCTGAACCCGAGCGGTGTTCTGTTATTGGACTTCTGTGCTAGTCACAGTTTGTCCATAACGAACACCATGTTCAAGCATAAGGGTGTCCATCAGTGCACGTGGCAATTAGGATAACCCTAGGTCGGAGGTCGGCGATGATCGACTTTGTTGTCTGCGTTTCATCTGATCTCCGGCCGTATGTCTTGGACACTCGGGTAAAGAGAGGGGCTGAGTTGTCAACCGATCACCACCTGGTGGTGAGTTGGATCCGCTGGCAGAGGAGGAAGTTGGACAGACCTGGCAGACCCAAACGTATTGTGAGGGTCTGTTGGGAACGCATCTGGCCGAGCCCTCTGTCAGGGAGGTCTTCAACTCCCACCTCCGGAAGAGCTTCTCACAGATTCCGAGGGAGGCTGGAGACATTGAGTCCGAGTGGACCAATGTTCTCTGCCTCCATTGTCGACGCGGCGGTTCGGAAGTTGTGGACGCAAGGTCTCTGGTGCCTGTCGTGGCGGTAATCCCTCAACCCGGTGGTGGACACCGGAAGTAAGGGATGCCGTCAGGTCTGAAGGTGAAGGAGTCCTATCGGACCATGTTGGCCTGTGGGACTCCTGACGCAGTTGACAGGTACCGGCAGGCTAGCAAGCCGCAGCCCGGACGGTCCTGGAGGCAAAAACTCGGGTCTGGGAGGAGTTCGGTGAGGCCATGGAGGAGGACTATCGGTCGGCCTCGAAGAGATTCTGGCAAACCGTCCGGCGCCTCAGAAGGGGGAAGCAGTACTCTGCCAACACTGTTTACAGTGCAGGTGGGGAGCTGTTGACCTCGACTGGGGACATTGTCGGACGGTGGAAGAAATACTTCGAGAGATCTCCTCAATCCCACCGACTTGCCTTCCAATGAGGAAGCGGAGGCTGGGGTCTCTGAGGTGGACTCGTCCATCACCCAAGCCGAAGTCACTGAGGTAGTTCTGCAAGCTCCTGCAGTGGCAAGGCATGCCTGGGGTGGATGAGATCCGCCCTGAGTACCTCAAATCTCTGGATGTTGTGGGGCTGTCTTGGCTGACACGCCTTTGCAACATTGCATGGAGGTTGGGGACAGTGTACCTCTGGAGTGGCAAACTGGGGTGGTGGTCCCTCTTTTAAATCTTTAAGGGGAGTGACCGGAGAGTGTGTTCCAACTCAGGGGGATCACACTTCTCAGCCTCCCCGGGAAGGTCTACGCCAGGGTACTGGAGAGGAGAATTCGGCCGATAGTCGACCTCGGATTCAGGAGGAACAATGCGGTTTTCGTCCTGGTCGTGGAACACTGGACCAGCTCTATACCCTCCACAGGGTGCTTGAGGGTTTATGGGAGTTTGCCCAACCAGTCCACATGTGCTTTGTGGATCTGGAGAAGGCATTCGACCCCAGTGTCCCTCGTGGTATTCTGTGGGGGTGCTCCATAGTATGGGGTCCGGGGAGCCTTTGCTAAGGGCTGTCGGTCTCTGTACGACCGGAGCAGGAGCTTGGTTCGCATTGCCGGTGCAGTAAGTCAGACCTGTTCCCAGTGCATGTTGGACTCCGGCAGGGTTGCCCTTTGTCACCATGTGGTCCTGTTCATAATCTTTATGGACAGGATTTCTAGGCGTAGCCAGGGGCCGGAGGGAGTCCGGTTTGGGAACCACAGGATTTCATCTCTGCTTTTTGCGGATGATGTTGTCCTGATGGCTTCATCAGGCCAGGACCTTCAGCATGTACTGGAGCGGTTTGCAGCCGAGTGTGAAGCGGCTGGGATGAGAATCAGCACCTCCAAATCCGAGGCCATGGTTCTCGACCGGAAAAGGGTGGCATGCCCTTTCCAGGTGGGTGGAGAGGTCCTGCCTCAAGTGGAGGAGTTCAAGTATCTCGGGGTCTTGTTCACGAGTGAGGGAAAGATCGAGCGTGAGATTGACAGGCGGATTGGTGCAGCGTCCGCAGTTATGCGGTCGGTGTACCTGGACCGTCGTGGTGAAGAAGGAGCTGAGTCGAAAGGCGAAGCTCTCGATTTACCGGTCAATCTACGCTCCCAACCTCACCTATGGTCATGAACTTTGGGTAATTGACCGAAAGGACAAGATCGCGGATACAAGGCTTCGAAATGAGTTTCCTCCGCAGGGTGGCTGGGCGCTCCCTTAGAGATAGGGTGAGAAGCTCGGTCACTCGGGAGGAGCTCGGAGTAGAGCCGCTGCTCCTTCAGCATCGAGAGGAGTCAGCTGAGGTGGCTTGGGCATCTGTTTCGGATGCCCCCTGGACGCCTCCCTAGGGAGGGAGGTGTTCCAGGACATGTCCCACCGGGAGGAGGCCTCTGGGGAAGACCCAGGACACGCTGGAGAAACTATGTCTCTCGGCTGGCCTGGGAACGCCTCGGAGTCCCCCTTGGAAGAGCTGGAGGAAGTGTCTGGGGTGAGGGAAGTCTGGGCATCTCTGCTCAGACTGCTGCCTCCGCGACCCGGTCCCGGACCAAGCGGATGAAGAAGATGAAGAAGATGAAGAATTATTAAATTGTTTATTTTCCTTCAATAAAGACAGTAGATTCTGCTATAAAGCTTACTGAAAAGTACCTTTTGTTGAAATTTTTGATTCATTGCTGTGAGCACCACAAACCATATTGCCACAATAAAAAGCTTGGCTCCTGTGTTTTATTCCAGGACACAGAGTCCGAGCAACTTAATGAAACTTCCTCCACCTTTGTGTGTTTTGCATGCGTGTGTGTGTGATTGGTGACCTTGCTCTTGCGGGGTTAATGCTTTCAGTGTGTGCTGCTTTCCCTTTTCTTTAATCAGATGAATTCCTGTCATGCTCTAATGCTAAGTGTACTCTCATGTCCGCACACAGAGAAATATACCTCTGGTCAGAGTACTTTTATCCCTTTTCTGTACCAGCATCAGTGCACAGGTTATAGTACCACAGCGTGTTGCCTTCCTGTTCCCACCGTATAGCAGTGTTTGTTTACCGAAGTGTTGCTTCTCGGGAACATCTATCATCCGCGAAGAGGAAGAGCCACAGCAAGCTTTGGACTACAAAGACGGAGAGAAGAAAGAAGACGAACTGCCCACAGCCTGTCAGATCCAGTCAGAGCGACCCGAGGATAGTTCAAGGCGTCAATCTGAAGGCTCTCAGAACAGGAGCAGGCTGCACACAGCCTCAGCATGCATGGCTAACTAGGCTGCCTGTGTCACGCGGCTGCATGAACACGTTAACAAGACGCCAGCAAACAGGGACGCAGTGCGATGGCCGCTTCAAGGCACGAAAGTGATGACTCCAGCTAAAGGCAGTCCGTGGACACTTCAAAATCCTGAACAGATTTGGGATTTCTATGCCCGGAAATTACCTTTAAAGCAATGAAAATGGCAGAATTTCCATTTCAGGAGCACCTCCAGATAATTGCATTAATTTTAGCCTTTGTACTGGAGCTGCCCAAATTTCTATTTTTATCCGCTCGTCCTCACCGACAGAAAATATAAAAATCATAACCCGTAATAGAACATTCAGGCCTACGGACCACTCGAGCCCGCTTGTTTCTCTGTCAGTGTGAAAGTAGGCCACGGGCTTCAGAGGCAGTGAGGGAGGTATGATGTAACCAGGGACCTATATGTGTATGTTGTTTTCTCCTCAGGGCTTTGCAGCACTCTGATCAAACCATCTTGCCAAACATATGAATCTGGATTTCATTATTGTCAAATATAGTCAAATAATAGAAATTATTTTGCACCTAAGCTGCTTAAGATCTATTAGAATCTATGCAGTGCAGTGATTTCAGGGTCTGTGAAGTGAAACATTTTCTCTCCTTTTTCTTATATTATCACATTTTTCTTTCACTCACATATATGATATGAATCTGTCTATCTTGCTCTCTCCTTTTTTCTTGATGTTAATTAACTGGACTACCTTCCCAGAGGGCACTCTGATGACGTCTATTTTTGTCCCTGTGGTCCCTATTGCATGAACTGATGCCTCACTGTGTTGTACAACACACATCTCAGCCCCTTTTGTCTCGATAATGCGATGATGCATGTGAGACACAGTGTGTCTGCAACTCTGAGCGTCACTTCTGTCTTTTTCTTCCAGAGGAAAAACAGTAGACAACAGTCGACATTGTTACGAAATGGCACTAGAACAGCACTTGATTCAAAGTCGAGAGGCCATTTTTTTGTCTTACATAGTGCCATATTTTGGAAGCAGCGGTAGAATACAAACACATTAAATACAATACTGAAGTACAAAATTGAGCTATTTATGCTTTATTTGTTACTCACCTACATTTATTTGATAGCTGATATATTCTTATTATTTATTATATATATATATATATATATATATATATATATATATATATATATATATATATATATATATATACGTGTGTGCAATATATAAAATTAATACTCAAATGAGCTGTATTCTTAATGAGTACTTTTACTTTTGTTATCTTGAGTTGCTGATACTACAGAGAGAAGTAGAGAGAAGTAAGATGATAAGATTGATACCACTTACGTTAAATATGAAGGTGGTATTGATACTGTTAGCTTAGCTTAGCACAGAGACTGGAAACAAGGGGAAATAGCTAGCCTGGCTCTGACCAACAGTAACAAAATCAGCTTAACAGCACACAAATCTCAAAAATTAATCTTTCGTATATTGTTTGTTCTAACTAACAAGTCCGTAACTTCATATTGAACATTCAGATGTGAGACTTGCACTTTTACTTTAACAGAGTGTTTTAGGAGTGTAGTACTGCTGCTTTAATAAAAGATCTCAATACGTCCTCCACCATTTGCTGGCCTATGCAAAGCAGTCTAACCTCGCATTTCTTTCATTATCTCTTTCAGTCTCCCAGTCCAACAGCAGCCTAAAGAAGCACCGGAGCCGGAGCATTTTCAGCCCCTTCTTCTGCTGCTTCCGCAACTACAATGAATACCACGTGGAGCCACCACCCGCCAACAACAAGACACTTTCTCTGCCCCCGCCGCCAGAGGAGAATGGCAGTCCTCCCAAGGTGAAGCTTGTTTTACTCTCACATCATACTTGGCCAGAGTCCAAATTACATACAAAGAAGAAAAAAACCCTTGTGGGAATTTGTTAATATCAGACAGAAACCCTGGTATGACTGCAGAGATCCAGTAACGAGTAACATTTGTTTGGTTTTGTTGCAGAGAGCTTGTTAGGGTTTTCCTTTTGAATTTTTTCCTTTTCCTGCAGAGAGCTGAGGCTGAGGCGCTGTGCAGCCTCGCTGAGCTCCCTCCACAAATTTTTCCAGCTGCTTCAAACCCGCTGAACCCAGAGGTTGTTTACCATCCTCTGCTCGAAAATACGGGCTTGCTTCCCATCTTGCATTCTTCGATATCTGCCTACGCACACAACCGCACACACAAAATAACACACAGAGCACAGAGCACGCTGGGAAGCTCAAAAGACACACACACACTTGCTCACCCTTTCTGGCGCATGCTCGCACAAGCTTGCACAAGTCTTACCATATACCCATGGCAACACATGTACGCACTCACGCACGCACACACATGCACACATACTGCTGCTTCTTTAATCCCCATAAAGTGGGCCTTGTGTGTGTCCGGTGTGATGGATTGCCCGGCGCCCACGCCTCCCCCTCTCCTCGCACACACACTCTGACCAGTGTAGTGAGGATGTGTGAAGCGACCGTTCTGGCCGTGGAAAAAGGCGCCAAAACCCTGAACTCCTCCACAAACATGGCATTCTGCTGCCAAGGCAGGTACACGGGGGCTATAAATGGAGCAAAATAATCTCACATTTCCACTCCTGTTTACCTGTAAATGTCTCTCATTCAGGGGAGGAATGTGTGGCCCTTCACAGACGCTATACATGTGGTCGGCGCTGACCCGCTCCGGACCCCCTCCTCAACAAATGAGGTCCCATTAATTTAGAGTGAACCTAGCGAACCTTGCCATAAAAAGCCTTGTTATAGCGCGGGGCTGATTTTCGAGCTGGGTCCACGCCACAGTCCCTCCCAGCAGTGTACTGTTGCTGGATTTCTGGCCAGCCGTGTTTGTTACTATGGCAGCTCTGTTTGTTTTTCAGCGAGTTGTTCTCACTTTCTATCTCGGTGTGTACTACACGTCCCTTTTCTCTGTCTCCCTCTTCTTTTTCTTCCCCCGCGCATTTGTTGATTAGAATATTGATGTTGTTCGATTTCTTCCTCGCAAAAAGGTTTCTCACCGGTTTTTTTCCCCTTTTGCTGCTCTGTTTCTTTTTTGTTTTTTCTCCACCCTGTCTCTCTCAATCTCTTTCTCTTTTTCTCTCTCTCTTTCTGTTGATTTTCTCCAGTGTGACCAGGTCCAGGTCATCCCCATCCCCAGTGTATGTATTATTATCTTTCATGTCTCTTCTTCGTCTCGCTCCACCGCGGTAACCTCCTCCCCCTTGCTTGCTGTGCTCCATCATTCTAGCTGCATGTGGATGTTGACACAGAGGTGATTTTTTCTTTTGCTCGCAGATGAAATCTTGTGCCATCCCATTCTGATAATCACATTTCAGTGCTTTGCCCTGTGCCGCTTGCCCTCCACTCGCATAATTGGTCGAAAGAAGTAATCCAAATCCATTTATTGTCATATGATTTGTGGCTTTGTCCTGCTGTCTGTTTCTCCTGTGTTTTTCCAGTCACTGGAACAGAACACGAGATTGATTTTTCTTATTAGATCAGATTTATTGAATCTTACGCTGGACTTTTACAGCTGCAGTTTGGGTCAACAAAAGGATGACTCTCTCCCTTAAAACACTTCAATTAAATTAGGTATTTGTCTGTATTGGGAAAGATTAAATTGTGATTATGCACTCAGTCATCAATGAACCACTGTCAGTCCGTTAGAAGGAGGCTTGTTTCGGAGATTTGTACTTTCTCAGACATTCACAGAAAATGGGCATTTATCTGATCCCCGCTTTGTTTGTGCTGAAACGGCAATTGGTTTAGCTATTTTGGAATCTACGCGGTGCCTGTGGTTTACTGTAATTTAAGATATTCACACTCACAGCATTGCACATCGAGGCCAACCTTTAAACTACGCCGCCCAGCAGACACCTCCCTTAGATGGCAGGAAGCGCATGTGGCGGTGAGGTCTGCTCTTTCTTATGTTCATAAGGCGAGGACTCCGAGAGGAGATTTAAATAACTCGTGCTGACCTGGACAAGCTGCGTCTGCGTCACTCTTAATAAAACATCAAAATGCTGAGGATCACTGTCACAGCACCACATAAACAACCCCCATACAAACTTTTTCTTAGAATAGGAAAACCCAAAAAACATATATATAGACATCCATTTTAAGCGTTTATTAATATATTTAAAGCTTAGACTTCCTCTATTAAGCATCTATAACTTTATAACTTCCTTAAAGTAGTAGTTTTACAAATAATATTCTAACTAAAAGCCCAATAACTCGACTATTTCCAGATCATTTAACTGCATCTCATGGCCTTCATCAGTGGATGGTCATCAGTATGCTCAGTTGTCATGAGGCTGAAGAGGAAGTATTTATTGACAAGTATTCATTAATAACCAGAATGAATAAAGAAAAAAGTGTTACATCCATTATTAATGCAATTTGTAATTTTCATATACTTTAGCACACTTTGAGTATACTGTATTGTGCCATATAATCTGTCATTTAATCCTAAATTCAAATATTTAACTGTATGTATATATATGACTGTAGTTAGTTCCCTGTGGATGTAATAGAAATATTTTCCATATTATCCTATTTCAATTTTGAGCACCAAAAAACCCCATGAAACATGAACTGTCATTGAAATGTACTTATCGCTGACTTATGTCATCATTATTTTCAAGTAGTTGAAATACTGTTGTCATTTAAGATGCTTTTTTAGCGCCTCCTGGCTGTGGCTTCAGGGGAAAGGCTATTTTTTTTTTTTATCACATTACAGCTCCCTGGTGAAAATGTCAAGGTCCCAGTCAGTCCTTCTTTATTTGCTCAACCTGCATGTGTAAATCACATTCATCACAGCCTGACAGGATGTCATTCAGTGTCCTTGCTCACAGGGAATTCTTCCTGTGATACATCAGCATGCAGTCCCACGATCAGACATGATAAATACAGTGGGCCGGGCCGGAACACGCTAAAACAAAGATACATGCAGAAAAAGGCCGGCATACTGAGCAAGCAGCACGAGTGTGTGTATGTGTGAGATTGACAGAGTCCTTGCTCTTCACCTCTACATGGTGTGTATGTGTAAATGTGTATGTGCATAAATGCATGGATGTACTGTGTGTGTGTGTGTGTGAGCCTCCTATGGCCGCACCATCTGCCCCTGTGCCTGTCTGTAACCCCAGGCCTGCTTGG